>CM040403.1:70277672-70877672 GCA_022702515.1 Ilyophis sp. 1 JC-2022 | reverse complement strand
ACGATGTCCGCTTCCCCCTCCTGAGAAAATACCAGTACCGTTTCTAACTTCGTCGCCCACTGTTCAGGCACAAACACACAGAGCTCTGAAGCAGACCCGTCCGCTGCACAGATACCCCTTTTCCACCAAGCAAGTTCGAGGGTCGGTTTGGAGCCGGTGCCTAATCTTGAACCAGTTCTTTGTGTTTCGAAGCGTCTCGGCCAGGAAAACTGGTTCCAGAGTGGCACCAACACTTGCTAGTCTAGAATCAAGAACCGCTTACGTCAGTGGCTGGGGGCGGGATTATCATGACCAACCAAGACCAACTAAAACTTCATCCAGTCATGTTTGGATTCCAATGTAGGCTCGCAAAACCAGGAGTAACACTAGAGATGCGATGTAGTCCGCTATTGTTGTTGCTGTGCTTGAAGTTGGCAGTAGCGTTGCTGGGAAAGCGGAGACGTATACAGTGACGTAATGACGTGGCTCTCTAGCCTGTGGAAAAGCAAACCGATTCTTAAAAGGTTCGCAAGTTAGACCAACTGCGAACTGGCACTAGCACCAGCCCAGAAGTTAGTTAGTTTAACTTTAGAATTTTTTTTGTCAGGGATCATGTACAAAAAGTTATTTCTCCAAGTTATCTTGCGTCTTAACCCCTTTAGCCGTACCATGTTGCATGGGCGAAAGCAAAACCTGGTCGTTCTTGCTCATGAGAAGGCCATTACATCGGCTCTTAAAGTAGGCTAGCCTACGTATTTTTATGCGGAATATCCTTATTCCACTTCATGAAATAGTTATCTCCCTGAAGTCGATATGGCTCATGTTAAATTAAAAGCACAGACGTAATAGGTAATCGTACATTACCTTTATTAGAAAAGAGAGTGAAACTGATATTGCGTCTTAACCCCCTTCCGCCGCACCGTGTTGCACGGGTGGAAAAAAAACCCTGCTTATTCTTCCTCATGAGAAAGTCATTACATCGGCTCTTGATATGGATGAATTTTTATGTTTTTTTTTTTTTTTTGGAAAGCAACAGAAGTCTGATCTTATGTAGCATGCAGGATTGTGTATAAAATGAACAGATTGTGAGTCACAGAACAAAACAAAAAAAGTTACATAATATATATTTAAAATATAATAATTCACTTGGCTATCTTACCCAGTAATGTACTGATTAGCCGATCATGGCTTTAGTGCAACGACCAGGCACAGATATAGAACCCAAAAAGGTGGACTCGGAAGTACTCCCGAAGGAGATTTTATTACACACAGTTGCACTGTACAGAGCATTAGGCAGTTTGTAGTAGGTTCAATGCAAGGGTCAAAAACACAAGTAGGCGATCCGTAAATGTACAAAAATCAGAAAGCAAGGCTCGTGGTTAAAGTCCAGGCAAGGGTCAAGATCCAGTAGGAGAACAGAGTTCATAACAGGTAGGCAATGAAACAATGGCATAACGCTCAAAAGTGCAAACAGTAAACTGAGGCAACAATCTGTGAACATGAGCCAAGACAGGGTTTAAATACACTCACAGACAGGTGCAACAAATTAGAGAGAGCAGAAAGCGGAAACGAGAATCAGCTGTAGCGAGTAGAAGAGTTAACGAGGAAATCAGGAAAGAGAATAGTGATGGCAAATGCGGAAAGGAGAGACAGATGTAGTGAATAGAGAAGATGACGTTACATAATTAGTAGATTAGTAGAAGCCTTAATTTCTATGAGGTTAGTAGATTAGTATCTCCAAACATTACAAGGAAGTTAGTCATGAGTAGATTAGTAAACCTTAATTATATAAAGTTTGTAAATTAGTAATCATTAGTACTGAAAGAAGGAAATGGCAGGAAATTAGAGAACAGCGAATTTCCCGAAAAGACAGGGAAACGTGTGACGGAATGGGAACACAAACATGCTTTATATGAAAGCATCTCAAATCTCACCTAAATTTGGTGTTTACAAGTGGTGTTTGTTTGCTCTCTCACTCTGGTCCTATTGGGTTCATCTAATGATGTTATCCATTATAAACGAGAAGTAATAGTACTTACACTGAATAATAACAACAGAGCACGGACACAGTGAAATGCTAAAGAAAGCAGGGTTTTGATGGCAATATAGATTTGTGACCAGTTTCCCTCTTATGCTGTTCGCGCAGATGGCAAATTTAGTCAATTCTCACCTATTTAGGGGGTGCTCTGTTTAAGACTTTATAACTCTAGGTGTGAGCATCACATAAACTTGGTAAATGGCTTAAATGAAACAAGACAGGTGTACAATTTATATTACAAACTTAGATTTGTTTATTTTCATAATTTAAGTCAAAATAAAGTGCCACAAATGCAAAGAAACCTTTGAAAAATGCAACAAACAAAAAAAAAGAAGTTTTTCTTTAGTTTGCAACAAAATACTGAGAGCTACATAAGTGAAACTGGTAATATATATACGTTCTCTGGATCATAAACTCCATGTCCACAAGTGTGCAGAATCTGAGGATGATATGCAGAACTACTAAAGGTCTATGATGCAAAAAAATAGGCAGTGTTGTCCATTAGTGTCTCCAAATCTATCCAAATGGCTAAATTGTGCATTGCTCTAAATAATTTTAAAAATATATATATATTAAACTACAAATCAACAGTTTTGGCTCATAAAACTCACTTTTGCATAATTTTCGAGTGGGAATTACTATATTTTCATCAGGAAAGGGGGTAGGTATCTATGTAAAAGATATCCAAAACCCCTATGCAAAACATGTCATAAAATTAGTTTTGTCCATTATAAAGCATATACATTTGCTCCTTCTGATGGTTTAAGATTAAAAAAAACAAAAAAACATTTATCACAGTGTTACACACACATAAATATGTAGCCTAATCATTCACTCTTGTACCTCAATACATCACTTTTTCCTGTACTGTACAGTATGTATACTTTTACCCTGGGATCATTCTGTAGCTTTCTTTATGAAATGTTCCCATTTATAATGACTCCAATGAAAATTTTACATGAATCTAGCACATATCAGCGCACAGTAAATTGGAATGAGTATTTTGCATGCCCTAAGCGACAAGTATTTATGCCATAGCCTATATTATGTACAATAACATGAATAAAATGGTATTCCGTTATCAGCAAAATGCTGCCAAATGTTCAATGAAAAAATCTCCAATGAAAATCGGTAGCCTACGTCAAACATAAAATGAACGCTTGCATTACAGTATGTGAAATGCACTCAAAATTAACAAAAATAACAGTAGGCCCATCAATCATATTGTACAAGACAGTGCTCGAGTGGAAAAACTAACGTACATATTTAGCCAGCGAGACCTAATTTAATGCTATGTAACTTTTGTTAACAAACTTTTAAACTTTTGCTGGAAACGGTTACCTACTTATAACCACCTACTTCCCCATCAATTAAGTCAAGGAGTTTTCTTAAGAGTATGCAGACAGGTGCATTGAGCCTGTGTTTCTGCTCTGGCTTGCTGCCTGGCTAGGAGTTGATCCTGCAGAATGCTCTGATAACAGAAAAAGAAAGACTCAGATCTGATGAAGCACCTCTAGTTCGAAACGTTCCATAAACCAGTGGGTTTGGAGCATATGAGAGTGAAGGTTCTATTTTCTTATCGGTGTTTAAACCGTTTAAACATACCTTTGGACAAACTGAAGGGTGCTTGAGGCCTTTGGGGTATTGCAGGTTGAAGACATAGTAGGCAGCGAAGATCGCTGCCACTCCATTCACAAAGTTGCTGTGCGGCCCCATCACAACCATTCCTTCCATGGATATCATCCATGTGTGAGCGCTCAATGTCTCCTGAAATGCATTCACACAATATGATCACTAAAAGAGCACTTAAAGGCTTTACTACTCATACACGAGGGGTGGGGGTGTTTTTGGAATGATGGACAGAAGAACTCGAGCCAATTTCATCAGGTGGGGGACAAAAAAAGTTATGGTATGTTTGACAAATGTATCTATGTAACAACTAATAAACCTCAACAAAATAAGGGAAGGTCTTACCTTGCACAACCAAGCGAGGGGTGCTGGGTAAGGTGACAGATCTTGAGACATCAGCAGCTGTGGCAGAGGGCTGGAGAATAAAAACCATAAACATTACAAAATGTATTACAAACACAATGGTATTACAATAGAATTGAATAACATCTATTTTGTAGTTGCCAGGAGTAAAACAGACAAAGACACACAAACAAATATGTTAAATAAAGACATTCAATTGAATCAGATGTTTCACATTATAGTGAAGGTATGAGTGGAGTAGAATATATTATGATTATGATTACTATTATTATTAGTATTATGATCAAAATTATATATAAAATTCAGATATAATTTTTTTAATTTATATATAAAATTAAAAATTGAGCATCAAAAGCAATAACAGTTCCTCATCTGCCTTTACTGTCTTGAGATGTCCAATGTGATTGCAGTCTAACAGCTGTAGGGACACACAGACAGCTTACCGAGAGGCTGCATCTGCTCTGCTCCTCCGACCCTCTCTGATGGCATCTGAAGTCATAGCTAAACCAAAGAGGGTAGGCGCTAAACGAACTTAGCCAGACACTGGCTCTGGCTGCGTCCGCAGCAGAGCTCTATATACTGTGTCTTGTGTACTAGCATACTGTATCCTGTTACTGCAGAACCTACTGTTTAGTGACATGCAGTATGCAAAAAATATACTCCATAACGTTACTATCATCAGTGAAAAAAGTCTACTCAACTGGCATATTCAATATTAGGCAACTACAGTGATTTGCACATGGCCACTGTATGTACCTAATACGCAGCAGTCAAAATAAAATTAGCCTACCCTGTAACAGGTGTAACCAATGCAATAACGTTAATAGCCCAAGCCTAATACCATGCTTCTTCGACCGATAAAATTGTCTCGTTATCCCGTTAACGTTTTGCGCGTTAGCCCCAACGCCAGCTAGCTAACGTTAGCTAGGAAGCACCTGTCCAAGCTAGCATTAATTCTCCCCCGTACAGTGTAGTTGGGTCAATGACAAATAAGGTTTTTTCACATGGAAATTTTTTTATATTGAGCTAAATGGATTTAAAATGCATATTGAAGTCCACAAGCATGTATTTTATATATTAATATTTGTTTTAAAGCTTTTAAATTCATTCATACATTTTCTAACAAGATTTATGATTTTACCAGCCAAAAAATGTCAAATGGCGCAACTATATATTAATTAAACAAAATATACTTTTCATTTATAGTAAATATGATTAATGGTAAAGTATAAAATACATAACACATCATGCATTCCTCTTTAAATAGCTTATTTATGTTACTTTTATTACATTTCTTAGAAACAGACACTTATTTATGACTTAAAAGCCCCCATTTTTCTTAGGGACAAAGAAATGAGGCTTTCCAAGACAGCCTATATATCTAGTGGTGGTTTTTGGAATTGTGTTTAATTTAGCTTTCTGAGAAAGACAAAAATATAGTTTGAGAACGCTAAAAGTTGGAAATTATTTAGATAAATAATTACCCTTTTCTCCTCACACGAGCCGCCATTCAATGTGGTGTCATTAGGTACATTAAAGCTGGAGTATGTAACTTATTTTGAAAAATGTCAGGAGAACGGTCACGCTAAGTTGGGAGCAATCATAGAAAGAACTGTTCTGAGAGAAATACAGCACCATAGACTGTTTATACCCTCAAATTCTGCATTCCAAAACCAGCAATTCGCTCCGAATTTTGTTTTCAAAACAGTGACTTAACCATGACCACATCACGGACTAATCAACTGTGAGATTGACCTTGCCAGTAGCTACTTAGTTCACCAGCTCGACATTTCACAGTGACCCATTACACCGGCGCTATTTCATGGAAAGGAAAATAAAAGGGAATTGGATAAAGCTTGATCGAAAACTGTAGTAAACATAGGTGCTAATTTCAGAAGGTGGTGAGATTTTCTTAGTTTAAAGACAGACTGGACAGGTAGGTCAAAAGTTTGAACACGAATGGACTTTCTGCTTGCCAGACAGCTGTAATTACCTATAATGAATAGTCGCTAGGTTGGTAATTAGTATTATTGATAACATTACTTTATTCAGCGGCTAGTTCTTGGAAGAAGGGCATGCTTGCTAACATCGTATAGATCGTGTTAGCTCGAACTGGCTACGCGGTTATAAGTTACCAAAGCATAGCTACCAGCTGTAGCCAGATAATGCCTGGTTCAGACTAATGCTACACAAACTGTGTTATGCAACAACTTTGCAACAACAGAAAATATTTTGTTGTTTTACCTGAAAATTTAGATGACACTTGTACTGTAAAATACCAATCTTTAATCCTGAAATTGTATCTAGCAGACGTTCACGTTCACAACGAGGTGGGGTTGGAGTGTGTCTCTTTCTCTATGGGCAGGAACGAGGATGTTGTGACAACAAATGTGCGGAAAAACGGCATAATCTAGCTCAGTATTTGGCAGTGAAGACAGATGGTTCAAATGTCGTAGCAGTCCTCACGTGGGGCACCATTTAATGTAGTCTCGTTAGGTACATTAACAATTTGGCAGTGAACACAGAGTTAAAATGTCTTAACAGTAGTCACATGGAGGCACCAATGAATGTGCAGAATATATAAATACATTTATATAGCTTCACACTAGGTTACCAGTTATGTCGGTAACATATATACATACCCTCACACGAGCGCCAACTAGTGATGAGAATATAGATATACAGAAGCTCATACGGTGCCCCAATGGTGCAAAAGTATAATTAGTCTCATAAAATGTATTATTGAATCATGATTATGAATTTCAGTATTTACTATTAAAATAACAATCAATGGGCCGCTGCGGTGGTACACTTTCAGCCGACTTTCAGTTGTACTTTAAGGATCAGGGTTCACGCCTCGGTCCTGCCAGATCCGAGCATGGCCGGCGCCCTGTGGGAGCGGCAATTGGCGGCTGCTTCCGGGTGGGGGGGGGAGCTCGGAGAGAATCGCTGCGCGCATAGCGGCCCTGGGCGAGTTGGAATCACGGTCAGAAGCCTTAGAAGGAGTCACTCCCTGAAGAGGAGCGCCCTTCCAATCCTACTGCCAGCTGACGGGGTTGTGTAGTGGTGATTCTCTAGTGGTTGCTACATGGGGGAATTTAATTAGAATAATTGGCTACTAAATTGGGAGAAAAATGGGGGGGGGGGGGGGGGGGAAATAAAAAAATTAATAAAAATAACAATAACTTAATCTGAAGGCAGTTGTTTATGGCAGGATTGCAGAACATGATTGCTCATGTTGTCTGGACTGATGCCTTTGTTCAACCTCACCCTTTTTAGCACCCTGCTAATATTCCTCCACCTGTACATTGATGTTGCTGCTCTTCTCAGTTGGAAACAATACATCTGACCCACTAGCCCACCCTGCTGTAAAAACCTGCATAGACCAGCATAGCTGGTTACCAGCATGACCAGCATAATACATGCTGGTTAAACCAGCAAGACCAGTATATGTTGTGTTTTTGATGCTGGGATGATGGTGATCAGCATGGGATGCTGGTATGGGGGTATTTTGGTGCTGGTGACCAGCATGGGATGCTGGTATTGGGGGTATGCTGGTGACCAGCATGAGATGGTGGTATGCTGGTGCTGATCTCAGGCATGAAATGGGCCAGAATTGAGCCAGCAGCACTTTAACAGATACATCTTAAATTAGCAACTTTCTACCCTATACTATGTATAACATATGGATGTAAACGCCCTCAAATTAAAGCTCAATGTCTGCACTATAACCTAATGGTCACTGTTCCATTGTACACACCAAGTACATTACAGACACCTTAATGATTACCACATTACATAGGTCATTTTTAAGGAGGCATCTTTAGTGGTTGTTCCTCTGCACAGAGATAGATTATTTACCTGTAAAAAAGAGTGAATGATGAAAGCTGGACAAAAGACTACAACTTGCATTTTGTAGTAAAAATCTATTCAAAATAAGCATGTGTGAGGAAATCTATAGATATTCATGTGAAAGCATATAATTTCAATAACATAAATATTACCCACAGACCTGCGAACACTGAAAAGTATATTCGTGTACCACGGCCACATTACCCTGGGTCGCACCGCACAGTATACTGTATATGGCGACACCATGGCATCATCTGCATCACTGAACCAGAGGTGTTATTCTAAATGTGATGTCTATATGTATCATTTTCAGACAAATAAAACAAATATAGCCCTTCATAATTCAATAGTTTTGAAAATTTAACACCATCACTGGTCAAAACAGACAATCTTTTGCATCAACTCTCAATTCCTTTATAAAAATTAAATACTTTCTACAAGTAAGAATGAAATTTATAATGAATATAACTACTAATATAATTATGTAAAATTACATTCTAATAAATAATGTGTTATATACCCTATTATAATTATTTATGATACTGTTTAATTAATAGAATGATTTAGGAAAAAGATAAATCTGCCCTCCCCCAAAAAAAGCATGTACCTTTACTTAAATGATTATAAATTTGGGGTTGCTTTCACAAGTTAGATAGTTTGGGTGTTACGTAATAATCTTATGGAACCGAGAAACTGGTATGATACCTTGTCTTGTTATACTTGTCAATAGCAGAAAAGTCGATGGATAAATGAATACTTTTCTCTTCCAGCACGGACCAGGGTAGTGATGTGTCAACTTCGGCTCTCTATGGCAGTTTTTTTTCCATCTTCTTCACACAGTGAAAGCAGAAAAGGCGTGATTTTTCGCACCATATCAAATTAGAAAAATATCGGTCTGCTTGCCGTGAGTGCAATCTATCTTCTAGAATATTCGAATATTTTTGATATTGAAATAGATTGCAACCTAATATTACTGGGCAAATGCAATGCAGTAGCCAATGTTAAAGTAGTTAATCTTGGTAGCGATAATGATTTAAAATTTCCCAGCCAGTCCCTTAATTGTTCAGGTAACATAACATTAACCCCATTCCCCTCATATCAGTGCTCCTTTTGTTATAATGTTAACGGTTACTGCCGACTGTGTTTTACCACCTCAGAAAGCGGTGATCAATCAGATTGCCACCTAGATATAACGTTAGCTACAAGGAAAATTAAATACACTAGTCAATGTTAAAATGATATAATTTGACGTTACCTATTATAAAGATTTCACAGTCTGTCCCTGGTCCCAGACAGCAGGCACAGTATTAATATGTTACACAAGAAAATGCATTTAGCAAGCTGTCGTTAGTAGCTAATGTTAGCTAGCTAAATTACGTTACGGTTAGAAACTCCGCTGTCCGGTGAGCAGATTATATATTTGTAATAAGTAGGCTAATTATATTGACACTAATAACCATAAAGGCGTAACGTTACAGGCTATTTTTATTCTAATGGCCATGTTAGTTAGCTTAACATCACACTAAGTTGACATCTAACATTTAAATCACATCTAAAAGCTAACGTTAGCTATAGGCCAGCTAGGTGAATCTAAAATTAACTTTGTGTATTCTTTGAGAACTAATGTTAACCGTTAACAATTGAAGCCTCAGGAGCAAAAGATATATTTTAACCCAAAATATCCTACAATGCTTCAATACAGATCCTCTGAAAGGAATTCCTATAACTGTATTTTCAAATATGTACATTATACACTTTTGTGCAAACTGTAAAACTGATCCATTTCAGAAATCACCTTTTCTTTCTTTTTTGGTAAACATTTGTTTGAAAATGGAGATGTTTAATGTGCTGCATTTCAGGCTAAGGATTTGCAATACATTTTTTTTTTCCATTCTCTTAACATTTATGTTTAGAAATAGGCATCAAAATCTCAACAAACAAGTTAACATAGCCTAACTGTTGAATTATAAGGACCACGTAGGTAAGGTACTGGGGCTGCTTAAATATGTACGATGTGATGAACTAACCTGGCATGGTCATCCAGCTTAACCTGCAAGACCACATAGTTGGCCAGCATAACCAGCATGATGTGCATTAGTTGATCAGTAAGACCATGCTGGTTGACCAGCTTCATCAGCATGGTCATGCTGGTTGATCAGCATGGTCATGCTGGTCCATCAGCTAAACCAGCACTAACCAGCATAAACCAGCTTGGACCAGCATGGAATTAATGCTGGTCTAAGCTGGTTTTTTCAGCAGGGCAGAAAATAATACATTGCTTCTGTAATAGAATGCAAAACTGTTCAATTATGGCCATATAATGTTTGTGTACTTAATGGTCATGCATCATAATGTTCGTTAGTTGACATGTCGGGGGAGTGAGGATTAAGTAAAAATGCTTGTAATTCTGAATCCAGCAGTCCCAGCACTCAATACCCTCATTAAATTACCCAGCACTCTGAATACTGAACACAAACGATATCGTGTGCTGAAACCCCTCATTCAACCGTACATTTAATAATATTTAAGGGATTTCATTTATTAAGTATTATTAAAAATGACAATCATCAATTAAATCGCTGAATTTGTTGATAGGTAAGTCGAACAGTAACCTGGTGGATCAACCAACAAGTCAAAACAAAGTCCAAATCAGGTCTTAAGTTTGAGTAGCAGAGCCGAGAGAGAGAGAGAGAGCTATCTACGGGGGTCCAGGGGCATGCCCCCTGAGAATGATTTTTTTTGTCAATTTTAACTGCTAAATGTTTCAATTTGGTGCTTTTTCAGATTAAAATTGAATGACTAGATCCACAATTATTTGTGATTGTAACATGGGGAATGGAACACGTTAAATAGATATAATTTTGGCTAGTGGACTTTTTTGGCTAGACAGCGAGCTAACATGCAGAAATGTGGTCTGATGTCTGATGAAAAATACAGTGGACAAGACTGTACAGAAACCATCACGATGCATGTTAATCTGCTCTGCCCCAAAACTCAGCCCTGTCTTAAGTGGCATTGAGCTTGAAAACTTGTTTGTTTATTGACGATAAAGCCTCTGAATCTGATTGGCTTGCTATTAAATGTTTGCTACCTCTGTTGATTCTTCCTCTTCTGTTTTTTTTACATAAATTTGTTTTAAATGGTAGATCCTGTTCTATAATGTATTGAGCGGGGATATGATGTATCAAGTCAATTGAGTGGGGCGATGCCAGACAGTGATTTTTAAAAACTGTGTCTGCACTGAAGGGAAACGGGAAGCCCTGCCGTGAACACAGCATTGTGCTGATATCTCCCTTGAATAATCTCTGTAGCCTATTATCTCAGCCAGTGAGACCATGTCCATGCATACCGTCTTAGTAATTAGCCAATAAACTTCTCATTCTTTTTCCAGATGCCAGCTGGTAGAATGCAGGATGGATATGACACAAAGGTCAAGAGAACCAGAAGGACCACGATGCTTCTTTGATACAGATTGCTGGAATATGTTGTCATGAGTCTGTTCCAAAGTGGTTGCTGCTTTTGGGCAAAAGTCCGAGGACTAACAAAGAATGACATGAAGCTACAATGACTGAGAGGAACTGAATCAAGACCAACGGCTGACAGGATTTCTGTGTGCTCCAGACATCACTTTGGTTTAAACTTACGAAGAAACATTAAATGGACCCTTTTTAATTTATTGTTCATATAAAAAGACGCATTTATTTTTTGTTATACCTGACAGTTTCGACTGCTGACTTCCTGCAGTCTTCCTCAGAGTATAACTGTCAGGTATAACAAAAAATAAATGCGTCTTTTTATATGAACAATAAATTAAATAGTTCTAGTTAGACGAAATGAACTTATTTGGAATATTAAATGGACCTGATTGAAGATAGTTTCCCTCTGGTTAAAAGAAACGCACTCATTTACATACAATACAGAGGGGAATCCGGTGTCTCTTGTTTTATTAACATCGTTTTGTTAATGCCATTTGGTTTTCACATTGTTGCCACATCAGACATTGTTGTCCGTCAATGGGACGTGGTCCTTGTGGGAGTGTATTGAGTGGCTCTCGATGTTCCAAAACTAATAAAGATACTATTTTACACTTCTGAGTACATCTCTAGATCAGTGCAATACATTGGTGGAGATACATTTCATCATTCAAGTTTTACCCTCTCTGTCGAGGATCTCTGTACATAATTGTAGTGGCCATTATCCTGGCCTGTAGGCCGTTATTTACCTATCGTCTGTTTTCTGTTTCATCCTGCTTATTCACTTGTGCTCAGTGCAGTCAGTAATGAATCCTGGGTCTGGAATCAAGTCTGTTGCCAGCAGCCCTGTAGTGTGGTATAGTTGCTGAGAACTGATTTCACTAATTACAAGTTCTTAAATGAACATAGAATATTTATTCCTTATATTTGTCTGTTTCTACTACAATGTGGCATTAAGAGTAGTAGACCTAGGCCGTCCCATATCATTTGACAGCACCCTCCTAATTTATTGTACTCAGGAATGGAATCAGTTACAGGTTACCCTCAAATTGGACAGACTGACTAGCATTGAGGGTTTCAGGTTTATTTATAATGATTTTTATAAATCTGGGACTCCGGTTGCATCAAGGCAGGGGCATAAACCAGGGGAGTGACAGGACTGGAGCAGTCCGCAAACCCAGGGTGAGGGGCATGACTGGAGTGGTCAACAGGTCAGGGTGGGGGGGCCCAGGCCGGAGTCATTTGTAGCTCAGGGTGAAGGAGGAAAAGAGACGGTTAGCCCCCCCCCCCCAAACATCCTTAGCTATAGGATTTACTAAAGAGGTAGGTTTTTAGCCTACGCTTAAAGATAGAAAGTGTCTGAAGCCCGAACATAGTTACGTTAAAAAAAAAAAAAGTACAACATCAGTAACCTGATGAACCACTGTTATTAGTTGTAGTGATATTTCTGCATGGCAAATAATTTACTTGTAGTTGTAGTGTAATAGAAAAACAACAGACCCAACTGTCATGACATGCACGCTGCTTGTTCTGAGTAATTGACTCATTCATTGAAAGGGGCGTGTTCAAAATAATAGCAGTGTGGAGTTTAATTAGAGAATTCATTCTGTGAAAAAACAGGTGTCATTAATTGTCCTTTATTAAGGAAGAAGGGAAGGAAATGTTTCACACATTGTTATAAAATATATTTCCTTCTGAATTTCTAAGTAAAATGGGCCATTCCAAACATTGTTTGGAAGAACAACGTAATTTGATTAAAAAGTTGATCGGAGAGGGGAAAACGTATAAAGAAGTGCAGCAAATTATAGGATGCTCAACTAAAATGGTCTCAAATGCTTTAAAATGGCGACAAAAACCCAAAACACGCGGAAGAAAACGAGCAACTCCTGTTAAAACGGATCGAAGAATAGTCAGAATGGCAAAGATTCAGCCAATCATCACCTCCAGAAAGATCAAAGGTGATCTAAAATTACCTGTAAGTGTTGTTTATATATCTCTCCTGGCCTGGGAACGCCTCGGGATCCCCCAGGAGGAGCTGGAAAGCGTCGCTGGGGAGAAGGACGTCTGGAACCCCCTGCTTAGCCTACTGCCTCCGCGACCCGACTCCGGATAAGCGGTAGATGATGATGATGATGGTGTTGTTACAGTCAGAAGACGTTTGATTGAAGCTAAGCTATCAGCAAGAAGTCTCCGTAAAGCACCATTGTTGAAAAAATGGCATGTGCAGAATTGGTTAAAATTTGCCAAGGAACACATCGATTGGCCCAAAGAGAAATGGCGTAACATTCTGTGGACTTATGAGAGTAAAATTGTTCAAGCCACAGTACACTGTGAAGACAGTGAAGCATGGTGGCGCCAAAATCATGGTTTTGGGATATTACGGTGCTGGGCCTATTTATCGTATACCAGGGATCATGGATCAGTTTGAATACATAAAATGCCGTATGCCGAAGAGGAAATTTCTTCAGTTTATACAGTATGTGTTTGAGTTTGAAGAGAAAAATGTTGACACTGCTATTTTTTTGAACAGATTAATATTCCTTTTCTTTGCTTCCTCTAAAAGAATAACGCAGACTTCATAAAATTTGTTAATGCTTTGATTTGCAATTGAATGTGTAATGTTTCCACTACATTTGAAATATGGAACTAAAAGCTATTAAAAAATATTTGCACTTTATTCACTGACTAGTTTTTTTAACTCACTGCTATTTATTTGAACACCACTGTAGGAAGATTGTTCCATAAGAAATGATCTCTGGCTACTAAGCTGGATTCGCAAATAAAAGTTGAATAGAAGTCTCAAACAACTACTCCTGTAAAAGTAGCTAACTAACGTTAGCTGTCCCAATAAAAAAAAACAGCATGAAGTAACGTTGGCTTTCTAATGGGTCAATGATACATAACGAAATTGCATCACCAAGGTAACGTTTTAACAATATCCTAATGCAACGTTTTCCTGTTTACATTTTTTTAATGCCGCTCATTGGATAAATAAAATAAACGTTGACGTAATTTTGTGTGACTATACATTACTTTATGAAGAGCTTACGGTCTACTAACTAAGTTTTGCGTTAAGGACACATTTATTAAATTTTGTAAACTAACTAGTAGCTACTAAGCCTGTCGTGTGAGCTTGACGTTCCAACTTAAGGTAGAAATTACGAATAGCTGGTGCAACCCTACCCTGGTCAACTTCACCTGGTTTAATAAAAACTAAAAGCCTAAGGCTCACAAACGTTCTTGGACAGATGTATTACAGTTAAAATTTCTAATTGAACATGCTCAACTTTTTGTCTGTGCAATCACAGTTTCTACTTTACTAAAAACCTGTAAAATACAATTCCATTTTTGTGTTTTTCTTCCCTTTAAGCTGTTATTACACACTCAAAACATATAGTAATGTTAAATAACTGCCAGATATTGAAAGCTTAAGTAATCCTGGAAAAAGGGACAGAAGCACTTACTCACAGGACATTTTCTGACACTTTTACAGCCAAAACAACAAAATAAATCCAGGCGGCCTGTTTGAGGCTTAGGTGTAAAAGGGTTAAACTGATCTATAAAGTTGTGTGTCATCTGCGTAGCAGTGGTAGTTAACACCATATCTGCTTATAATGTTCACAAGAGGGAGCATGTACAGAGAAAAGAGCAAAGAACCCAATACCGATCCTTGTGGTACTCCAAAGTTCACCCTAGAAAATTCAGAGGACTGACTGTTTACCCTAATAAACTGGGATCTATCATAGACGTAAGATTTAAATCACATAAGAGCATGCCTGGTGAGACCAACTAAATTTTCTAGCCTACGGAAGAGAATGTGATAGTCTTTAGTATCAAAGGCAGTGCTCAGGTCAAGTAAAACAAGAATAGAAATACAGCCACAATCCAGAGAGGGAAACAAGTCATTCATTAGTTAGTCCATGAGCCAGACAAGTTGTCAGGCTCAACTGAGTCGGCAGAACTTTACCTATGCTAAATTGTTTATAGGGTCAATATAAGTAAATTAATATATGATAACCTTTCCACATGAGCAGCTTTTCATATATTTTTTTACATTTTGTTATTTTTACCTCATGGGCGCAATCCACTATAGGGGGTATGGGGTAAAAAAATTAACTAATAGCTATCACAATGAAACTTCCCCAGTTGATTACTTACATTAAGACAATTATTTATTTTATTACAAGTTTTCTGAAATGTCACGTTTAAATATGCAAATGAGGTAAATATGCACTCATTTACATAATTTCTGCTGTTAGTGTGTGTATGTGTGCGCGTTTGTGTGTGTGCGTACGCGTGCGTGCGTGCGTGCGTGCGTGTGTGTCTCTGTGTGTGAATGTGAGTTATTCACGCACAAAGTTGCAACATTGTAACATTTCAAGCACGGAGACCAAAAGCTGTTCTGGCCAGGGAGCTGGAGAAGCAGGTTTTACCAGCAGAGACCATCCCTGGGCCATCTGCTACCATCATTGATGGGATGAGTCTGGTTCAGAAGATGAAGGGCAATGACCAGACATTCTCTCAACTTGCAGACTCAGCACTGACTCAAATCCTACATGAAGGAGGCAGGAGCCTGATAATCGATGTAGTCTTCGATGTTTATTGGGAGGACTCGATCAAGAATGCAGAGAGAGCAAACAGGGCATGCACCACAGGAATACAGTTCCGAAACATTGCACCAGGTCACCGCATCCAGCAATGGAGAAAGTTTCTCAGCAGCTCAGCTAACAAGGCCAACCTCATAAGATTCCCGGTGGCCGAGTGGAAAACACCCAAGCTGAGGGGCAGACTGAACGACAAGCAGCTCTACATCGCCAGTGAGGAAAGCTGCTTGCACATCACCAAGGATCAGTGGACTGAGGTTGCAGGCCTACAGTCGAACCAAGAAGAGGCTGACACTAGAATCATTCTGCATGCAGCTCATGCCGCAGATGAAGGCTACAGCGCTGTTGTAGTAACAGCTGATGACACCGATGTCTTGTTGCTCTGCCTGGCTTTCTCTGCTGATATCTCCTGTCCCTTGTTCCAGAAATGTGGAACAAAGAACCGGGTAAGGTATCTTGACATCACCAAGCTACGGCAGGCCGTGGGAGACGGTGTCTGTAATGCTCTGATTGGCATGCATGCATACACTGGATGTGACACGTTGAGTGCCTTCGCAGGTCGTGGGAAGCTCAGAGCCTTGAAGCTCATTTCCAAGAAGTGTTTCGCAAGCTGGGACAGTCCTGGGAACTGTCCATGGACCTATTCAAGAAGCTGCAAGCATTCACATGCAAACTGTACACAGCATCTACAACAACAGAGGATATCAACACAGCCCGCCACCAGCTTTTCTGCACACAGCGTGGGGAGCTCGAGTCTAGCCAGCTGCCACCATGCGAGGACTGCCTCT
The DNA here is from genome assembly GCA_022702515.1 of Ilyophis sp. 1 JC-2022. NCBI lineage: Eukaryota > Metazoa > Chordata > Actinopteri > Anguilliformes > Synaphobranchidae > Ilyophis > Ilyophis sp. 1 JC-2022. Next base: position 70,860,946 of record CM040403.1, on the reverse strand, counting down.
ACATGCATGCTATGCATGCCAACTACCAGGCTGGCATCTGGAGAGCCCGTCTTCAGCAGCATCCGCAAGTCCCAAGCCCAGTCGAGCATGGATGGGCCAGAAATGATAGTGGCCAGCTCACTGTGGAATGGATGCAGGGATCTCCAGCCCCTGAGGCAGTGCTGCAGCTGCTGTCCTGCAACTGCAGCCGCAGATGCAAGCTCCCAGAATGCCAGTGCATGAGCAACGGCTTGAAATGTACAAACCTGTGCAAGTTGCAAACATGTGACAATCAACCCGAAGAGGAGGACCTGACCATGGAAGCAGAACTGACTGACTCTGAAACAGAGGACTGATCTTAAGAAGGGACCCCTCAGTTATGTGACCCTCGCTAATAAAGACTCCAATCTTCATTGTTCTGGAAGATCCCTCTCCCTAAGCACATGCATTTTGTTTGTTTAAGCTGTATTTGTTCATAATTTCATTAAATATATCTTTGTTATCCCTTTAAGTTCCTGGTGTGGTCTCCATCAATATACACCACCACCTCTGTCTGACTGGTACTAGTATCCACCAAGTCACACCTCATTCTGTCATAGGCATAGCCTTAATTATGTTACTGACTTTATCTTTTGAGCTACAACCATATATTACCACTCAAATTAAAGCTTAGAAGGTTGGAAAGTTTTCTATAGCCATTAGAAGCATGTTGTTTTTCAGCACATACTTACAAATTGAGGATATTTATTAGATGTTTTCATTTTCTTTGCATTTTTTGGGCAGAATATTGCAATAAAAGGCCATTTAAGCATATATGGAAGTTTTTAATCATTAAAATAACCATTCCAATCAATTCCCCATACTTCAATTATGCAGAAAAGTGGGTTCATGGGTCTCGGGTCTCTGTACAATCTAAGGTTCTAAAGTTGTTGATATATTTGATTTTAATCTGTCGCAACAATTCTATCCAAGTCGCACCTCATTCTGTCATAGAGGTAGCCTTAATGATGTTCCTGACTTTATCGTTAGAGCTACAACCATATATTACCACTCAAATTAAAGCTTAGAGTATTGGAAAGTTTTCTATAGCCATTAGAAGCATGGTGTTTTTCTGCACATACTTACAAATTGGGGATAATTTAGTAGACCTTTTTGTTGTCCTTTTTTTGCCATTTTTTTTGTAAAATCTTGCAATCAAATGCAATCATTAAAATAACCATTCCAATCAATTCCCCATACTTCACTTATGCAGAAAAGTGGGTTTATTGGTCTCTGTACTATATAAGGTTCAAAAGTTGTTAATATATTTGATCTTCATCTGTCGCCACAATTTGTGACAATTGTGACAATTTAGGGGTCCACATATTCAACGCATGATAACTACCACTAAGCTGCCAGTCTGCAATGGTTATCATGCCAAACTATGAAGTAGAGATGTATCGTAAGTCAAAAAACACAACTAGAAATTGCCAAACCAGTTGAGCCACTTTGGTCATTTTTGGGGTCCTAGCTCATGGACTAAGTAGGGCAAGGGCAGTCTCAGTGCTATGGTGCTTCCTAAACCCAGATTGAAACCTCTCATACATGTTATTAGTGTGTAAAAATTAAGAAAGCTGTTGCGCTACGCGTTTCTCAAGAATCTTTGATAAAAAAGGAGGTTTGAAATGGGTCTATAATTAGTCAGGACAGTGGGATCTAAATTTGGTTTCTTAAGTAGTGGCTTGATTTCTGCCAATTTAAAGGATGTAGGAACATGGCCCGATAACAATGAGTTAATTAAGTGAAGAATTGGTTTGATGAGCATAGGCAATAGCTCCTTCAGTAACTTTGTGAGTACGGGGTCTAGAAGACAGGTGGATGATTTAGAAGAAGAAACTAACTTTTCATTGTGGGAGTAAACGATTCAAGTCGTTCAGTGTGACTAGGAAGCAGTTCTATATCGTCCAAACCACGATCACTAACTTGTTATCTTTTTCCTAATTCCAATTATTTTACCACTAATTTTTTACTACTAATATTACTTTTGCAATATTTTAATTTATTGTTGTGTTTTTTCATTGCATTGTAAAAGAGAGCTGCTCTCAATTGATATATCCCTGGTTAAATAAATGTCTCTTTCACTTCCTTCTGGTCTTGACTGCCACCCCTGCTTGGGCCACCTTCGGGTCACTTGAGTCCTTGCACATCATCACCTCTCTTGCTCGAGCGCCTTACAGGGACTTCAGGTGCAGCTGGAACTTGGTGCTGTTCCCGTAGAGCACAATGCTGTTGAGGCTCCTGGGCAATCCCAGCCACCTGGAAGCTGAAGCTGCTGACCTTTCTCTTCAAGCTCTCTAAGATAGAGATGGGGACTTTGTAGACAAGCAGCAGCCAGAGTATTCTTAGCAGGAGACTGGACTGATAGATCCACGTCTTGAACTTGCTGGGAAGCCCTGACCAGTCCACCGCTCTCCGCAGGTAGCCTGTACTGATGCTGTGTCCTTCAGGCTGCTGTTGAACACCTTGCCATGGTCTATTTACTTTGGCCCATTAAGGCCAATTTTCATCTAGTTTTTACTAGTGTCAATTAAGTGCCAATATCTCAAAAACTATTCACTGCACGTCCATGGTTGAAAGTAAATTTATGTCAAAGTGGTCACATACAGTTTATACAAAATACACAAAAGAATACAAAAAATATATATTAATAATAATAATTAATAATTAATTATCACTAAATATCTCAACTTCAAAGTAATGGAGCAAGCCAGAATTCCTTATACTAGTGCACTAATATGTTAATAAAATTTGGTGAAGATATCTACAGGCTTTGCTTATCCATTGGTATTTTTCCCAAAACAGGACCAGGTGTCCCAAAAGCTATCCAAACCTCTCCAAATATAAAACATGTACATATTTTTCTGTCTAGACATGTCAATCATCAGAAAACTTTATTTTTCTTTTAAAACTGTTTTAGTAATACAAAATGTGAAGAAAATTAACCTACACGTGTTTTTTGTTTGTGTATGAGGATATTCTCTTACAAAGCATGTCCAAAAGTACCTAAATACCTCTCAGAAAAGGATTACTTACCCTAATGTTATCCAACCAATCTGCTTTACATGTAAAATGGCACTGTACTTAAAAATTAGATTTACCAGAGACCCATAAGCCAGCAGAATAACAGGTTTATCTATAACAAGCATTCAACGTGACTTTTTACAGCAAAAGTAATGAATTATACACCACTTTATTTGGCAAACCTGTCTGTTACCACCTCCTACGTCCGAGGTGTCAGGTGAGGGAGGTGAAGACCACTGTCCTCCCTGAAATAGACAGATTCAAGTACATTACTAAGTAGAATCACTAAAAAATTTGAACACTAATTATCTCAAAAGGACATATGGCAAGTATTACAATTAAGTGGAAAAAAACACGTGCAGCTCAAAAAATTAGAATATCGTGAAAAAGTTCAATATTTTTTGTCACTCATTTCAGAAAGTGAAACTCATATATTATATAGATTCAGTACACATAGAGTGAAATATTTCAAGCCTTTATTTCTTGTAATTTTGATGATTATGGCTTACAGCTAATGAAACCCAAAATTCAGTGTCTCAGAAAATTAGAATATTTTGCTTTAACATATTTTTAAAGTATCATATTTAATATTTGGTCGCATATCCTTTGCATGCGGAGCGGCAGTGTAGTATAATGGTTAAGGAACTGGACTTGTAACCGAAAGGTTGCTGGTTCGATTCCCAGGTAGGACACTGCCGTTGTACCCTTGAGCAAGGTACTTAACCTGATTTGCTTCAGTATATATCCAGCTGTATGAATGGATACATGTAATAAGAAGTTGTGTAAGTCGCTCTGGATAAGAGCGTCTGCTAAATGCCTATAATGTAATGTAATGCTGTTACTTCCTGAAGTCTGTGACCAATCAACATCAAAAGACTCTCGATATCTTATTTTCAGGTACTGTTACAAGCGATACTATAACCTCTCTGCATTTGAACTGATCTCTATGGGAATTGGGGGGTGAGACTAGATTCAGATGTAAATTACACTGGTACAGTATGGAACACATGGCTGGCTAAATGGCTGTAAGTCATCAAGGGTCTGAGCTATCGAACAAGCCCCAAACCATCACTCTGTTGCCAGATATGGAGTAGATGTGGATGGATCACTGCAAGGGTTATTTCTCCTGACTCATTTTCCTATAGAACTCTATGGGGGAAAAAGTCAGGAGAAACAACCCTTAAAGGGATCCATCCACATATACTCCATATCTGGCCGCAGAGTGATGGTTTGGGGCTTGTTTGATACCTTAGACCCTTGATGACGTACAGCCATTTCGCCAGCCATGTGTTCCATACTGTACCAGTGTAATTTACATCTGAATCTAGTCGGATATTAGCAATCGTAGCTAACTAGGATTTATTCATTCATTTTAGATTGTCAGCTTGCATTAACTAAATTACATTATTATAATACTGTAATACTGAACCGTGAAATAAAGCACTGAGAATGGATGTAGTTTCATGCATGAATTCAACAACTAGCCCTTGTGTTGGTTGCTACCCAAAAAAACGCTGCAAAACAAACCTCTTTAGCAGGCCATGCGCTCCTCTCCGGCCTGTGACAACATAGAAGCTAACTAGCAATCTTCTGCAAGAATCCATTTATCACCAAACTAAAAATACTCTAGATAATAGCACTCCATACTGTTGATGATGATGTTAACAATAATACTAATCATTTGTATTATATATTATTTAAAACACTTACGTCCAGACACGGGTCCATGCCAGAGTTATTGCTCGGCTTGAGGACTCACTTCCACACCGCCCGAATCACTGTGTTCCAGCTCCGTGAAATAAACGCTCTGAGCAAGCATGAACTCTTCTTTCCAACGTTGCTTGCCATGTTCCCGTATAAATGTATAAATTAATCGTAATCGTTGAAGCAGCAAGGATATATGACCAGCGCATTTACACTGTACAGCAAATCACATACGCGTAAAGAGAAAAGCTAGCCTATGACATACATACAGCTAACATATGCGCTACACATGGCTAAATATCATCTGGATAGGCTAAAAACGTAATTGTATAGCAATCCAGTCCATCCCTTTCAGGATAAGCTCAGTAAAAATGCGCACAAACGCAATCTGATGGTGACTGATGGCACCGTCATGTGGCCGAATGCGCATTTCACACAACGGTAATAACGTAGTACAAAGTCAAATGTGATGGGTACGCACTGTGGAAATGGAGATTTTGCTGGACAATGGGTAAATGGATTACGAAAAAACGTTAAGGATTCTTCAGAAAACAGTTATAACTGCATAACCAGGTATAATATTTGGTTGATTAAACATGTTTATCAAGAGATTTTGTAGAAAATAAAATATATTAATACAAAACCGGAAGTACATCTGCAGTGTAACCTGAGAGCTGATAAGCATATAAATTAATGTGTTTGCAGGCTGTGACTGTTTTTAACAATTTTGCATCGAAAGTTCCGTGTTTTATTAACGTTTTAATTGAGAATTTCCGAGGAATATGAAAACTATAAAAAATTGGGACGGATACGTCCCACCACTAGGGGGCCAAAGCCCATAGAGTTAACTGGCTTTTCGGAGACGGTTGGGATTAGTGTCCCATCGATGCTGAAGCGGAATCTGTCCACAACTTTGCTCTTCTTCAGCACCAGCGACCTTTATTTTGTCGGCTTGAATTTACGATTTTCTCAACCATCAAAGAAAAAATGTGTGGTCATTGTTTATTGAGCTTGGATGCTGCCAGAGAACGGATAGCCTACAATCCTTTGTTGCGAGGTGCGAAGCTCCCAGTTCGAGGCTTGCAGCTGACAGCTGACAGCTGGAGGCTCAAAGCTCCCAGAAAAGGATTGTAGACCTACTCTTACTGTGCTAGCGTCCATAGAAATTGTCATACATAATGGTATATTTATATTCAGTAAGGAATACATAAAGCCAATGGAGACAAGCAAATGGGACAAAAATCAGTAAAGATAACACAGTGTTTGAGTTAGGCCGCATTATCGCGCCATTTCCCCCCTAAAAATCATAATTGACCAGCTAGAAATTGATGTATGGGCCCAATTAACCCCCTCCCACACTGACCGGGGTAAAAACCAAAGATTAACGTTAGTCAAAGTCCGTAAATTTACGTCACTGGCATTGCATTCAATTAGTCCAGAATGCTCGCAGCTCGAAGTTACCATGGTAAAGCATGATTTTTTGTTAAACTGCCGGTGTAGGCTATTCTACTGTAAGACGAACGTTCTACCAATGTTAAGTCGGTGGGGCTGTTTTGAAAAGTTTTACTATTTAAAAAAAAGTATAAATCATATCTCTAAGAAGCAACCTAATAGGTGTGTGATTGCCAAGTCTGGAGACTTAAAAGTACAGTTAGAAGTACAGAGGTAACGCTAAATATCTTCTTTGAGTCATATGCATGAACTGTCATATTAGCTCTGCACATGTGTAGTTAGTAGGCTAGGCTACCCATCATATTTTTTTCTGAAGGAAATTTTAAAGCTTTGCTGACCTTCGCTCCGAAGATCTCCAAGAAAAACTGTTTTGCGTATGACTGTTTTACTGTATATTTTGAACTTTCTTACCTAGCTTTGTTTTTGGATAGGTTATTATGCTATTATGCTTTCTGTGCTGTCCGCTGGGATACTCTTTTGGAGGCGCGTTTCTTTATGTATTTGGTCCTTATAAGCATTTCTAGCTATTGTATGTGCCTGCAATGTCAGGGACAGTCTCAGGACCCACATTTGAGTGGTCTTTTATTGTCCCCAGCAAAAGTTGTGTCAGTGTAATGGTCACACCCTGTCTGGTGGTGGTTCACTGTTGGGCCTGGTTTCAGAGAGAGAGAGAGAGAGAGAGAGAGAGAGAGAGAGAGAGAGAGAGAGAGAGAGAGAGAGCGAGAGAGAGAGAGAGAGAGAGAGAGAGAGAGAGAGAGAGAGAGAGAGAGAGAGAGAGAGAGAGAGAGAGAGAGAGAGAGAGAGAGAGAGATGTAAGTAGTGTAAGCCTATAGATGCAGAATACATAATAACTGACTATTAAAAATACCCAACATTACAAAACAATGTCCAAATGAAAAGACTGGCTGATAACACGTACTGTGGGGGTAAACAGGCAGTCAGCACAGTTTAGCTAATTATTAAGATTATTTAACTTAATTAAAATGGTAAAACAATTAGTATTAAACAAATATTTACACTGAAGACAGTACTGCTGATGTAATGTAGCTGACAGACACAGATCATATCGACATGCTCTTATCTTTTGAAGTTTAATCAATGTGCTGGCTAGAATTCATTATCATAGTCAACTAGGTGGGCTTGCCAAAATCGCGCTACGGTTTCATTAAACAAATAAACAAATGAGGCTAACGTCAACGTTAGTTCGTTTTGCAGCAAGCTATCGGTAAACTAACATTATAACAAATGATTGTTTGTAGTGCCTTTTAAATATGCTTTGATTATCTTGGAATCGAACATTAACGTTAGCAAAGACTATCATAAGCTAACGTTAAATTACATTTAGCTAGCTAACATTACATGTCCAACCTAATGCTAACGTTAGATCCATAGCCATACACTCTGGCTAAAGGCCGTTACACATCGGGGACGTAACGAATAAGCGGGACGAAAATGCGTAAAATTTGTCGGTGAATATTTCTTTTTCGCGGTTGAAAATCCCTGTGAATAAAAATGGATTACTCTTCGTCAAGCGACGACGACCTGGTTATCCGTTCTCGGTCGTAATGTCATTCATTAAACATTTAACGTTAAATACATTTTTTTATTCGGTCCATCACGGAACGAAAGTGTACTTTTTTTTTTTTGCCTCTACCAGAACGTTAAAAACAGAGCATGCTTAAATTACATTGCCAAAATATTGAACCGGGCTTATTATGTGTCCGTTTATACTTATGTAAAGTTTGTTTTGTCTACAACATGCTCTCCTTCTCTTCCCTCCTTTTACGGACATACGTGTCCCTGAGATTTTTCCACTGCCTCTTGATCTCTTCCACTAATATAAAGGGTTAACCACAACATAACAATACATTACGTCATTTCAGCAAACATCTTTAAAATAAATTTGTTGTAGTCTATGCAGTATAGCAACTCGTGAAGTCTGAAAAGTTTTCTCCAAAACGATCGCTGTTTTCCTCGTTATTTATATAACTTGGCTATCAATAATCAGGAATGTATGCGTGCAAGAATAAATTAAGAATCGATTAATAGATTAAGAATAAATTGCGTCCAGTGTGTAAAGGCCATGACACACTGTTGAAAAAAAAAAAACGAACTCCTGTATTGTTCATAAAATCTTGCACATCAAAGGCGAAATGTTCTTTGCGAAAAGGCGGCATGTAATTTATTCGCTGCAAGGTCATATTTTGCGAGTTTTCGTTTGCGAAAGTATTTATCTATACAATCATAACAAGTTTCCATGACTGATGTCACCGCACTGCCACAACAAACTACAACATCCAATATGGCGGACCAACTGATTTTATATGTGTCACAGTATAGCGTCCTCTTTGATAAGAGACATGATAGTTACAAAGATAACGATTTGAAAGACAATTTGTGGAAAACCATAACCGAGCAAATAGGCTATGAAGATGGTGGGTTTATAGCTAAATGGTTGCAATACGCACAACTTGCCATCTGATGAGCTCCCACAGGTTAGTAGCATTGGCTTAAAAGTTGTCTCCAGCTATTTTAGCCAGCTAACGTTAGCTAACCTTTAGGTCTAACGTTAACGTTGATAGCAGTTCATGTGAAGAAAATAACAACCAGTGGCGATTACACACAAACAGCTACACGATACGTAGGCCTATTTATTTTTTGACTTTAGGCGAGTTCATGTAGGCTACGCTGTGTCGTTTGCCTTGGTGAAAACAAAGGATGAAAGCTAGCTAACCGCTATATGTGATATTGTTTCGTGGATATTTGCCGTAGTAATTGTAGGCTATAGGCTAACCAAAGGAGAAAGACGACACGTAGTCTAGCTACCGGGTCTGGCCAGGGGCAGCCACTGTGGTGGAGGGAGAGAAAGGGGGAGGAGGAGAAGGGCAGGGTAGAGTAGCCTATATGAAATGTTTTTGCTGTCACACTGTTTTTGCTGTCTGTGTGCGTGGCAAATAAAGTCTATAAAGTTCCCCAAAAATCTTATTCCGACTCCTGTGTGGATTTCCTGATTACTGCCAAGTTATATAAATAACGAGGAAAACAGACGAGGTCTGCCTGTAGCGATCGTTTGGAGAGAACTCTTCAGACTTCATGAGTTGCTATACTGTAGTGTAAAAAAACATAGATTAAATTTATATTATATATCATTACAAACCACTGTAGGACCTTCTGTATGAAACAATGGTGTCAATAAAAAGATGCTTTTCTGTGTTAGGATGTCTTGGAAGAAACGGCTCTAAAAGGCCCAAGTATGCACACATCAAATTTATGGCCTTGCGTCCACGGGCAGACACTCACGCCAAGGAAGAAAAACAAGCTCATGATTTGTATCAGCATGGTCGGGGGGCGATTGTCCCGAGCTAGGCACACAGTATGATCTCATCTTCGACACTTGTAAATCAAGGACATGTGCACGCACCCACACGCTGGAGTATTGATGGGAAGAGCTCGCTCTCAGCAGAAAGCCATATGGTAAAACAATTCCTAATTTTCCAGAGACTATTTCAGTTACATTTGTATACTTAAACATCAGAGTGATAAAGCATTTGTATAATTATCTCGATAAGGAGGTAAATGGACCCATTCACTCCTGCATACACACAAACTCACATGGGACACATTTATGGTCCTAGATCGGCTAAAGAGATAGTGTGTATCTCCCCAAGGAATGCCTTGGGGCCCAGTCGTTAAAAATGTCTGGTGCCCGAGGCTTGGAAATGTGTGTGTGTGTGTGTGTGTGTGTGTGCAGTTTGAGCAACTAATAGAGTTTAGTAAATTCAAAAAAAACATTTCCTTTAATTCTGCAACAAACATTTAGTATAAAAATACATTTAACAAATAACCATTTAGTATAAAATAATATGTTACTATAGATAATGTTTCAAATCACAAAGAAAGATGTTGTCCTTGGTTTATAAAAACACATATCTGTGGTGAATAGCAATTAAAAAGCTTACAGCTAGTATTATTTAACCCATAAGATAATTGTATTATTATGTATTGAATAACTATGGTCAGACCATGGCCAGACTGTTTCTGAGATAATTGAATCATGGTATTTCATTAAAACTACGATATATAAAACAAGGGTCAATTGTAATGCTCAAATAAGACCAGCAGAGACCGCTGCAGACCATGAAACGAATATATATCTCCCAGGGGGGACGGTCTCAAACTTTGGGGAGTTGAGATAAGCATAAAACGGAGTTATCTGAGTTGGGCGGGTGCCAGTATGTTTTGTATCTGTTGTTAACGGACCTGTTTTTACGTCTTGTGGGTGAGCATGAAATTCACGGACTTAGACTGGACCGTGTTTTAACATATGTATGTGTAGCCGATCAGCCTGGGTATGTATATTCATGCAAATCTATATACAATAAATTACGTTATATCAGACTCTGGAATGTAGTGTCTATTTGGAAGAAAGTTTGAATAACTTGTAGTGGAATGGTCCTGACCCCTCCAGACGGGGTGGTGAAAGGATTATTCTATTTATTATACTAAAATACTGCATAGACTACGACACATTTATTTTAAAGATGTTTGCTGAAATGATGTAATGTATTATTATGTTGTGGTTAACCCTTTATATTAGTGGAAGAGATCAAGAGGCAGTGGAAAAATCTCAGGGACATGTATGTCCGTAAAAGGAGGGAAGAGAAGGACAGCATGTTGTAGACAAAACAAACTTTACATAAGTAAAAACGGACACATAATAAGCCCGGATCAATATTTTGCCAATGTAGGGTAATCCATTTTTATTTGCAGGGATTTTCAACTGCAAAATTTTTCGCATTTTTGCCTCGCTTATTAATTTAATTCTCGAAACCGTGTCAGACTCTCACTAACGTTCACGTTACATACATAAAGTTAGTTAGCTACTCACACTTCGACTAGCTAGCTAACGTTAACTTTGCTGTCCAATTCAAGAAACCAAAATTGTTTTTAACGTTAAACAAATAAAACTTGATTCACATTCAGATTGTCGTCCATCTTTTTGTTTCTCTTGTGCATGCGCAGGACTCTAGGGTCCTGAGACTGTCCCGACCCTGACACTGCACTGCTCCGGTATTGCAGGCACACCCTTCTCATTTCAAGCAATCCGTACATATTCACTGCTGTTAGCCAAGTGGTTTTGACCTAAATAGCCTTTGAAAAGCTAAGTTAGAAACCGTAAAGCGATATCAGGACAGTTGCATTTAATCGTTGCGATTAAGGAATTCGAAGCTTGCTCGAAGTATAAACGTTAATGTTGTAAAAGAGGTTGTATTAATATAACTAAATATATATGTATTAAGCTGAAAACTGTCAGACAGGTTATTATGTGTATTTTTACAGGACATACCTTTAATTGGCCACGGTGTTCAGTCCTCGCGAATAAATATGAAATAAATACGTTGGCGTCTGAGGTGGTCAGTAATAGGTCCCCCGCCTCCACCTGGTCGGTAATAGGTCAATCGCAGGCAGTGTCCAGCAGCTGGAGCTGCATTTCCTGCATTTGTGTGCTGCTGCTGCAGCTGCAAACTCTGCATTGACAGACACTGCTTGTTATCTGAAGAGACTTCAATGAGCCAAAATAAACTTTAAATTAAAAAAATATTGAGGAACACGTTTAAACTAACATGTATGCCTTTCATAGGCTACTTGATGTGGTAAACTCAGAACATTCACTGTGGATGTCCTAACGTTATTAATTTTAGTGGCCCAGTGTTTTCTAGTATAGTCAGGGTGTTCATCGTCTGTGGTGGCTGTTCTACAAATTTAAAGCCAGTAACATAGCTAACCCAACAGGTAGCTATATGATGTTGGACTGCAGCATTATTGTTTGTTTTCCATTCATTATCTAGTAGAGTTAACATTAGTTGCTGCCAACAAACTTTCGTGGTATAATTAAAACAATCCTTTAACCGCCCTGTCGGGAGGGGTCAGGACCATTCCAATACACATAATTCAAACTTTCTTCCAAATAGACACTACACTTCAGAGTCTGATATAACTTGATTTATACTACTTATATTTGTACTGCAGGTGGTCCGTAGAAAAAAGAATGAATGAACGTGAATGTGTTTACTCACTATCTTGCAATAGAGGCCTGTCACATAGAACTAGAACTGTCGTTACCAATGGTTACAGGGACGCGCCGCCATTTTGGAGGACCAACCCTAACAGAGATGCTTGACGTTACCACTGAACTAGTAGTGTTCGCTACTCCATGAAACGAGTTTCATGCTAACGCTACTATGATTGCTGTGGTGTAAGCCAATAGTATACGGGAGTGGGCGGGACTTCCGGGTTCATTAGACCAGCATGCTAGGATGTTGTGGGTTGAGTTGTAATGCAGAGACGACACGGCATTAAACATATGTTGAACTCTAGTTCGTCTGCTCATTGTAGTTTAAGAACCCTACCACGACATGGTGTCAGAGTGAGTCTACTTTGGGCAGGCGGGGGTATTTGTAGAAAAGAGTGTACTACATGAGCCTTGTGGACGACGACAACGGCGGGACGGAGGAGGAAGAGGAGCCAGCCTTCACATTCGCATCGGCGGGAACGGCTACAGAACCGAACATGGCTGCACCTCCATCCGCAACGTTCACCATCAACCCCCAGAACCTTTTGATTTTTCGAAGCCACATGAGTGGGAAAAGTGGATCAGGAGATTCGAACGCTTCAGGTTAGCCAGCAATCTGAACAACTCATCTGAAGCGAGTCAGGTAAATACCCTCGTTTACTGCATGGGAGACGAGGCGGATGACGTCCTGAGAGGCCAAGATTTGACCGACCAGCAGCGACAGCTATACGACCCAGTGAGGGATGCGTTCGACAAATACTTCATTCCCAGGAAGAACGTGATTTACGAGCGTGCAAGGTTTAATAAAAGGGTGCAGCAGGCGTCTGAACCAGTGGACTCGTTCATCACTGCTCTCTACGCATTAGCAGAAAAATGTGAGTATGGAACGCTGCACGAGGAGCTGTTGAGAGATAGGCTAGTAGTTGGGATTAGAAACACAGCACTATCAGAGAAGATGCAGTTAGACAAAGATCTGACACTGGAAAAAGCCATCAATATGGCTAGGCAGTCTGAGGAAATAAAAAGGCAGCAGACTGACTTAAGAGGTGAAATAGCAAGTGCAGTCACAGATACTGTGGATGCTGTGCACACTAAAGGTAAACTGTACAAGCCCAAGGGCAGAGGAGAGGCACAAGTGCCAGCAAAACCAAAGCAAGGACCTCCAAGGGGAGAGGACCAGAAAATGTGCCTCAGATGTGGGAAAAATGCCACCCCATCCGACATATCAGTGTCCGGCAAGAAACGTGGAATGCCACAAGTGTGGCAAAAATGGCCATTACGGAAGAGTATGCAGATCAGCTGGTGTGGGCGCTGTCTCGGAGGACAGCGAAGATGGTCCTTTTCTAGGGGCTGTGGACGCAGGAGACGATCCATGGACTGTAGACATCAGTATCAGAGACTCAAAGGTCAGATTTAAAATCGATACTGGGGCAGATGTTACAGTCATGTCAGAGCAGGTGTACAGACAGTTAGCTCAGCAAGGCACAGACCACAAGCTAACCACCGTATGCAAACCACTGTACGGGCCTGGACGGGCGCAACTGGAGGTAAATGGAGCCGCCAGGGAAACACTGTGCTACGGGGACAGGACTGTCACAGAAGATGTCTATATAGTGAAGAACCTGCATACGTCCCTGCTAAGTAGGCCAGCCTCAGTCAAGCTAAACCTGGTGGCTAGAGTAGACAGTGTAAGCCTAGACACAATAAAAGAGATGTACCCAAAGCTCTGGGACGGGCTGGGTCTGATGCAAAAAGAATACACAATCAAACTCAGGCCCGATGCCAAACCATTTGCTCTCAGCGTGCCACGGCGGGTTGCGATAACACTGATGGGCAAGGTCAAGAAGGAGCTCTAGAGAATGGAGCAGCTGGGGGTAATCACCAGGATCGAGGACCCTACAGACTGGTGCTGTGGCATGGTCGTGGCTCCAAAGAAATCGAAGGATTAGGTCCGCATCTGCGTGGATTTGACTCCCCTGAACGAGGCTGTGTGCAGGGAGAAGTTTATCCTCCCCTCGGTGGACCAGACTCTCGGTATGTTAGCCGGGGCTCAACTTTTCACCAAGTTAGACGCCAATATGGGGTTTTGGCAGATTCCCCTGGCGAAGGAGTCTGCCCTTTACACCACTTTTATCACCCCCTTCGGCCGCTTTTACTTCAATCATCTGCTGTTCGGAATAGCCTCTGCTCCGGAACATTTCCAAAATCGCATGGTGACAGAGGTTACAGAGGGTCTCGAGGGCGTGGCCTGCCACATGGACGATGTCCTTATATGGGGTTCGACTCAGGAGGAGCACGACGCGAGGGTGCATGCGGTTCTGGACAGGGCCCAAAAGGCTGGCATCACACTCAACACAGGGAAGTGTGAGTTCGGGGTCCGAGAGGTGAAGTTCCTCGGGCACATCATCTCTGCGGAGGGGGTGAAACCAGATCCTGACAAAACAGCGGCGGTGCAACAGATGGACCAGCCATCGAACACGAGCGAGCTCAGGAGCTTCCTAGGTATGGTCAACCAGCTCGGGAAGTTCATCCCCAATCTCGCGGAAAAAGATAAACCCCTGAGGGACCTGCTGTCCAAGAAGAATCAGTGGGTCTGGGGTCACGGACAGCAAACGGCGTTCACCAGCCTGAAACAAGAACTCACTTCTGCACCTGTTCTCAGGCTGTATGACCCGAACAGAGCACTGAAGATCTCGGCAGATGCCTCTTCGTACGGATTGGGGGCTGTGATGTTGCAGAAACATGATGATGCCTGGTCACCGGTCGCGTATGCTTCAAGGTCGCTCACACCCACGGAGCAACGTTACGCTCAGGTGGAAAAAGAGGCGTTGGCCCTAACCTGGGCATGTGAGCGGTTCAGTGACTTTATTCTGGGTCTGCATTTTGAGCTGGAGACAGACCATAAGCCACTGGTGAGCCTGCTAGGGGGTCAAGCGCTCGATGCTCTCCCACCGAGGATCCAGAGGTTCCGGATGCGCCTCATGAGATACTCCTATTCCGTCACTCACGTCGCAGGGAAGCTTCTCCACACGGCCGACACCCTGTCACGGGCGCCTCTGAGGGACAGTGGGACAAGAAAGGACAGTGAGCTGATGGAGGCTACAAACATATATGTCGACGCGATCATGGGAAGCCTGCCTGCAAGCAGCGGCTATCTGAGTGAGCTCAGAGAACAACTGTGCAACGACAGCGTGTGTGCACAGGTCATGCAGTACTGTGTGCAGGGATGGCCGGACCGCAACAGGCTGAGTGGTGCAGTGAAACACTACTGGGTTGAGCGGGGCGTCCTGAGTGTGCATGATGGACTCCTCCTGAGAGGCACAAGGTTAGTGATTCCTTCAACAATGAGAAACAGTGTGCTTGAAAAAATCCATGAGGGTCACCAGGGGGTGGTCAAGTGCAGGGAGAGAGCAAGACAAAGTGTATGGTGGCCAGGGCTCAGTAGTCAGATAGGAGAGCTAGTCTTGAACTGTAGGGCATGTATCCAAGAGAGAGTAAATGCGCGCGAGCCGCTCATGCCAACTAAACTACCAGACAGGCCCTGGCAGAAACTGGGCGCGGACCTGTTCTCTCTGAAGCGAAGCAACTACTTACTGGTAGTAGACTATTACTCCAGATACGTGGAGATAGCCAAGCTGGGCCCAACGAGATCTACAGATGTGATCGTTCACCTGAAGTCTATGTTCGCTCGACATGGAATTCCTGAGGTGTTAGTGTCGGACAACGGGCCGCAGTTTTCTGGGCAGGACATGGCAGCCTTTGCTGCGCTTTACGGCTTTGTCCACACAACGAGCAGTCCCAAGTACCCCCAGAGTAACGGCGAGGCCGAAAGAGCGGTCCAAACGGTTAAAAACCTGCTCAAGAAAGCATCAGATCCGTACCTTGCCTTGCTCGCATACAGGGCGACACCCCTAAGCAACGGTTTCAGTCCAAGTCAGCTACTCATGGGGCGCCGCCTGCGCACCACTGTGCCTGCCTTCCCAGCGGTGTTGGAGCCAGCGATTCCGGATCAGAGGAGAGTCCAGCAGAAGGAAGGAGAGAGGAGGTGGATGGACTCTAAGAACTTTGATCAGAGACATAGGGTGAAGGACCTCCCAGACCTGTCACCAGGAGACCCTGTGTGGGTCACAAATGCAAAGGCGCCTGGTATAGTCACATCCGCACATCACACTCCACGGTCCTACAATGTCAGTGGGCCACATGGCGCAGTCAGGAGAAACCGCCACCACCTAGTGCCTATGCCTGCAGCTGAGCACTGGAGCGAAGCCCGACAAGACCACACATCTGAGGAGGACATTCCTGCTCTTCTGGAGCCTACTCAAGCAGTAAGGCCTGGAACCGACTCACACGTCTCCCCTGCCACAGTTAGAACCAGGTCTGGCAGAGAGGTGATCAAACCTAAGAGACTGGATCTGTGAGACTGATAAGTTGTTGAATGGACATTCTTATTGTTTCTTTATGCACATTTCAGGTGTACGTTCTTGTAAGTGAACATGTGAAAGTTATGGTTCAAGCTAAGTTCTTGTAAGTGAACATGTGAAAGTTATTGTTCAAGTTATGTTTAGACTGGGGAAATGTTTTGTACTAGACTAACATACATTTAAGAAAGGGAGATGTGGTGTAAGCCAATAGTATACGGGAGTGGGCGGGACTTCCGGGTTCATTAGACCAGCATGCTAGGATGTTGTGGGTTGAGTTGTAATGCAGAGACGACACGGCATTAAACATATGTTGAACTCTAGTTCGTCTGCTCATTGTAGTTTAAGAACCCTACCACGACAATTGCTGTCCTACAATGACGAACTTCTGCAATGCGTACTGATGTGCGAATAAAACTTGGAAAAGGCGAAAATGTCCTTTTACATGATAATCTGAGTACTCACCATAGTAGCTAAACTACCAGGCAGGGTGAACGAACTAAATTTTACGACCGAAAGAAGAGACTGGTGGAGCAGTGAGGAGTGAGCTGGATTTAGACAGCAACCAGGCTCGGATTGTTACAGCATAGGCTCGGATCATTAATTGTAAATTACGTTTTATGAACAAATTGTAAAGTTAGCCAGTTAATATATACATAACTAGCTGGCCTAATGTACATTTATGTGCATTATCTTAATGTTAGAAAGTTAAAAGTGAATGAATCGCTTGGTTTAGCTAACGTTAGTGGCTATATCATTTGTGTGATCGACTGCTACGCCTGCGAAACATTAATGTTAACCTAATGCGATACGTCAAGCATATTGTGAACATCAAAACAGTGTTAATTTGAACTATTATTACATTGCTAGGGGTGCTACGTTGTACGATGTCTCACAAATAGATTGGATAAACTGTAAACATTAGCTACCTGTGCTGGCCAGGCAGGGTGCGAGCAATATGAGAATCCAGAAGAGGGCGAAAAGAAAATGTAACGTTACGATATTAAGCACCAAATAACAATGTATTTGAAAGTAATAATGAAAGTAACGGTAAATGTACTTTATGTGTTGAACTGATTTGCCTTTCATGGTGTCTACAACTGAAGTTCCCTATCGGGAAAAAAAAGTTATTATATTCTATCCATCGAGCTAAAATGTTTTATTGCTGAAGTAGGCTACTGTAGCCTACCGTTAATACTTTAACATGTAACGTATCACTTTGCTCCCATATTAACTGCACAAGCACTTTACTTACCAAGGTGGTATACTACGAAGCAGGATTACTGAGTTAGTACTAGCTGGATAACTCAATAAAACCCAGAACAGCTCTTTTTACTTCAGTCCATGCATGTTCCAGATTTGGGAGGGTTCCGGGGTTTACTCTGTAATTAATCTTGTTTCGTACGTATACCCCCCCCCCCCCCCCCCCCCAATACTCCTTATAATATTTGTTTATGTTGGTATTATTAGAATACGCCTTCATCACATCAAAAAACACAGCCACCACCACCTCCTTGTTTACCTGTGCCTTCCTCACCTCCGACTCCAACACAGGGTCCATTGTACCCCTACCCTTCCTGAAACCACTCTGACATGGTGACATATACCCCCCCGTCTCAAGGTAAAATGACAGCCTCTCAGCTACCATACGCTCCATTGTTTTACACATATGCGACGTCAATGCTATTAGCCTATAACTTCCCGGCTTCATAGGGTCCTTCCCCGGTTTCCTCACCGGCACCACCACCGCTTTAAATAACCTCAGCACCACCCCCAGTGCCACATCACTAAGATGGGCCAACATCACATAACACACCTCATCCCTCCCCGGTGACGTCAACCCAGCCCAACTAACAGCCCTCCTGACCTCCGCCAATGTAAACAAAGCATCCATTGCATCATCCCTCCCTTCCCTCACCCCCAACACCCCTATATTCACCACCCTAGACCCCTCCCTCCCACTCCTCCCCTCCTCCGTCATATTACTTGAGCTATGTACCTGAACAAAGGCCTTTCCAAATACCCACCTGGCTAAACCGGTCCCGTTCACCCCGGCTGACACCAAACCCACGTCACACATCACCGGATAGTGATCACTCCCCACCGTAGACTCCTCCCACACCTTCCAGGAGCAAATCCCAGCCATCTCCTCCGACACCAAAGTAAGGTCCAAAACTGATGCAGCCCCTGTACTAAAGTCAATCCTAGTACCCTTACCATCATTAAGGCACACCAGCCCCCTCGCATCCATCAATTCCTCTACCACCAGCCCATTCCCATCAGTCCTATTACCCCCCCACAACGTACTATGCACATTGAAATCCCCACACCACACTACCCTCCGATCATCATGCCTAACCACACCCTCCAACAAAGGCAACTCCAGTCTGAGACAAGGATTATAGAAGTTCACCACCACCATACTCATCTCTTTCAACCACACCTCCACCACCACATATTCCATATCGCCCCCTAATGAAAGTAACCTACTCTGTACATCCCGCTTCACAAACGTAGCACATCCCCCCCCTCCCCCCGATAACACTCATCCATGCAACACAAAATCCAAACACGGCTTAAGCCACGTCTCCTGAATACATATCACATCAGGCTTGCACAACATGTCCCTAATAAAACCCTTGAATTCCTGCCCATTCGCTACCAAACACCTAGCATTCCACTGAAGAAGAAAAAACATTATCCTGACATACTGATTCCTGACTTAGCTGTTCCCTGTTCAAATCCTCCCTGACCTTTTCCCAAGACAGCTCCTTGACTCCCAAATACCTCGCCGCACTCTTCACAATAATTTTTATCCTCTCAGTCCTAGTTTTTGCCTGAGCAGAACAGTTTACCAGATCAGCCATAAACATCACAAAACTAATTTTGTCAACCAGGAGAGTATCCCCACCCACCCCCTGCCCCCCCTCCAGGTCCTCCACCCGACCCCATCCAGGACCCTGCTTCTCCACCCCATCCCCTTCAACCCAGTCGTCAACTTCACCGGACTCACATCCACCACACCACTCTCCCTCTTAAAGCCAAACTTTAAACTCCTCACTCACCTTTTTCCGAACAGGCGGCACTTCCTCCGCCGAACTGAAATCACACCCATCCCCACCACCTCGACTTCGCTTCACCCCGCAACCAGGCTTCACTCACTTCACCACCATGAAGTTCAGATGAACTTTTATATTTTATTTTTGAGGGGGTGGGGGGGAGATTGCTTTTTCCATGGTCTGCAGCGGTCTCTGCTGGTTTTATTTGAGCATTACAATTGACCCTTATTTTATGTAGTAGTCTTAATGAAATACCATGATTTAATTATATCAGAAACAGCCTGGCCATGGTCTGACCATAGTGGTTCAATACATAATAATTCAATGCTCTGATGGGTTAAATAATACTAGCTATAAGCTTTTCAAATGCTATCTTTTACAGGTGGGTGCTTTATAAACCAAAGACAACATCTTCCCCTATAACATGATAAATTATTTTATAGTAATATAGTCCTCAATACTACCGTTTGTAAAGAAAAAGAGAACTGAACTCTATTAGTTCTCAAACTGCACACACACATTTCCAAGGCTAGGGTGCTAGACGTTTTAACGAGCAGGCCCCAAGGAATGTTAGGGAGTTACTCATGTTATCTCTTCAGACAGGCTAGGAACATAAATGTGTATTCATCTAGTTCCTGTGTGTGTGTGTGTGTGTGTGAATGGGTCCATCACCTCCTTTTTGAGATAAGTATGCATATGCTTCATCAGTCTGATATGCGAATACACAAATGTAACTAAAACAGTCTGGGAAATTATGGATGCTCGTATTCTGTTAGATTGTGTTTTAAAATATGGCTGATTTCTGCTGAGAGCGAGTTGTTCTCTTAAATTTTCCTGCATGTGGGTGTGTGTGTATGTCCTTGATTTACAGGTGTCGAAAATGAGATCATACCGTGTGCCTAGCTTGGGACAGTCATCAATTGACCAATGCCGATACAAATAATGAGCTTGTTTTTCTGTTGTGAGTGAATGCCCTTGAATGTCAGGCCATGAATGTGCTGCATTTTGTCTGTTTAAAATGGGCCTTTAGAACTGTTTTTGCAATTCATCCTACCACAGAAAAACTTCATATTAACACTACATTTTCATATAGTTGGTCATTACAGTGGTCTGTAATGACCTAAAAATATACCACAAAACGTTAGGTGAAGTGACTTATGCTAGCTAACTAGCTAGTTAACCTAACCATTTTTGGCTAGCTTGCTAACCTCTACATGTTTCCCACATTGACTCAATATCGGCACGGCCGCCACAAAATAAAAAGTGGTGGTCAATAACAAGATTTATTTAGGAGATGCCTGTTTAGAGAGATAGTCATCACAGATTAACGAACGCATCGACATCGACAAGGCAAGGAAAGGTAGCCTAACTTTTTATTCACCTTGCATGTTATTCAGGTTGCATGTGATGTGGAACACTACAGTACAGTTGTGGGCCAATTGTGAGGATACCTCAATCTGATCTCCTGTCAGCAGATCCACTACTCTGTTGAGTCTTCCATCTCTGAACCCTCCTGGAAAAGATTGTAAAAATGCCATGCATTTACATTCACACATATTATGGTATCCACATAATATTTGAGAATAAACAAATCACTAGCCTTTTGAGTTAAAAATGCACCATCAATCATGTCATCATAGGACAGCTGCTGGCTAACCTCTCTGTTAATGCTGATAACAGCCAGTCCACTGAGGCTTTCTTGGCCTATTGTGGAACGCAAGTAAGTTTTGATGAGCTTTAGTTTGGATAAACTTCTCTCTGCTGATGCCACGGTGACTGGGAGTGGCACGACTATTCTCAGAGCAATCCACAGGTTGGGGTATGGGAGAAATTAATTGGGTGGAAGTTCTGGCAGTTTCAGGATCTCCTCTGCCATTTCAACTCCACTGATGTCTGAGTCTCCATTGATGCTCAACGTCTTCTCAACCTCCTGACAATGCCTCTTCAATGTATCTCTTGGCATTCCTTTGACATCATTAAAGTTGAGGACAACACCAAAGCTGCTTTTCACATTGTGTAAGTTTCAAACCTCTCCTCCAGAGAACTCAGAGCCACCACCACATTATAAAATGAAACTTCCAAACTTCTCATTGCATCATTAAGAGGCTTATCAGCGGCTTCATAGGTAAACTGCCTTCTCGTATTACGAAGCCTCTTCTGCTTTAGAACTGCCTCCACATTCAGTTCCTCGCACAGGCCTTTTGCAGTTGTCTGTGATGCAGCAAAACCTGAGTCCCTGTACTGTGCGAGGGACGCCTTGGCAGTGTCAATCAGATCCAAGGCAACATCCAACTGCATGGACACGGACACTGACTGGAGAAGCTTGTTGACTTAGTTCACAATGGTGAGGATGCCACACCACACAACACAGCAAATCAAGAAGCGGTAGGATCCTACCTCTTCTGCAAGGGCTTGGGCCTCAACTTTGGCAATCGGATCTGATAAACTCTGCCTAACCTCCACAAGAGCATCTCTCACTTAGGCTGCCTGGTACCTGACTGCATGTATGTTCTGCAGCCTACTCTCCCACCTGGTGTCACTCCATGACTTTACACTTGGCACTTTAGAATTGCCCATCTCTGGGTAGCAGCTGAAAAGAAGGTGAACAACTTTTGGAGGTGTCCAAAAAACCCAACTGCATCCCTTGATGCTTTTGCAGAATCTGCAACCACCAGGTTCAAGGTGTGTGCTCCACATGGGACGTACACAGCTCTTGGATTTTCTGAAGAGGTCAAGCTTGTACACCTTGCCTCTTCCCCTTCATGTTGGCCCCACTGTCATATGACTGACCTCTGCAGTCATTGAAATCTATTTGGAGCTCCTCAAGTTTGTCTAATATGATATTGGACAAGTTCAGACCAGTGGTTTTCCCCACAACCACAAAGCCTAAGAAATGCTCCTTCACCTCTGGCTTTGGATCCAACTCCACACTCCTCAGAATAACTGACATTTGTTCCTGATGGCTGATGTCCGGAGTGCAGTCCAGGATGTATTTTGAATTGTGAATTTTGGTAACAATGTTCTCCATAATTTTACCACTGATTAATTGAATGAGCTCATTCTGTATTTCCTCTGTATTTGCCTCCCTGGTTATTGATAGTGTAGCAGGGACAGCTGTTGTTCTTGCAGTACTGGTTTCTGGTTCATCAATGGTCTCTGGTTCCTCACTGGTCTCCACAGTGGCAGCTGATGGTTCTTCTGGTTCATCTGCTGCTGCTACTGGTTCAGTTGCAGCATCAGAATCTGATTCAAAACCAGATGGGAGTTTCTGTAGGAATCTCAACATTGACCCTGTGGAAAAAACAAACATAATGTTGACATATAAATCAAGTATTTGTTGCAATAAATGCAATTATATTATTTAAAACATAATTCTATGTTTATAGAGAATTATAGAGTTTATTAGATCCAAAGAAAACATTTATTTTCTTCTTTACAAACATCAGTATTAAGGTTTATATTATTACAAAAGAATCTTTCATATTATAGATAAAATGTTAACTTGTATTCCATAACACACCCACGCGTACACAGTAGACTGGAAATAAGATTAGAAAATCTTACAGCTAGTATTATTTAACCTATTATATCATTGTACTACTATGGTCAAACCATGGCCAGGCCATTTCCTATATAATTAAAATCATAGCATTTCATCAAACTATAGTATAAATAAATACCATATGTAATGTTTACTTAAAACCAGCAGAGGAAACTGTTGACCATGAATAATGTTTTTTTGTGCTGATGGCACAGAAGGCTTATCCGGGACAAAGGACTTGCCCCACAAAAGGAGGTTTAGAGTTAAAAACAGAATTGAATTATTTTATATCGATCTGCACAGATCAGCCTGGGTTATTCAATGGTATTCCTTTTAATCAAATACAATAAATCCAATTACATCAAACTCTGAAGATAATGTTTATTTTGAAGACGTTTGGAAGTTTGTATTAAAGTGTGAGAGGAGCTCCTGAACAGTTAATCTGGCCCGGACTGCTTGTGGGGTATAGGGGGCGCTGTTACTGGTCTCATCGGCTGTTTGGAGGAATTTAACAGATTGTTTTGCCTCCAGTGCACGTGCATGAAGTGGCGCCCCCAGAATTTTTTCATCGGGGTGGCCAGATGGGGCCACTGAAAATTTTGGGGTGGCACACCAAAACCAAAAGCCAAAACTGAATTTCAGGAATTCTATTATGTTGTTGTAGTTGTGACAAACTCCAAGGTGGTTGGAGTTGTCACGCAACTGAAAACAATAACGTCAATGTCCACACCGTGACAATTCAATTTAACTTCACGCTTTATTGCCGTTTTTGGGAAACGAGAAGTTGAAGTGCAGGGAAACGTCAGCCAGTCCGTAATCCGGGAGAATAGTCGGTGTACGTTTGCAGGGGTCGGTACACATAGACGGGTTCTCTTACGGTCCAGGGCTAATGCAGGAGCAGGGTTGTCAGACAGGCGGTGGTCGGTAACGGGGCGGGTTCTCATTCGGTCCAGGGATCGGGCACACAGCAGACTTCTCCTGACAAATACAAATCAAACACGGCACTTTACTTTCTCTCTCAAACAATACACTCCTCTCTCTCTCTTCCACCTTGGTTTCGCATATGCTACTCCGTTTTCCTGTTGTTTGTCATTCCCTTTTCTAGGGCACCGATTAGCCCGGTGATTCGCCACAGCTGACTGGCCCGGCGTCTTTTCCAGGTGCCGTGTATTTCCTGGTTGCGGCGCTGATTTCCCCGGAACTCCTAATATGGGCATGCCGTCTTTCCACATCAGCCGTACATACCTTCCCTCTATCACCTCTCCGTGGTTCTGTCCCCGCCGGGTGCCACATAGTATATAGGCTAGTTGAAAACTATGTCAATATGAGAGTTAAGGAATCGTATACTGATATATTTTTCTTATTTTACAGTTAATGTTACTAATTATCTGATGTGCACAGACTAATTAACATTACATGTACAGTTAACATTTTGAGTTCCACAACAATCCTGTTTTAATGTGTTATGTATCTGTATATACATAGGCGATTCATTGTTCTTCAAATAGGCTAGTAGTTGTCCTTTTCTTTAAAAAGACAAATATACAGCTTTAATTTGAAGGAGTAGCTACATTGATTGTAAGGAACAAAACATTTACTGGAAACAAGCCTACTAAAGTTTAAAAAAACCACACAGAGGCCTCCAATTATTTTCAATACAGCTGTATTTGGCTGTTGCTGTGTCTTTTTGTAAACAAAAATATTATATTATATATGTCCAAAAATGAAAAACAAAACAAAAAAGCCTAATCATGGACAACAATATACATTTTATTATAGCCTACTCACAACCTACTCGTATCCCTGCTTTATTATACTACATTCTTCTCAGCTCGTTTCGTCCACATAGGCTAGGCTATGTGTAGCCTACGTTTTCTTTTCTTTTTTAAAGGGTTTCCTCATTGTTATGGTTTTGAAAGCTCTGCGCTATGATGGCTATGATGCAGCTTTGACTAAGACTGGTATACAGTAACAGCATAGCCTTTTTCTTTTATTTATTTTTAATTTTTTTCAGAAGGCATTTCCCGATATAATTGCTGACTTGTGGCGAAAGTGCTGCCATGGTGATAGATTTACTTTAACATCTGTCCAAGAATGTAAACAAGTTTTCCATTTTCACTGTAAGAATAAATGTTATGACAACGTTACCTCTATTTTGCTAGCTTAGCCTACTTGAACAGTTACAACCTGCCTGAGAAGAGTAGCCTACCCATTGAAAGCTGATTGCTTTTTCTTTGTCTCACCGTTTCTTTGGAATCTACACGCATATTATCGTTTTTTGGATGCCCACAACTTTTTTGTTAGTGGATGATAATATTTTGCACTTGCAAATAATGAAAAAATACTGTAATGTTATAGCACTCCGATTTATCCACATTCCACTACAAACAATTTGCATATGGTCAAAATGTTTTAGCGTTTTTTACAGCAATATTAGTTAGCCATGAATTGACAATTGGATAACTTATTTGACTTAGGCTACCTGTGAAACAATGCCTGCTGCACACATAAGCATGTGGAGTTACAGGGTCCCACATTTTTACTTTTCTTCCCGCCGACGCCTCACGTCTTATTGCTCGGATCCACTTTTCTTATGGGCTCCGTTTTGCGGTTCGAAATCTTATAAAACCGCAATTGTGGGTTTTTTACCTTGTTTGTAGTGCATCCCACCAAACAATAACTTTTAGGCATTTTTATGCTGTCAGCTAACAGATCGAAATGACAAGAAGGCACCGGCACGTCAAGTCAATGGAGGGCGAGAACGGGATGTATCTTCCCCCCCGGGATGGACGGGGCCTATTTGTGCTCTGTTTCGTGGCAGTACACTGTGCAGCAGCAGCGACGGACGGTCATAAGCGGCTGGCCGGCTATGCATTTGTTATTTTCTTTCACATGCATGCAACTATTATGAAAAATATAATTATTGATTTAAATGAATAGTACCTAATGTAAAATATCAAATAGCAGCATATTATGCATATGCTACTCGCGAGGGGGGGCCAGTGGGGGACTCGCGAGGGGGGGGCTACTGTTCTCTAATGAGGGTATTTTATGGAGTTTATTTAGTTCAATAAATAGCGCATCCGTATCCGTGCGTGTGGAGCTGTGAAGTGAGCACACAGAACCGTATTCGTGCGTGTGGAGCTGTGAAGTGATGAAGCGAGCGAGCAGGGCACCATCTGCGCGAGCGTGCGAATTTGGTTTGCTCTCGCTCGCTCCCCAAGTTGATTTTTGAGACTTTGGTGGCGGGGATGGGATACACAGTGACCGATGTTTCCACTCCTTTGATTGGTGACTTTAAATACCGTCCTTGACTTGTGTGATTGGCTATTTGATTGGGAAATCATTATGGAGGTAGATTTCTATCAAAAATAAACAAACACAAAAGTATAATCCACAATTATTTTTACCATCCACACACACACACCTCTCAATTTGTGTTCGTAGGTATAATCCACAAATGTGTTTTTGCCATCCACACACAAACACCACTCAATTTGTGTTTCGTAAAAATAATCCACAAGTATGTGTTTGCCATCCACACACAAACACCTCTCAACTTGTGTTTCGTAAATCATCATTTGGATGAATGCAAAAATTATATTCACAAATGCAAATAACATTTTCAGATATGTTTCCAATGTTCACATTTACAAATCAAAAGCTTGGCTTGCGAACTGGCGAATCTACATTTGGCGATCGAAGGACACGCTTGATCTGCTTGGATTTACGTACGGAATTTTGAGACAAATATTCCACTGTTTTGCCCCGTGTTGATTCACACATGATTCACTTGTGATTCACATGCAAAACTTCTTCTTCTTCGGCGCTACATAACACAGCGATGTGTTTTCGGCTCATCAGCGCCACTTTTACATTAAAAGTAAAAAAAAGCCAACATTAGCTTGGTTTTCAAATTTTTCAACAGGAATATTTAACGTTGTGTTAACGTACATAGCTAACGTAAAGTTTTCATAGCTAACATCTAAAAAAGCAGTCTAAACAGGTTTACTACCCTTGGTGTCATTTTCTTTTTGTTTGCGAGCTAGGTGGCTAACGTTAGCAGATCATTTGTTGAAGATAGCTGGCTAATAATACACATTTAGCAATCTACCTCACAAGATATAGTTACACAAAGCAAGTTGTGTAACATTAACATGGACAAATGGACAGAGCTAGATAAAAATTTAGCTGATCTGGCGAGTTAAAACAGCGATATGTGAGGCTAGCGAAGTGGACACAGCAAGAGCAACACTAAAACTGTAGGCTACTACTGCTTCAGTCAGCTAAATGTCTAAAATTGAAAATACAATAGCATAACGTTAGCTTCCGTCGGCATGCAGCCTCTGTTAATGCAAACAAATGACTGGATGTTACGTTCCTGTTTAAACGTGTTGAAGTGGTCTGCATTCCGACCTAAGTCACAAATAACATTTTTGAACTAGCCTGTGTTGGCTATAAAACGTGTATCCCTCTTATCGTGGTCAAGGAGGTAGATCAAGGATGAGATTAATTCAATTCAAATGGTTAAATCACTTTGTCTTTATTTGTCAGCTCGAAGTAGTTTACAGAAGAATTCAATGGGTTAGTACATCTGTGGTCCTCTGGAAGCGCGCGCGCACGCTACTGTTCCTGCTTATATACTGTAGGCTAAAAAGGGGTTTGTACATCACTGGGCGTATGATTTAAACCAATCAAGCGTTTAGAATTACATATGTCCAGTACATGTCTAGTACTTTTCCACTAAGTTGTTATGATAGAACCTTATCTATTTGGTGTTTGGTGTTTTTGCACAAAAGGCTGCTTCTGTGGCAAATCCTTTATCTGAAGAATGCTTCTCAGGGCATTTTTCTGTGGCCTTGTTCATCAGAATACAGGCTTAAGGTCACTCATTCGAAACTTAACTAGCACAGACAAGTTTATTCATTCTATTACAACATATACTTTTATAGAATTAAATGTCAAATTCCCACACCTGTTGGCATCATTCAAAGTCCATGAAATCACCTACACTCAGCAGATAAAATATACACAGCATAGACCACTTTGGAAAGTAATAATGTAGGCTATAGTGTTATCAGGGTCAAGATATCTGTTAAATGTACATGACACTGCAACAGCCTATTAGCTAACATAAAGGTTCGCTAAGAATTTAGAAGTTTGTTGTTCTTGGTAGCGAGCCTGATTTCTGACGCCCCGGACCCACCAGACGCGCAAGCCCACAGACGCTTATTGCGCGTGAAGATTTGAGCAGAACTGAACCCACCAGATGCGCAAAAGCACAGAGCTTATTGCTTTTTCGGAGCGCATTCTGTGAACGACAGACGCGCTATACAAACAAACAATCTACATTCCGGATTTGTGAGCTTCGCTTAATAATGGTTAAATAAATACTGCTATTACATATGTCTTACTGCTTAAAAGCTAAATTTAGCAATTTAAAGTTAAATGTAGTGTTGTGGAAAAATATAGATTATTCATTACTGTAGGACCTTCTGTATGAAACAATGGTGTCAATAATAAGATGCTTTTCTGTGTTAGGGTGAAAAACCATGAATAATCTAAAAGGCCCAAATGTGCACACAGCACACAGTCATGGCCTCGCATCCACGGGCAGAGACTCACGCCAAGGAAGAAAAACAAGCTCATGATTTGTATCAGCATGGTCGGGGGGCGATTGTCCCGAGCTAGGCACACAGTATGACCTCATCTTCGACACTTGTAAATCAAGGACATGTGCACGCACCCACACGCTGGAGAATTGATGGGAAGAGCTCGCTCTCAGCAGAAAGCCATATGGTAAAACAATTCCTAATTTTCCAGAGACTATTTCAGTTACATTTGTATACTTAAACATCAGAGTGATGAAGCATTTGTATAATTATCTCGATAAGGAGGTAGTGGACCCATTCACACCTGCATACAAACACACACTCACATGGGACACATTTATAGTCCTAGATCGGCTGAAGACATAGTCTCCCAGGCATTCCTTGGGGCCCCGTCGTTAAAAACGTCTGGTGCCCGAGGCTTGGAAATGTGTGTGTGTGTGTGTGCAGTTTGAGCAACTAATAGATTTTAGTAAATCCAAAGAAAACATTTCCTTTATCTTCAACAAACATTTAGTATAAAAATACATTTGACAAATAAGTTATCTTTCTTCCTTCACAACCATTTAGTATAAAAGAATATGCTACTATAGATAATGTCTGAAATCACAAAGAAAGATGTTGTCCGTGGTTTATAAAAACTGGTGAATAGCAATTAAAAAGCTTATAGCTAGTATTATTTAACCCATCAGAGCATTGTAGTATTATGTATTGAACAACTATGGTCAGACTGGTTCTGAGATAATTGAATCATGGTATTTCATTAAAGCCATATATAAAACAAGGGCCTATTGTAATGCTCAAATAAGACCAGCAGCTGCAGACCATGAAACGAATATATATCTCCCAGCGGGACAGTCTCAAACTTTTAGTCCGCATAGGGGGAGTTGAGATAAGCATAAAACGGGGTTATCTGAGTTGGGCGGGTGCCATTATGTTTTGTCTCTCTCATTAACGGACCTGTTTTTACGTCTTGTGGGTGAGCATGAAATTGACGGACTTAGACTGGACTGTGTGATTGAGAGAGTTTTCACATTTGTATGCTTAGCCGATCAGCCTGGGTATGTATATTCATGCAAATCTTTTATAATAAATTACGTTATATCAGACTGGAATGTAGTGTCTATTTGGAAGAAAGTTTGAATAACTTGTAGTGGAATGGTCCTGACCCCTCCCGACGGGGCGGTGAAAGGATTATTCTATTTATATACTACAGTAGCAAACAACACAATGCCTCCTTTATAAAGTTAAATTTTATTTATTTGGGACAGTAATCAACATTACTTATATTATAGCAGAATTAGCAGCTATTCTGCAGTACCTTAAATCGATACAGTGATATCAGTACAATAAAAACAGAATAGAATAACGTTTATTTCTCTATCGGGAAGTAGTCTTAATTAATTAAACAAATATGTATACTATAATTTTAAAAAGCATTATAGAAACGGGAATAACTGGTTATATGCTAAATGTATGACTTGATTTAACTTCATTCATCCCACAATGGTGATTTTCTCTGTTTCCTTTTTTATTAGGGCCTATATTAAAATATAATATGTATTAAAATAATTAATAACAATAGAAAAACTATTGGTAGGTTGAAAAACATTAATATGTGGTGATATGTGCATATTCAAAACATAGCGGCCGTATCCAAGCCGTTGCTAAGGAAGAAAGATGTCTCGGGATGGATTCGCAAATGGAATGTGATGCAGATGTGGGACAGAAAGAAACATGCTATGTGTGGGACGGTTTTGTGCCCCTTCTGTATGTCATTTACTATAGTTTTGTTATTGTTAGCACAACTAATTTTTTCTATCACACTTCACCCTTTTGTTACTAACAAAACTACTATAGTAACTCTTCAGTCTGAACACTTTTAGTAATGTAGTAGACATTCCTTGGAAGTGGTAGCCATTGTACCGCTGAACTTACACTTATTTTTTAATGCATCATAGTTTCTTCCTCAAAAAATCATCTGGTGGGACATTGCTCAACAGAGGTTCATCTACTTCAGGAAAAATGTTCCCCAAGACCCAAATCATTTTTCTAACCATGCTAAAGGGCCTCCTCCCAGAGGATTGTAATCATGATACTTATTGCCTTCTTTATATGTTCTGCTAAACTATTCACTTTTTCAGCGTTGTCCGGAATGTAAGTACAACATTCCTCTCCAGTAATAGCACATGTACCTCCTTGTGCAGCTAACACAAAATCTCGATTTTGTAGACCTACTGTCCATATAGCAACCATTTCTGCGTTCACCTTTTCCAACCCATCTGCAGTTTCATTAGCTAATGTCTCTAATGATTTTGCCATATTAATAAGTTCTCTGGCAGCTTTTTCAGTTCCATATGGTGGGAACGCAATCATCCAGAATCGCTCGTTTTCAGTAATTTTTTGTTTTTGCCTTCTTATTAATGGATAAGTCTTTGTGTGACGCAGGTTGGGTACGACATAGGCCATATAGCAAGAGCCACACCAATCATCGGGCAGCAAAGAGTATGCCCTAAATCCACATACCCAATATGTGCTGTTAAAAGTTATACATCCACTATTTGCTGTAGAGGCCGTAGGCACACATGCCATCCCTAAATGTATGCTTCCTTCTCTAGTATTATTAGGCACGTTTACATTTCCTGTCCATAGTGAAATTACGTGTGCCATTTCCCAGGAACTTTGTGTGATTCTCATCACACACTTGTATGTGGCAAATGTTGCCGGTTTGCTTGAGCACGGATTTTACTAATGTTAGGTATGAAAGATTATACTGTGGTTGATACCATCCATCAAACGACGCTGGTTCATGTCCAAGCTCGGACATGTACTGGAACATTTTCTCAAATCCGTAGTCTGAACTCTGTCCAGCAGATGCATTGTTAAACATGAACCAGCCAAAAGGTTCATCTATATTGAATGGAATAGCAGTCATTGGGAGACTGCTATGTGATGAATGCGGGACATGCGAGCAAACGCAGCAGGATGATTCATTTAAAGTTTCTGCATCTTGATAACATCATGACAAATAAGTATTATGCTGTTTTCATCTGGATCGGTTATTATTTTTGTACCACCGTTGGACCATGACGAGCAGACTCAGGAGCACTGCGGCTCCCACGAGTATGATGAACCACCTCATTCTTCCACAGGGGTGGCAACCTTTCTGTAATGGGAGGCGTGGACCCACGTATTCTGTTCAGTGACCCGTACCGCGGTGTTGGAAACCAGGAGTACTTGGAATGGTTCTTGCCACCTCCGTTGATGCCAATGCTTACTTCTGAGATCCTTTATCACCACTCAATCACCCGGTTGTATGGTATGTAGAGGCCCAGTCACTGGGGAAGCAAAGCTGCCTTTACCTCTGCTGAAACAGACTTAGAAATTTTATTAAGTTGTTTACAATAATCAATCATTACATCATCCAAGTTCCTCAGCGTGAGCCCTGCTTGGGGGTATTCGCATCCTTCTGCCAGTAAGCACCTCATGAGGGGACAGTCCCATGGCTTGGTGTTTTCTCCCCCTCATGCTCATAAGTACAAGGGGAAGTGCGGTTATCTAATTTTGTTTCTGCCATTACCTTAGTTAGCTTGGTTTTGATCGTTTGATTAATTAGCTCCACTGCACCCCCACTCGAGGGGTGGTAGGCACAATGTGTCTTTAAAGTTATTCCCAAATTAGAGCTAAGAATTTGAATGATCATATTTACAAAATGGGTCATGCCAAACCACTGATAGTGCAGTCTCCTTTCTGCAAGGGAAACATGTCCACAATCACCAGACAATATTTATAACCTCTGCATGGACTTAATTCTACAAAGTCAATCATTAGATAAGAGAATGGTTCCTCAGGGACAGGCTGTCCCATTGCTCCCACACGTGCAGAGTTATTCTGTAAACAGATCACACATTTGTCACAAAATCGCTGCGCAATGGCTGAAAATCCTAGTGCATGCCAGTAAGCTTTCACCATATCTAACACACATTTTCGACACATGGTCAACACCATGAGTCATTTTCATAACAAAATTATATGTACATGCAGGCAACACAGGTTTTCCTTCAGGTGAGACCCATAGCCCATCCGGGCGGGGTGCGCATCGATGCTTCTGGATTTGCCACTGGATTTGTTCCCGTTGTCCTTTAGATTCCTGCAACAACTTAAATTAATCTTTATCAAACAAATTTATATTATTTACATTATTCACATTAATTTGCAACACTGGGCATCGGAGGAGAGTGTTGCAGTTTTTGCTGCTTGATCAGCAAGAATATTTTCTTTTGAGACATCATTTAGAATTTTTGTATGTGCCTGGCATTTACACACCGCTATTTCTTTGGGTAGCAGTAATGCTTCTAATAGGTTTGTGACTATAGTGAGACATACACTTACTCCCTGAGGTTATGAAACCTTGTTCTTTCCATAAGGCTCCAAAATCATGTACCACTCCAAAAGCATATCTCAAATTCGTGAAAATGGTCACATTTTCCCCTTTAGCCAAATAGCATGCTCTTGTTTGTGCAGAAAAATGTGAGGGAAACTGCGCATTTTCTAAAATTTGATGCTCATTTCATACCGAATAGGCAGCTTGAGGAGCTCCTGTTGTGGGGTGTTTCATGGCTGATCCGTCAACAAAAACTACAATCTTGGGGTTAGCGAGAGGCACATCAGTTAAATCAATGCAGGATTTTAACACTGTTTCCACAATATGTTCACAGGAATGCGGTTCTCCTTCTTCTTCTGTGGGAAGTAACATTGCAGGAGTGCGAGCAACACTCCATGCCAATGCAGTAGCCTGGCAGGAGTTAGGTGTGCTGTTTTAGCCTGTAATAAGAGAGCATGAACAGCATAGGGGATGTAGACAGTCAGGGCAGAGTATACTACTATGTTCTGAGCTTCTGTCTGTGTTTTGTATTTTTTCATTGTTTAATTATTCTGAGTATGTATTTATGTTTCTGATTATTTGTGGTTTCACTGTTCTGTGTTTTGTATTTCTGTCACTCCCCGTCTTCGTCCCACTTTTCGGGAGTCTGTGGGGTTTTAGTTTTTTTCTGTATTTCATCTCTCATTCCTTCCTTCATACTAACTACTTAATTGTAAATAATACTAATGAACTAACAACCACTAACATCTTAGAATTAGGGTCTACTAATCTACTAATGACTAACTTGCATATAATACTAATCTACTAATGCCATAGAATCAGGGTTTTCTATTAATCTACTAATTTACCAATGTCTTCTTTCCTCATTACAGCTGTCTCTCGTTCTGCCTGTTCTATCACTAATTATATTTCTTTGGTTTCTCTTATCTACAGCTGACTCTCTTTTTTCTCTTTCCATTTTCTTATTGTATGCACTTGCCCAGTTCATGTTCAAGTCTGTGTTATGTGTGAATCCGGTCCATGTATTGCGTATTCCCTTGTTAGTTTATTATCGCTTTCCTCATTGTTTTATTACGTGCACCTGTCTGTCTATTGCCCTTCCTGGTTCCTCACACCTGATCCTCATTGTTTCTTGTTTCCCTCAGTGTATTTATACCTTGTGCAGTCAGTCCTTTGCTGTGAGTTCCTCAACTTTGATAGCGTCGTTGTCTTTTGCCTGTGAATTTCCAGGGTTCTGAGTATCTGTTTTTCCAGAGTCTTTGTTTCGAGTTTCAGTTAGTTTTTGTGTTTGTTCCTTGTCTGTTCTTTTGGTGTATTTTTCGTGCCTTCTTGATTTCCCGGTTTTTGATTTCTGCCTGTGTTCTCGCGACCCTGATTTCTGGACTGTGTTTTTGTACCTCTGCCGTGCCTTCCCGGTTCCGACCTCAGCCTGTTTTTTACAATTTTTTGGATTCTGATTTTTGTACCGCTGCCTGTCATTAAACTTCGGTTTTTTGTACTCCTGTCTGCTACTGGGTCCCTCTTTCTACCCGCCATAACAGCTTCTGTTGCAGCTGCTACAGCTCGCAAACAGGCTGGCAGTCCTCTAGCTACAGAATCAAGTTCTCAAGTAATATCCAATTGGTTTATACTTTTCATTTTTCTGAGTTAAGACCACTGTCATACATCCATCAACAAATAGCTGCGGCCACTGTAATCCAAACACTCTATGGAACACCGTCTCCCAGTCCACACCAGTTGGTCTGTACATGTTATAAATGGTATTTAAATGCTTCAGAAATACCTCAGCTCCATGTTTTGGTTCCAGGAGGCTCTTTACGATGTCCGTCAGCTCCTGCACTGTCCATGGTCGGTAGGCATACAGGCTGATTTGTCTCAGGCCCAGGGTACTGGATTATTGGCATAGTCACTGTTGGTCCCGTTGGACTTCCTTTGGTGAAGGGTTGATGCGTCGCGGATCCCTGCGACGGTGTCTGAGGATCCACAATTTTCTCCCCATATTGAACTCCAGAGGGCATGCAGGACAGATCCAAGACTGCAGCAGGCAGATGTTTTGTGTACTCTGCCTCGTCCAGTTGTATTCTTTTAACGCCATCTTTAATGTCCTCCACGTCAGGATACCTGAGATTGGGCCTTTTCTTTTCTTGGGTCGGACAACACAATCTGGCAGGGGCGCGGCGGCTCGGGCTGCAGGGGGTTGGGCTGGTCCGGCTGCTTCCTGCTGATCATCTGCAGGAGGGTGAGGCTCAGGAACAACAACAGGTCCAACAGCATACGGAGGAGGGAGCGGTTCTAAGTCCCTATCCTTCATAAATGTACTTCTCCCTACATGCTGCTCTCTTTCTTTCACTTTCTGCGCCATTTGCGATCTGGGTCCCTGTTTATTTTTTCTCGCATCAGCTTCTTCTTGCCATCTATTATATTGAACCCAGTCTCTGTTTATTTGCTTTTTCTTTTTTACTTTAGACCTTTCCTCTTACCTTTCCTTTGCTTCTAACAATGCTCTGTTTACCCGTGAGTGGAAAATGCCCCATAGTCACTTTGTGCCATAGCGGTACCTGATTCACGCTTGCAGGCCCCCATTAATATGTTACCTTGATCGGTCCTGTCACTGAATTTGGTACCTGCATTTCAGGTTGTATCTTCCTGCCTGAATTCCCCATTTTTTCCCATCAGTCCATTCTGAAAAAGAGAATTCTCAAAAAAAAAATTAAACAACTTTTTCAGTAGGGCTGTACTTTTCACCTCCTCCTAAGGAAAAGACCACACTTAATTCCTTATAACTTCTAATATCTATAATATAATAATATCGCCCAGAGGGACCTTTCACCTCCTTTAAGCTAGTGTTAGCAATTAAAATATATTGCTTTTCGTGGTCAAGGAGGTAGATCAAGGATACTCTTCAATTCAATTCGAAAGATTAAAACACTTTATTTATTTGTCAGCTCGAAGTCTTTACATAAGAATACAATGGGTTAATACATCTGTGGTCCTCTGGAAGCGCGCTCTTGCGCGCACGCTCTCCGGAAAGCCCACTCTCGCGCTCGTGGACCCCCCCCCATCTCTGCTACTGTGGTGCTTATATACTGTTTTGCTAAAAAGGGGTATGTCTTCTACCTTCCATTTTCATACATCACTGGGCGTATAATTAAAACCAATCAAACGTTTAGAATTACTCATGTTCAGTGCATGTCTAGTACTTTTCCATTATGATAGAAACTTATGAGTTTTGGCGTTTCCTGTTTTGCATAAACACTCTGCTTTTGTGGCAAATCCTTTATCTGGAGAATGCTCAGGACATTTTCCTGTGGCCCTCCCTCTCAGAACTCTCAGAACACAGGCCCAAGGTCACCCATTCGAAACTTAACTACCACAGACAAGTTTATACACTCTATTACAACATACTTTTTGTTACTGCCATTTTCAATTTATTATTTAGATTTGATATTTACAGTAATTGCTTTAATAATTGCATTTTATAGTTTAGAATCTCAGTTTAGTTATTTGTTTTAGCCTACAACGAACAGTTAGACAAATGCTTAGATAGGACCTAGTTACATGCCTAGCGTAGGGATATTTTAAGTGGTCAGGCTAGTCAGGCGGAAATGTTTGGCTCTGTCTTGTCCTGCTCAGTTCTGAATAAAGAGACGGGGATAGCCCACCGTTTTCTACGGTTGTTTAATCAACACCAGTAGTCTCTCGTTATTCCCGTATGGAAGTGGTTAACTAAGAAAGAAATGTTAAGAATCAGCAAGAACGCATTTTAGCCACTACATTAAGTAGAAAACGTTTGCTAACACGGACGAGAAAGTGCATCGTTGGACCACGTACGGATGAATGAAGCTATAGCCAGCTGAAAGTAGCTAGCCACGGACAGCATGCGGTTCTAGCCGATCAGAGCCCGACACTTCTACGAAGTGAGTACAAAGTTAACAAATGAACAATGAATGAATGGATGTGCTAGACAGCGATACCCTGCTAGTCATAAAGAATTCAAGATAAATTCACGTAACTGGAATCTCGACTTCAGAACGCAGCTAACGTTAACGACGTTCCACATTTAGTTTGCGTCACTAGCCAGTGGAACTATTTCAGACAAATCGAAGTAGCCAGCTATTGCTAGCTAGTCATACTAGCCCAAGAGAAACTCGTTATTGACTCTGAAAATAAAGACAGCCCTTTGTGGAACCTTTTATTGGAAAGCATTTACACATGTTTTGAGGTTAAAGGACTGTTAACCTGGATTTCTGAAGTCAGCTAGAGTTTGCAGTAATAAGACTGTCTAACACTATTTGCCCATTGAAATGTCTGAAATGAATAAAACAGCCATGGATGACACTGTTGAGCTAGAAAAGAGACAGACTAAGTTGACATTAAAGGCTGCAGAAGAGAAACTTGACAAGCAGATGAAAGTGAGGAAACGTGTATTAACACAGCTTACCTCCAAAGCAGAGGAAATTAAAACTCTCATGGAAAATGATTCCAATGCATTCCTAGTGGAAAAGGATCATCTCAGTGTCTACTCAAAATTACAGAAAGACTTTATTGAAGTGAACGACGCAATTATTAAACTGTTACCAGATGATGAAAGGGAACCTGATCAGAAATACTGGAGGGAGCCAAACGTAACCAAGTTTGTAGACTCTCTGGCCAAAATAGAGCAGTGGATAGTAGAGGCGAGACGGCGAGCTGTGGCTGCTGCTGAGCAGGTGGGTCCAAAAGACAACATTACACAGCCAGCCGATGCAGCAGCAGAAAGCGTGGGCCCAGACGACAGCATATCTGTTGTAAACGTGAAACGTGTCTCAGTTAAAGCAGCAAGTATGCACAGTAAACACTCAAGGTCATCCAAAGCCTCATCTCATGCTTCATCTATGCTCAGAAAAGAGGAAGCTAACCGTGCAGCTCTACTCGTACGCGCGGCTGCACTCAAGAAAAAAGAGACACTGCAGTTAAAAGAGGCACAGCTGCAATTAGAAGATGCACAGCGGAAATCCATGCTGAAAGCCAAGGACATTCAGTTGAAGGCTCAAATGGAGGAGCTAGATGTTGAAACTGCTCTAGCCGAGTCTAATGCAAGGCTACAATTTTTAGGAGAATACGACAACATGGAAGAAGACGGAATGAACTCCTACTTCGCGAAGAGCATGCCTGCAGTGGTAACCATCGAACATCACGCTCCAGCTGTCAAACCAAAGTTGACCAGCAGTCTTCGAGTTAGCCAAGAAAATGGTGCTCCTCACAATCAAGTTAGAGACCAGCCTCGTGTGCAAATAAAGAATGAAAACGACCACAACACTGGTCCAAGCTCTGAAGGAAGGCCAGTTGAACTCGGCGAAGTGCTATTGAAGCAGAGGGATATCACGGAGATGTTAGTCACGCAACAGAGACTAGCCAACCTACCACAACGAGAGGTTCCCGTGTTCAGTGGCGATCCATTTGAGTTCCTGCCGTTCCTGAAGGCTTTCGAGCACATCATCCACAGTCGCACAGACAACGATGAAGACCGCTTGTACTACCTAGAGCAATTCACCAGCGGTGAACCAAAAGAACTTGTGAGAAGCTGCCAGCACATGAGCGCACAACAAGGCTACAGTGAAGCAAGAATGCTCTTGACCTACCACTACGGCAACGAGCAGAAAATAGCGGCGGCCTACGTCGACAAGGCCGTCAAATGGCCTCAAATCAAATCAGAAGATGCCAAGTCACTTCACAGCTTCTCCATCTTTCTCACTGGATGTAACAATGTCATGAAGGACATGGAGTACCTCGAGGAGATGAACAGCCCAAGTAACCTCCGGATCGTCGTCTCAAAGCTGCCCTTCAGACTTCGTGAGAGATGGAGAGTCATTGCATTCGACGTGCAAGAGAAAGAGGAAAGAAGAGTAAAGTTCTCTGATCTCGTGAAGTACATCAACAGACAAGCTAAGATAGCTACAGATCCATTCTTCGGCGATGTCAGAGAATCCTCAGATGAGAAAGGCAAGGTCAAGTCATGTACTAGAGCTGCCAAGGGAGGTGGACTGAAAAGAACCACTGGCTTTGCTACAAGTGTCAAGCCAGATGAAGGGAATGCCTCAGAAACAAGAAAGAACCAGCACACAAGCAACGCGTTCCAGGAGCCATGCCTGTACTGCAATAAAAGACACACTCTGAGTGCATGCAACAAAATCAGAAGTCTGCCAAACAAAGAGAGAATCGAATTCCTTAAAGGTAAAGGACTTTGTTTCGGATGTCTTACCCAGGGACATATGGGTAAGGACTGTAAGAAGAAGGCCACATGTGAAATCTGCAGCAAGAAACACCCAAGTCTGCTTCACACTAAAAGGGAAGAGAGCACAGATCAAGAGAACGCCAAGCCTGAGAAAGAACATCGCTCCAATAGTGGAACCTCAACTCCACCAGAAGATGCTTCAGCTAAGAAAGAAGTGGCAGCAGTCACCGGGGCCGGAGGCAGCGACTGTATCCTGTCTATCGTGCCTGTGCGCATCAAATCCAAGAGGAGCAACACAGCAGTGGAAACGTACGCGTTCATGGACTCTGGAAGTTCCGCTACGTTTTGCTCAGAGAAGTTGATGAGACAGCTCGGCGTTCAAGGTAAAAAGACTCAACTGCTACTCCGCACTATGGGCCAGGAGAAGCCCGTGTCCTGCTACGTGCTCTCAAATCTAGAAGTGTGCGGTCTGACAGAGAACAAGTACATAAGCCTGCCAGATGTTTACACTCACACAGACATACCTGTGACAAAGGACAACATTCCTGTTGAAAGGGACTTGAAAAGATGGCCGTATCTGCTGAAAGAAGTACGACTACCTCAAATAGACGCAGATGTTGACTTACTCATCGGAACAAACGCTCACTCCGCTATGGAGCCGTGGAAGATAATCCACAGCCAAGACAACGGGCCTTACGCCGTAAAGACGACCCTTGGATGGGTAGTTAATGGCCCTCTCAAGAAAGGTGGTGAGCACCACAAGTCAAACCACAGCAGTCAAAAGGCCTCAGTCAACCGAATCTCAGTCAGTGGTGTGGACAGCATGCTGCTGCAGCAATACAATCACGACTTTCCAGAGCAAGCCTGCGAAGAGAAGTCAGAAATGTCGCGAGAGGACATTCAGTTCATGAAGTCGGTGACTGAGACAATCAAGAAGATCGACGGGCACTACAGCATCGGTATGCCTCTCAAAAACAAGAATGTGGTAATGCCAAACAACAAATGTGTTGCCGAGCAACGTGCAGCTAATCTAAAGAGAAAACTCAACAAGAACTCCAGCTTCCACAAGGACTACCAGACCTTCATGTCAGACCTGCTGACCAAAGGCTACGCAGTGGAAGTACCCGAAGACGAGCGCAACCGCAACGACGGCAGAGTGTGGTTCATACCCCATCACGGCGTGACACATCCACAGAAAGGAAAGTTGCGGGTTGTGTTTGATTGTGCCGCTTCGTTTCAAGGGAAGTCACTGAACGAAGAACTGTTACAGGGTCCAGACCTTACTAATGGTCTGATTGGAGTTCTGACGAGGTTTCGACGCGACCACATCGCAATCATGTCCGACATCGAAGCGATGTACCATCAAGTGAGAGTTCCCGACGAGGACTCAGATCTTCTACGATTCCTCTGGTGGCCGCAGGGGGATCTGAGCCAGCCTCTGCGTGAGTACAAGATGGTGGTCCACTTGTTTGGCGCCAAGTCCAGCCCGAGCTGCGCCAACTACGCTTTAAGACGGACTGCAGAGGATGGAAAAGACAGGTCATCACCTGAAGCAGTAACGACAGTCTTAGAACATTTCTACGTTGATGACTGCCTGGTCTCAACGTCCAGCAAGACTGAAGCCATTACCTTGACTAAAGACCTCATCGCACTGTGTGAGAGTGGAGGATTCCGCTTGACTAAGTGGTCAAGCAACAACCGTCAAGTGATATCATCACTTCCCGAACAAGAGAGAGCAAAAGAGATCAAGAACCTGGACCTGGACACAGATGAACTACCCATGGAAAGGGCACTTGGAGTGGACTGGTGCATAGAATCAGATTCCTTCAAGTTCAGGATCAATGTGAAGACCATGCCCATCACCAGACGGGGCATCCTCTCAGTCGTAAGCTCAATATACGACCCCCTCGGATTCCTGTCTCCGTTCATCCTCCTCGCGAAGACCATCGTCCAGAGTCTCTGTCGACTGAAACTTACCTGGGATGAAGAGATTCCAGAAGACATTGCAAAGAGATGGTTCGCCTGGCTGTCTGATCTGAGCCAGTTCGCCAGCTTTTCTGTCAAGAGATGCATCAAGCCAGAGGGATTTGGTCCGGTTACATCAGCGCAGCTGCACCATTTCTCCGATGCTAGCGAGAAGGGCTACGGCGTCGTCACTTACCTCCGCATCAAGAACAGCCACGGTCGTGTCCATTGCTCATTTCTTCTGGGAAAGTCAAGAGTGACGCCGCTTAAACCAGTCACAGTACCACGCCTCGAGCTCGCCGCGGCTACCATTGCAGTGAAAATGGATAAGCTCATGAAGCGGGAGCTTCGGATGGATCTCACAGAGTCCGTGCTATGGACAGATAGCACCACCGTCCTGCGATACATCGACAACGACGGCGCTCGTTTTAAAACATTCGTCGCCAACAGAGTGTCGACAATCAGAGAGAACACAAGGCCAGCACAGTGGAAGCATGTCAACACATCTTCTAATCCAGCGGACCACGCGTCAAGGGGAATGAACGCAGAGACCTTCATCAAATGTCAGAGCTGGATTAAAGGTCCCGACTTCCTAGCCAAGAGTGAGTCCCACTGGCCCATCTTGTCAGACTTCTCTCGAGAGATAAGTGAAGACGACACTGAAGTGAAGCGTACAACCAACCTGAACATAATCAAGACTGAAGACTCAAGCACAGACCCTCTCTACAAGCTGATTCATCATTACTCGGACTGGCACAGCCTGAAGAAGGCGGTTGCTTGGATGTTGAGGCTGAAGGAGCTACTTCGAAGTCTGTGTGAAACAAGGAAGACGTTCGAGTCTCAAGTCCAGTCCTCAAAGGATCAAGATGTGAGGATCAAGACAGTTGAGAACCAGATGCAACAATGGAAATCAACGCTGAAAGGAAACCATCTGACAGTCAAGGATGTCAGGAGAGCAGAAACTGTGATCATCCAGTTCAGCCAAAGTCAAACCTTCCGTGAGGAGCTTCGCGCACTGCAGAAGGGTGAAAAGATCAAGAGGAGCAGTCCTATCGTGAAACTGGATCCCTTCCTTCAAGACGGGGTTCTAAGAGTTGGAGGAAGACTGCATCGGGCAGCCCTGCCAGAACACACGAAGCATCCTGCTATCTTAGCCAAGGATCATCACATCACAGCTCTGATCATCAGGAACGCCCATAAGGAAATCGGACATGGTGGGAGAAACCATACCCTTGCCCGGCTGAGACAAGAGTTTTGGATATGCAAAGGAAATGCTGCTGTCCGGAGTGTGCTTTCGAAGTGTGTAAGATGCCGAAAGAGTCAAGCTGCTGTGAGCGAACAGAAGATGGCAAATCTACCGCCGGATCGTCTGTTGCCTGACAACCCACCGTTCACCAATGTGGGTGTAGACTATTTCGGGCCCTTTGAAGCAAAGCGTGGACGCGGGCTAGTCAAGAGATATGGAGTCTTATTTACTTGCCTTACAGTACGAGCAGTCCACATAGAAATCGCACACTCTCTGGATACCGA
Source organism: Ilyophis sp. 1 JC-2022 (assembly GCA_022702515.1). NCBI lineage: Eukaryota > Metazoa > Chordata > Actinopteri > Anguilliformes > Synaphobranchidae > Ilyophis > Ilyophis sp. 1 JC-2022. The sequence goes on along the minus strand of CM040403.1, from coordinate 70,817,958 downwards.
CTCGTGTATAAACGCAGTCAGACGTTTCATAGCCAGAAGAGGACAAGTCCAGGTTATGAGATCGGATAACGGAACGAACTTGGTCGCTACAGAACGCGAGATCCGCCAAGCAATGAAAGAATGGAACCAGTCCAAGATCTCTGAGACTCTACTTCAAAGAGGAATCACTTGGATCTTCAATCCTCCTGCCGGGTCGCACCACGGGGGTATCTGGGAGCGACAGATAAGAACAGTCCGGAAGATACTTACCAATCTTCTGAAGCTCCAGTCTCTCGACGACGAATGCCTGCAAACCGTGATGTGTGAAGTAGAGGCAGTGATCAACAGCAGACCCCTTACCAAGTCATCTGATGATGTGGACGACCTCGAGCCACTGACACCGAATCATCTTCTCCTACTCAAGGGAAAGCCAGCACTCCCTCCAGGCGTGTTTCAGAAGGAGGATCTGTACTCCAAGCGAAGATGGAGACAAGTGCAGTATATCTCGGACATCTTCTGGAAGCGCTGGTCCAGAGAATACTTGCCCCTCCTACAAGAAAGGCAGAAGTGGCTGGAGAAGAAGAGGAACGTGAAAGAAGGAGACGTCGTGCTCATTGTAGATGAAAGGGCTCCAAGAGGGTCCTGGTTAATGGGAAAAGTGGAGAAGACCTTTCCAGACGCCAGAGGATTCGTCCGCCGGGTCCTTGTGAAAACAAAGACTAACAGCCTTGAGAGACCTATAGACAAGTTGTGTCTCCTGCTTGAGATGGAAGAATCTCATGTACATTAAAGACAATTGTGTTTCCTGCTTGAGGAAGATCCGTTCTCCGGGCGGGCAGCCAGGAGCCCCAGACCCAGGTGGAGACGAAGCAGATGAGTCACATATCCTTTTTGAGATAAAAGAAAATCTCATGAACATATGGACATTATTATTAGGACAACCTTTGTTATTTATACAGTAGCCTATTAGGAGGCCTCGCCTAGATTAAGACTAGGTTGTTACTTTTCTTAGTTGAAACCTTACTGGAAGCCCTAAGTTTTAGAATAGGAATAGAATTTAGCGTGGAATAGAAAATGACTTTAGTTTATAGTTAGTTTAGTAATTGTCACACAGATGAGCAATTAGGGGCCGGAAATGTTACTGCCATTTTCAATTTATTATTTAGATTTGATATTTACAGTAATTGCTTTAATAATTGCATTTTATAGTTTAGAATCTCAGTTTAGTTATTTGTTTTAGCCTACAACGAACAGTTAGACAAATGCTTAGATAGGACCTAGTTACATGCCTAGCGTAGGGATATTTTAAGTGGTCAGGCTAGTCAGGCGGAAATGTTTGGCTCTGTCTTGTCCTGCTCAGTTCTGAATAAAGAGACGGGGATAGCCCACCGTTTTCTACGGTTGTTTAATCATAACACCAGTAGTCTCTCGTTATTCCCGTATGGAAGTGGTTAACTAAGAAAGAAATGTTAAGAATCAGCAAGAACGCATTTTAGCCACTACACTTTTTATAGAATTAAATGTTAAATTCCCACAATTCCCTCCTTTGATCCCGTCTTGGGATCAACACTATACAGCGGTATTTCAAGCTTGTATGGGTGATATCTTCACTCCATACCTGAAGCAGGTACACATTGCAAACCCAGTTTTCTTAATTTTATTTACTCTAACTATCAGGGTTATAATACTGGCACAGCGGTAAGCAATGATGTCAGAGCTCTTACTTAATCACCAGGAAAACCTCCAATAGGCAAAACCACAGAACTCTAGACTGAGTCTGCTGCTGATGAGGACATGTCTCTGTCCGATATCCATCTTAAGCGATACTCCTTCATTTTTAATACATTTTACTTTTTACCCTTCTATCAAGAGGAAAGAAAATCCTAGCATTTTGGCAACAGTGCATTGGCAGCTTTTTCTAAACATTTTATCACAATATAGTTACCTCGACTAACATACGATACTTTTACCGCAAAATTATGTTGGCTTCTTCTTCTTTGGTCCAAGCAGCCTCAACGTCGGACCAATGGACAGAGGAGAGGTTACTAGCACATCACTCAGCCACGGTCTTTCTTTGGCAGATTATGTAATGCATCTATGTGTGTGTATTCTCTCTATCTGCCATTGATGAGGGAGCACATAGCTCCTGGTTGTGTAATTCTTTCTTCGTGTGTGTGTATATTCAGTGTTAGTGTTACTTTAATATACACCCAATCCCCGGGCGTATTCCACCTAAGCCCCAAGGAAATTTCGTCTGTCCTTTTCCCCTGTTGGAAAATAATCTTGCACATTCTGGTTAAGTGTTACACATAGCTCGCCAGTTCCCTCTTGAGCTGTTCAAGCGGGGGTCCATTGTACGGACCTCATACAAACGGCATGGGCCCTCCTATGGTCGATTGTGTCCTATTGGGGAAAAACTGATACTTTCCAAATTATTATACATCACCACTTCCCCCTTTGCGCAATTGTCCTGCCCATGCGCATCCTTAATCACACTTTGCTCTGTGTGTGTTATCTGTTTATTAGTTGCTCGAGGTTGTGTGCTTCTGTCTTCTTGGGCCCAATATCTGTAGAGAAACCTGACAATTTCAGTTAGTCACACAGTACTTTGTCATCTCCAATCCCCTGTAATTCTTCACAGCAGTGATAATTCGTCCCTGGAATTATCATTGGAGTTCCTGTCATAAATTCAAAAAAAGGGGAGAAATTAGCAATAATTAGTGAGGCCTAGTTCAGCTCTCATTGTCAGTATAGCTGCTTGAGAGCCGCCACCCAGTTCCTGCTGGAAACAGAGAAGAACTCCTTATTAGTCTTTTCCCTTCACTTAGGGTACATTTTCACATACGGGGCAGCGTAGGATTTATTTGTCTGTTCAGTTTATTTATTTATCTTTGTTTTGGTTGTGCACCTAAACTGACAACTCCTTAGGAGAGATCGCATTGCCGGGTTTCACTTTGATGGTTTTTAGTAGGGATGCACCGATACCGATACCAGTATCGGTATCGGGGCCGATACCATGCTCATGTACTCGTACTCGTACTCATAAAAATGTACCGATACTCCAAAACCGATACCAACTGTCAGGGCTAGCGTGGGAACGAAGGACCAGACGCGACAGTAGGGGTTTCAGAGGATGCTCACTGAACACCTCAAAGCGGGAGCGAAACCCCGCAAACAGGGACTAATAATAAACAAACAAAATATAACTCTCCACCCCAGGAGAGATACCGCTAACAACTGAAAACAACCCTAAAGGCGAAAAAACTCTTAACACTTTATGCAATGCAATAACAACGAAAAAACCCCTATAGCTAACAACGAAAGAACCGAAACCAAAAACTCTCTTGCAAAAAGAGATAGCCCTGAATACACGGGCAGTAACAATAATGGTAAAAGGAAAGACAACGCGAAAACAATTGCACCCTCGGTACGTGGCTATAACGCCCGATAAATGGTGAAAGAAATGAAAACAAAATAACGCTTACAGTTTCCAAACACGAAGAGAGCAGGGCTGGAAAAGGACGAAGGTCCAAGGATACCGGCTATCTTCGTAAAAAGATTGGCAATATGGAAGCGTCAAATAATGCTGACGTGTGGTTTAAATACTGCCAGGAAACCCTGACCGGTGAACACACTGAACTGAAAACCAAAACCTGAAACGGACTAGGAAAACAAAGAAGGGACGCAAAATGAGCGCTCCCCAGGGAAGTGGACAATATACACAGAGCAGGCAGAGAAACCATGACACCAACGTCCAAACGTCCGCACGCTAATGCTATCACCTTAGCAACACCTAATCCTGACCTGCGTGCTCACGCTCACGCCACGCCCTCCTTCACGAGAAATCAAGACAAAATGGCGAAAGTTTGGAAGTACTTTGAGGTAGACGAATCTGACCAAACTGTAGCAAAATGCAAGCTCTGCTCAGTGAAAATATCAAGAGGTGGCACGAAGGCTAGTTCATTCAATACTAGTAACTTGATAAAACATCTCAAAACTCGACACGAGTAGTATAAATAGAACGATGCACAAAAGACTACAGTTTTATTTTGGTTATTATTTATGTTTATTTATTTATTTTTATTGGACCTCATTTGATTTAAATAATCAGTAAATTGATAGACTGTGCTCCATCAACAGGAGAAAATAAACACAGTATCTTCAAAATCAGCCGTCTCATTATTGTGGTATTATTATACAGTATTATTATAAAGTACTCATACTTAAAAAAACACACAAAAAATGGTATCGGTATCGGTATCGGCGAGTACTCAAAAGTGAGTACTCGTACTCGTACTCGGTCTGAAAAAAATGGTATCGGTGCATCCCTAGTTTTTAGACAAAATCAAACAATTAAACACAAAACAAAACCACACAACTTAGGATGTAAATGAAACTAATTATTTATCTGCACCTGAACAAAAAACACAAACATTGGGAAGGTGGCCTTGCCCTCCACTTCCCCCAGCTTAAACTGTAAAGTTTCCACTTCTTATCTTCGCTTAAACATTGTTTCAATACTCCGCTGTTGCTCAATTATTTTCCAAAACAGAGCTCTTCGGCTCTTTTGACCATTAATAATAAAACCCAGAAAATTCAAAATCAAACAAAACCCACAGCAAGAAGGAAAACAATATCCATTTCGAATGCTTCCACCTTATCCATAGCTGAACAACTCTCTCCCACTTCCCCTTCCCCGCAAAGTCTCTGACCAGATCCCCACAACCAATCTTACATAGCACATCTGCTTCTATACATAATAGAGATAAGGCATTCAGCCTGCCTTATTGCATAGTTGTTCTGAGGGGATTTCCTAAACAAACCGCTTGTAAAACTAGTGTTTAACAAATAAACTGAAATAAATGTAACGATGTTCTATCAAAAAAGGCTGGAATAAACAAAACTAAATAGTACTGAAAATGAATTTATTCGTAAACTAAATGAATTAAAAATATCTCCAAGAATAGTATTAACCGTATTCAAGATATATAAAACGTACTTACATTTTAATCGATTAAACAGCCAGAGCTGAGTGTGCTATTGGACTAGTCATTACGCAACTCAAAGCAAGAATGAGGTAATGAATGCACATGCAATTAACACCAGTGACAGTTGGCAACTCTAGTATAGCCACATATTGGTTATATTTGTGTAGCCTATATAAAACATGGTTATAGCATGGCCTCCTTAAAATATCCTACATTTATTGTGCTATTTCGATACAAAAGAAAACAAAAATGTGCTTTATTTAATCAATATCATTATTTGAAATGGTTTAATAACGGGCAGACTGTCATTAACTAGGGGTAGTCTGTGGTCAGTACAGTTCACTACAGTTCCTGACCGCTGATGCGCACTCAAGCATATGAACGAATCATTGAGTGATGATCCGGTACACTCAATTCACTTTAAAGATTCGTTCAAAAAGATTCGTTCGTTCACGTACTGCACATCACTGAGACACGCTCGCGCATGCCCACTACACTGGTTAAAGAATGAGTTCCTGGTCGTTCCTGACAGTGTTGTTGTTATACAATATATACACATACTCGGTTAAATCACACTAAAACACTTTCTATGTCTTGGCTGCTGGAAACTACAACTAAAGTTCCCTCATGGGAAAATAAGTTATTCTATCATGTTCTATTCCATTCTCTTCTCTGGCCACCAAACAAGTCCCCTTTCCCTGAATGGCTGAAAAGTTAAATTCAAAGCGGGCAACGCAGACCCTCTCTCTGCATGAAATCAAATCGCACATGCAGAAAATGGCACTCAAAACGAATTGTAACATTTTGCTTAAACACTAATATCTACTTTCACTTCTGAGGTACTAATTACATTCCAGGTAGCAAGGAAACATCGAATCAACCTCGCTAGCATGTTATTGGCAACAGTATCGGTCAGCAACCAACTTTCCATGATTGAGCACCCACCGGTCACTGATGTATCAGTGTAATAATAACACTGAAGTCATACTGATGAATAACATTAATTTTTACTTTGATAAATCAAATTCAGATGCGCTTTCTTTTTTGTAAACCCGTTAGAATTATTCATTTGCTATTTGTGCAGTCGCTGCTGTAGTTATATTCTTCTTAATGCAGCAAAAACCATCCAATCATAAGCGAATAATGTCTCAATACTCCTCCATTCCTTTATCTACAGAATGTGCCCTTTGCACCATTCTGTCCACTGCACAGGACTCTCTGCTCCAGCCTCACATGCATAAACCTTCAATCTCCCTTCACCAGACCCCCCTTCATGACCAACAGGTTTTGTCTGATTGTGTCAAAACCTTCCAGTAAACATGTGATCATACATTTTGGATAATAAACACCTCTATTTAATAGCTTTAATCATTGAGTACTGCATAGATTTATTTTTCTCTAACAATAGTTATGGATAAATCCCTCCTTTTATCACCTTTAGTGATAAATATACATTAAAAACATAAAAATATTCAAAATGAACTTAACCGCAAATGTTTGTGGTTAATGCCAACGTTTATCAATTTATTATTTAAAGCCCCTTGTAATTGAAATCGGTGCTCGGCCCGACCTCCCTGCTCGAAAGAAATTACCATCACGTTATCATGGCAACTCACACCGTGACCCTCATTGTGAAACAACCCCGTATTAGAGTTCAGCTGTTGTGACAAATTATAGATTATTCATTATTTATATATAATTATATATCATACTGTAGGACCAACTATATGAAAATGTAGTGTTAATATGAATATGTTTCTCTGTGGTAGGATGAATTGCACAAAAAGCCCATATGTGCACAACAGCAGCACAAGGCCTCAGATTCAAGGGCAGACAATCACGCACGAAAAATGAGCTCATTATTTGTATCGGAGTGTGCTCAATGAACAATGGTCCCAAACTAGGCACCCAACACGAGCCCATCTCGACACCTGTAAATCAAGGACATATACACACACCCACATGCAGGGAAATTGAAACAGCCACACCGCAAACACACTCCTCAAAATTTCCCATGGCAAGGTTTAGTTATCTCAAAAAGTAGGCATTCATTCACACACACACACACACACACACACACACACACACACACACACACACACACAGGCAATTAAATGTTCCTAGCTCGTCTGAAGTGATAAGCATGAATCACTCCCTACACATTCCTTGTCTGGAAGATCATCCAGCACGCTAACCTTGAAAATGTATGTGTGAATGAAGTTTGAGGAACTGATAGAATTTATTAAATCCAAATAAAACATTTATCTTCTATCTTTACAAACATTGGTGTAAAAACTATGTATTGGACTACTATTGTCAAACCGTGACTAGGATGTTTCTGATATGATTAAATCATAGCATTTCATCAAAACTACCATATAAATAAGGGTCATATGTAATGCTTAATTAGGACAGGCAGAGACCTCTGCAGACCATGGAAACACCCAAAAAAATGGGGGGGGGGGTCGCAATAACACACAAGATGTCAGCTGAACTTCATGGTGCGCTATTATGTTTTGCTTCTGTCATTAACGGACTCGTTTTTACGTCTTGCGGGTGAGCATGAAATTTGACGGACTCAGACTGGACTGTGTGATTGAGTGTTTTGTATGTTTTAGCCGATCAGCCTGGGTATGTATATTTGTGCTAAACCTTTTATAATAAATTACGTTATACCAGACTCTAGAATGTTGTGTCTATTTTGGAAGAAAGTTTGAATTACGTGTAGTGCAATGGTCCTGACCCCTCCCGACAGGGCGGTGATAGGATTGTTCGATTTATTATACTTCACTAGCATGAAGCTATAACTGTATAACTATAACTATAACTGCGTGTATTATCTGCATTAACCAGAGGTTTAAAATCAGTACATTGGCCTGCATTACTTACTTATTTATTTATTTGGTAAATCAGAATTCTTCACGAGATTCAGGGTGCTCATGCCGAACTACAGTTTCCTTTATACAACATCATCTCATATTTCACTTAAATTAAAGCCTGCTAATATATATGTAGGTTTCTGTATTGCCATACCCGTTCTGTATGCAAAATCCTCTAGATTTACAGAATTTAAAAGTTAAAATCTTTACCACAAAATGTCTCTTGGTTATTGAATCGTCAATCTTGTCTTACAAAATGAGCCTTTACTCAATTTATCTCTTTCAAACACTTTGAAGGACAAAAAATACGGTTTGGTTATCATGCTGAGATCAATCCTCGTTTTTATTTATTTATTTATAACCATAGGCTAAAACCTTTCTGAATAACTGAATAACACAGAACTCCAAGTCAGTCAAAGGACAAAATTACAAATTAGTGCGCTCAGAATTTTCCATGAAAATAAACTGCATATATGTATAATATCATATAATATATATGTAATGTAATAACAAATTAACTAATAACGCAAATTGAATTACACTTTCACTTCCTTCTATGTCCTTCTATCACTTTCTGTCACAATCCTATGCAAGTTTCCCTCGCGTATAACTTCCACTTATCTATCTGTACTAACCATAAACTTAATCAACCGTAAACTCTGATTAAGATCTTCCACACTTCTCTGCACAACACTGTTTACACTTTCCCAGGCGGGTCTTCATTACGATGCGTCTGATCATAAGTTTCACAAATCTTATAGTACACTGAGATTATAACACAAACTATTGCAAATATATCATACATTGTAGTATAGCTCCGGAGACACAGAAATTGGGCACATAATTAAACTTTTTTAAGGTCTCTCCTACATGAGCTATTACGGTAATTCTGGTGGTCAGGTTACACACACTGCAAAACGAAAGCTACGGGATCAAATCAATTTTAACAAAATAAACTCTGCTTATTTCACTCAAGGTGTAAAGGGTTCAAAGCACTGCAAGTATTTTTAGTTTTCCTTTATAAATTCACCAATAATGTGCCTTCTACCCACTTAATAACTGCTCACTTCATTACGAAGGCTACAACTCAACAAGCCAAAAGTATTTGGACGCCTTCATGCGTGCACCGTTTACTCGTCTCTCCGCTATCGGTATTGGCTGCCCACGATCAACAGGACACTATAATTTGTTCAATCAGAATCCCACTTTATCACAATATACCATGAGTTAGGCTTTCCATTCACTTTGAAATCACATTCTTCTGGATTAAACAATTTGCAAGTATTTTCTTCTAAACTACTCAGCTGATTTAACATAAACACAACACAGCTCATACACAACCCCACAGCGCTGTAATCTCATACTTGTGTCGACACACATTCATTCTCTTGCCAGCACGGTAAATAAAAAATAAACTTTGATCTTGCTGATTTATCACTCATACACAACCCACTCAGCACTTTTTCTCAGACAAAAATGGTTTGTCTGGCTCGGGGAACCATCCCAATTTGTTCCACTCGGCTAAATATTTAGTCAATTTATCACGACGCTTTTTCAATTCCTGGGCACATAATTTTGTGCTCAGATTGTCCCATAGTTTACGCAATATATCCGCGGTAGTCGTAATTTTTGCCTTATTCCGTAAACGTTATTTATTACTTAGATATTGATGTTTGATTAGGATCCACAATTTAACAGTTCTAATTAAATTAACACAACCTTATTTCCCTTAATTTATTCACCAAATATCAGTTATATTGCAGTCATTGGCTGTGATCAGCTGCATTCAGTTACTCATTTAATTTTCTCAATGCACGTCTGCATTATCAGAAAATATTTTCACTGAATCAGTATCACGAAGGCTTACAATGACACTCACAATTTTGTTTATCCCCTTTTATCATTTTAATACAGCAGATATACAACAGATAAAATAAAAAATAAAAAACTCAAAGACCTGTTTATGAATCAAAACTGTATTCCATGAATCAAGTCCTTTTGTATGTTTTCACTCGTGGATTTAGCGCCATTCTAGCTCACCCGTTTAAATGTCGACTATTTGGTTCGACGGACCTTACATTGATATCACTAGATCAATGTACACCACAGTAATTTGCGTATTTACGTTTCCGAGGTGCATATGCTTCGCCATATGTAACTTGATAATGGCCCAGAATCCTAAGGCTGAATTTGTTTCCAAAAGACTGCTCCCTTAGTATCTCATTACATAGGTCCCACAAATAATGGACCCGCAAATTTTTAATTACACACAACCAAAGAATATTTTATTCTGTGTCTTCACTGCACTTTTTATCCTTATTCTTTGTCAAGTTGGGTCATGGAATACACCTTAAATCATTTCAATCGTCTGACACATTTTACGCAAATTAGTTCTTTTAACAAATTTTCAGATGGTTTGGTTATATTTCTCAGACATTCCTTATATTTCCTAGGCAGATTTTATGAAAAAGGTTCTGCTTACCTTGTCTTTTTGAGGCGCCTCGAAATGTCCAAGAGATTAAACCGTCACCGTCTTTTCTTTTGGATTGATCCAAGATCATCTCTCTCCTCCACGACGAGGTCACCAATTGTTAGCAATTAAAATATATTGCTTTTCGTGGTCAAGGAGGTAGATCAAGGATACTCTTCAATTCAATTCGAAAGATTAAAACACTTTATTTATTTGTCAGCTCGAAGTCTTTACATAAGAATACAATGGGTTAATACATCTGTGGTCCTCTGGAAGCGCGCTGGAAGCGCGCTCTTGCGCGCACGCTCTCCGGAAAGCCCACTCTCGCGCTCGTGGACCCCCCCCATCTCTGCTACTGTGGTGCTTATATACTGTTTTGCTAAAAAGGGGTATGTCTTCTACCTTCCATTTTCATACATCACTGGGCGTATAATTAAAACCAATCAAACGTTTAGAATTACTCATGTTCAGTGCATGTCTAGTACTTTTCCATTATGATAGAAACTTATGAGTTTTGGCGTTTCCTGTTTTGCATAAACACTCTGCTTTTGTGGCAAATCCTTTATCTGGAGAATGCTCAGGACATTTTCCTGTGGCCCTCCCTCTCAGAACTCTCAGAACACAGGCCCAAGGTCACCCATTCGAAACTTAACTACCACAGACAAGTTTATACACTCTATTACAACATACTTTTTATAGAATTAAATGTTAAATTCCCACACTAGCTATTTTATGATAATATAATATATAGGCCTAATATATAATTCTTAATACCTTAAGTTTCTGATCACTTATTCACCTTACATGCGGACTGCATCCTACCTCAATTTGGAGGGGGTTTGTCCTGGGGTAACCCCCCATGCACGGTTAACCTTTAGACTGCAACCTCAATGAATCGGTGAAGTTAGCGATCTCATCCTCATCGCCAATTTACTGTCGTGGATTTTCTCTTAGTCATCGATGGAGACCAACTCATTTTCATACAACTCAGTGTTCGTCAGGTCAAAATCCCAATTTATTTGATCAAATAGGAGAGATTTGCTCGAATGCTCTATTCAGAGCACCAATATTCTGTAATACAAAGAGCTTTAAAATAACTATAAGTAGACCAGTTAGATTTATAAGGAACCCAGTAGCATGCATAGAAGTTAAGGTTATAGTTTATCTAGTATATAAAACAAGAATACGTTTTCATAATAATTAATGCAGGTCTAACAGCTCAAAATATAAATGTGTGTGTTTTTAAGTATTCCATATGAGTTTATATGAATCAATGTGCTCTCCTTTACCACACCGTCCACTGATAACCTGAAACGGAGATGTTCACCGCTTGCCGAAGGTCTGTTAGATGCCTGGAGAGGCCTGGAGCAGAGACCTGGCGCAGGGGTTGTCTAACGAATGTAAACATAGCTGTTATGTTCTAGTCGTGTGGGTTTTGTTACGTACCCTTCTGTGTATTGTTCTGATTTGTGGTTCTATACATACACTTTTTCATGTGTTCCGCCGCCTGGCAATTCTGCGCTGTTTTCTCTCGCCTCCGTTCACGGAGTTTACTTTCGTTCCTGTACGCTTCGTTTGTAATACCCGGCACTACTAACGATTATATAGGACTTGTGAATATTACTAACTGACTAAACACGGGTGTGATTAACTAATCTACTAACGTTAGGGCTTAATAGAATTATTACTAACACAAACTAACAAGTTAATTCCCATCACGTTTCCACAGCTGTTTAATGTTTCCTTACGTTTCTTGTCATTTGTCGTTTTTACTAATTTACTAACGTCAGGGCTAGGATAGGATATTACTAACGATTTACTAATTGCCTTGTTACGTGTCAAGATGTTTTCCATTTCCTACTTCTAATCGAGCTAATTGTTTGCACCTGTCTACATCACATTTAAGCCCAGTGTTCTAGTTGCTCTGTGCGAGATCGTCATTTGTTGTTCCCTTCCTTCGCTGCTATCTACCTGTTCCCTGTTTCCAGTTTCCGAGTTCCCTAGTGCCTTTCCGAGTAAGTGTTTTGCGTTTGTTTTTCCCTGGTTTAGTTTTGCGTTCGTTTGTCTTAGGACCTGTTTGTTTCTGAGTTTTGTTTCTTGTTGTTTTCTAGTTTATTTAGTTAATTGTTTTGATTGTCAGTGTTTTGTTTTTCTAGTCTGGATTCCGTGTTTTCGACCTCGGTCTGTGTTCTCGCTACCCTTCTCTGCCTGCCGTTATTGTACCTCTGCCAAGCCCTTCTGTTTTTGACCCCTGCCTGTGCACTACTCTTTTGGATCCTGATTTTGTACCGTACTGACATTAAACATAGGTTTTTTGTACCCCTGCCTGCTATTGGGTCCCTATTCTCCACCGATCATAACAGTACGATCTCGCCATCTGGGACCCAGCAGGCCTCCCCTTCCCCATGGAGATTGACCCCTTCGGCTCAGATTCCTATGAGGAATACCTCATGGGGATCTGGGGCCAAAACCCTGAGTTCGCCCGCCGACATGCCGACCACTACCCATCACCCCGGACTCCTCTACCCAGCTCCCACTCCATTAGGCTCGGAGTTATTTCCCTCGATCAGCACGACTCCGAGCCTAGCTACAACCCACCACCTGCTCCCTTTGATGGTACCCGCCTTGCCCGCTGCCCACGGGGCTATGGCCCCAGGAGTAAGCAGTGGGGTCATGGTTCCCGGCTCCGTCAACGGGCTCGGCCATCCATTGACGGAGGATCCATCATCTCATCGTCCCGTCCCAGCTCTCCTATTCCGTCCTTTCCCTGCTCCCCTGTTCCGTTCCGTCCAAGCTCTCCTGTCCCGTCCCGTCCCAGATCTCCTGTTCCGTCCCGTCCCAGCTCCCCTGTCCCGTTCCGTCCCAGCTCCCCTGTCCCGTCCCGTCCCAGATCTCCTGTTCCGTCCCGTCCCAGCTCCCCTGTCCCGTTCCGTCCCAGCTCCCCTGTCCTGTTCCGTCCCAGCTTCCCTGTCCCGTTCCGTCCCAGCTCCCCTGTCCCGTTCAGTCCCAGCTCCCCTGTCCCGGTCTATCCCAGAACTCCGGTTCCGTTCCGTCCCAGCCCCCCTGTTTCGTTCTGTCCCAGCCCCCCTGTTCCGTTCCGTCCTAGCTCCCCTGTTCCGGTCTATCCCAGCTCCCCTGTCCCGTTCCGTCCCAGCTCCCCCGTCCCGTTCTGTCCCAGCTCCCCTGTCCCGTGCCGTCCCAGCTCCCCTGTCCCGTCCCGTCCCAGATCTCCTGTTCCGTCCCGTCCCAACTCTCCTGTTCCGTCCCGTTCCAACTCTCCTGTTCCGTTCCGTCACAGCTCTCCTTTCCAGTTCCGTCCCAGCTCTCTGGTTCCGCCCCGGTCCATGCCTCCTGTCTCTCCCCGGTCCATGCCTCCTGTTCCTCCCTGGTCCATGCCTCCTGTTCCTCCCCGGTCCATGCCTCTTGTCCCTCCCCGGTCCATGCCTCCTGTCCCTTCCCGGTCCATGCCTCCTGTCCCTTCCCGGTCCATGCCTCCTGTCCCTCCCCGGTCCATGCCTCCTGTCACTCCCCGGTCCATGCCTCCTGTCACTCCCCTGTCCATGCCTCCTGTCACTCCCCGGTCCATGCCTCCTGTCACTCCCCGGTCCATGCCTCCTGTCACTCCCCGGTCCATGCCTCCTGTCACTCCCCGGTCCATGCCTCCTGTCACTCCCCGGTCCATGCCTACTGTCACTCCCCGGTCCATGCCTCCTGTCCCTCCCCGGTCCATGCCTCCTGTCCCTCCCCGGTCCATGCCTCCTGTCCCTCCCCGGTCCATGCCTCCTGTCCCTCCCCGGTCCATGCCTCCTGTCACTCCCCGGTCCATGCCTCCTGTCACTCCCCGGTCCATGCCTCCTGTCACTCCCCGGTCCATGCCTATGGCCCCGTCCGGTCCCGGGCCTCCGGGCCCGTTTCGTTCCACGCCAACAGTCCCGTCCTGCTCCCTGCCTCCTCTCAAGTTGCCGAGCCAGCTAGTCTCCTCTCCTGAGCGGCCCAGTCCGCTAGTCTCCTCGCCTGAGCGGCCCAGTCCGCTAGTCTCCTCTCCTGAGCGGCCCAGTCCGCTAGTCTCCTCGCCTGAGCGGCCCAGTCCGCTAGTCTCCTCGCCTGAGCGGCCCAGTCCGCTAGTCTCCTCGCCTGAGCGGCCCAGTCCGCTAGTCTCCTCTCCTGAGCGGCCCAGTCCGCTAGTCTCCTCGCCTGAGCGGCCCAGTCCGCTAGTCTCCTCGCCTGAGCGGCCCAGTCCGCTAGTCTCCTCGCCTGAGCGGCCCAGTCCGCTAGTCTCCTCGCCTGAGCGGCCCAGTCCGCTAGTCTCCTCGCCTGAGCGGCCCAGTCCGCTAGTCTCCTCGCCTGAGCGGCCCAGTCCGCTAGTCTCCTCGCCTGAGCGGCCCAGTCCGCTAGTCTCCTCGCTTGAGCGGCCCAGTCCGCTAGTCTCCTCGCCTGAGCGGCCCAGTCCGCTAGTCTCCTCGCCTGAGCGGCCCAGTCCGCTAGTCTCCTCGCCTGAGCGGCCCAGTCCGCTAGTCTCCTCGCCTGAGCGGCCCAGTCCGCTAGTCTCCTCGCCTGAGCGGCCCAGTCCGCTAGTCTCCTCGCCTGAGCGGCCCAGTCCGCTAGTCTCCTCGCCTGAGCGGCCCAGTCCGCTAGTCTCCTCTCCTGAGCGGCCCAGTCCGCTAGTCTCCTCTCCTGAGCGGCCCAGTCCGCTAGTCTCCTCTCCAGAGCGGCCCAGTCCGCTAGTCTCCTCGCCTGAGCGGCCCAGTCCGCTAGTCTTCTCTCCTGAGCGGCCCAGTCCGCTAGTCTCCTCTCCTGAGCGATGCAGCCGTCGCCGCCGGCCTCCTGAGCGATGCAGCCGTCGCCGCCGGCCTCCTGAGCGATGCAGCCGTCGCCGCCGGCCTCCTGAGCGATGCAGCCGTCGCCGCCGGCCTCCTGAGCGATGCAGCCGTCGCCGCCGGCCTCCTGAGCGATGCAGCCGTCGCCGCCGGCCTCCTGAGCGATGCAGCCGTCGCCGCCGGCCTCCTGAGCGATGCAGCCGTCGCCGCTTTCCTCCTGAGCGGTGCAGCCTTCCACACCGCCGCCATCCTCCTGAGCGGTGCAACCTTCGCCGCCGTCCTCCTGAGCGGTGCAGCCTTCGCCGCCGCCGTCATCCTGAGCGGTGCATCCTTCCACACCGCTGCCGTCCTCCTGAGCGGTGCAGCCTTCGCCACCGCCGTCCTCCTGAGCGGTGCAGCCTTCAACGCCGCCGCCTTCCTCCTGAGCGGTGCAGCCTTCCACACCGCCGCCATCCTCCTGAGCGGTGCAACCTTCGCCGCCGGCCTCCTGAGCGATGCAGCCGTCGCAGCCTTCCTCCTGAGCGGTGCAGCCTTCCACACCGCCGCCATCCTCCTGAGCGGTGCAACCTTCGCCGCCGCCGTCCTCCTGGTCGGTGCAGCCATCACCGTTGCCGCCGCCGCCCTCCTGAGCGGTGCAGCCATCACCATCGCCGCCGTCCTCCTGAGCGGTGCAGCCTTCGCCGCCGCCGTCCTCCTGAGCCGTGCAGCCGCCGCAGTCCACCTGAGCGGTCGCTTGGGCGACGCTGTGTCTGTCCTTGTTGCCCTCCTCCGGTCCCCCTCCACCCACCCTGCTCATCATTCGGGACATGTCGAACATTTCACCCCCTGAACTGTTGCATTATTCTGGTCCTTGTTGCCCTCCTCCGGTCCCCCTCCACCCACCCTGCTCATCAATTGGGACATGTCGAACATTTCACCCCCTGAACTGTTGCATTATTCTGGTCCTTGTTGCCCTCCTCCGGTCCCCCTCCACCCACCCTGCTCTTCAATCGGGACATTTTCGAACATTTTCACCCCCCTGAACTGTGGCATCTAATTCTGTTCCCCGTATCCCTCCTCCGGTCCCCCACCTCCCACCCTGCCTTGTGTTAGATGTTGGGGACGTCTGGAAGCCGTCCCTTGGGGGGGGGGTTATGTTATGTTCTAGTCGTGTGGGTTTTGTTACGTACCCTTCTGTGTATTGTTCTGATTTGTGGTTCTATACATACACTTTTTCATGTGTTCCGCCGCCTGGCAATTCTGCGCTGTTTTCTCTCGCCTCCGTTCACGGAGTTTACTTTCGTTCCTGTACGCTTCGTTTGTAATACCCGGCACTACTAACGATTATATAGGACTTGTGAATATTACTAACTGACTAAACACGGGTGTGATTAACTAATCTACTAACGTTAGGGCTTAATAGAATTATTACTAACACAAACTAACAAGTTAATTCCCATCACGTTTCCACAGCTGTTTAATGTTTCCTTACATTTCTTGTCATTTGTCGTTTTTACTAATTTACTAACGTCAGGGCTAGGATAGGATATTACTAACGATTTACTAATTGCCTTGTTACGTGTCAAGATGTTTTCCATTTCCTACTTCTAATCGAGCTAATTGTTTGCACCTGTCTACATCACATTTAAGCCCAGTGTTCTAGTTGCTCTGTGCGAGATCGTCATTTGTTGTTCCCTTCCTTCGCTGCTATCTACCTGTTCCCTGTTTCCAGTTTCCGAGTTCCCTAGTGCCTTTCCGAGTAAGTGTTTTGCGTTTGTTTTTCCCTGGTTTAGTTTTGCGTTCGTTTGTCTTAGGACCTGTTTGTTTCTGAGTTTTGTTTCTTGTTGTTTTCTAGTTTATTTAGTTAATTGTTTTGATTGTCAGTGTTTTGTTTTTCTAGTCTGGATTCCGTGTTTTCGACCTCGGTCTGTGTTCTCGCTACCCTTCTCTGCCTGCCGTTATTGTACCTCTGCCAAGCCCTTCTGTTTTTGACCCCTGCCTGTGCACTACTCTTTTGGATCCTGATTTTGTACCGTACTGACATTAAACATAGGTTTTTTGTACCCCTGCCTGCTATTGGGTCCCTATTCTCCACCGATCATAACAATAGCGGCCGTATCCAAGCCGTTGCTAAGAAAGAAAGATGTCTCTGAATGGATTCGTAAATGCAGAAGTGCGACAGAAAGAAGCATGCTATGTGGGGGACGGTTTTGTGCCTTCTGTATGTCATTTACTATAGTTCTGTTATTGTTAACACAACTAATAATTTTTTCTATCACACGCTTCCAAGAGCTAAGGAAAAAACAGAGAAATATAGCAGCATGGAGGTTAGCCACACTGAAATAAAACAATCGCTCGTAATTAATGGAACCTTCTGAATTTCAAAAGCAATGGTATCTAGCCTACTGAGTGAAAGTCTGAGAGTTATTCAGCTGAAGTTCGCTCGGTTGCCAGTTAGTGATAATATGCTAAAATGTACAAATTTTATGTGAATTGTGCGTGTTGGCTCGGCTTCAGATTGTCTATTAGTTTTAGCGTGTTAAAACTGTTAAATTACGTGTTACGTGTTTTATTGTAATAAAAGATAGTCAGTTACGGATAGTTACTTTACAATAATGTTATTGAATTGGCATTAACTAATGTAGCTATATAGTTGTTAACATTAATTAATGATGTACAAATCCATTAACAAAGCATTCGATTAACTTTTCATTATTTAGTACCCTTATTGAAAGTACAAACCTTTAGCTAATGTATTTGTTAACCGTTAATTAACTAATGGTCAATTTAGCCCATGTTAATGGACTTAATTTATCATTAGTTAATGCTACAATCCGTAATCAAATTCCACCCCACTACTGCTGCCGTTGTTTTGGTCAGAAATGTGTATACACTCTAGCTAGCTAATAATATAGTAATAATAACGTTGTTGTCAGTAGCAGCTTGTGTTGTTGTACTATTCAGCTAAACACAGCACAGTTAAATACATTAACTAATGGTTTGTAATTTCAAACCATTTGTTAATGTTTGAAAATACTTTGTTAATGTATTTGTACATCATTAATTCATATTAACAACTACATTAATTAATACCAATTCATGTAACCTTATTGTAAAGTGTTACCAGATAGTCGTTGGTAGTCAAAGCAAGGGCTTTGTTCTACCTTCTATTGTCAAACTTTCAGACTGACCGCTATTTTTCTACCAGTGATGAACAATTATTGCTGATTTTAACATACTCCTGATGTAGAGTATTGATTTCTTGTGTTTCTTTTCCAGCCTCACGTTACAGTTTTAAAATGTGGTGGCGAGCACATCCCTCCAGAGGTGTGTTCGGTGCTGCAGTAACTAACACTGTCCATTCTGCACACCAGATGTTTTTAACAGTCATCCCTGGCCCTGGACAGCAGCTCATGCAGACGGCCATGCCCAGTGGAATCATGAAACACAGAAACTGTGTCATGAGGCCATCAGTGGCCTGTCCAGGTTGTGAAGTGGGCGGTGCACTGATAAATGTTTCAGGACCACTTTGCTATCCGGTGACCTCATCACCAAATTTTCTTCCTTAGCATACAACTATGCATAAAATGTTAGATAGTTTATCACAGTTTGTTTGGATCTGTCCCATAGTGTTTTAATTCACCTCTTGAGACCATGCATGCTTTTCTGGCACACTATTCAGGGTAATTACACTGTTTTGATTGGTATGTGTACAGTATATAGGCTGATTTGAAATGCCTTTGATAAAATTTTGTTCACATTAAAAATACAATTTTAAACTACTTTATGCTCATTTGCATTTCTCCACTGAATTGATATTTTGAGACGAATGGAGATGTTTAACAAACAAAAAAAGACGAATAGGTAAATATTCTTTAGTGCATTTTACTATATCCACATTTGTGCTGATGCAAAATGTGTTAATAGTCTATGTAATGCGAAGTGATCAGCACATATTTGGGTTAATACATTTTTCTAGCTTGAAAGCATGCATTGTGCTCAACGCTGGTTCCAGCAATTTAAGAGGTTTTCCTCTTTAAATGTATGCTTTATAATGTTTAAATCATTTTGACAAAATCAAGTGCCATCTTAAATTAAGGAGAAAACGGAATGCCAACGTGCAATTATTCAGAATTATTGCCACCCTTATTAAACAATAACACGGTAGTTATCTCTTTATCATTGTCATTTGTTAATCATTAGCCTATAGGCTACATAATTGTTCTTGATTATTCAGGGAATTTGTTTTATTGCAAGCAAAATAAATGGAAACAGGTTTAGAATATGTGTAACTTTTGTGTTCCCACTCTGTCACACGTTTCCCTGTGTTTTCGGTAAATTCGGTGTTCTCTGTAATTTCCTGCTATTTCCTTCTTTCAGTACTAATGATTACTAATTTACTAACTTCATAGAATTAAGGTTTACTAATCTACTAATGACTAACTTTTTTGTAATGTATGGAGATACTAATCTACTAATCTAATAGAAATTAGGGCTTCTACTAATCTACTCATTAGCTAACGTCATCTTCTCTATTCACAACAGCTGTAGCTTCTACTCGCTACAGCGGATTCTACAACATCACCATCAGGAACAAATACCCTCTGCCGTTGATCGACTCAGCTTTCCATCCCCTTCATAAAGCCACCATTTTTACCAAACTGGACCTCCGTAACGCCTACCATCTGGTCCGCATACGTGAGGGGGCCGAGTGGAAAACAGCTTTTAATACTCCTCTAGGACACTTTGAATATCTGGTCACACCATTAGGCCTCACTAACGCTCCAGCCCTCTTCCAGGCCCTAATCAAACCGTCATTGAGTATCTCCACAACATCCTCATTTTTTCTAAGACCTCTGAGGATCACGTGAACCATGTTAAACAAGTCCTTCAACATTTCCTTGAGAACAGACTGTACGTTAAAACAGATAAACGTTTTCACTGCGACTGTGGAATTTCTCAGGTTTATCTTGGAGAGAGGTCAAACAAAGGCAGATCCAAGGTAGATACAGGCAGTCACTGACTGGCCCACTCCATCTATGCACAAACAACTGAAACGATTCCCGAGATTTGCGAACTTCTATAAAAGATTAATTCGAGACTACAGCCACGTGGTGGTGCCACTTACCCGCCTAACCTCGCCCACACTTCCTTTCAAATGGACTCCTGAAGCGGAAGACGCGTTCCTCAAGGTCAAGAAACAGTTTGCCACAGCACCTATCCTCATCCATCCTGACCCCAAGAGACAATTTATCATTGAAGTGGACGCTTCTGACAGTGGGGTCGGGTGGTTTTGTCCCAACTATCCGCGACAGACAACCATCTCCATCCATGTGCATTCTTTTCACGTAAGCTCTCTCCCACTGAGCATAATTATGACATCGGGAACCATGAACTGCTCGCAGTCAAGTTAGCACTGGAAGAATGGAGACATTGGCTGGAAGGAGCTGAAGAGCCATTTATCGTTTGGACGGACCATAAGAATTTAGCCTACCTCCAGACAGCTAAGAGGCTAAATTCTCTGTAAGCCCAGTGGGCTTTGTTTTTTGGTTATTTTCAGTTTACCCTCACATATCGCCCTGGGTCCAAGAATGTCAAGCCTGACGCACTTTCCAGGCAATTTGAGACCGACTCCCTTCCCACGGACCCTGAAAGCATCCTACCCCCTTCCTGCACCGTGGGTGTGGTTTCTTGGAAGATCAAGTCGGTGATTCAGAGAATGCTGAAGGACGAACCAGACCCTAGAACTATGTTGAGTCAACGCATGCATGCATCATTCACAAGCTGAAGGAGAATAGGGGATTAAAACTTCAACGCAAATTAATCGTTGTCTCTCTATTGTTCATCTTTCACAATATGATTTTTATTTTATTTTGCTGCAGCAAATTAGTAACTGTAAATTGCAGCTATTTAGTTACTGTTGGAAGTAGTAACGAGTCGTGTGGAGTACTTTTTTAAAGTAACGAGCCCATCTCTGGGTACTGTATAGATTAAGTAAGGGAGAATGCTTTTACTACAATGTTTTTTCCTATACGTGAACATAATTTTCTTAGCGTGTATAAATGGTGCATTTTATAGTCTGTGGCTGTGGCGAGAGGATCGGTCATAAGTCAAAATTTATGGGGTTTTCTTAAAGCTGTCGTTCATAATTTTAGACTAAGATGAATACTGTAATTGAGACGGATACGCAGACAGGATAAGGCAAGAACATGGTTTATTTCCAGTCAGGGTTCAAAAGGCAGGTAATCAGAATTGAGAGAGTACCAAATCAAAAGACAGGAGAGTAGTCAATAATCCAAAAAACGGGAAATCACAGGCAATGGTACAAAAACAGCAGGCAAAGTAAAAAAATTAACAAATGTCGAAAACCAGTAAAACAACAAAAGGCAAATAAACAGAATCAAAAGGCAAAATCGAAGTCGGTAAACGGAAGGGTCTCTCAGGTGTCTCAATAAATCTCTGGCTTTACAAATCACAGGCTCAGGAAATATGATCAATGTTCTGACAGAGTAGAAACAGAATTGTGGGTCTTATATACACATGAAAGGGAGGGGTAACAAACAACATGAGGTTAACACATTAAGTAAACAATAATTCAATCATGGGAACATAACGAAAACATGGAAGGAACTCGGAAACATGCATAACAAACAGCGGGCTCGAATAGGAGCGGAGTGTGCACAGTAATCAAGAGAGGTAAACTCTACGTACTGTGGCAACCGGACTCCAGCTACGCCTCCGCCAGGTGCCACTAGGGGGCAATGGGGCGACAGGAGGGCATTAACTCGCCACAGAGCGGAGGTAAAGAAGCCACAGACGCCACTCCCAGTGAGAGGTTCAGGACCCAGGTCAGCTCCGACTAATAATTCTATTAGGTCGGAGCTGAACCAGACCAGCTGGGAGCAATTGCCACACCTGCAGCCAGGCTACTTAAGACAGCCTGACAGGCTCAGAAGGGAAGAAGACAGCCACGGTGAAGGACTGAGGCAGTGTGCGCTGCAACGACACCCCTTCACTAACGGACAAAGACTCTTTCACCGGTCTAGGAAAGACGGAGAAAAAGAATTAGAACGAACAAGTAAGATAAAGGATAATCAACTGTTGTACGCCTCTCTGCACTAACCTGTTTCCTCGTTCCCCATAGCACGCCGAAGAGGCTTGGTGGTGACCGAGCCGCGGCTTCCCGGAACCTGTGGAGGAAAAAGGGCGTGAGGGAAAGCGAGACACAGTTAACGAATAGACGGAGCTACAAAGTGAAACTTACCGGGAAAACACGGAGGTGGACGGGATTCACGGCTGGTGGAAATCCCAATCACTCCGAGCACGACGGATTCGGTGACAGCCGAGTAACCGGTGATTCCCCATCGCGGACGGAAGCGGGGAGCGTAGGGACGCCCCTTCTCGACGGCGACCCCACTCCACTACGGGTCTTCCGACCCACCCTAGACTAACCTCTCCTCTTCTTTATCCCTACCAACTGGCTACCCCACTCTCAGGTGGCAGCTGAGAGTACCAGTGAGACCCCAACAGCCGGAGAGAAGGAGAGAGAGAACCTGAGGACTGGACGTGGAGAAAAACCCGGATCAGGATCGCTGGACGGGAGCTACCCTCCGGACCCGCTCTATAAATTTAAAGAAAAATAAAATACTTACCTTGAACTCACCTCTGTCTCCCCGTCTTCCTTCCTCTCCGAGGAAAGTGTGGCGGGACGCCACATATGGTGGAGAATGCGGTCTTAGCGATTCCCTGGACCCAAGAGAAGATTCGCGCAGCGAAACCGGAATTAAAGGTAAAACGTCGCCTCTCAGCTAACCATTTGTCCTCTGTCCTCTTCGAGGAGATGGAAGAGAGGGAGATCGGAGACATGGACGCCGGGTCTCAATCCCGAATAGAGGGGGCACTGGGGAACCTCTCCATGTCCCAAGCCATGCTCCAAACAGCCGTGGCCGAGCTGTGTCGACAGAACACGGGCCGAAAGGCGGGACGAAAACCCAAAGACGTACTCCTAAAGATGTGCGAAACAGATGACGTAAAGACCTATATGGAAATTTTTGAAAGAACGGCCCGACGCGAAACATGGCCCGAAGCAGAGTGGGCCTATATCCTCGCCCCGTTCTTAACTGGGGAAGCTCTACTGGCCTACCATCATCTCAGCCCAGCAGAGGTGTCCTCATATGCCAGCCTGAAAACCGCAGTGCTGGCCTACTACGGCTACGGGTTGGCGGAACGAGCACAGCAGTACCACGAGTGGACCTTCGATCCAGAGACGCCCCCTAGAGCTCAGATGATGAAACTAGGACGCCTGCTAGACAACTGGCTCGAAGAAGGTGAGGGACCCCACTGGAAAGAACGACTGCTCATTGACCGAGCTTTACGGGCCCTACCCCGACCAGCTCAAAGGTACGTCGCCGAACACGGACCACGAAGTGTGGACCGAATGATTCAACTGATGGAGAATCACTCCGCCACGACCCGATTACTGACAGGGGGGAAGAACCACGACGCCCGTCCCAAAGCGATCGGAGGAAAAGCCTACACGGGGTCCCAACCGGAAAACGCCGACCCGACCAGTAGAAAGGCCATCCTTCGACTCGACACTGAGACGGTGCTTCGGGTGTGGTAGGAGGGGTCACCTGGTCAACGACTGTCCCGGCGAGGAAGAATCCATGGGGACGCAGAGCCAGACCGGTAAGAACCACTCCACTTCCTCCCTGTATGTCACCACTTGTTGGGCCCACGAGGGCATGTCACCCCCCAGGATCCCGGTGTCGATAGAGGGAAGGGACACGGTGGCTACCCTCGACTCGGGTAGCGGCATCACCCTCGTACATGCCAGCTTCGTAGACCGGCCGGAAGGAGCAGAAGTAACAGTGGGGTGTGTCCACGGGGATGAGAGAGCCTACCCGACCGGCCTAGTCAAGATTCGCAGTCCAAGAGGGACCTGCACCATAAAGGTCGCCATGGTGGATAAATTACCAGTACCGGTACTCCTGGGGAGAGACTGTCCCCTGTTTAGGACCTACTAGGAGCACCCGCACGGCCCCGCTGAAGGCACGAAGAAGAGGCGACCCCCCACGGTGAGGAAAAGAAACCCTCCAGAGGCGTGGATCGCCAACCCCAGTAGGGCTGCAACGATTCGTCGACGTAGTCGACGATAATCGACTACTAAAATAGTCACCGACGAATTTAATAGTCGTAGTCGCCTGAATAGTCGCACATGCGCACATTGCGCCGTAGCGTCAAGTAGGGCTGCCGCGGGTCACGCCCACCGCAGAGTCAAGCTGATCACCGCTTCACCACAAATTATTTTTTTTAAATAATAATAATATGTTTGAAAGTTTCCACTCACAGTTGCACAGTTAATGATCGGAGAACGTGCCACCTAGAGCGTGTTTTGAAAGTGCCACCGTGCCACAGAGCATATAGGCTACCTGACTGAAAGTTCACTTCACATTAGGCTGAAATGGAAGCCGAAGCGGCAGTCACGCTTAAGGACCATAACAATCACGGAGCATTTCTGGACTCTCTCTCTCTCTGTTAATGTCAATTTAAAAAATTATAAATTAGGCTAGCCTATGTGTTTAAAATTAAAACACTCCTGAAGATTAGCCTACATTTTCACGTCATATTGATAGGCTAATTATTTAAGCGAAGATAGCCTATGCGTGATTCGTTTTTTGTTTTTAATGCTGTAGCTAATTTGCCAGTGAGTCAGTGACTTAATTCACTTGAAATATGTTTTTTGGTCAGATAAAAAAAATGTTTGTCTCCCGTTACCGACTTTACAACCAAAGCCTAGGCTACATGGGCTCGCTATAGGCTACTCAAAAAAACTGTAGCCTATTTAGGCTACGGTGAAATTAATATCTCCCCCCGCCCTACCTATAGCCTCAGTTGGTTATCCTCCGCCTGTCGAATAGGCTACCTAATTTTGTATTGTCGGCATGAACGTAATTGCGGCTGGTTGACTTGGTTAGCGAGCGTAGGCTAGCTGGCAAGATGGTATTCTATTGTTTCAAGTTAATTGCTAGCTACCTGTTATGACCTAACCATCTTTTTAGACAATCATTCCGCATTTGAACGAGGTACGGTAGGCTATGTAGCCTAAGGGCGTGTTCACACTGTCCGCATTTTAAAAAATAGGTTGCCTATTTCGGCAGCGCATTTTACATTAAAACCTATGGGGAATTATCAAAATGCGGCTGCATAATAAAATCAGCTGCGTAGCCTATATTTAAAATGCGCTGGTTAACATTTTGAGAAATCTGCAAATGACGTGGAACTGATTTTTAGTAGCCTGAACGTCTCGTAGACTCAGAAAATGTAGCCTAATGGAAACGAAATATGCTTCACGAGATCCGCATTTTTATTTCATTCTTTTCAGCACAAAATGCGCTCTTGACAACTTATCTGCAACATGAAAATGCGGACAGTGTGAACACGCCCTAAGACATGAACAAGAACACGGAGTAAACAGCTGTCATGGAACCCAGTGTTGTTATTTTTCAATAATGAATGACGTGCCTGCCGAATGCATTGCCGACCGACCAACACGCTATTCAGCAAATATGACAAGACTGGAATAAAGAAAATAATTTAGGCCTACACTGTAGGCTATAGTCGAGGCGATAAAAAAATAGACTAGCCTACTAACGTTACAGGAATAAATGCGTTATAAAAATGTAGCCTATTTTTTTAGATTTATTTATTTATTTTTTATGACATTACCGCGACGGTATGATTGGGTTCACTAATTTGTGCGGGAAGAAAAAAAGCGATACCGCGGCAGCTCTAGCGTCAAGAGTTCAGAGTTCACTCAGCGGGGCAAAATGGCTGCAGCCAGTCCAGCGCGCTTAAAAACCTCTAAAGTGTGGGAGCATTTTGAGTTAAACGCAGCTCAAAAAAAGGTTGTGTGTAAAATCTGCAAGGTGGACCTTGCCTACCATGGCAGTACATCCGCCATGCATGAGCATTTGAAAAGAAAGCATGTCGGAGCGGACACCGACTCGCCTAGGTGAGATTCACACGTTGCTAGGCAACACATAATGCCTCTACTACAGGCCAGCCCGTAACGTTACGCCTTTTCAAAAGTATACATCGCACAGCTAAGATATTTACAGTTTATGAATAAGCACAAACGTGAACAAAAAAAAAAAACGCTTTTCTTCAGAAATAGGGCTGACACATCCCACATGTTTATTGTGCCTGTCTGCCTGACAAAATTATTTGAATCCCATTATGCAGTGTGAAAAGCAGCAGAGGTACCCTGGATGCCTTTCTGCAAAAAAAGCAGGCATGTACTCCCCAGCAGGCAACTGCCTTCACAGAGTCAATATTAACCCTTTCCAGCCTAAGCGAATATTTTGTGAACATTCTATTCCATTCTATTTATTAACATACGTTGCCAAAATGTTTGTGGTGTGATAATCTTACATCAGATACCTAAACTTTATTTATCATTGTAAACAGGATAACTGGGGCTTTCAATTGATATAAAAAACAATAGGATTACTTAATGGCAATATCATCAATTATGGAAAGACATTCAACAACTAAATTTATAAAATGTTCTAAAATGTTCTAAATGGCTATTTTCTAATGAGAAACGTACATTTTTACCCATTTCATGTTTAAGATATCGGAAAACCTAGAGTGTATGGTATCTTCACCATTTTGTGAGTGAAATATAATAAAAATCAGAATAGAGCTATCATCTACCGTTCAAAAGTTATAATCACTTCAGTTATGGGTGCGAAAAGGGTTAAAAAACAGTTTAGAATTTTGGTTTATTGACAATATGATGTGCATATGCAAAAATATTTATGGATTGATCATATTACATCACAACCCCTAACCTTAATATACCATTTTAAACAGGATAACTGGGGCTTTCCATATATATCCATTATTATACAATAATATGCTTACTTTAACACAATATCATCAATTATTAAAACAATTCACAAAATAAATAATCATACAAAACTTTCTAAATGGCTAATCTCCATGCGAAACCTAGGTTTTTAAACATTTCATGTTCAAGCTCGAGGGAGACAAACTGTGCAGCATCTTCCCTATTTTGTAAGTGATATGAGTACAAATCAGAAGAGATGTATCTTCTACTGCTCAAAAGTTATAACCACTTCAGTTATGGGTGCGAAAAGGGTTAAAAAACGGTTTAGAATTTTGGTTTATTGACAATATGATGTGCATATGCAAAAATGTTTATGGATTGATCATATTACATCACAACCCCTAACCTTAATATACCATTTTAAACAGGATAACTGGGGCTTTCCATATATATCCATTATTATACAATAATATGCTTACTTTAACACAATATCATCAATTATTAAAACAATTCACAAAATAAATAATCATACAAAACTTTCTAAATGGCTAATCTCCATGCGAAACCTAGGTTTTTAAACATTTCATGTTCAAGCTCTAGGGAGACAAACTGTGCAGCATCTTCCCTATTTTGTAAGTGATAGGAGTACAAATCAGAAGAGATGTATCTTCTACTGCTCAAAAGTTATAACCACTTCAGTTATGGGTGCGAAAAGGGTTAAAAAACGGTTTAGAATTTTGGTTTATTGACAATATGATGTGCATATGCAAAAATGTTTATGGATTGATCATATTACATCACAACCCCTAACCTTAATATACCATTTTAAACAGGATAACTGGGGCTTTCCATATATATCCATTATTATACAATAATATGCTTACTTTAACACAATATCATCAATTATTAAAACAATTCACAAAATAAATAATCATACAAAACTTTCTAAATGGCTAATCTCCATGCGAAACCTAGGTTTTTAAACATTTCATGTTCAAGCTCTAGGGAGACAAACTGTGCAGCATCTTCCCTATTTTGTAAGTGATATGAGTACAAATCAGAAGAGATGTATCTTCTACTGCTCAAAAGTTATAACCACTTCAGTTATGGGTGCGAAAAGGGTTAAAAAACAGTTTAGAATTTTGGTTTATTGACATTTTACATTACCACTTATCTATACTCCTCATGAGCCACTGTTGAGAATCAATTGATATAATGCAAAATTAAAAGACACACTGAAATACAATTTATGCATTCAATGGAACACACACTTTATTTAAAAATTTTTTATCTGAAATACAACAAATTGATGAACTGTGAAAAGTGAACAACATTGCAAAACTAAAACAAAAACAACATCAGTTACACGTCAAATTAATGCATTGAATTTATTTACAGTAAAATCATGAATGTTTTAGTAGATACAGCAGATAAGTCAACAAGTCTAATACCTGTGGAGAAAATATAACCAAAAAGATAACCAACAACAAGTCTAATACCTGTGGAGAATATAACCAAAAATGTAACCAACAACAAGTCTAATACCTGTGGAGAGCAAGAAGATAACAATAATTGTAATACCTGTGGAGAGAGAGAGAGAGAGAGAGACAGAGGGAGGGAGGGAGGGAAACAATGGACGGCACAGGCACAACCTCTCGTTTTAGCTCAGGATCTAGGCCTCTGCGCGTAACTGGTCACACTCAGCCGAGTGCCAGGCTTTGAAACAATTCCTGCTTTGAACGATGCAAAACCTTTTACCATTGCATTCAGGAGCCATGCAAGCAAATTTTGTCCTATGTTCAATTCTGCTTTTTCTGTAGCAGAGCCAACAGTTCCTGGGTAACTTCTGCAATTCAGCGGTATGGCTAACGTGAAACGACGAGGCCACAGGCTTAAGTGTGTGGCACGGGGAACTCGCGTGGATGTCCAGGCCTGCTAGCTGACGAGACAGGTTCTCTCTGAATGTTATCTGGCTATAGTCAGCTAATCTATGCTTATCCCCTGGTGCTGCCTGACTGCGTTGCCACTCCTGAAACAACAAGAAGCTATTGACGACAGCAATGTCAATGAAGTGGAAAAAAAGAGTCTTCCACCACTTCTGTGTTTTTTGTAAGACACAGTAGCTGCTGATCATTTGGTCTGACCTATCAACGCCCCCCATGTGTTTATTGTAATCACTGATTACAGCAGGCTGGCGGACCACTTGTCTGCTCCAGGTGGCATCTTTTTT
The DNA here is from genome assembly GCA_022702515.1 of Ilyophis sp. 1 JC-2022. Lineage (NCBI taxonomy): Eukaryota > Metazoa > Chordata > Actinopteri > Anguilliformes > Synaphobranchidae > Ilyophis > Ilyophis sp. 1 JC-2022. The sequence continues at coordinate 70,788,762 of CM040403.1, read as the reverse complement.
CACTAGCCTAGTCACATCAATAGAGTCATTCGCATTGTGGAAATTGGAGAGGCATGAAACTGCACGCGTGTCCTTCCACTGGATGACAAGGATACCATCCTCTACCCTACACCACCTCATGTCCCCACGGTCGGTCTTTCGTTCCCATTTTTTTACATCTTTGAATTCTTCTGGGAATTTCTTACGGTTAATTCTACATGTCCCACAAGCATTAATCCCAATTTGTCGTAATTTAACCATAAGTGCTGGGGATGTGTAAAAGTTGTCCATCCAAAGATTGTAACCCTGATCTTTGTAGGGCTGTATTAAAGCCTCTACAACTTTTGCGGCCAAATCAGTAACCCGACCGTCACGACTACCCGTGTAAACATTGAAGTCCAAGGTGTAGCCTGAATCCGATGTTGCTATCACCCACAACTTGAAACCCCAACGAGTAGGCTTGCCCTTCATAAACTGCCTTAGCCCTGACCGACCTTTAGACTTTACCATACGCTCGTCTATTGCCAGATTCTGATTCGGTTGAAACAGCTCTTGGCACTTTTGTTTGAGGTGGTCCATGAGGTAGCGAAGCTTCCTAAGACGATCCTGGTTATCCTCTGTGGCAGGATCTACAACATGCAGAGCTGCCAACAGAGCCTTAAAACGGTCACGCGACATAAAAGATCTCGCCCATGAACCCTGAAGAGACTTAGTTCCCCAATACCGATGCATGTCAGGAAGAACGTGGAATCCCATGTAAATGAGTAACCCCATGAATTTGTAGAACTCATCTGGGGTCACCTCATTCCACACTCCTTCACTGCTGGCATACGACGCGTGATTTAAAACAAGCTCCCACCCCTGCCGGTTTGTAAAGCCGCAAATATCCGAAACTACAGCCTGGGTGAAGAACAGCATGAAAAAGTCTATTTCACGCAGCATCAAACTCGTCGTCAACCGCACGGCCCTGCGCACGCTCCCTAAATCTATACCAAGCGGACGGCTGGGTGTGAACAGGAGAGGTTCTGGTGCCTGTGCATCCACATCAGCATAGGAAGGGAACAAGACAGAGTCAGAGAAGCATTTACGCTTTCTAGCTGACTTAGGACCTGTGTGAGAATGGCTAACCATTCCCAAAATAATCATGGGAGGAACTAAGTTAGTAATGTGAATATTAGCCATATGAGAAAGCTAACCATTATCAATAAACAGTCTACACACATACATACTGCATCTAGCTGCTGCAATTTCTACTATCATGGATATTGGCAGTCAGTTTTGACCATGCTGGTCATTAAGATCTAGACCCTGAGCCGACCTGAGGAGAACGGGTTCCTCCCAAGGTTTCTTCCTAGTTACACCAGGGAGTTTTTCCTTGCCACTGTTGCCTCTGGCTTGCTCTTGTGGGGGTTTAGGCTGGGTTTTTTCTGTGAAGTGCATTGTAAAAAATAGTTGTGAAATGCGCTATATAAATAAATATTGATTTGATACCCTTTTGATGCTGGTCTGGGCTCAAGATCAAAGTCCATCTCGTCATCCTCCTCTTCCTCCTCCTCAGTCTGCACTTGTGCCCGCAGCAGCTCTGCATCCAGTGCATCCTCCTCCACACAGTGCATGCCCTGATGGTCCTCAATGTCATGCTCTGCTATGACCCTCAGCTCATCGGATGTCAGTGCCCTCCTCCTCTTCAGGGACTGAAGCAGGCCGCTGTATCCATCTGCATCGGCATCCATGCTGCGAAACAAATATATAATCAGTTGCCTTTTCATTCATCCATAACATACATCATTTTATTTATATAAATAATATAAGACTGTTAGTCACCGTTTTTAGCTTTAGTTATTATTTAGTTATCAAAGTCGACAGTAAACACGTAAAATATCCACATATCAGTACAATTATGTTAATTGCACGACAGACTTTTTCACAATTTCACAAATTCACAAAGACAGCTAGACTAGCAGCAGAGCTACAAGCTAGAACCTAGAAGAAAAAAAACCTGGAAAAAAAAAACGGACTCACGATGGCTGTCGGCGCTGAAAGCTAAAACTAACGTTACAGTCACTGTTTTTAGCTTTAGTTATTATTTAGTTATCAAAGTCGACAGTAAACACGGAAAATATTCACATATCAGTACAATTATGTTAATTGCACGACAGACTTTTTCACAAATTCACAAAGACAGCTAGACTAGCAGCAGAGCTACAAGCTAGAACCTAGAAGAAAAAAAAACGGACTCACGATGGCTGTCGGCGCTGAAAGCTAAAACTAACGTTACAGTCACTGTTTTTAGCTTTAGTTATTATTTAGTTATCAAAGTCGACAGTAAACACGTAAAATATCCACATATCAGTACAATTATGTTAATTGCACGACACTTTTTCACAATTTCACAAATTCACAAAGACAGCTAGACTAGCAGCAGAGCTACAAGCTAGAACCTAGAAGAAAAAAAACCTTTAAAAAAAAACGGACTCACGATGGCTGTCGGCGCTGAAAGCTAAAACTAACGTTACAGTCACTGTTTTTAGCTTTAGTTATTATTTAGTTATCAAAGTCGACAGTAAACACGGAAAATATTCACATATCAGTACAATTATGTTAATTGCACGACAGACTTTTTCACAAATTCACAAAGACAGCTAGACTAGCAGCAGAGCTACAAGCTAGAACCTAGAGAAAAAAAAACCTAAAAAAAAAAACGGACTCACGATGGCTGTCGGCGCTGAAAGCTAAAACTAACGTTACAGTCACTGTTTTTAGCTTTAGTTATTTAGTTATCAAAGTCGACAGTAAACACGGAAAATATTCACATCGATCACTTCACTTATGTTAATTATATGATACCCTTTCACAATTTAATCTCGAAACAAGAAACAAGCTGGGGAAAGAATGACACAGTGGCTTCTCATTTGAAGCGAGAGCTTACAGAATGTTCGCGAATTTCAAGTGAAGATCTGAAAAAGTCTGCGGTACAAAAACAGGATTTTATTCAAAATAAAACCATTTCTGAAGTAATATTTATGGTTAATTAATATCTTATATGTGTTTTACCTCAGTGAGTTTGTTGAGTTTTCTTCAGTCGCGTCAAGTCTTCAAACGATGGTCTGTTGTCCGATGTGGTAATTTCGTCCGTGGTGAGGCAAATGGGAAGTTCCGTGTTTTACGGGCGCTTTTATGTACCGGTCAAGCAAGAAATCACCGCCCACTAAGCTCACCAACCAGTTAGATGTCATTATAGCTTTTTTTGTCATCTCTAACTCGCATTTTTCAAAAAGGAAATCAGTGATTGGACGGCAGAGATATTAAACGTCACACCATCGTAACAATTATGCTGAAATTAGAGCGGTCCGGCTGGAAAGGGTTAAACATGCTGATCAGTGACATGCGGCCGATCTCCATGGTGGATGGTGAGGGATTTCAAGGAATGATTCGCCAGTTCAACCCAGAATACATCCTGCCCTCCAGAACCCATTTCACACACTTGATGGAGAAAAAATATGAGACAACGTTTGCGAAGGTATGTTTAACACGCACACAATTATATTTCATAAGAAATTATGCATTTAAAATAAATTACATTTCATATACACAATGCTATATACATAAATTAAAATAACTGAAATTAATAAATGTTTGTAGCGGCAATAAATAGAAATGTTATTAACTTAAGTTGAATATTTACATTTGTGTGGGTCTTTGCACTTCATGCAAATATTTACAATAAAAAATATTTACAAAAATCAACTCTGTCTTTAAAGGTAAAGGAGATCTTAAAAGAGGTCAAGGGCTCTCTCACACTGACTGCAGATGTGTGGACCAGCCGTGCCACCGAGGCATATCTTGGTGTCTCCTGCCATTTCATCACCAAAGATTGGCAAATGAAGACTGTGAACCTCGCCACCATGCCTCTGGAAGAGAGGCATACTGCTGCGAACATTGTGACATGGATGGAGGAGGTTGTAGGGAAATTCGACATCCCTCCCAGCAAAATTAGAGCAGTAGTACACGACAATGGCTCCAACATAGTGGCAGCGATGCGGACACTGGAAGAACAGCACGGTTGGGCTTCAGTCCGCTGCAGTGGGCACACCCTCCAGCTCATCATCAACAGTGCCCTCAAAGAGCCCACCATCAGTAAAGCTGTTGGTGCTGCAAGAAGCCTGGTGGAGCACTTCAGGAGAAGTGAGCTGGCCAATACCAAACTGAAGGAGAAACAGCAGCAGATGAACACCCCCAAGCACAAGCTGATCCAGGATGTCAGTACAAGGTGGAATAGTACCTACTACATGGTAGCGAGACTCCTGGAACAGCGCTGGCCAATAACTGCAACTCTGTCTGATCCTGAGGTAACTCCAAGAGGGAAGCAGTACTTTGACTTGAAGCCAGATCAGTGGATGCTGCTTGAGGAGCTGGTGCAAGGGCTGGAGCCTTTTGAGTGTGCCACAGTTTACCTCAGTGGACAGGAATATGTTACAGCTTCATGTCTTCCGCAGCTAGTCAAAGGGCTGCAACGGTCCATGGAGAAAACACGTTTTGAGACGAACCCAGGAAAAGCCTTTCTGGTCAGAGCAGAACAAGGAATAACTGAGAGATGGGGGAATCTGAACACTGTCTCTGCAGAGAGCAACAACCCACTTGTTCTTGCAGCTGCCATTGATCCAAGATTCAGGAAGCTGAAGTTCATGTCAGCTGAAGATGGCACAAGGATGCAAAGTACAGTTGAAGTTCTGGCCATCAAAGAAGCAAAGCAGGAGCAGACTGGGACACACAGCCCTGAACCACAGCAGAAGAGGCAGAGGGTGAGATTTCCAGGGGAAAAAACAGCACTGGATAACCTGCTTGAGTCTGACACAGATAGTCTGGAAGAGGAGGAAACCCTGGAGGACCAAAAGATCCAAATGGTGAGGAAGGAAGTTCAGATGTTCTTCACAGAGCCAGCAGTATCCAAAAAAGAAGACCCCCTCAGATGGTGGAGTGAAAATGAAGGGCGTTTTCCCACACTGTCCAAGCTGGCAAGATCTCTTCTGTGCATTCCTGCAACATCTACCCCGGCAGAGCGAATCTTCTCTGCAGCGGGGAATATATGCTCGCAAAAAAGAGCAAGCCTGAGCTCGAACCATGTGGAGATGCTGACATTCCTTAATATGAATAAAGTTTATTCATATTAACTACATGAGACTGATTAACAGTCTGTTAAGTTCTGATTAGTTCTGTTCTGCACTGTTTTACTGCTGCTAATGTGCCTGTAGTGTCCTTGGTTTACAGAATTTTTAGGCCTACTTGCAACAGAATGGTCTGTACTGTTTTACTGCTGCTATTTGCCTGTCCTTGGTTTACAGAACTTATTTATTTTTTTATCATTTTGCCCGTCTTTGTTTAAAACAATGGACACAGTTTTATTTATAGTTTACACACTATACAGATCTTTTTATTTATAGTTTTTTTTATATACTTGTAGCAGCAAGTTTATTATTAAAAGACACATTTTTGAATGAAGTTTGTTCTTTCTTGTCTTGCTAAATTTAAAAGCTGATGGCTAAATACCATAAGAGCCATTTTATATTCATGCAATTAACCCGGTTATTATTATTAAAAAAAACACCCACAAATAAACGACTAGTCGACTAATCGTTTCAATAGTCGGTGACTAGTCGACTATTAAAATAGTCGTTTGTTGCAGCCCTAAACCCCAGGTCAGAACCGCGCGGTGAGCCGGCCCCACACTCCAGTGACACCCTGTCCGGATTCGAAACCCCGGAGCCAGAGGGAGAAAGGGAGGTGAGTGGCCCAGTACATACCGTCGCCGAGGACGGAAGAGAGGTGGGAGAGGACGGTTTCCGATCCGGCCCCGTTCCAGCAAGAAGAGCAGATCCCTGAACTTCCGGGATTCGAAACAGGCCCCGAGCGTCGCACAGTGGAATTCGGACGAGCTCAACTTGAAGACCCCTGTCTGATCAACGCGTGGAGGGGAAGCCTAGTGGACCCCTCTCCGGAGACGGTGAGTCGTACTAACACTCCCATCTTTTGTGTGCGAAATAATCTGCTGTACCGTGTCCACAGAGAACGGGGCGAGCGGATTGAACAGCTGGTGGTCCCAAAGACGCACGTGAACCGCGTGCTATATCTGGGGCATACTCACCTCCTGGGAGCCCACTTGGGGATCGAGAAGACGTTGGACCGCATCCAACAACGGTTCTACTGGCCGGGCATCAAGAAGGCAGTGGAGGACTACTGCAGGGCCTGTCCGCAGTGCCAGTTGCATTGTCCAAGGCCCAGCAGCAGAGCACCGTTGATCCCGATGCCCATTATCGACGTCCCATTCGACCGCATCGCAATGGATATAGTGGGACCCCTCCCGAAGTCCAGCCGGGGTCACCGGTATATCCTGGTCATCGTCGACTATGCCACCCGTTACCCTGAAGCAGTCCCTCTGCGCACCGCCACGGGAAAGACCGTGGCCAGGGAGCTCTTCCTACTTTTTAGTCGGGTAGGCATTGCGCGCGAAATTCTGACTGATCAAGGTACGTGCTTTATGTCCCAGGTTCTCCGAGAGATGTGCCGACTGTTGCAGGTAACCCAGGTCTGGACCTCGGTGTACCACCCACAGACAGATGGCCTAGTGGAAAGATTCAACCGAACCTTAAAAAGCATGCTAAGGAAAGCGATTGAGACAGACGGTAAGGATTGGGACCGCCTGTTACCTTACCTACTATTTGCCATCAGGGAAGTACCCCAGGCATCGACTGGATTCGCCCCCTTCGAGCTACTCTACGGACGGAGACCCCGGGGACTGCTCGATCTGGCACGAGAGACCTGGGAACAACGTCCCTCGCAAAACCGTACCTTGATTGATCACGTCGAGACCATGCAACAACGCCTAACGAAGATCTGGCCCCTGGTTAACGAGCACATGGCGGAGGCCCAGAGAGAACAAAGGCGGTTGTTCGACAGGGGAGCGGTAATACGTGAGTTCCAACCAGGAGAACAAGTGTTGGTACTTGTCCCCACCACAGAATGTAAGTTCCTCGCCCGGTGGCACGGCCCCTACGAGGTGGTGGAACGGGTAGGGCCCGTGAACTACAGAGTGAGACAAACCGGACGCAGAGTGGAACAGAAGGTCTACCATGTAAACCTGCTGAAACGCTGGGTATCCCCGATACCCCAACCCATACAGGCGCTCACCACGACCCGGAGTAGCCCTCAAGCCCCGGAAGTACCGATGGGAGAAGAACTCTCCACCCCCCAGAAACAGGACTTGAGGGAGATCATCGAGGGGTTCCGAGATGTGTTCTCAGAACAGCCCGGCCGAACCCACATCACACAGCACGATATCGTGACGGAACCTGGAAGGAGGGTCCGGCTACGACCATACCGGGTCCCGCAAGCCAGAAGAATGGCCATCCGGGAGGAAGTAAAGGAAATGTTGCGGCTCGGGGTAATTGAACCGTCCAACAGCCGGTGGTGCAGCCCGGTAGTACTAGTGCCGAAGCCAAACGGGAGCTGGAGGTTCTGTAACGACTTCCGGAAGCTAAACGAAGTCTCCAGGTACGACGCCTACCCAATGCCCCGAGTGGACGAGTTAATCGAGCGGTTAGGTCCCGCCCGATTCATCACCACCCTGGATCTCACCAGAGGGTATTGGCAGGTACCACTGACTCCCCGAGCCCGCGAGAAGACCGCTTTCGCTACCCCGGATGGCCTATTCCAGTACCGGGTCCTCCCATTCGGGGTCCATGGAGCGCCGGCCACCTTCCAGCGGATGATGGATATCGTCCTGCGGCCCCATCGTGAGTATGCCGCCGCCTACTTAGACGATATAATCGTCCACAGCCCCGACTGGAAGAGCCACCTGGACCGGCTCAGAGCAGTACTTAGAGCCTTACGAAAGGCCGGACTAACGGCCAACCCGGCGAAGTGCCATCTGGGGCTCATAGAAGCCAATTACCTGGGACATACAGTAGGACGAGGTTGCGTCCGACCCCAGGTTAACAAGTTGGACAGCATCAAGACCTGGCCACAACCCACAACGAAGAAACAGGTGAGAACATTCCTGGGCTTAGTGGGGTACTATCGGCAGTTCGTTCCCCACTTCGCCACGATCGCCGGTCCATTACATGACCTAACTAAGAACAACCAACCCTCCACAGTCCGCTGGACCGAAGAGACAGAGCACGCCTTCAATCAGCTAAAACAGGTACTAATATCCAAACCCGTACTAGCCACCCCGAATTACGAATGCCAGTTTGTCTTACAGACGGACGCATCCGGAACCGGGCTCGGAGCCGTGTTGTCCCAAATCCAAGGCGGAGTGGAACACCCCATCATCTTTGCCAGTCGCCGCTTACTGAGCCACGAGGAAAAGTATGCCACCGTAGAACTGGAAGCTCTCGCAGTGAAGTGGGCACTGGAAAAGTTCCAGTATTACCTACTAGGACGGGAATTCCTCCTGGTAACGGACCACGCCCCACTCAAATGGATGGCGGCTAACCATAGTAAGAACGCCCGAGTAACCCGATGGTTTTTAGAGTTACAAAATTTCAAATTCCAGGTGGAACACCGACCTGGGAAGCAGAATGGCAATGCAGACGCCCTATCCAGACGGGAGGAACTCGGGTTGACAGTCGCTCCACCACGGGTGTCGGAGCTAAGGGGGGGATATGTGGCAACCGGACTCCAGCTACGCCTCCGCCAGGTGCCACTAGGGGGCAATGGGGCGACAGGAGGGCATTAACTCGCCACAGAGCGGAGGTAAAGAAGCCACAGACGCCACTCCCAGTGAGAGGTTCAGGACCCAGGTCAGCTCCGACTAATAATTCTATTAGGTCGGAGCTGAACCAGACCAGCTGGGAGCAATTGCCACACCTGCAGCCAGGCTACTTAAGACAGCCTGACAGGCTCAGAAGGGAAGAAGACAGCCACGGTGAAGGACTGAGGCAGTGTGCGCTGCAACGACACCCCTTCACTAACGGACAAAGACTCTTTCACCGGTCTAGGAAAGACGGAGAAAAAGAATTAGAACGAACAAGTAAGATAAAGGATAATCAACTGTTGTACGCCTCTCTGCACTAACCTGTTTCCTCGTTCCCCATAGCACGCCGAAGAGGCTTGGTGGTGACCGAGCCGCGGCTTCCCGGAACCTGTGGAGGAAAAAGGGCGTGAGGGAAAGCGAGACACAGTTAACGAATAGACGGAGCTACAAAGTGAAACTTACCGGGAAAACACGGAGGTGGACGGGATTCACGGCTGGTGGAAATCCCAATCACTCCGAGCACGACGGATTCGGTGACAGCCGAGTAACCGGTGATTCCCCATCGCGGACGGAAGCGGGGAGCGTAGGGACGCCCCTTCTCGACGGCGACCCCACTCCACTACGGGTCTTCCGACCCACCCTAGACTAACCTCTCCTCTTCTTTATCCCTACCAACTGGCTACCCCACTCTCAGGTGGCAGCTGAGAGTACCAGTGAGACCCCAACAGCCGGAGAGAAGGAGAGAGAGAACCTGAGGACTGGACGTGGAGAAAAACCCGGATCAGGATCGCTGGACGGGAGCTACCCTCCGGACCCGCTCTATAAATTTAAAGAAAAATAAAATACTTACCTTGAACTCACCTCTGTCTCCCCGTCTTCCTTCCTCTCCGAGGAAAGTGTGGCGGGACGCCACAGTACAAACAGCTGGAGCGAATTACAGAGGTAGCTCAGGAGCAGTTAGAAATGCGGGTATCAAATATAAAGCGGAGAAGCTGGTTAAATGTTAGTATCTAACTATAAGACAAACAGTTTGTTAGTATACATTTATGTTAATTGGTTTAGTAAAGTGCACGTAACTAATAAAGCACCCGAGTGATTGTTAGCGCGAGTTAGTAATATATACAATTATACACAGGAAGGAAATCAGGAAGTAGCAGAAAAACTAGACTTCGGAAATACAGCGTTAACCCATGAAAACTCCTGAAGTCACCCGAATAGTGCATGCACGAGACTGGGTAAACAAACACACAGATGAGACTCGGACAACCCATGAACAGAGGGGAATGCACTGATGAAATGAAAAATAATAAATCCAGAATAAATATCAAATAATAATACAAACAGACAGACAGAAGTACAGAACATAACACTGGAAGGATGTGGCCAGGAAGGAGAGAAATTTTAACCGGGAGCACTGGTAGATCTACCCTGCGGGGAGTTACTTTGCGCTTCCTAATAATTTAAAAAGCAGCTGTGCTCACACAAGTAGGCAACAAAATCGTCTTTCTGTCAAAGCGATTATGATCCAAACACTTGTCTATCAGTGAATCCATCTAATATTGGCCTGGTATTATATACCAGACAGTCAATCATAGCCTACTTTTACATATTTTTCTTTTTATGACAGCTCTTTGATAATTGTAAGTAGGCTAGGCAAAGTAAAATAAAACCAATATTTTTTTCAAAGAACATGCACTCATTCTAAAATACATTTTTGCAAAAGAAGCTGTATTTTTCATAATCATCTATTGGCGGCGCTAGACATAGACCACCTTTTTTTCTGAACAAAGTTGCATGGAAAAAATGATTACGCCTATCTTGCAGACATGCCTCCTTTTCATCAAATCTCCACCACGCGCACGTAATGGCGCATATGTACTGGAGAGTCACTTACAACAGCGGATAAGTCAAATGTCTGAATCACAAATTGCTTAAAGCCCCAGGGAACAAAGCCTAAAATCGTTATAATGTATGTATGATATCAAACTTGAGTGTGTTATTAAGCATCCACCAAAATTTGAATGAAAAAAAAAAAATATATAAATATGATAAAACACTGCTCAAAAACAGCTGAATTAGCTGATCAGACCTGTATTAGGACGGTCGGGCGTGGTCATGACATTCTATTGAGCACGCTAGATTGACATTATTCTGTCCAAGAAGACACTCAACAACACACAGCAAAAATACAAAATAGCGGGAGAATCTGGGTTGTACAACCATACGAACCTACCAACACTGAATTTGAGAGTGTAGAAATTCCACAACCAGATAACCTGCATTCTCTAGCTTCACAGGTGGTGACGTCATGGTGGGTTTCAAGCAGGGACAGACTGGGACTAAAAAATGGCCCTGGACTTTTTTACCCAGACCAGCCCACCCCAACCAGCCTGCGGATACTCCACCACCGCCGTCCCATCGATGCACGTACAAACATACCAGCCCTTAATACCACCACTTATAAGCATAATGGATGGATAGGCTACTGTAACACTAATAGCCTACAAAGCTATTTTAAGAGCAAGTGAAAGGTTTGTCGCAAGCAGCCAGGCCACCACTGTGAGGATACCATGATAGTTTCAGGCTACTATATTGTGCAGTCAGCACTGACACACACAACCACTACAAGTATACAGACTAGGAACCTCAATAAAACTTTCTGCCCTGCCTCTCTCCACTGCCTGCACAAGTGGCAGAGCATCCATACAACAGTCAGAATTGTATGATTCTGTAAATTGAAATGGCATTACAAATGTCATTTGGCTTAGTCAAAACGAGTACTTAAAAATATCAAACATCAGAAAATAAGACACCAAAAAATAATGAAAAAGGACGTGAGAAGAGAGGATAAATGATCAGTTTAACGTTATGTAAAAAAATATCATTGTTTAACTGCTCTGTGATTGGGACATTTAGGCGTTTCATTATCTAACGAAGATCGCAAACTTTACTTATGAGTTAGTTACGCTCCTACCCAGATACCATGTTGATATCGGGCCACTAGTCAATTAAAGTTGTGTACTGGAAAAAAATATTTATTATACATATAAACAAAACAAAAAGTTAGGAAATTTGTGTTTGGTAGATTATTTCTCTGTTGTAACAATGCTTCTTGGCAATAAATTTTATACTGTTGGAAAGCCTGTTTATTTCCCTTTTAAATGGTGCCCCATTTGTAAGGAACATGTATTTGTGGAATGAGCAGCACAGCTGAGTATGTGGGTTGCGCCCATGTAAAATTTGTGTATTGGATGATTGAAGTCTATCAGTAACAAGGAAGAAACAAGACATATTGGCAATTTTACTATTTATTAATTTAACAAACAGTCAGGAGCCTCAGTAGCGTGTGGAAGAACCATACACAGCCACAACAACCTGGCACCTCCTCCTCATGCTGGTCACCAGCGTGGTCACACAATGCTGTGGGATGGCATTCCACTCCTCAACCAGGATTTGTCGCAAGTCAGCCAACGTGGTTGTGTTGGTCACTCTAGCACGTACAGCACGCCCAAGCTGATCCCACAAGTGTTCAATTGGGTTGAGGTCAGGACTGTTGGCAGGCCATTCCATTCTCTCTACTCCCAAATTCTGGAGGTAGTCTCTGATAAACCCCGCTCTGTGGGGGTGAGCGTTGTCATCTTGGAGGATGGAGTTCGGTCCCAGACTGTGGAGATATGGGATTGCCACTGGTTGCAGAATCTCATCTCGATATCTCTCTGCATTGAGATTGCCTCCAATGATGACAATCCTAGTTTTTCCAGTGATGGAGATGCCGCCCCACACCATCACACTGCCTCCACCAAAAGGTGTTACTCTATCGGTGCAGCAATCAGCATAGCGTTCTCCCCGTCTTCTCCACACTTTGACCCTACGATCCAACTTCCGTAGGCAGAATCTGGACTCATCGCTGAACATAACGTTCCTCCACATGTTCAGGTTCCAGTGCAGGTGTTGCCGACACCAGCGCAAACGGGCCTGACGGTGAAGGGCAGTCATGGCAGGCCTCCTGGCAGCCCTATGAGCCCGGAGATTAGCTGCGTGCAGTCTGTTCCGGATTGTCTGGGCCGAGAGCCGTGTGCCATATCGTCCTGCAAACCTTGACTGCAAATCTGTAGAAGACAGCCTATGGTTCCTAAGGGTGAGGAACCGGTCTTCTTGGGGTGTCGTCTTCTTGGGACGCCCACTTCGCGGTCTGTCTCTAACATCCCCCGTTTCATGGAACTTGGCCTTCAGTTTGGAGATGGTACTAGGGCTCACTCCAAATAATGCCACAGCTTGCTTTTGCGGAACACCAGTTTGAAGTTGCCCTATCGCACGGGCCTTATCGAGATCAGAGATCAGGCATGCCGATTCTTGGAGCAGACACCAATTGACCACTGTAGCAGGGCCCATGCTCACAGGTGCTGCCAATCAGGCACCTGATTGTCAGCACCTGGGGGTACCGGAAGCTCAAAACAAGAGTCAATAGCAACAGCAGAATAAGCTGTTTGGCATTGGCAGAGAAGATTTGGCAAATTTTTCATGGGCGCAACCCACATACTAAGCTGTGCTGCTCATCCCACAAATGCATGTTCCTTACAAATGGGGCACCATTTAAAAGGGAAATAAACAGGCTTTCCAACTGTATAAAATGTATTGCCAAGAGGCAGTTACAACAGAGAAATAATCTACCAAACACAAATTTCCAAACTTTTTGTTAGATGTTTATTATATATCATTACAAACCACTGTAGGGCCTACCATATGAAACAATTGTGTTAATAAGAAGATGCTTTTCTGTGTTAGGGTGTCTTACAAAAAACAGCTCTATAGGCCCAAATGTGCACACATCACACATCTGTGGCCTTACAGTTAAGGACACACACACACACGCAGAAAAATAGATCCATTTACACTTTTTAGTTGATAGCTTTGTTAGAGGCATCCAGGCAAGAGGAAACGTACTCCCTCAGCATTCCAGAGAAGCTAACCTGGGTGCACTGGTCTGAAATGACCAATAGCAGTGGCAGGCAGTGTGGGGGCCTGATTGCAAAATAGCTGTATTCGCATATACGCCCTCACAATCAAGGACACACACACACACACACACACACACACACAGGCAACCAGATGAACACACACACCTCTTTTGTTTCTAGCCCGTCTGAAGAGATAACATGAGTGACTCCCTAACATTCCTTGGGGCCTGCTCCTTAAAACGTCTAGCACCCTAGCCTTGGAAATGTGTGTGTGTGCAGTTCGAGAACTAATATAGTTTATTAAATCCAAAGAAAACATTTCACTTTTTCTTTACAAACATTAGTATTGAGGACTATATTACTACAAAGAATTTATCATGTTATAGAGGAAGATGTTGTCTTTGGTAAAAAGACCCACCTGTGGAAAATAGCATTGGAAAAGCTTACAGTTAGTATTATTTAACCCATCAGAGCATTGTATTATGTGTTGAACTACTATGGTCAAACCATGACCAGGCTGTTTCTGATATAATTAAATCCTGGCACTTCATCAAAACTACCATATAAATAAGGGTCATATGTAATAATTAATTAAAACCAGCATCATATGTAATGCTTAATTAAAACCAGCAGAGGCCGATGTTGACCAGGAAAAATATCTCCCAGGGGGACGGAGCCAAACTTTTAAGCCCACACTGGGTGGGGTTGAGAAAAGCATAAAACGGGGGGGGGGTTATCTGAACTTTTGTGGCTGCTGCTGTTATGTTTTGTTTCTGTCATTAACGGACCTGTTTAACGTCTTGTGGGAATGCATGCGATTGACGGACTTAGACTGGACCGGGTGATTGAGAGTGTTTTTTAATTACGTGTGCTAGCCGATCAGCCTGGGTATGTATATTCATGCAAATCTTTTTACAATAAATCAAGTTATATCAGACTCTGGAATGTAGTGTCTATTTGGAAGAAAGTTTGAATTACGTGTAGTGGAATGGCCCTGACCCCTCCCGACAGGTCATTATGATGCCTGCAGAGCTGCATCGGGGGCCTGGCGTACTAATGCTAATGCGGTGAAAGGATTGTTTTATTTATACTACAGTCGGACTACGCTGGTGTTAGCGATGTGCGGGACAGTGTTAGTAAATAAGCTGGAGGATTGCATCTGATGAGTTGGCAGCGGTCTGCGAGCGGAGTGAAGCTGGGGCCCAGCGCATGAATGGGTCTTGCAGCTGGTCATTATGATGCCTGCAGAGCTGCATCGGGGGCCTGGCGTACTAATGCTAGTGATGCCAGTGGAGCTTGATCGGGACACCAGCATACCCATGCTAGCGCCATGCTCATCCAACAGCATTTTGTCCCTGCAGCCATTCCTGGATTTGCCTTCTCCGTGTTAGCAACCCCATGGTAAGTTGCTAATGTTACATAACTTTATTTTCGGTTTCATCTGTAATTTTCTAGACTATAATTATAGGCCCTATGTTCAAAGTGTATATTTGAAGTGACATGACTGCCAGTTCACAGCCAAAGGCTCTGATCCGTGCTATAAGTTAGGCTATAACGTTATAAAAGGTAGCTAACGTTAGCTGTCATTGCCATCTCCCTCTCTCAACCTCCTCTAATGTTACCTGCTGACCAACTTGACCGGTGGCTCTGTAATGGTCTGGGGTGCTCTCTTTCGACCTAGCTGAATATATTACCTTGTGTGAAATAATACCATGTTGAGCAAAATATAGCTAAATTAATTATCATGTGGCCAAACGCATTTAATCAACCCCGCTATCCGATCAGTATTCACACCTTCCACGATGGAAGCATATCCACGCCTAAACTCAAATGAAAATAATGTTACAAATCACGATTGCATTTCGTTTTCATTCGATGTACGCAAAAACCTGACATAATTCAAAAGCCCACTTTGCGTGTCACGCAAAGCTGCCTGCTTTGCGTGACACTACCACATACAAGGGGCCCTCATTTCCCCAAACACACACATTCGACACAAAAGTTTTCTTTAAAGACACAGACACACATGCATTCTTACACAAGGACAGTCTCCCTCCGAAACATACATTAAATCCCAATGGCTAAGGTTCAACAGAATCTGCACACAAATGACTGACTTTGAGGAGGCTACCAAAACCCTCTTCAATGCATTAAAATGAAGGAGGTGTTCCAGATCTTTCCTCAGACAGATTTGGAAAGCATTGTTCTCTACAAAACAACAGGACACTAGAAACATCATTCTGCTTATCACCACCTACTTGACATTCAGCCAAATGGCGAACGGGAAAATTAAACGGAACCTGGCCAGAATTCTGCAAAAAACAGACCTGCTCCAAGAATACAAAATCATTTCGGCCTACAAAAAAAAAACAACTTAAGAATCATCTGGTAAATACATTTAGCCCGATATTTAACAAACAGGCCACTACAGTGAAAAACAACACGACAAACAACAACGTAATATGGGAAATCCATAGGACAGGAAATCCAATTAAGACCAGATTGGCGCTGTCAACAAATTTGATCCGCTGCAAAAATTATCCGGGTGATGTAATTAACGTTCTAAAACAGCTTACCAAAGCTGCCTGCTAGTTAGGTTCTCTACAGATAAAGATTCTAAGACGACCTGGCTAACGTCAACCATTCCTCCGGTTAGTTATCTGTCGTCATGAATACGAATTTAATGTTTTTAACCGAGATAAATATATAATTTAAATTTATCCACAGAAATATACAAAAAGGGTGAGATACATGTAATTGACAACAAAAAAGGCCATTTCTGGAGTGGTTTGGGCTGAAACTAGCTGTAAAAGTGAAATAATCACCCCGAAGTGAAGCACAACGCTACCTAACTTATGGATCACAGATACGATGCTTTCCACACAGGATTTGAGCCGTATGCTCCGAGGCTCGGCTGGCAAAGTTCTTACCGTATGTGTATGGTGCTGTGTGTTATGTTGATCGTAGCATCACACATCTGAATTTAGGAGTAGTTTACGCAGAGGTGGGTAGAGTAGTCAGAAACTTTACTCAAGTATAAGTATTGTTATTTTAAAATAATTTACTCATGTAGAAGTAAAAGTAGCTCTCCTAAAAATGCAAGAACAAACATGTATCTGGTTAGAAAACGACTCAAGTGCAAGTTTCTTATGTGTTAGACACATTTGTATATGGAATCATTTACCTGGCAAATTAAACATGTGGTAACCTATGTGTTTCATTGAAAAACAACAGTGGACTATGACAGTGTTCAAAGGGGCTGCATAAAACCTTTTTTTAACTGCAGAAGAGCCAGTATTACATAAATACTGTATTAGTGTTACAGAAGAGGCATAAAAACTCAAATACCAGAGCAAGGGTTATCAAGATTACCCAACAAAATAAGTTATACATATCTTCTCATTTCTATGGAATGGTCAACAGCAGAGTTCCTGTGTTGCTATGCAAAATCGGCACACTCCAGACAGTGCATCCACCACAGCTCAAACCGAAGGGTACGTAATGTATGGACCGGAGAGAGACGATGCAACAGAACTGGAAAATGTCATGGAGCAAAAAGTATAATTTCCTTCAAAGTTTACTTGGATAAAAGTTAAAAGCATTGTCTATAGAAAATAAGTACAAATCTCTCCAAAGTCTACTTAAGTAAATCTAATGGAGTACTTGTAACTCGGTACTACCCACCTCTGGGTATATGCATGCATTCTTAAGTCAATCACATGCTTTTAAGAACTAACAAATAGAATAGAAATGCAGAGCAGTGATGCATTGGTATAAATGCAGCACTCCTTTTCATTCACCCACCACCAACCATGTGAGACGGATGTGTGCGGGTTGGACCCATAATGCACGACTCAGAACACTGACTAATAAATACTCGCAAGGGCTTTATTATGGGGAAATCCAAAAATCGTAGTCACACAAGCAGAGTCCAAAAACCAATAAATCCAGCCAAACCAAAACTATAGTACCGAGGGCGAAGGCAGTCTCGAAATCGGTATCCGTGCACAAGTTCAGTAACCAGAGTAGCTGTCAGCGGAGCAGAAGTACAATACAGGGGTAAAGCAAAGTTCGTAGGTCATGGGGCGTAGCAGGAGACCGAAGTCCTATCCGCGGGGCAGAGGTACAATACAGACAGCAGGCAAAACTCGTGGTCAAAAACAGGCAGTAGAAATGGTCAGTAAACAGGCTAGATCAATAACGGTAATAATAATAATAATAATAACTTTATTTATATAGCACTTTTCATACAGAATGCAGCCCAAAGTGCTTTACATTATACAATGAGTAGTAACACAAGTAAAAAACATAAAAATAGTTCCACACAATGCAAAAATCACAAGTATAATAAAAATAGGTAAGGTGAATAGTTAAAATAATTAAAAAATAAAAATTAAAAGGAGTTAGTTAAAAGCAATATTAAAAAGGTATGTTTTCAACTGTCGTTTAAAAATGTCCACTGAGCCGGCTTCTCTAATACTTTTTGGGATTGAGTTCCACAGCTGAGGTGCATAAAAGTTAAAAGCAGATGCTCCAATTTTCCCTTTGGGGACCTCAGGAACAATTAAAAGCCCAGCTGTGGAGGACCTTAGGGCTCGTGAGGGGACATAAAAAGACAGGAAATCAGCAATATAAAAGGGTGCTAAATTGTTAAGAGCTTTAAAAACGAGTAGAAGGACTTTAAAATCAATTCTAAAAGAAACGGGGAGCCAATGCAATGCAGCTAAAACTGGAGTAATGTGTTCTCTCTTCCTTGTTTTTGTTAAAAGTCTGGCAGCAGAGTTCTGAATTAGCTGCAGTTTATCTATTGACTTTTTAGGAAGACCAGTAAAAAGTGCATTGCAATAGTCCAATCTACTTGAAATAAAAGCATGAGTCAACTTCTCTGCATCCTGTTGGGTTAAAAACGACCGGACTTTGGCAATATTTCTCAAATGTAGGAAAGCTGTTTTGGTCACCTTATTTATATGGGTTTTAAAACTTAAATCAGAATCTAAAATTACTCCTAAACTAGTTACTTCCGATTTAATCTTGTGAGCTAAATTTCCTAACCTATTAAAAAGTGCTTCCCTTTTGGCTTTGGGGCCGATTAAAAGTATTTCTGTCTTATCTTCGTTAAGTTTTAAGAAATTATTGCTCATCCATTGATCGATTGCAGACAGACAGGTAGTCAAGGAGCATAATGCACTTGAATCATTAGGCTCAACAGAAATATACAACTGTGTGTCGTCAGCATAGCTATGAAAGTCGACATTGTGTTTTCTGATAATCTCACCTAAAGGTAGCATATATAATGAAAAAAGAAGAGGACCAAGACAGCTTCCCTGTGCAACACCACAGGTCATATCATGTTTCTCAGATATAAAATCTCCCAAACTAACATAAAATTTTCTATCTATAAGATATGTTCGAAACCAGTTCAGTGCACATTCAGATAGTCCAACCAAGTTTTCCAATCGATTGATTAGTATTCTATGATCAAGTGTATCAAACGCTGCGCTCAAGTCCAAGAGGATAAGAATTGAGACCCTGCCTGCAGCAGCACTAAGTCTAAGATCATTGGTTACTTTAATTAAAGCCGTCTCTGTGCTGTGGTTCGATTTAAAACCAGACTGGAATTTCTCCAAGGTACCATTTTCATTTAAAAAGTTATTAAGTTGATTAAAAACTACTTTTTCAAGTATCTTGCTCATGAAAGATAGGTTGGAAATAGGCCTATAATTACTTAGAATTTTATCATCTAAATTTGATTTTTTCAGTCGCGGTTTAACAACAGCAGTTTTGTATGCGTTGGGAAAAATTCCAGTCTCAAGAGATTTATTAATTATTTTACGAACTGGTTCAGAGAGACTATTAAAAACATTTTTAAAAAATTTTGTGGGGACAGGGTCAAGATTACAAGTTGATGATTTACTCTGTGATACTATTTTATAAAGTTCTACTTCAGAGATTTTATAAAAATTCCTCAAGGTTGCTGGTCTGTTACAAGGCAGATCGTATGTATTACTGGTGTGTCTAACAATACCAGCTCTTATAGTAGTTATTTTGTTGTTAAAAAAATGTGCAAATTCCTCACATTTTGATACCGAAACTAAGCTGAGAGTGTCAGAGGTTGGTGCGGGATTTAATAGACGATCAATAGTTGAGAATAATACCCTGGAGTTGCCGCCATTCTCTGTAATGATCTTTGAGAAGTGAGCTCTTCTCTCAGAGCGAATAGCCTTGTTGTATATAGTAGTGTGCTCTTTAAAAATGCTTCGGTGAATCTCTAATTTCGTTTTTCTCCATGTTCTTTCTGCTGCCCTGCATACTCTCTTAAGGTCACGGATAGTGTTATTTATCCATGGCGATGTTTTATTACGTGACCTCTTTTTAGTCTTAACTGGCGCAACAATGTTCAGTGCGCTACTCAAGTCACTATTAAAGACATCAACCATTTCGTTTATCGAGTAGTGTAAGTGAAAAGAGTTTGCAAGTTCAGAGAATTTTATTTCCGCTGTGGTATCTAAATACCTTTTTCGAGTAATAAATTCTCTTTTGTTACTAGGTATATCTAACATAGCATCAAAGAACACACAGTAGTGATCAGAGATAGTAATGTCAGACACTATAACCTTATTAATGGTTATCCCTTGAGATATTACAAGATCTAATATATTACCTAACTGATGAGTAGCTTCTGTAACATGTTGTGTTAATCCTAGGCTGTCCAGGAGATTTATAAATTCCGTAGCCTTAGAGTCAGTTGTATTATTTATGTGGATGTTCATATCTCCAGTCAGGATTATTCGATCATAGCTAATAGAAATAATGGAGATAAGCTCGGAAAATTCTGAAAGAAATACTGATGATGGCTTGGGTGGTCTATATATTGTTAAAATAATCACCTTGGATTCAGCTTTTAACACAGTAGTGAGGTATTCAAAAGCTGAAAATCTACCTAGATCAGAACAGCAAAATTGATCGGAGAAAATTGTAGCTATACCACCACCTCTTTTGTCCTGTCTTACTGATTGAAAGAACTTATAATTCGGGGGACAGGCTTCGACAAGAGTTGCAATACCATCGTTCTTGAGCCATGTTTCAACTAAAAATAAAAAATGTAATTTTTTTTCTGAGATAAGATCATTGATTAAAAAACTCTTGTTTGTAAGGGATCTTACATTTAAAAGCGCCATATTAAGATTAATGTCCGACTTTGTTTGGATCAAGGGTTTAGCTAAAATAGTAACCAAATTACTTGGAATGCGACCGGCATTTAGCCTAGGTTTGCACTTTCTCTTCCCAGTAATAACAGATAGAAATCCGTGATCAGGTCGACCGGGGAAGCTAACACATTTCTCATCGAACTTTGTTGGCGAGACGGGAGCTACCGCTGCTGTTGTTGAGATGTGCGTGAGTCACGTTGTAGAGGCCGAAAGGGCCTTGTAAAAGATGTTTGATGATAATATATTTGACCCAAGGGAGTTTGGGTGCAGACCATCCTTCCTGAAAAGTGCAGAACGCTCCCAAAAAAGATTAAAATTGTCAATAAAACAGAAAGAGAAGTGGCTGCATTGCGACTCCAGCCACGAATGCAGGCTAAGTAATCTGCTAAATGATTCCCTTCCTCGCCTGAGAGTGGGGATTGGACCGGAGATAAAAATGTCTTTACCACAGTCTACCAGCAGATAAAAAAGACTGATGAAATTTCGCTTCAGCATTTCTGATTCCTTCCGTGGAATGTCATTTGTCCCGATGTGTACTATAATTTTTTTAACAGACGGGTGGCTTCCAATTAAATCGGGCAACACATGTATAATATCGCATATCTTAGCGCCAGGAAAGCAGAATGTCAGGGCTGTTTTTGATCTTACTTGCCGTATGATGGAGTCCCCGATGATCATCACCGAGGGTTTTGGCGACTGAGGTCGCATTGGTGGAGCACTGAACTTGCTGGGGGCCCCTCTAGACAGTGGGGGTGAGCCAGCACTGGACTGACTGGAGCTCCCCCTAAGCGCAGACAATGAACCAGTGGGATGCAGTGGAGAGACTGGGCAGCGCTCCCCGGATGCCAGCCCCGGACAACAGCCCCCGTGAGAAGGGTAGCGTACAGCGACAGGACGTCGCCGACTGGGGGGCACAGACAGAGACGAACCGTCAGCCTGACTCTGAAGCGGGGGGAATTCCTCAACATCTAATATGTCGAATCTGTTCTTTAAAGCGATGTAGTGTGTAAGGAACTTTGTGGAGGAGCGACTGCTAGTTTAGCTTTTTCTACAAATGGAGGACCATTGCTGGGTCTGCAAGGGAGTTGAGCTGGCAGTTAGTGGATTTGGGGCATCTGAAGATCCTGGTATCCAAGAACCGGACTCGTCTTGCACGTCTCCTGCCGTAGCCCCTGCGTTCATGGTGAGCATGGAGTCTATCAGGGTCTCATCCCTCTGGATCTGATGTAGCACGGAAATCCGACTCTCCAGCTCTTTAATCCTCTCTTGTAGGAGAGGGCAGTTTGCACAGGATGAGCGGGTAAGTGGTGGCATCTCCTCTCTCTGTGTTTTTTGTTTTTACTTAAAATAAAAAAGATAAAATAGATTTAAGTTTATATTGGTAATCCGAAAGGCGCGAGGAGCGGCGGTGCTGTAGTGTACTTCTCCGACAGACGCTCAGAAGTCAGTCCGATCTTGATAGCGACTGCTACAAAACTAAAAACCAATAAAATTCATTAAGATCGATTGTAATAAGAAATAAGAAAAATAATCGGCGGTAAAAGTAATCGGAGGCGTCTGCAGCAGCAGCGTCTTCCAGAGCTAGAGTTCAAAGTAGCACTGTTTCCCTCCAAAAAGCAGCAGGAATTCGGTAGTCAAAACAATGGATAACGCTCAAAAGTGACAGTAGTAAACTAACAGGCAACAATTTCGCAAAGACATGACATGAACACTGATCTCATATGCAGGTGTAGACAGGTGCAGACACTTAGCTTGAGAGCAGCAGGAAATGGAAAACAGCTTGAGAAAATGAGACACGTAACAAGGCAATTAGTAAATCGTTAGTAGTTATCCTATCCTAGACCTGACATTAGTAAATTAGTAAATGACATGCACGAGAAACGTAAGGTAAACATGAACACATAGTTAGAGAGTTAGTATTACCCAATCCTGATCTAATGTTAGTAGATTAGTAAATAGACATGAGAGAATGAAACAATTAGGGAAGCGTGAGCGACAGCAAGAGAAAGAAACAGCATAAACGCAAGGCTGCGGAAAAACATGGAAATGTGTATGCTAACAATGAACTGCATCGTAACATAAACAGAACACCAGCATGACATGAACATAAAATAAACTGTAACAAACACAAAACATGAAACGTGGCATAAACATGACAGAAACGTAACACCATGATGCCTTCATTTTCCTATTGAACTCTATGGGAAAATAAGTCAGGAGAAACAACCCTTCAAGTGATCCATCCATATCTACTGCATATCTGGCAGCGATGAGTGATGTTTGAGGCTTGTTTGATATGTCAGACCCGTGATGACTATTTACAATCAGGTAAAACATTAAATATCTTATCTGTGTACTGTTTTCAATTAAATATATGTAAGAGAAAATTTACAAATCACTGTTTTCTGCTTTTATGTGCATTTTACATACTGTCCCAACTTTTTGGGAATTGGGGTTTGTATGATTTTGGTTGGTTCCATTAGAACATTAATAAACTACAATATTTTTCACGTCTTGGCATATTGAGTTAATCTCAATAATGATATTGTTTTTTTGTATTTTTGGTGCACAGCCAGTCAGGGGTGCCAGTAATTCTGGAGTGTACTGTATATATTAATTTCCTATACTTATCTATTTATATACGGTCAATTGTTAAAACATAATACATGTAACATTTATGTTTTAACAGATTATTTGACTTTTTTCAAAAACACAAGGCTAAAATTACAAAACAGGGAGGTGCAGTTTTGCTGTATGGGTGCTATCAATCTGTAAAGAAGCAATAGGAATAAATAGATAGTTCATGGACATGTGTCATGATCTGCTCCAAATATGTATATAGGTGTGTCTTGGGCGTAACATGCAATAAACCAATCAAAATGTCATATACCATTCCCTTTAAGAAGCCACCTGCATTTGCACATTGGCGGATTGCTAATATGATGGCAGACAGTAAGACACTGAAAACAGAGATTTACAGCTGACGAAACAGACATTCTCATGCGCGTAGTTAAAACGTGCGAGCAAGGAATAGGCTATATGGATCAATATTATTCTGACTAACCATTATGACGTGTTTTGATATACACAATAATAATCTTTCACATTAGGGTTTAACACCGGCACGGGTTCCCGGTAATTCCCGACCAAACTATTTCCCAGAAAATATAATAATTGAAAAAAGGAAAAATTTTTTTACGTTAGCTTACATCAGTGCTGTTATTTTACAAAATGTATGCGGTTTAATTTTGTTATAACACGCACTACCAAAACTTCTCTCTTCCCTCTCAGCTTGAAAATCATTGTGCTACCATGTAGTACGTTTGGGGTTCGATCCCTGCCTGTTCCTAACATTTTTTTTTGACACACGTCATGCTAGGAATGCTCTTTTAACATATTGCAAAGGCTAAGAAATTTCACAATAATAATTGTTAACTGTTTGAATTAGGAAGTCAGTAAGCCAACATACTCTGATACCGCAACACAAAACTTTTATTTGGCCATTTCATTTCTGTTAAACAGCTTTGGCCTAGTGGTTATAATCTTGGCTTTCCATGCATGAGGTCGGTGGTCAATTCCTGCTTGGTACCAAAGGCTAAATTAGTGTTTGGCAAATGCTATGCTTTTTTAATGTTCTTTTCACATTAACTAACATCTTTTTCCTAAAGGTGAAGAAATGTAACTATATTCACTTAGAATTATGAAGTCAGTAGGCTAACATGATCTGAGCAAATTGTTGCAGTAATATAAAAAATCTATTCATAACTGTGCCATTGGCTACATGTTTTAAACACACATTTATAGTCAAACATCATCACTAGTCTCAATCTCACACGAAAGCAGACAAAAAACATCCGTCTATGTGTAGGCCTACCTATGTTGTCCTGTTGTGGTTTAACGGCCAAGATTTTTAAATTAATTTGCAACAAAAAGGCTGAGCACTTCAGCTCTGTTCGGGTTATGGTTTTCACACACAATATCACCATAAAAATTAAGTAGGCTACTAGGAAAATTTAAAATTTACGATACTGCAGCTATATTTATTATTCTTCTTCGTAACCCCTTAGATCTGACGTCGCGCAGGCGCGACCTTTTTACGCAACTGAGACACGCGTTGCTCCTGCAGCCAAACTATTAGTGGAAAACACAAACGCGGTATTTTAACTTTATTGGTAGACGATTCGCGACGATTTCTGGCCAATGCGTAGTTTCTAAGTGTCACTATCTTTCCGTAGCAAGTCCATTTAACAAGCACTCCCCACCCAGCCTATACCTACCCATGCGTGACATAGTGGGCAATAGCGTCTATGTTGGAGTTCATAAATATATGTATTCATCATATAATATTAGAATACCGTCATAGCAACCAGATAAACCCACCTTATGCAAATACAGCGGTGCAAATCGCTGCTCAATCAATACCTACATAAACAAGTGGAATCATTCTCTAATCATACAATGCCATTCTACTATCAATATCTGCGATTACATATGGAATTCATGTGCAATCCTACCATGGATTTAAGCGTAGATATGTCCCTTTCAAGATTCCGTGGTCATTTATTGTCTTGGACAATCCGTTTGAAAAATACACAGCGCATTTGAACACGATTACACAACCAAAACTAGCTCTGCGTAAAACTTACTTCCTGATTGCAGTGTCGTGACGCTTTCAATTTTATTCTGGTTTGATCGACGATGGTTTTATCCAATAGAAGGCACGATAAACTTCCCCAAAAGTAATTTACATGTGTAATTGAAAGCTTGGATTAACTATTTAAGGGCGAGCGTAACTGCAATACTTGTTATATCACGACAATTTTACGCAGGCATGCGCAGATGACGCATTTGGTTTGACGCATATGGTATTACGCGATAAAACTGCGTGCGACTTTGAAGTTACTTTTTAGCAGTTTTCCCCCGAAGTCGGTCAGAAGAGGAGAACAACAGAGAATCTTCTAATCCCTGTAGCATAGATTCTGTGGAAGAGGTGCTTATCAATATGGGGAAGATATCCTCCTCGACATGTAAGTATTACTGCTTGTAATATTTTGATTATATACATTCGTTTTTCCACTGCGTGCTATATTTTCGTTATTTTTGTATTTGCATCGGTCGTAATAGACCACTGTTAGCCTGCTAATAATGCTGAACATATTTGAAAACACACTTTTTCAGACTCCACCTTGAATAACTACATGTATAAGGCAAATTATATAGTACGTTCTTTCCGTTTATTTTTTATTTTCTATTTGGTTTAGCTATCTCATAGCTTAGAATGTATAGCTGACTGTATTCTGTTGAGTACTAGCGATAGCTTCTACGTTGTGAGAAAGTAGCGCTTTCTTGACTTTGCTTCGTAGATTGTGTCTATGACCTTCAATATGCACTTATTGTACGTCGCTTTGGATAAACGCGTCTGCCAAATAACTAATGTAATGTAATGTATTGATACTATGTGTTCATGCCGTTCGCGTAGTGGCTCGTGGTGGCCTGCTTTGTTAGAATTCATAGCATTCACAATGAAATTGAGTATTTTAGCGCTGTTCTGTTTGGTTGCTCAGTCGTACGTTATATTTTATGCCTCGATTTGCCGTGAAGCTAGAACATTGGTAGTGTTTTCCGATATTATTTTATTGTATTGTAATTTCTTTGTGCATAATGTACTCTATGGGGTATTAGTATCTCCATGGGTGATGCTTTTCACTTAGGGAATGGAAAATATGTATTCAAATTTACTGTGTCCAGATGTGTGCAAGATGAATGTAAAATAAATAAAATTAAAAAGCAACAGTTGTGAAACACACTACAGAGTAATGCCATCCTAGAGCATGCAACAAAAGATAACATAATGTAGCATACAGAAGAAAGTGTTTACTGAAGTACAAGAGTGAATGATTTCATATTTAGCTGTGTGTACCACAGTGTTATAATGCTTCTGCATTATGTAATTTGTTCCTATAACATGCTTGACCCTCCACCTCTGCCACTCCAGCAGTGCCCTCTACTGTTCAGAGTGAAGCCACTGCATGACCAGATCCTTACAGCATTGCCAAGACCGTGCCATTGATGAGTGCATGTTGGCCATGAAGGCACCGTGCGCACAGGATGAAGCAGTATATGAAGGATAATGGTGAAAAAATGGCACACTAGGCATCAAACACTGAACTGAAACTGTGCAATATCAATGTTTTCATCCATTAAGTGATCGTAAGGGAAAATGTATATGCTTTATAAAGGACAAAAGGCTTTTTAATAATTTCTCGGAGAGGTTTTGGGTAGGTTATTGGACACCTAGATATCCACCCCCCTGTACTGATCCAAAATAATTCCCACATGAAAATGATAAAAAGGTGAGTTAAATGAGTCAAAACGGTTGATTTGCACTGAAATGTATGATTAGTTTAAGATTTACAGCTATTCACATTTTAGCCAATTTGGATAGGTTTGGAGACCCTGGGTACATCAGGCTACACTGCTTACATTTTGTGTCATATATCTTTAGTAGTTCTGTATATCACCCTGCGATTATTGAATGCTTGTGGACAAGGAGTTTATGATCCAGGAAATGTGTAGTTTTACCTGTTTCACTTATGTAGCTCTCAGTATTTTGAAGAAATATTTTTTTTTTTGAATTTGTTGCAAAGTTTTGCTTGCATTTCCGGCACTTTATTTTGACTTAAATTATGAAAATAAACAAATCTAAGTTTGTACAAAAAATGGTACACCGGTTTTGTTTCATTTAAGCCATTTACCAAGTTTATGTGATGCTCACACCTGGAGTTATAAAGCCTTAAACAGAGTACCCCCATGATTTACCAAATATGCCATCTGCGCTAAGGTGTTAATATAGTTTTTTGCCGCCCTACTCCTCCTACAGCTTTTACGTTAGACATGCCATTCCAACTTTATAATGTTGACCTTGGCTCAGAAACATGTGCTTGTATACAGCTTTCAATAATAAGCTCCGCCCAAAGGGGTGTGGCCGTGAACATGTGAAAACTGTTAAAGGCGAGCCCCCTCACGCCGTTCGAGCTAGACCTGAAATTTGGTACATACGTCCCTCTCCTCACTAGCAACAAATTACCCTCGAGAACCCATAAGCCCTGCCCAAAGGGGGCGTGATAGTGGGCGTGGTCTATCAACAAAAAAAGGCCACCTCCCTCATGTTGCTCAAGCTAGAGACCTGAAATTTGTTACTGTAGGGACAACAGGCTACATTGTAGAGCCCTACAAAATGACCTCCAGCGGGCTACTCGTGTGCATGTTTCTGACCAAACTGTCAGAAACAGACTCCATGAGGGTGGCATGAGGGCCCGACGTCCTGTAGTGGGACCTGTGCTCACAGCCCAGCACTGTGCAGCTCGATTGGCATTTTCCAGAGAACACCAGAATTGGCAGGTTCGCCATTGGCGCCTGTTCTCTTCACAGATGAGAGCAGGTTCACACTGAGCAAGTGACAGATGTGAAAGAGTCTGGAGACGCCGCGGCGAATGTTATGCTGCCTGCAACATCATCCAGCATGACTGGTTTGGTTTAATTGACTTGGTGTTATACTGTGGTGATTAAGTGTTCCCTTCTTTTTTGTTGAGCAGTGTATATTTGATATTTAGTAGCAGATATTGATAGTAGAATGACGTGGTATAATTGCAAAAGAATTTCACTTGTTTATTTTACAATTGAGTGAGCAGGTCTCTTCATGGCTGTTTCAGCATACGTTCGGGCTATTGTCGGGTTTATCTTGTTGCTGTGATGGAATACAAATGTTTTGGTGGTGAAAAAATATGTTTATGAACTATATGTGTTTAGACGTTATTGTCCACTGTGTCACGCATGGGTATGTACAGTTGCAGGTGAGACTGGGTGGGGGGTTGCTTGTTAAATGGTTAAACAGTGGCATTTAGAAACTATGTATTTGGTATTGTTGCCACAAATTGCATACTAATAAAGCTAGAACATGGAGTTTGTTGTTTCCTCTCATAGTTTAGTTGCAGGAGCAATGAATTGACCCAGATGAGCTTTTCTTTCCAATTTTGATGCTCTCTCTGCCCCACCCAGCCACAGTCTAAATGCCATGTTTTCAAGATCCATTGGATGCATATCCTCTCATAAAGCTTCACTTTGTAAGATTTAACACAACTTTACCATCATCTGCCTCAGTTGAGTGGCTTTTATTTTGCAAGCATGATCTACCATCCTCACAGAAGCTGGCTCAAAGCTGAAAGCTACACAAACTAGTTATGCGGAAGAGCAACTAAAGAACGATGGACTGGGAAAGATGGACAGTAACATAGCTGAATAGATGCAGAAACATTGATTTATAACATGAAAAAAAACTGTGATTTGATCTTGAAACAGAAATGCTGCATGTTAGCTGAAAAAAATATGAGAAAACATGACAATTACAAAAAGAGGTATTCATATAATTTATTTACACATTAGGAGAGAAGAAATGGCATGGCCTACATTGCTGAAGTATGAGTTAACAGTTCAACAGAAGGTTATTGAAATTATGAGGCTTACATAATGTAAGAATTTAAACAGACCATTATTTTTTACAGCTGTATATCACACTTTTCATATTTGAATGTTATTACTGAAGATACTTTTGTAATTTCAGGCAAGTCATTTACAATTGTTCTTTACGTATGGCCTCATACATGCTTTCATACTATTTTGTTTAATGCTTGTAACTGAACAAACTCAGTTTTGAACTATGCTAGAATTTTAATTTCTGTATTTTGGAAATACAAATAACATGTATTTTCAGTAATTTGTAACTAGACACATTTTCATGTATTTTTGCCTATCTCTGTGTGTACACACATGCACACAAATGCGTAAGTATGATTGAAGTACACAGGACTTCTGCTTGAGGTGCATGTGGGTGAAATCTCAGGGAAGGCCATGCAGGCGAGGGTTAAATGCCAGAGATATAAGGCTGCATCATTGATGCAACCTGTGCCTTTGCCTTAGCTTCTCTGACTGTGTGTGTGTTTGTATGGAGGTGGGAGGGGGGAGGGCGGGGTGGAGTTACTCGCTGATGTGCTCATCGTCTCCACTTTGAGAAAGACTCTACGCTGGAAGGATAGAGAGAGGAGAGACAGAGAAAACAGACATCCTGACACAGGGAGAAATAGACGGAGAAGAGACGTTCTCGCCCCTTTCTTTGAAAGATAAAAAGAGAGAAACAGTGATAGACAGAAAGACAAATCCTCCCCCTTTTCTCTGAGAAAGAGCGTGAACGAGCCAGCGGAGAGGGTGGGGGCCATGGAGCAGCCAGCCTCTGGCCTGCGTCGCCGTAGCGACGGTTCAGTGAGAGAATGTCTCTTCTTCCCGGTGCTGGAACGGAACGAGCAGGAGCGACTGGAGGCCTTGATGAAGAGGTCTCTGGAGCGCAGCCTGCAGGTAGATCACCGACCAAAACGGTGGACATGGGGGGGCCCCACCCTCTCTGCTGGACAAGAAGGTGAGTCAGAGGACTGGGCATAGCAGATGGGGGTTGCGGGAGAGTGAGGAAGAAGAAAGAATGAAAATCGGGTGGGGAGGCTGCAATGCAGGGGAGTCCTTTTTGGCAGTGAAATGGGTTGGAAGGTTATGGTGGCTCTCTTTTGGGCAGCAGTAGCAAGATTTGGGCAGTTCCCTTTGTGGAAACAGTTTTAATAGCAGGACTGAAGCAACTCCCTTTGTGGCACCATCATTCGTACAGGTATTTGGACAGGTACCTTTTTAACAACATCATTGATATCATTGATTTGGGCAAGTCCTTTTTTGGCAGTGGCAGGGTCATTTGGGGCTATTGTTCTAGCTGTCTCTGCTGAGTATGATTTTTTAATACCTGCTGCCTATTGGGTATCTAATAAACAACCAAAATGACACATATATATATATATATACACACACATACACAGAAAGCGAGAGAGAGTTAGAAATAAAGAGGAGGGGGGGGGGGACCTCCCTGCCACTGCTGCATTCAGTAGGAGATCAATTATTTACACCACTGAGACCAGGGAGGAACCCAAGCAATGACAGGGGAAAAACAGTGGCCTGATCTAGAATCAGAATGTTGCATTGCTCTACCATAGGCGTTGACAGGGAAGAGAAAGAGGCCTGACTTTACATCAGTGGAATTTGTTCATTCTGTGTTTATTTTCAATTTTATGTGGCTGCTGGAAACAACCTTATTAGGCCATAGAAATGTGATTAAATTTAACAGATTTAATTTGTTTGGTAAGCAAGGCAAGCAGGTAGAAAAAAGTGAACCCTTATAAATACTGTGCTTCTGACAACTGGGTAATGTAATAACCAGCCTAGGTTGATTCAGTAGGCCTATGTATTAAAATATTAGATGTATTACATGTTACTTTAAATAAATAAAAAATCTAATTAATAAAAGATATTAATACAATCTTATTTTTTAAACATTATTTAAATTCAAAGAAATGTTTAAAGATAATTTACATGATATTATCAATAATGCTAATGAAGTAATTGTACAATCAGTTTATTACTCAAACTAATAACTAGATTAAAATATAAAATATATATTTTAATTTAAAAAACAATATAGTTTGTAGACAACTAATGCTAAATTCAGGGAGATGGGAAATAATCCAACCTACTGTAGATTAAAATGTTACAAAACACGCTGGTTTAGCTAAACCCTGCCCCCTTTTGAAATTCGAAAAATGCCCAAATCTGGGCATGATAAAGTAATAATATAGGAGCTGAGCTCCAGGTATCAAACCACGCCCCAGCAATTTTTTTCACGAGCAGCCAAAAGCTCATTTCTACTCTGGACGGCACAACGGCTGCATTGTTTCAATCTCTCTCACTTTCTCTCTCTCTCTTGCTACCTCTCTCACTCATACACACACACACAAACAAACACACTAGCTGCTGTCGAGCCCCAAGTAGCCGAGAATGAGAGGATGGGCAATGTTTTGGAGTGGTAGGCGGCGGCACGCATAGCCTCGTTTGGGCTTATAATGATGCGGCCAGCAAACAACAAATCACACAGTGTACAGATAGATACCCATGTCATGTAGGCTACTGATCTTATACAGACTGTAGGCAATCACACCAACGTTACCTGGGGCACATGCAACAGTGATTCTCGTTACAGCTCAAACCTAAAAGTAAATTGGAGAAATGTGGATTCAGTTACTTGGATGACCACACAGGCAGTATGTCAACAAAATAGATATATAATGTTATGTTAAACGTTTATATATCTTTACTATGGTCAACAATATCAGCAGACACATGTTTACACCAAGGTAGCCTAATTAAGTCATGTTTCATTAACAAAAGTTGTGATAGGCATACTTAACTTACATGAGTTAGCTAGTTAACTAATTATTACTTAGTAGCTAACGTTAGTTGTTAAGACCTTTCGTTAGCTAGCCTACTATAAACAGAGATGTAACGTTAACATACACCATAAGCAGGTACGGTAAAAAGTGGTCCGGCACTACATGTGCATCTGTGCAACGAGCTGTGCATCTGAACAGATTTTATTTATTAACACTAGCCTACTTTGTTTAGCACTGTAAAAATAAATATTTCATTTATTCCAAAACGTTTTGAAATTTTAAATCCTTCTTTTGTTTAAAGAAATAAGTGTTAATAAATTGTTGCTCATTCCATTGTACGTATGCTGCCTTTTTGTAAATGAATAGACTCCCGGTCTTAGTTAAAAACTAATGTATTGCACTGCAAAAATAAATATGTTATTTATTTTGTTAATTTCAAAATGTTTGGAAATGTTAAATCTTTGTTCTGTTGTCTGTTCATTCTACTTTACTTTATGTTGCCTTTTTATAAACAAAAAGACCCCCACGACAAGAGGTTATGCAGGTCAATTCGATTATCTGTGGTGACGATCGTCGACACAAAAAAATTTGTGATCGTCACAGCCCTAGGTTTTAACTAGCTTTTTGTGCTGCCATGGCTGCTACTTCTGCGCAGAGGGACTCGCGAAAGTGAGATCGGAGCCAAGAATGGGGGGACCATGACATGCGTGGTTTCAGTGAAACACAAGCGAGGCATGAAATTAACCTCACACTCGCCTGGGCGAATGATTCTGAGAACAGGCAAGTTAAGAAAAGTGCTCGGCTGTTAAGAAGAGTGAGACCAGTCAATATAATATTTATAAAACGGATAGTTCCGGGATGCATATTGATCAATACAGCATTCCAGCCGTGTTAAAATACACACTATAAAAAAGCTATCACATGATAGCTTTTTTATATTACGTTAAAAGCGGCCGTACTTTAGAAATATTTCTTAAGTGGAAGAATGTTGTTTTGGTCACCTTATTTATGTGTATTTAAGTTTTAAAACTTAAGTTTTTAGAAAGTGCATCTCTTTTGGCTTTGGGGCCAACCAAGAGTATTTTTGTCTTACTTTTGTTTAATTTTAATTGCGGACAGACAGATAGTCAGGGAGCATAAGGCATTAACGTAATTCGGTTTGGCAGAAATGTATAATTGCGTATCATCCTCATAGCTATGAAAATTAACATTTTCTGATGATATTGCCTAGCGGTAGCATGTACAATGAAAAAAGAAGGGGACCAAGACAGCTTTCTTGTGCAACACCAGAATATACGTCATATTTCTCTGATACCTGGTCTCCAAGACTAATATAAAATTGTCTCTATGTAATGTATGTTCAGAAACAGGTAAGAGAGAGACCGACCCAGTTTTCTAACCGATTGATTAGAATACTGTGGTAAATTGTGTCAAATGCAGCACTCAGATCTAAGAGAATAAGCACTGGGACCTTGTTCGCAGCGACACTGAGTCTAAGGTCATTAACTATTTTAGTTAGAGCAATCTCTTCTCTAAAATACCGTTTTAATTTAAATAGTTGTTTAGTTAAAAACTACTTTTTCAAGCATCTTGCTCATGAAGGGTAAGTTGGATATAGGCCTGTAATTACTAGTACACTATGGTCTAAATTTGGTTTGTTCAATAGCGGTTTAACAACAACAGTTTTAAATGTGTTGGAGAAAATTCCAGTCCCAAGGGATGTGTTAATTATTTTTAGAACAGATGTGGAGACACTATAAAAAACATATTGAGGATTGCTTAGTGTTAAAATAAGCACATCTGATTTAGCTTTGAGTGAGATGGCCAGGTATTCAAAAGATACAGTCAATCTCAGTACAGCTAAACTGATTGGAGAAGATAGCAGCAAAACCACCCCCTCTTTTGTCCTGTCTTACTTATTGAAAATATTTGTAGTTAGGAGGACAAGTCTCGGCAAGAGTTGCAGTGCCATCACTCATAAGCGAGGTTTCCACAAGAAATATAAAATGCTAATTATTTTCAGAGATAAAATCATTGATTAAAAAACTCTTAAATGTAAAATCACTCACAAATAAAAGTGCCATATTAATATGCATATCTAACTTTGCATGGATCAAGGGTTTTACTAAGTTACTGTAATTGCAACCGGAATTAGGTCTAGGTCTACATTTTCTCTGCACAGTAATAATATAATAAATAAGAAATAAGTCATGCTGTGCTCTGAGGATGATGATGATGATGCTGTTGCTTTGACTGAAAAATCCTGTCTGAGAGAGGGAGGAGGTGAGGTTTGCTGGCCTTGGTGGGGGTGGTGCCTGATGTTTGTGTGGCAATAGTGGCAGTGATGATGGGGGGGGGGGGGGGGGGGGTGAAGTAGAAGGGGATTATGTGGCAAAGTCAGTCAGGGTCATATTCCATGGTTGTGGCTGCTGTTTATTCAGGGCTGCAATAGCCTCCAAAGTTGGAGTCAACCGTGGCATGTGACTGATGGCTCCTGTAGGTGGGTGGTGGATGCCGTACATCAAATTAGAACCAAGCAGGTGTGCTCCAGATCTATTTGGGTGCAGGCCATCTGGACCAAAAAGGTCCCTTCGCTCGCAAAACAAATTTAAGTTGTCAACAAAGTTCAGGTTGTGTTCATGTTGCATGTAGAGCTGAGCCAGGTGTTTAGCAACAGTAGTCTACTGAACCGATTTATCCCACGTCCAATTGTAGGAATCGGACCTGAAATATGCACTTGAGCTGATGAATTTCTGAGAGTGTTAAATAAGTTGACAAAGTCCTTTTTTAATACTTCAGATTGCTGTTTGAAAATGTCATTTGCACCCACGTGTATAACAATTTTCTTAGCAGTCAGTTGGTTGGATAAAATTTGTGGGATTTTTTCCGTCAAAACATTAACTGTAGCCCCAGGAAAACAGAGCACCTTTGCCCTTTTGCCCCCCATTTCTGATTATTGAATCACCCACAATTAGAATCTTGGGTTCAGGCGGTTTATGGACGCTAGGAGCAGCGTCTTTGTTTACTCCATGCCTTAGCCGGGAATGTCTATACTCACCGTTGAAATCAGAGCAGGTCAGTGTTCTTCTCTGTCGATGCAGTCCACTTGGACTGGCAACACCTGGAATGTGTTCACTAAATGTACAGGCTGTGACTGGGGGACGGGGGGGCGGGAACTTTGTGCCGTTTGTCTCATTGCTTTTCCTCCCTTTTCCGGCTGGGTTGCCAATCTGCCCCACTGTCTCTCAGAGTAGAGCAGGCTACAGACCTGGGCCTCGCTCCTAGCATGAGCCAGGGATCCTCCTGCTCAATAGTCCCCAGAGGCAGCGAAGCTTGGGGTGGGAGCCATGTGTTATCCTGCTTGGCAATCCCCTGAGGCAGCGAAGAAGATGTGGTGTTTACAGCTTGGCAAATTGCTAGCATAAAATCGAGTAGATGTTCATCTTCTTTGATCTCATGAAGTACGGAAATTCTGCCTTTAAGTTCTATAATTTGCTGAGACAACTTTAGGCAGCCGTCACATTTAGTACACGGAGACATTTTTTCTGAAAAAAGGTTTTGGAGGTTTTCTTTTCCTGATGCCGCGTGAGATGTGGCGCTCCGTTTTGCTCTAATTAAAATAAGTAAAACAATTAAACAAATCAACTGTTCAACTGTTAAAACTAACAAATGGAAAGAAAGTAACTACGCAATGCAGCCTATATCAGTAACTTCTTACGTGCATGATCAGAGCATACTTCAACCCAGCAAACAGTGGACGTCCCATTTTAAGTTATGATGTGACGAAAAACATTACTAGAACGTTATTGAAACCCTAGGAAGGTCACGGTTTGGTTACAATATGATATTTAATTTGAATTTTTCAGGGACGTTCCTATCCGGTTATGATATGACGTTGTGCTCATAACATTCATGGGACATTCAGGGATGTTCCTGCAAGATCTGTTACTGGTTACAATATAACGTCATGTAATGAATGTCTGGGGGAGGTTACTAGAACGTCCTGGGAATGTTCTTTGTAACATCCACGTAACATTTAGAAAACCCTATCAAGGCGACGTCCTGATGACATTTCGACACGTTCAGGGGACCCAATTTTGAGAGCGGGTACAATCCTTCTATGTGAACTGTGAGCTTGCACACCTCGCAGCTCCCAGCATGCACCGCACCTCACAGTTCACTGGCAGCTTGCAGTGGCAGTGGCAGCTCACAGTTCACTGGCAGCTCCGACCTCGCACCTCACGGCTCGCACCTCGCTAGCTTATAGCAGCTAGCAATAATACCGGTTACTAACGATTTCTCTCGTTTTTCTTTGTCTTTCTGACATTTCTCTTTGCCAGCCTTTTATTTTTATTGAAGTCCACCATAACGTGGAGGTTTTGGATTCTCCTCCGAAGAGTGACCTGGTCTATTGTTGTTTTTTAGTAGACTATTATGTTCCTTGCCTCCCATTACATTACATTATAGACATTTAGCAGACGCTCTTATCCAGAGCGACGTACAAAGAACGTTTTTGGAGTGGAGAAAATTTTTTCTTTTATTGGATATTTAAAAAACATTTTCTTTGTATTTCAGACAAATTTACATAAACCACATCACTTTTGGAGTGGAGGAAGAGAACACATTTTTGGAGTAATGGAACACACCTACTGTGTCATTCGCTGAAATATTTTGTCTTTAAAAAAAACAAAAAAACTTGCTTTTTTATCAGCGAGAGAACTTTAGTTTTAGGGGGGTAATTTCCACACAAAATCTTCCATCTAACAATAAAGATAGGAATCGTGTCTGCTGTCTGTGTGTCTGTATTTCGCTTTGCTCGAAAACCGGGCACTGTATAAAGTTTAAATTCGCTAGGTATATTGCTCAGGACCCTAGGAAGTGCAGTGTCAAAAGATCGGCAGTTGTCTAATTATGAATGCGGAATCCGGAAATAATGTCACAGCGCAAAATTTCCCCCGGAACTACATGAGAGCGTACCATCTCTCATGAAAGCCGCATCCGAAACTGCCTGACTGCCATTCAACCCAAGAAGAACAAGAACAACTATTGCTCAACGCAGAAATTCCTGAAATACCCAAAAAGAAGCGCCCATCACTCTGCAAATCGTGACGCCAAGCGCATGAAATTGTCTCGAGCTAGCAAATCTCCACACCAGTCAGGCAAGACTCCATAAAGTAACGCACGCCGTAAAGTCCAGCCCGTTCCAAACAGGCACATTTTGAACGGGCACCGCACTATTAGGGATGCCCCGATAACTAGTTTTTGCCGCCGATACCGATCGCCGATCGTCTATGAGCCATATCGGCCGATACCGATACCGTTTTTTTGTTTGGTTATAGAAGCTGGTCTAACAGTTTCCATTTACATACAGTCAAGCCGGAAAGTCTGCACACCCCTTTCACCTTCTCTACATTTTATTATGTTACAGACTTATACTACAATAGATTTAGTTAATTTTTTACCTACACACAATAGCTAATAATGACGAAGTGAAAACAGGTTTTTAGAAAATATGCAATTTTATTTTACTGACAAAAATAGGTTATTTAGGGGTTACATACACATTACATATCACACCCTTAGCCTAATACTTGGTTTCTGTACCTTTAGCAGCGATTACAGCTTCAAGGCGTCTTGGGAAAGAAGCTACGAGCTTGGCACACTTGTTTCTGAACATTTTTGCCCATTCCTCTTGGCATATCCTTGCCAGCTCCATCAGGTTGGATGGGGAACGTCGGAACACAGCCATTTTAAGCTCTTTCCACAGATGTTCAATTGGATTCAGGTCTGGGCTCTGGCTGGGCCACTCAAGGACATGCACAGACTTTCTCCAAAGCCACTCCTTTGTTCTCTTGGCTGTGTGCCTCGGGTCGTTGTCATGTTGGAAGGTAAACCTTCGCCCCAGTCTGAGGTCCAGAGCGCTCTGGAGCAGGTTTTCTTCAAGGATCTCGGTGTACTTAGCTGCATTCATCTTTCCCTCTATCAGGACTAGTCGCCCTGTTCCCGCTGCTGAAAAACATCCCCACATCATGATGCTGCCACCGTCATGCTTCACTGTAGGGATGGTATTAGCCAGGTGATGAGCGGTGCCTGGTTTTCTCCAGACGTGACGCTTGGTATTCAGGCCAAAAAGTTCCATTTTGGTTTCATCAGACCAGAAAATCTTGATTCTCATGGCCAAGCGGGCTGTGATGTGCCTTTTACTAAGGAGGGGCTTCCGTCTGGCCACTATACCATAAAGGCCTGATTGGTGGAGTGCTGCCTGGATGGTTGATCTTCTGAAAGGTTCTACCATCTCCACAAGATGGAGCTCTGTCAGAGTGACCCTTGGGTTCCTGCTCACCCCCCTGGCTAAGGTCCGTCTTCCCCGATTGCTCAGTTTGGCCGGGCGGCCAGGTCTAGAAAGATTCTTGGTTGTTCCAAACTTCTTCCATTTACAAATGATAGTGGCCACTGTGCTCTTTGGGACCTGTAAAGCTGCAGAGATTTTTCCGTACCCTTCTCCAGATCTATGCCTTGACACAATCCTGTTTCTGAGGTCTGCAGATAATTCCTTTGACCCCATGGCTTGGAGTTTGCTCTGACAAGCACTGTCAACTGTGGGACCTTATATAGGCAGCAAGGCAGGTGTTGGCAATCCCCAATCATATCCAATCAATTTAATTTATCACAGGTGGACTCCAATTAAGTTGTATAAACATCTCAAGCAGTATCAGTGGAAACAAAATGCACCTCAGCTCACTTTTGGGTGTCATATCAAAGGGTGTGCACACTTGCGTACATATGATATTCTAAAAACCTGTTTTCACTTTGTCATTATGGGCTATTTTGTGTAGAATTTTGAGACAAAAAATGAACTCAATCTATTGTAGAATATGTCTGTAACATTAAAAAAAAAGTGGAGAAGGTGAAAGGGGTGTTCAGACTTTCTGGCTTGACTGTAAATTTCACCCATCAAAATTGAGTCCTGGTTAAAAAGTATCCACATTTTCTTTTTTTCTACCTCAATATTTACTTGATCATTATGTAAACAAAACCATGTGCTATGTTCTAGGTAGCGATTTAGCGAGATAACCGGAGTAGTGACCACAATATAGAGGCTGATAAAATTATAGAAGTAGCCTATTATATCAGTACAATCAGAGTTTCCACTTACATGTTCATCCATCAACTTGAATAACAGGGTGAAACAATAAGCTATCTGTTTCCTTGTTTTCCTACCTCAATATGTACGTTATCATTATGTAAACAAACGCACATGGCATGAGTTCTATTGCTACAACAAGCCTATGGATTGTTTGCTGCGACGTTTCAGTTTCAAATACCGCCTTCAACAGTGATTTGTAATTGTTTACAACATGCTTCTAATTTTACTTGTGTTATTTTGTTATTGATATCTGTTATATATTAGGGAATTCTTAATGCCGTCTGGATAACAATTACAAAGATGAGGCTGAGAGTGCTAGTAAGACTAGCATGGGGGCAGCGCGACCGTGGGTGCATGTCATCTCTTAAACTGAATTCTCGTCCTGAAAATACCCAAAACATAGAAGTAGATACGACCATTATGTAAACAAACGCACATGGCATGCGACGAATTGACGCATTAAATAAGCAGAGAATTAAATGAGGGGAAGTAGCGGGCGTGACGGACTGTGACGTTACTGGTTGTCGATGAAGATTTGTGTTTTTAATTAACAATTAGCCTAAAGAAATATGAATTCAAGAATTTAAAACAAATAGTGAATAGTGAACATATTTATTAACAGGTTGAAAAAAACTATTTGCCGATTTAATAGGCTAAACGGTGTATTCAAATAGCCTAACAAATAAAAAGCAATATGTCTCTGAACATTGGCTTGCAGTTGCATTATTGCAAACTAAAGAGTTTAGCGGGGCTCAATGTGAGAGATTAGTCGTCGGAATCCGTTGTCTTCGACCACACTGAATGGCTGGTCATCCAGCCCAATGAATTCCATGTCTTTTCTCGTGATCGCCTTAGCCTTCGGACTATCATGGTTATACGCGCGGGTGCTCTCTAAAGTGGTTTGCGTTAGCGGCCGTTTTGGTGCTTTCTCTGCCTTTTTCTTTTTATTCTCCGCAGTCAGTTTAACAAACTCGCCATGCTCCTCTGGGTGATGCGACTTCAAGTGCCTTATTTAACAGGGTGAAACTGTTGTGTTGAAACTTTTTACCTTGCTTCCCCCATGAGGTATTTTATCCTGGCGTACATTGCAGATGTCATTTGTTGCATCCGTCTCAGACACTTTGTAATAGTTCCACACCACCGACTTTTTTTTAGGCTAGTTTAGAATGCGACAATGACACCATCTCCGCTGCGAATTGGCTCACGTTTTTTGCGTCGTCGATCGGTTTTCAATCGGTGACTAGAAAGCAGTATCGGAATTCCCTGATCTCATATTTATACTGAATATCGGCAGATTCAGATTGCTGGCGGATCGATTGCGGCACCCCTAATAACTATCTACATGATGGATATTTATAAACAAAATGTACTACCGTAACACTCAACTGTTAGTAGCCCCACGAGAAAATAATGAAAAAGGACGTGAGAAGAGAGGATAAATGATCAGTTTAACGTTATGTAAAAAAGATGGCTAAAAAATCGTTGTTTAACCGCTGCTCTGTGATTGGGACATTTAGGCATTTCATTATCTAACGAAGATCGCAAACTTTACTTATGAGTTAGTTACACTAGGCGTGTTTCATAAGCTGCACAGTAACGTTTGCGTTGGTTTCTGTATTACCAGAACATCTTCCACCATTCTCCCCCATCTAATTTAGGCTTAGCTTATACATTTAGCAACATGGAATAAATATGAGATCTTTAACGTTACCTGACCATTTTTTGGAGGCAAGCTCCTCTTATTAGCTGAAGTCGAGATGACGAAGATTGAAAATGATCATTTAGCTAATTTAGGTTAGTTATTCGCTTTCCAAATCTACCAATGTCGTGAGATTAGTCCACCGCCAATCAAAACACTAGTTTACACTTGGGAGTTGCTACCGAGGGAAGTCCACACAATCCACAGATCTTGTTGCGGAGGCTCTATAGTTACAGACTGGCTGCTTTCAGTGGTATAATCGCAGAGTGTACATCTATTAGAATGCTCTCCCTATGTTCCCCCAAGACTTGATGTGAATAATAATTCCTGAGACAGTTGATCATTTAACTGCACTTTAATGCGGTATCCACATTGTGTGTATGTGGGTGTGTGTGGTTCTGAAAGACAAACAATACAAGGTAGCCATTAATAACAGCTCACTCATAATAAATGCAATAGTATTCAATAGCCACAGATATCCAATAGCTTACAGCTTAGCTACAACACACAAACTAACATTAAACTATGGTATCCTAATCACAGTGGGCTAATATAACTTCAGTTTGCTAGAAACCTAAATAAGCATTCAGAAACTGGATGCATTGGCGACATTATATTCGCGAATTACAAATGGTAAGAAACTGTCGGCAGTATAAACAAACAAACGTTGCCATTCACATAAATTACACATCTTGCTACTACTTATTCACGCTGTAGTTACAGAATCATCACAGGGAAATAGCAATGTATCCAGTAAGTAAACATCACATCTTACATATCTCTGGACGCACACACAGGAATGCAAACGGTGGATCAACTGTAAACGAAGTGGCAACGTAACTTAGGCAAACACGTGAACCACGCCGCAACTTCTTCTTCCCATAAAACTGGTATGACTCTACACGGCCGTGTCCGCGACAGCGCCCCTAGTGGATGGACACCCAAACAACATGTCCTATTAAATGATCTTCAGAACAAATCTGTTGAGTTGATCATTTCCGAAGACGGATCACATGGAGAGCTTATGCGAACACATTTTCTATTGATTTTATAATGATAGTAAATTAGTTTTCAAAGAATTTTCCAATATTTTTTTGACGTGGTGGCGTATTGCAGGCTATGGGAAACACTGGTTTGCTAACGTTAGAAATCAGTTTACATAATTTTGTCATTTGTGTGAGCTACACACACCCCCACACCCGTACGTCATAGCATAGGCTACACACGCTGCGTAGCCAGGGTGAATATCAGAAAGGGATTAGAATTGTTGATTTACTTGTATATATTTCTTTATTATAATTATTAAATTATTAAAATGCCTGGGGTGGGCTAAACCGGGCCTAAGCAAATTTGCAACGGTGTTACGCCCCAGACGCAGAGACCCAATAGCAGACAAGGATTAGGCAGGAACGTGGTTTATTTCAAGTCCGGGGTCAAAAGCCAGGCGATCAGATATCGGGACAGTACAAAAACAGAAGGCAATAGAGTAGTCAGGAGTCCAAAAACCGGGGAATCACAGGCAGAGGTACAAAAATGGCAGCAAAGGCAAAGTCGAAAAAGCAAACAATCGAAACCAAAAAGCAATAAGGCAAACAAACTGTCATGAAATAAAGTCAAGCAGGTGTTTAGTTTAACTCTTTTATGTAGGAAGAGCAGGAACACGCACATATACCCCGAGTGGCTCTCTTCAACTGAACTGATAACTCCTAGCTTCCTGTTGATATTCTAACCCAATCAGAATACAGGCGGAACTCATCACATCTCCCTCTTTTAGTTAGTTCCTTATACAAACCCCCCCAAATGATAATCATAATAATAACCCAAATATTCCTTGTAAATAAACATTTGCTGTCACTCAATAGTTTTGCCTGACTCGTTAGTATTCAGTTAACACAAACATAACAGCACAACTCATTGTAATTTCCCTTACAAGAACCATGTTGAAAACTGATTAAACTGTGATTACTATCTGATTTATCTGAATTTATCTAATATAGTCCTTGAACTTCTCAGGTGTCTTGGTGGCTCTTCCTGAGGACCTCTTGGTAGGCCCTGGTGTGGACGGCAGCTGTACAGCCGTTTCTTTTGTGGAAGAGTAGTCTGGGCCTTTTGCAGATGTCGATGAGCCGGGTTGATTGGTGGCGACACCAGGTGGTTGTGTGTCGCTTTCGGGTGGCAATTGCCCTTCCATGCTGGGTAGCTCGGGGATGAGTTGCAGATGCCGCCGGTTGCGACGAGTGACTGTGCCTTGTTCAGTCTTCACCACGTATGACCTTGGTTCTGGTGCTTTGGAGACAATCACTGCAGGTCTCCCCCATCTCTTTTCCCCGTCCAGCTTGACCTTTACCTGTTGTCCAGGCTGTAGAGCTGGTAAGTCATGTGCTGAATGCCTTCTGTTGTAGAAGAACCTGTAGTTCTGCTTTGCTTGCCTATCTTTCTCCTTCACCTGATCAGGACTGACGTGGCGGGGCTGCAGGTGTCTCCCCAGAGCTGGGACTCTCGTTCTGATCTGACGACCCACTGCCAGCTGGGCAGGGCTCTGTCCGGTGGCCTGTATTGGAGTGGCTCGGTAATTCATCCAGGCCAGGTGTGGTTCTGGTTGTCTCAGAATGCGTTTTGCAGTCTGCACTGCTCTTTCAGCAGCGCCGTTTGCCTGTGGGTAGTGTGGGCTTGACGTAGTGTGCTTAAAGTTATAGGCTGTCTTGAATTCCTTAAAGTCTGCTGAGATAAACTGTGTTGCATTGTCAGTGAATATTTCACATGGGATGCCCCACCGCACAAAGATGCTTTTAAGGCAATTTATCACTTGCTTGCTAGTTGTGGTGGGCAAATGGGCTATCTCTATGTCCCGGGAGTAATAGTCTACTACTACTAAATACTGCTTGCCATCCTGCTCAAACAGATCGGCAGCTATCTTCTGCCATGGGCCATCAGGTAATGCGATTGTTTTTAACGGCTCTCTCCTTTGAGTTGGCTTGTTGATCATGCAAAATTCACATGTTGCCACGCACCTGGTGATGTCCGCTCCCGGCCACCACACAGACATGTTGGCTCTCTCTCGAGTCTTGGTCAGGCCGAAATGACCCTCGTGGAGTTTCTGCAGCACATCCTTTTGCTGTGAGACAGGTATGACAATTCTGTCATCATACAGCATTAAGCCTTCTGCTTCTGAGAGATGAGCTCTGGCAGCATGGTAGCCATGTAGCAAGTGTGGCGTCTTTGACATAGCTGTGGGCCAGCCGTGACGAACGTAGCTGATGACTTTTTGGAGATCTCCATCATTGAGGGTGGCGTCCCTGATCTTTTCCAGTCTGTCGTCCGACACGGGTCTTGTGGCCATCACGGCGTGAACGTAAGCTTTGACATCGCCATCGGTCTCTGAGGAGTCACTGTCCATGAGAGGATTTCTTGATAGTGTGTCGGCAATTATGAGCTGCTTGCCCGGTACATGTATTGCCTTGACATTGAATCTCATGAGACGCATTAACAAACGCTGGCATCTCAGTGGCACTTTGTCTAAGTCATAACTGTTGATTAATGGCACTAATGGTT
The DNA here is from genome assembly GCA_022702515.1 of Ilyophis sp. 1 JC-2022. NCBI lineage: Eukaryota > Metazoa > Chordata > Actinopteri > Anguilliformes > Synaphobranchidae > Ilyophis > Ilyophis sp. 1 JC-2022. Next base: position 70,744,152 of record CM040403.1, on the reverse strand, counting down.
TATGGTCTGTTTCCAGGCAAAAACTTTCCATCCCATGTAGGTAGTGTGAGAATCGCTCACATGCCCAGACGCCTGCCAGACACTCTTTCTCAATTTGAGAGTATCTGCGCTCTGTGTCTGTGAGCGTTCGTGAGCAGAAGGCAATTGGACGCATCACATCGCCCTGTTCTTGCAGGAGGGTGGCTCCCAGGCCGTAACTACTTGCGTCTGCACTCACCACAGTCCTCTTGCTGGCATCGTAGTAGGCTAACACTGGCGCTTTGATCAACATCTGCTTCACTTCTTGGAAAGCTTGCTTTTGGGCCTCACCCCACACCCACTGGACATCATTCCTTAGCAGTGCAGAGATTGGGTGCATGACTGTGGCGAGATGAGGCAGGAACTTAGCCAAATAGTTCACCATTCCCAGCATTTGCCGCAATTGTGTGATGTTCTGGGGACTTGGCATTTCAGATATCGCCTTGACTTTGCTGCTGTCTGGCTTTATTCCGTCAGCCCCTACGATGTGTCCGAAATACTTGATCTCTGACTGTGCGAAGTGACACTTGTCTTTATTGAGCTTTAATCCTGAGGCTCTGATCGTCTTCATCACCTCCTCCAGATTGTGATCGTGTTCGGCTTTCATTTTCCCATAGACTAGGATGTCATCCATTACTGCGAATGTGCCGGTGTGGTCGCGCAGAAGTGTGCTCATTTCTCGCTGGAAAATTTCTGAGGCGGAAGTTATTCCGAATGGGAGCCTTTTAAAACAGAACCGCCCCGCAGGCGTTATAAAGGTGGTAAGCTTTTGACAGCAGGGGTCGAGCGGGATCTGTCAAAAGCCACTGGAGGCGTCAAGAGTCGAGAAGACAGTGGCCCCCGACAACTTTGGCGCTACATCCTCCAGCGTAGGCAAGATAAATCTTTCTCTTCTCACTGCCTCATTCAACCTCTTTAGGTCAACACAGATCCTGACTTTGCCATTTTTTTTAGCTACCGGAACCATAGGCGCACACCAGTCGGTGGCCTCTGTTACTTCCTCGATGATTCCTAAAGACTGCATGCGTGCTAACTCCCCCTCTACTTTTGCCAGCAGTGGAAAAGGAACACGGCGTGGGGTGGTGATGCTGTAAGGCTTTGCATCTTCTCTGAGCTCTATTTTCACTGGTTTGCAGTTTAAAAGCCCAATGTCGCCAAACAGACTCTCACAGTCCACCTCATCCACTCTCAGTACCAGTCCCATTTCACATGCCACCGTACGACTGAGCAGGTTATTGGGGTAAGTGCCATTCACAACGAAAATCCAAAATCTGTATTTCTGTCCCTTACGCTCAGTGGCAGCCAAAAACTTCCCCATGCATTGGAGTTTGCCGCCTGGGCTACGCACATCTGCTGCAGTTTGTTGTAGGACAGGTCGCTGGGGTAAGCTGAGGTATGTGTGTTGTGATATGACAGTAATGTCAGCACCTGTGTCGATCTTAAAACGTAGCATTCTGCCACTAATCGGGAGCACCACGTGCCATCTTTCCTCTGAATCGGCTCCATTACTGACTGCTCCTAAGAAGAATGCACCTATAGACTCATCATCAGTGTTCTGAGTGGTAATTTCCTTTATGTCTTTGGTTTTGCATGCAACTTCAAAGTGACCTACTTTATTGCATCTCCTGCATCTTTTCCCAAATGCAGGGCAAACTCCAGCACCATGTTCTCGATTGCATCTTGTGCACTTCCCTTGATTTGGCTCATCCACTTTTGTTCTTTCATTTTTCCATGTCCCTGCTGTGCCTTTTCTAAATTGACTATACTTCCTTTTCACTTCATTTATTTCACTCTCTGCTCTCATTTCGAGCGTCTGCTTTTTGACTTGCTCGGATTGACGAGTGATCTGGATTGCCTTTTCCAGAGTAAGATCAGGCTCTAGCTGTAGCTTCTGTGAAACTTCCCCGTCTGCAATGCCAATGACGATTCTGTCGCGTATCTGTTCATCCTTTGCCAGCCCGAATTCACAATACTCAGCCAACTCATACAGGTTTCGAACAAAAGCCTCGACACTTTCTCCATTTTGTTGTATGCGTTTGTGAAAACATGCTCGTTCATGGATCACGTTACGTTTAGGCACAAAATGCTCATTGAATTTGGCGATCACAGATTCAAAATATTCATTTTGTTCTTCGGCTGTGAACGTGAATGTGCTGAATATTGGCTCGGCATCTCTGCCCATGGCATAGAGTAAAGAATTTACTTGCACGTCATTGTCCTCTTTGTCCAACTTTGTGGCTATTCGGAACCGGGAGAATCGCTGCCTCCACGTCGGCCATGCTGATGGTTGAGCGAAATCGAAAGCTTCGGGTGCGTGGAATTTCGGCATTTTCTTCTTCCTCTCGCGTTGTACTGGAGCCTATCTGTCGTTTCTCTCAAACGGGACGTGAGGCCAAAACTTCTGACACCATGTCATCAAATAAAGTCAAGCAGGTGTTTAGTTTCACTCTTTTATGTAGGAAGAGCAGGAACATGCACATATACCCCGAGTGGCTCTCTTCAACTGAACTGATAACTCCTAGCTTCCTGTTGATATTCTAACCCAATCAGAATACAGGCGGAACTCATCACACAAACAGAATCACAAGGCTAAGTCGAAGTCGTACGGGAGGTTGTCTCAGGTATATCAATAAATCTCTGGCTTTATAATTGCAGGCTCAGGAAATAAGGTTAACGTTCTGACGGGGAACAAACATATTTGTGGGTCTAATATACCCAGAGGAAAGGGAGGGGTAACAAATGACATGAGGTTAACACATTAGGTAACAATGATTCAATCACGAGAACATAACAAAACATGGAAGGGACTCGGAAACATGCATAGCAAACAACGGGCTCGAAGAGGAGCGGAGTGTGCTCAGTAATCACGAGAGGTGAAGTCTACATACAAACAGCTGGAGCGAATTACAGGGATAGCGAAAAAACTGGTTAACTGTTAGTATCTAACTAAAAGACAGACAGTTAGTCGTTAGTATACATTTATGTTAATTGGTTTAGTAAGTGCACTTAACTAATAAAGCACCCGAGTGATTGTTAGCGCGAGTTAGTAATCTAGACAATTACACGTAACGGAAATCAGGAAATAGCAGAAAACGAAACTTTGCAAAAACAGTGTTAACCCTCGGAAAATCCCGAAGTCACCCAAACAGTGCATACACGAGACAGGGTAAACAAACACACGAATGCGACTCGGACAACCCACGAACAGAGGGGAATGAAATTATGCTAAACAATACTACAAACAGACAGACATAAGTACAGAACATAACAAACGGGGCTATAGCCCACCCTTGCCTCTGTGTAGCGCCGTCCATGCATAGGCCTAACGTTACTACAGAATTGGAATTTGTATTGTAGCTATATGTTATCATGAGCTAGCCTACAGAGCTAGTAAACTGTCCCATTCTTACCGCTGGCATTGTGCTTGGAGCCTGCTCCTCCTGGCTAGCTACAAGTACCGTCACCCTCACCCTGGGTCTCAGCAGCGTCGTCGTTAGCACTGGCAGTGCTGCTGCTGTTAGTGCTCGCAATATGAAAATATAATTTATCTTCATGCATGTTGCAGCATCACCTTGAAGTGACTTCATTTTTTTTATCTCTAGCCTTTTCAGCGCCGCTTTTCCTCTTTCTGCTCGGATTTTTGTCCATTTTGACGGACCTAGTCTGCTAGCTAGAGGGAATTAAATAGAACTGTATGGTTTCATGATGACAGGACCAGCCGAAGTGGAGCCGTGGACTGTGTGACTAACCCCAACCTTCTTCCATCCAAGGCGAGTGCCGAGATGGGTGATGACAAGGACTCGACAGGAATTCCGAATCTTTTGACAAAGCAGACGTCCATAAAATTGGCGTCGGATCCGGAGTCCACCAGAGCAAATGATGAAGCGGCTTGCTTTCCCCAAAGGAGAGTAGCTTTGAGTTGAACTCGGTTCTGGGCTGAGTGGTCGGTAGAGATAGGGCTCGCCAATATGCCCAGTCTTACTGGCAAGCCCCGCCTTTTGGGTGAGTAGGACACTTGGCTAGGTGATGATCGGGCTTACCACAGTACATGCAGGAATTGGTGTGGATCCTCCGGCGGCGTTCCTCCGCATCAATAGATGTTTTGGCCAGCTGCATGGGTTCCCCCTCAGATGGTGCGAACATCGGGGTTTGAGCTTCGCCGGGCGGCGAGGAAGGGCTAGGGTGAACTGTGGGGAAGGGAGTGCGTGACTGACTCCTCTTCTTCTCCCGAACTCTGGCCCGGAGGCGGTTGTCCACTGCTATGGCAAGGCTGATGACAGCCTGTTCAGGGAACTGGATTCGTCGCGGGTTGCCAGATGGTCTTTAAGTTCTTCATGAAGAGCTTGCAGAAAGACCCCTTGGAGGGCGATGCCATTCCATCCCGACAGGTACGGAACTAGACCGCCATCTCGGCAACACCGCGGCTGCCCTTGCGCATCTGGAGGAGGCGTTGAGTAGTGTCCCGTCCACAGACCGGGTGGTCAAAGACGCGGTGCATCTCAGAGGTGAATGATACAAAGTGGAAGCAAGCGGGCGACTGGCTCTCCCACAGCGAGGTTGCCCATTCCTGGGCACTCCCTCCCAAACTGCTCATGATGAATGCAATCTTGCTGGCGTCCGTGGCGAAGGAGGTTGGCTGGATGCGGAACACGATTTCACACTGAAAGAGGAACTCCCAACACTTTCCCAGGTTCCCTCGGTAGATCTCCGGGTGTTGAACACGGGGTTCTTTGCTCGAGGGAGACGTAGAAGTCGTGACCTGCAGCCCCGGAGCTGCCGGTGCAGGAACAGTGGAGATTCTCAGGAGAGGTTGGTGAATCGTCGTCACGTGGTCCGCAAGATTCTTCAGAGTCTCCTGGACTTCATCCAGGCGCTGGTTCAGTTGTTTGGAGACAGCCCCCTGACAGGCGAGGGCATGATGGATCTGGTCCAAGTCGGCTGAGTCCATAATGACCAGTTCGTTCTGTTATGACCCCGGATATGGACTGGACTCCAACGCATTATTCTTCGGGGTGGGGTGTGGGGGTTTTCTTTCAAGGGTTTGATGATGAAATTTTATTGGTGGTTGTTGGAAACGTTGGTAAATGGTAAATTTTTATGGAGGGCCTTGATTCTTAGGGGAACATGACATTTAATTTTTAATAAAAAAAACTGTTTGTGTTAGGAGATGCGTGTTAACCCTTTGACACGTACGGTCACACCGGTTGTACAGCGCTAGAGTGGTCCCTGAAGCGTACGGTCACACCGGTGTGATTAGAACACAAGATTAGAACGTCTATTAACGAATGACGTAACAATAGGCCTGTGGGCTGACGCAACAATAGGCCTGTGGGCTAACCCTCGTTCTTAACCCTAGGACTACACAGTTCCACAAAAACATTGTACCAAATAAATATCTTTACAACATTTACATTTATTTGTTTATGCAGACGTTCACACTTTCACAGAAGTAATGTAAGCAGCAAATACCCCCTAGCCTATAACGTTGATTTAGCTACAGTTCGCTAACGTCATTGCTAACCAAGCTGTCCAAATGAGCTAACTACGGACTGACAGAAAATATAATATGCACAAGCGATTGTGATATAGCGATTACACTTTACAATGTTTTACATGACGGGTAAACTCATCCGTGATCAAAATAATTGACGAAATACTCGAAAAACGCATTTTCGAAAAAAATCCGGCAGTAAGCTAATATTGGTTCTTGTTCTTCCGCATTCAACCAAAGATGATGCATGATGACAAGATACTCCACTTGTAACCATATCAATTCTCAACCAAGTTAACCTGGAAGTGAGTTATCTTGTCACGTTATCATCTTTGGTTGGACCAGAGATGACGTTAAATGGCTGCGCCCGTGTTATTAGCTTTATCAGAGATCAATAGCATACTCCGGAGCAGAAGGTGGCGGTAATGCACCAACAAGCTGGATGCCAACCGCTGTAAAAAAACACGAAGAAGAATAGCATCTCATAGCATCTCATAGCATATGGTAAGCAGTAACGTACAACCTTCAAAAATGTACTTTACCAACATCATGGGTGTCCATTGCAATGGTTGCTTGAATCGGAACACGCCATTTGTAACAACTATTTAAAAACATGCGAAAAATATTTAAAATAAAAACATTTTCACCACACAATTAGCTGACAGATATTTTTATTGATGCAAATGAAAGACAGTGCAGTTAGCTTCGGAGTCAAATGATGACTGTCCCTTGTCGCCTCACACATACTGAGAGTCATCTAGTGTTGTTATATATATATATAGTGTAGGCTATGTATATGTATGTATGCGTGTGTGCTAATATTAGCGAACTCTCAACCGTGCGAAGGCTACTGCTGTGACGTAACAATAGAATTATAGAACACCTGTTGCACACAGAAAAAAAAAAAAAAAAAACTCACGCTTTGGGGCTGTTGAAAATATTTTGGAACTTACGTGCGAAAGGGTTAAAAGAATAAAATAATTCAAGCAGGTTGTTAAAACGTGAAAAAATAGCCGAGGCTATATTGAAAAGCAAGTTAGTTGTCTGAAAGAAAGCATGCAAAACATTTTTAAATGTTTGTTAGAGCCGAAGAAAAACTTGCAGAGAGAGTTGTAGAGAGAGAGAGAGCCCGATGTCGCGTAAAATCGTGATAATGTGTAAAAATAGCCAGGCGGAATATGTCCAAAATGCAAGATAGAGAGCTTAAAAGAATGCCTATAGGATGATAAAGAAAGACTATGAAGAAAGAATTAAAATAAAAAAATATGTTTACAGAATTAAAACTAAAAAGAACTTTGTTTGTGTTGCGGTGGTCCGTGGATATTCAGTCTTCGGTGTTTGTAGCATAGCCTACCGCCTAGAGCTAGACAGTCGAGAGAGATGTTCAGAGCATGACTGCTAGTGATGTGCAGTACGTGAACGAACAAATCTTTTTGAACAAATCTTTAAAGTGAACTGAGTGTACCAGATCATCACTCTCAATGATTCGTTCATATGCTTGCGTGCGCGTCAGCAGTCAGGAACTGTAGCGAACTGTACTGACCACAGACTACCCCTACTACCACAGTTCAGTGAGTCCTACTGAACTGACTAGCCTATATGAACTGCTGACTACCGCACCGCAGTAGCCTATATAATTGTCAACCGAATCAGTTACTCTCTGCATAGGCTACGGGCTACTCAGTAGCCTAATAAATTAGCAACAAATTCGTTTCTCATTTAAAAAATATAGCCTGCAATCATACAAAATGATCGGAACCTGTAGCCTACCTGTAGGTCTATTGGCATCTGACGTCCACCCAGCGTAACGTTACCGAAAGCAAAACGGTTCAAGCATTTCTAATCAAAATCACATAGGCTACTGTAGGCTATATTGTACATTTTCCATGTAGGCCTATTCTGTGACTATCAAACTAAGAGTTCATGAAAGTCTGCCCGTTATTAAACCATTTAAAATCTGTAATAATGATATTGATTAAATAAAGCACATTTGTGTTTTCTTTTGTATCGAAATAGCACAATAAATGTAGGCTATTTTAAGTAGGCCTAATATGCTATAACCATGTTTTATATAGGCTACACGTTTGTCTCTTCTTTACACTTGAAATTCAGTAAGAAGTCTAGCTAAAGCCCTTTTCCTCATTTTTTTTGTCAGGTAATTTGAGTCTAGATCACACACTGCGTGAATGATTGCTGAACCGCTATTTTAATCTAGTAGCCTACTGACGAACTGGGTGAATAATACCACTAGGCTACATCAGTGCACCTAGCTCAACCCTTTGTATAAGGGCTCCCCCCATAGATGACTGAACATCGACATTCAATTTGGGAACATCGACATTCAATCAACCTACAAAAAAGCTTGTCTACCTCGAAAATCTCAAAATGGAACTCTCTAGAAATTATGGCAAAGAAACCTTTTTTTAATAATTTTTTTACACAGGCCTAGCTGAACTACAGAAAGCTGTCAGAGCAAAGCAGGTTAAGGGAGAAAAAAGGAGGTTTTATGGCTGGGATAAGGTTCGGTCACACAGGATGGAATTTAACGTTTCCAGTCATCCAGGTGTCAGTATCACGAAGCCTTTTTATTTCATAGGTCTGGTAAGGGACTGCTAATTAACTGTTTCATAATAACTCCATTGATATCTGGTTATTCTGTGAGAGATGTTGTCCGTATAAGTTAGCTGAACCTCTCATGCAGACTATTCCTCTCGGGAAAAACCCAGAACGGTGTTTTTGCTTATTAATATTACGACGTTAGTTTAGGATTTAATTAATAATAATAAAAATATAATAGGCTGTAATATCTTCCATTTATATAGCGATGTGGAGGAGGAAGCGCGCGTCTACATCCATTATTCGCTGTAGCTGGTGGAGAGGCACGTCGGCTATAGGTCTAGATGTGATGTGTGCCTGGACCGGGTGGAGACTAGGCTTCAGCATGTAATAATGGTGTGTTCATTTTGTTAATGAAGGGCAATACTAATTAATAGGATAGTGCAGGGCGATGGAAGGGTCTGTGAGGGATAGCCTAGTTTGGGGTGATGGGGGAATGTTGTGCAATTCCTATTATTAAAGGGTCTGGGGAATAGTGTGATTACGTGCCTAATCTAGCCTAGCCTACGCCACACTCCAGCACAGTAGGGGACGGTAATACCCCTTGAACGTAGGTTAGGTTGCCACGCCCCCAATAAACACCTTTGAAGAAGAAGAATGCCTAGCTTTTGGGCTAAATAATTGTAGGCTACACGTAAAGTACGGCTAGTTAGCTGACTGTTTGTACAACTTTCTTCAAATAGCCTACTCAAATTTAATAATTTATAAATAAATTACGGGAGCATAAAGAGTGTGCGACTTTCTTTGTTTATTTATGCATATATTTTAGTTGGATAATGCCAACAACAACAGTGTAGGTAAAACCAAATGCTTTAGATGGGGTAACAAGATATGACTTTCCCCAGTTTTTAAAAAAAATTTGTTTATTTATTTTGTCCGTACAAGCAAAAATGTTACATATAAGAAGAGATAAGCAACTGGCGCTTTTCCACATTGAATTTTTTCAGTATACAAAGTGAAATTTTCAGGCATGCGCAGTAGTGTTTTCAGTTATTTTAGCAACTAAAGTTACATAACGTAGATTATGTTTAGAGTGGCACTAGCCAGATTTAAAGTTGGCTTTTGTTGCATAGTCAAAATCATAACGGGTTTTAAGCAGTAATACTGGGTGCTTACAACCTAGGCAAACAAAATCTAATAAAGAAAATGGAAACTTGAGTTCATCGGTCTGGTAATAAAACGTTAATGAACTGTTTTGTGATAAATCCATCCATCTAAATGAGAGCGAGAGCCGGTGGTCTGTCTAAGTTACAGCGCTCACGCAGTCTATTCCTCTCTGGTAAAACACAGAACGATTGTTTTTGCTTCATGCTTTTATTACTGTAGCCTAATTTTGGGGTTTTCTGGTATTTATTCGGCTAATTATCAAATGTTATATTGAAGCATTGTGTATATAAAAGGTTTCCATATATAAACATCGAACAAAAAGTTCGGAAATTTGTGTTTGGTAGATTATTTCTCTGTTGTAACAATGCTTCTTGGCAATACATTTTATACCGTTGGAAAGCCTGTTTATTTCCCTTTTAAATGGTGCCCCATTTGTAAGGAATTTGTGGGATGAGCAGCACAGCTGAGTATGTGGGTTGCGCCCATGAAAATTTTTCAAAATCTTCTCTGCCAATGCCAAACAGCTTATTCTGCTGTTGCTATTGACTCTTGTTTTGAGCTTCCGGTACCCCCAGGTGCTGACAATTAGGTGCCTGATTGGCAGCACCTGTGAGCATGGGCCCTGCTACAGTGGTCAATTGGTGTCTGCTCCAAGAATCTGCACGCCACGTTTGTCTGATCTCGATAAGGCCCGTGCGATAGGGCAACTTCAAGCTGGTGTTCCGCAAAAGCAAATTATTTGGAGTGAGCCCTAGTACCATCTCCAAACTGAAGGCCAAGTTCCATGAAACGGGGGATGTCAGAGACAGACCGCGAAGTGGGTGTCCCAAGAAGACGACACCCCAAGAAGACCGGTTCGTCAACCTTTCAGCACTTAGGAACCGTAGGCTGTCTTCTACAGATTTGCAGTCAGGGTTTGCAGAACGATATGGCACACGACTCTCGGCCCAGACAATCCGGAACAGACTGCACGCAGCCAATCTCCGGGCTCATAGGGCTGCCAGGAGGCCTGCCATGACTGCCCTTCACCGTCAGGCCCGTTTGCGCTGGTGTCGGCAACACCTGCACTGGAACCTGAACATGTGGAGGAACGTTATGTTCAGCGATGAGTCCAGATTCTGCCTACGGAAGTTGGATCGTAGGGTCAAAGTGTGGAGAAGACGGGGAGAACGCTATGCTGATTGCTGCACCGATAGAGTAACACCTTTTGGTGGAGGCAGTGTGATGGTGTGGGGCGGCATCTCCATCACTGGAAAAACGAGGCTTGTCATCATTGGAGGCAATCTCAATGCAGAGAGATATCGAGATGAGATTCTGCAACCAGTGGCAATCCCATATCTCCACCATCTGGGACCGAACTCCATCCTCCAAGATGACAACGCTCGCCCCCACAGAGCGGGGTTTATCAGAGACTACCTCCAGAATTTGGGAGTAGAGAGAATGGAATGGCCTGCCAACAGTCCTGACCTCAACCCAATTGAACACTTGTGGGATCAGCTTGGGCGTGCTGTTCGTGCTAGAGAACCACCACGTTGGCTGACTTGCGACAAATCCTGGTTGAGGAGTGGAATGCCATCCCACAGCAGTATGTGACCACGCTGGTGACCAGCATGAGGAGGCCAGGCTGTTGTGGCTGTGTATGGTTCTTCCACACGCTACTGAGGCTCCTGACTGTTTGTTAAATTCATAAATTGTAAAATTGCAAATATGTCTTGTTTCTTCCTTGTTACTGATAGACTTCAATCATCCAATCCACCAAACAACACCAAACAAGAGTCACTAGCAACAGCAGAATAAGCTGTTTGGCATTGGCAGAGAAGATTTGGAAAATTTTACATGGGCGCAACCCACATACTCAGCTGTGCTGCTCATCCCACAAATGCATGTTCCTTACAAATGGGGCACCATTTAAAAGGGAAATAAACAGGCTTTCCAACGGTATAAAATTTATTGCCAAGAAGCATTGTTACAACAGAGAAATAATCTACCAAACACAAATTTCTGAACTTTTTGTTCGATGTTTATATCAAAGTTCAAATGAAAAAAGATGTGCACTGTGTTTTAATTATTTTTTCTTTCAACTTTACATATTTGTGGATACCATCATTGAGCAGACCATTTAATAAAAAAGTGTCAATATTTGAAAAAGTGATTCCAGCCACTTATTATAAACTAATTCAGGCACTGGGGTAATTGTGTGTGTATGTGTGTGTGTGTGTGTATGCACTATGGTTTTTAAATAATAAAGTTAGTTTATTTGGACATTGTTAAGACAAGATTGCAAAAGTGTAATGTTTTCAAAAGTATACGTACCAACAGTGTATTCCTAATAATAGAGGACCCCACAACACACATAATTTCAAAGGTCTTTCTGCCCTTCAAATTAAGAGACAGTAGACAAACTTACTGCAGCCTATCCCTCTCTGGTAAAACCCAGAAGGGATGTTTTTGCTTCATGCTTTTATGACAGTAGTTTATTCTCAAGACGTTCGCCAATTTGATATTTTGGTGGGTCTTGTGGTATTTATCCTGCTAATTATCAAATGTTATATTGAAGCATTGTGGATTGTAGGTTATATTATTATTTTCTTTCAAGTTTACATATGTGTGGATACCATCATTGAGCAGACCATAAAAATAAAAAGATACAATTTAGGTAAGTAAACGTAATCTGAATAATGCTTACAACTTAAATATTAGTGAAGAAGAAACTAGTATACTATTGACGTGTATAGCTTATTATATGTTGCTTACACACATTTGCGCATGTGTAACAACAGTTTGAAGCTGCATGTACGATTAGATGATAAAATCAGCCCTCTTTTCGAGTGTATTTAGAGGTCTATTAGCTGTTAGCCTACTACCACAGAGGTCCAGATAATGTGGCTGTAAGGGGTAGCGTGGGGAACATTAGCTGGCAACGAAAACTGAATAGCTCCGCCCACCTGGACACTCTCCAACTGGACTGTCCCAATCGATCTCAGAAGGATATCCCTCCTCCTCCCACATACTATGACCGTCAGCTTTCCAACAATGAAGAGAGCGGGACTGGAAAAGGATGATGTCCTAAGATACCGGCTTTCTTCGTAAAAAGATAGGCAATATGGAAGCGTCTACCACAGGTGACGCGAGGTTTAAATAATAATGGGAACTACGGAACAGGTGAATACACTGAGTAGCAAACCCAAAAACATGAAACGGACAAAGAAACAAAGAGAAGAGACGCAACACGAGCGCTCCCCAGGGAAGTGGTCAAACAGAGAACAGCAGGCTGAGAACCCATGACAGGACCCCCCCACTAAGGGACGACCCCTGACGATCCCTCAAGCCTGCGACCCCGGAAATCCCTGATAAGTTGAGGATCCAGGATGTTTTTGGAGGGAACCCAACTACGCTCCTCTGGGCCATAACCCTCCCAATCTACTAAAAATCGAAAACCTCTCCCAACCCGTCTCTCGGCTAGAATACGCCGGACAGTGTACACAGGACCCCCATCTATCATCCGAGGAGGTGGCGGTGGCTTCTCCGCGGAGGCCAGCGGGCTAATAAGGACTGGTTTAAGCCGGGAGACATGAAAAGTGGGATGGATACGCATAGTACGGGGAAGCTGTAATCTCACCGTAACAGGATTTATGCGTCGAATAATTTTAAATGGCCCAATAAACCGGGGCGCGAGTTTGCGAGACTCCACCCTTAACGGCAGATCCCGCGTAGCGAGCCACACGCGTTTCCCTACCCTGAATAAGGGGGCAGGACGACGTCGTCTGTCAGCTGCCACCTTGTGTCTCGCTGCAGCGCGCTGAAGCGCAGTACGCACCCGCCTCCAAACAGAACGACACCTCCGAATAAAAGATGCCACGGAGGGGACCTCAACATTTCTCTCAAGCTCAGGAAATAGTGGAGGCTGATACCCCAGTTGAGCCTCGAACGGCGAGAGCCCCGTGGATGCATTGCGCAAGGTATTATGGGCATACTCTGCCCAGGCCAGGTGTGCACTCCAGGAATTAGGATTGGAGGCCGCTAGGCAATGCAGAGTGTTTTCCAACGTCTGGTTGGTGCGCTCGGTCTGTCCATTAGTCTCAGGATGAAAACCAGATGACAAACTGACCGAGGCACCAAGCAGAGAACAGAATGTGCGCCAGAACTTGGCCGCGAACTGAGGGCCGCGATCCGAAACCACATCCACCGGCAACCCGTGTAGCCGGAAGACGTGATCTATCATTAGTTGCGCAGTTTCAGACGCCGAAGGCAGTTTAGCCAAAGCTATAAAATGAGCCGCCTTGGAGAAGCGATCCACCACGACTAAGATCACCGATTTACCCAGTGACATAGGCAACCCGGTGACGAAGTCGAGGGCGATGTGACTCCAAGGACGGCTGGGAATGGGAAGAGGGCGCAAAAGCCCCGAGGGTGGGAGATGTGAACCCTTACTGCGGGCACACACCGGACAAGCTGCCACAAAACTACGAACATCCCTCTCCAGACTAGGCCACCAAAACCGCCGAGCCAGAAACTCCTTTGTGCGGTGAACGCCCGGATGAGCAACTAATTGTGAAGTGTGACCCCATCGTAGTACACGGGGCCTAAGTTTCAGAGGAAAGAACAAACAGTGAGGTGGCCCCCCTCCAGGCCCAGGATTGGAGCACAGTGCCCTTTGCACTGCAGCTTCAACGGCCCAAATAACAGGAGCAACAATGTGGTCGGCGGGAATGATAAATTCAGGAACAGCAGCCCTGTCCGATTGATCAAAGACACGAGAAAGGGCATCTGGCTTAACGTTCTTGGAGCCGGGGCTATACGTGAGCAGGAAGTTGAAACGCAAGAAGAATAACGCCCACCGGGCTTGACGAGAATTAAGCCTCTTGGCTAGCTGCACGTACTCCAAATTTTTATGATCCGTCCACACCGTGAACGGATGCTCCGCCCCTTCAAGCCAGTGACGCCACTCCTCAAGCGCCATTTTGACCGCCAAAAGCTCCCGGTCTCCCACATCATAATTTCTCTCGGCAGGAGTTAATGCGCGAGAAAAGTAAGCACAGGGGTGCATCTTGTGGTCAATAGGGGATAGCTGGGAGAGAATGGCTCCTACTCCTAACTCAGACGCGTCTACCTCTACTACAAACGGAAGGGAAGGGTTAGGCGTTACGAGAATAGGTTCGGACGTGAAACATTTTTTAAGGTCAGAAAATGCCGCTTCGGCTCTCGAGTTCCATAGAAACCGAGAAGAGGTTTTTTTTGTGAGCGCTGTAATAGGAGCAACTACCGCGCTGAAATTCCGAATAAACCTTCGGTAAAAATTAGCAAAGCCTAAAAAACGTTGAACCTGTTTGAGAGAGGATGGCGTGGGCCAATTCTTCACAGCCAAGACTTTCTTGGGGTCCATTTGAACCTTGCCATCAGCCACAATGAATCCCAGGAACGACACTGATTTCGTGTGAAAAACACACTTCTCTGCCTTTACAAACAGCTGCGCCTTGAGCAGAGCATTAAGAACCTGCCTGACATGGCGAATGTGACTGGAAATATCGGGAGAAAAAATTAAAATGTCATCAATATACACAAAAACTGATTTCTCGAGCATCTCTCTTAACACATCGTTCACTAACGCCTGAAAAACTGAGGGGGCGGTAGTGAGCCCGAACGGCATCACCTGGTACTCATAGTGTCCCGAATGGGTGTTAAACGCAGTTTTCCATTAGTCTCCCTCCCGGATGCGAACGAGGTTGTAAGCGCTGCGTAAATCCAGTTTTGTGAAAATAGACGCCCCCTGGAGGCGTTCAAATGCCGAATTCATAAGAGGGAGAGGATAACGATTCTTAACAGTTATCGCATTAAGTCCCCTGTAATCAATACATGGCCTTAACAAAGAAAAAACCGGACCCCGCCGGCGATGTGGAGGGTCTGATGAATCCGTTGGCTAGCGATTCCTCTATATAAGTTCTCATAGCGGCACTCTCAGGAGCCGATAAAGAATACAGCGCTCCCCTGGGAGGAATCGAGCCAGGGTATAGGTCGATGGCGCAATCATACGGCCTATGAGGAGGCAGAGAAGTGGCTCGCTGCTTACTAAAAACCTCCGCCAGCTCTGTGTACTGCTGGGGAACATTAGCTGGCAACGAAAACTGAATAGCTCCGCCCACCTGGACACTCTCCAACTCTGACTCCGAATCGCCTGGACTGTCCCAATCGATTTCAGAAGGATATCCCTCCTCCTCCCACATACTAAGACCATCAGCGAGCGCGTCCCATGCAAGACTCTCCTTGGTATCGCAAGATGACGCTACTGCCTCGTGAGCACCACGGTGAACACTTTCCTCCTGCTCGCTGTCAGAACTGTGATCGGAAAAAGAGCGGAGTAATCCGCCAGATCTAAGTACTTTATTTTTTGAACAGTGGTGTCTGCACTGAAACCCCCAGCGGAGAATCACTGAACCCTCTGCTCCCCAGTTAATATGGGGCTTGTGCTGAACCAACCATGCGTGTCCCAGAACCAGTGGATATGTGGGAGAATCCACTAAAAAAAATTTAATCTGCTCCGTATGATCCTGTAACGAAACCGACAGTGTTAAGGAGCTGGTCACCCGCCGGATAGAACCCGTACCCAAAGGGTGACCGTCAAGAGCAGTTACTAACCGAGGAACGGAAAGCGAAACTGAGGGAATCCCCTGCTCCCTAGCCCACTTAATGTCCATAAGGGACTCCACGGATCCGGAATCAATAAAAGCGATACAACTGGTGGAATGCTTATTCCAACTCAGCTGTACAGATACTAAAGTTCGAGGAGAATTATGATTTCGTCTCACTAAGGACCTCGATTCCCTTAGCGAGACTCCTCTTTTCCCCGCTAACTTAGGACATTTTTCTCTGTAATGCCCCGCACGTTTACAATAACGGCACCATGCCTCTCTCGACTTGGTGAACCTGGAATCACGTACTGTCGTCCCATCAACCTGCATGGGCTCCTCCGAAAATGAGGAAACCGGAACAACCACCGAACGGGGCACACAAATAGAGGACCGACCACTGCGTGACCCAGCAACTCTCTCTCTCTCTCTCTAATCCGATTATCAATCCTGATCGCCGTAGACACTAACGCACCGAATGAAGTGGGTGGTTCGAGCAAAGACAGGGCATCTCGAACGGGATCAGAAAGTGCTTTAAGGAAAAGAGCGCTAAGCGGTCCGTCGGGCCACCCAGTCTCCCCTGCGAGTGCTCGAAAAACAATGGAAAATGACGCCACCGTGTCAGAACCCTGACGAAGATAGGTCAGTCGCATAGATGCCTCCTGACCGGAAACGTCATGGTCGAACACCGACGCCATCTCCTCTACTAACCCCTCCATAGTGGACATCACGGGAGAAGATGCTCTGATTAGGGTATCCGCCCAAGCGAGGGCCGTGTCTGTTAGAAGGGAGAGAATAAACGACACACGGGAATCCTGGGTCGAAAACCGAGAGGGTTGTGATTTTAAAAAAATTAAACACTGCGTCAAAAAACCCCTACACTTACCGGTCGCTCCTCCATAGCGAAGCGGGAGCTGTAATTTGGGCTCCCTGAGCTCGCGTGGAACGGGAATCACTGCGGGATCGGGAGGAATAAATACCGCCGAACTGGGTGCTTGTGCTACCGGGATTGAAGGTAAAGTAACCGGGGGGGGGGCGTAATAGTCAGTGTCAACGTGCGAATGCTGTCCGCCAATTCACGCAGCCCGTCTCCCTGATAACGCAGCTGGCCGACGAACTGCGTCTGCTGGGTGTGTAGGGCTTGGACGGAGGCTTGAAGAGCCCTAATGCCCTCCTCATGGCCGGAGATAACCACCTCCTGAGCTGTGAGGATTTGCCCTAGATTAGCGACTGTCGCTGGTACCTCTATACTGGCTTCCATATTCTGTAAGGGGTAGCGTGGGAACGAAGGACCAGACGCGACAGTAGGGGTTCAGAGAAAACTCACTGAACACCACAAAGCGGGAGAGAAACCCCGCAAACAGGGAATAACAATAAACAAACAAATAACAACTCTCCACACCAGGAGAGATACCGCTACAACTAAAAGCAACCCTAATAGGGCGAAAAAACTCTTAACTATCTATTCAATGAAACAACAACGAAAAAACCCTATAGCTCACAACGAGGGAGCCGAAACCAAAAACTCTCTTGCAAAACGAGACAGCCACGAAAACACGGGCAGTAGCAATAATGGTTATAGGAAGAACAGCAAAAAACAAAGGCACCCTCGGAACGTGACTATAACGCCCGATAAATGGTGAAAGAAATGAAAACAAAATAACGCTTACGCTTTCCAACAACGAAGAGAGCGGGACTGGAAAAGGATGATGTCCTAAGATACCGGCTTTCTTCGTAAAAAGATAGGCAATATGGAAGCGTCTACCACAGGTGACGCGAGGTTTAAATAATAATGGGAACTACGGAACAGGTGAATACACTGAGTAGCAAACCCAAAAACATGAAATGGACAAAGAAACAAAGAGAAGAGACGCAACACGAGCGCTCCCCAGGGAAGTGGTCAAACAGAGAACCCATGACAGTGGCACGGTTGTGTTGGTGACATAATTATGTGAAAGAGTAAGTCTTAAACAGAAAAGATCAAGCCATTCAATGCATGCAACATGTTGATTTAGAATGGTCAATGTTGAAAAATTACAATTTTAATCAGCTCTGTGGTGAGTTTGAACACATTTGCTAAAATATTGTAATTTGTATAAACATCTAAACAGGCCATTGCTTAGCAATTATATACTGTCAATCTTGAAAACCCCAAACAGGTTAGCAACAATGTGCTTTTCAATTGAACTGATCTTGAAACAAACTTTTAAAGTGTACTATTGCGCAGTTGATTGTGATATCCTTATGTCTTTCAATGGTTGACAGTCTTAAAAACATACTATACAAAAGTTACATTATTTGCATGGTTTGTGAGTAATGGGTACTTTAATTCAGCAACAATAAGATATTGTCATGGATCGCGCCTTCCTTCCCTTATCTCCGCATTTAGTATTCCTTTTTTCCATTTACCTGTAATCTATCTGATTTTTCTGTTCCGCTACGGGTTTTGCTTTCGCCTCGGTGATTAGTGAGTACACCTGTCCTGCATTTCCGCTCACTATTTATACCCCGCTTCCTCCTTTTCTCGTTGCTTCCATGTTATTTTATGTAACATTCTAGCCGGTAAAGGTGTAGGAGTTGTGCGTGCTATCGACCGCTTTGCTTCTCAAAGCGGGACTTGTTCGCAGTACAATTTAGAAATAGTAAAGTGCGGTCTTTCGCTCTCTTATTTCAGAGCAGAGGTTTTGGTTTCTTTGTTTCCCACTCTAACCTACGAGTGCTCTCGCCCTAATCTTTTATTTTTTCTCCTTCTTTTCTTTTGTTCACTCCACTGCGGGAGTTAGATATGTAAGATATGTAAGTGTAACTGCTTATTTCTTTATTTCTTTTGTTTGCTCGGATATCGAGTTCCTCGCTTATTATCGCATGGTTATTTGTGTTCTCCTTATTTTCCCCGTCTACTACGGATTATTGTCCGTCTTAGTGGTGTTCATTTAGAACACTTTTAGATTCCTCATCTGTCGCAGCTGGACCTCCAATATTTCCTCCGTGTCTCTGGGCATAGAGATCCCCTACAGATATGCTCGCCCTGTTTTAAACAACAAAAAGATTTAACACTTCCGTTTAATTGTACCAAGGTAATACATGTTGTCCCCTATGCACATTTGGTGTAATGCGTTTCGTGTCAGTATAGGGTACACTTTTCATGGTTTTGATACCCTTCTAACAACTCAATGTCTCCATATCTAGTGTTTCAAGCCTCAAAAACTTAGAACCAAAAACAACAACTTGTAAACAATATTTACAGTGTCTTTTTGTGTATTAAATGCTTTTAAAAAACATAGTCATTTCACACCAAAACAACATTTGTACAATATTGAGTCTTAGGGTGCCATAATGTCACACACACACACCCCAACTGCCACCATAAAGAGTCTTTAGTGTCCTTAGTCTCTTCACATGTTAGCTGTTCTTGTTGGTACCATAGTGTGATCCCGACCGGAGACAAACTCTCAGTCTCTGGTATGCATGCGTTTTGGTGCTGCAAAAATCTGTGTCTTTTAATCAGGCTATGATGCCCTCTATTTTCACCTGTAGGTCTATATCGTGTGTACCAACCTTTGGGCATTTGAAGGGGGTTGTGTAATGTCTGTGCATTCAACAACTCTTGTGGAAATAAAATACAGCCTTGTTTAAACAACTTATTGTCATTCTGTCGATGTATGTTTAAAAGTTCCATTATTTACATGTTCGTGAGTAATGAATAGCCTACTTTAATTCTGTTACATCGAACATTCTAACTCAACATATCACCGGCTTTAATG
This sequence comes from Ilyophis sp. 1 JC-2022, assembly GCA_022702515.1. NCBI lineage: Eukaryota > Metazoa > Chordata > Actinopteri > Anguilliformes > Synaphobranchidae > Ilyophis > Ilyophis sp. 1 JC-2022. The sequence goes on along the minus strand of CM040403.1, from coordinate 70,724,533 downwards.
GTTTGACCTTTTCAGTTTCAGACCTAACTTTCACATATTTTTATGTCGCACTATCTGTAGCTAGCTACCTCTTTTCCCATAACAGAGAAAAACCCTCAAAATATACTTGGTTAGATTGGACTTTAGATGGTTAGATGTTTATGTTTGTGTGCGTAAGATCTATTGCCTAAACGATGTGTCACGTTGTCCATGTTCACCCTGTTATTTTGTTAAAAGCTACATAGTTACAAACAAAACAAGCCCATTTAAAAATAAAATAGTATCAAGCACACATACACACACACACTCCTGAAAAAATAAATAACGTCCTGCTGAACCCCATCCTGGTGATCCCTAAGGGGGCCGTAACCATGTGTTAGGTCTGTTCCGTGTATTAAGATGAGCAAAGTAGAAATACAATTTGATATGTATCAAGAATAAGAATAAAATTACACAGTCATTTAACAAAATTGTTGAATTGAATAATTTTATTTCACCCGTGCTGTAGCACATTTCATTAAGGTAAGTTTGACTACCGCCTCTTAAATTTGAATTTAAAACGCACACTAAATTAAAGTTACTTTTGAAGGGGCAGAAAAACCTATTAAATTATGTGTATTGTGGGGTCCTCTATTATTAGTAATACATTGTTGGTATAGGCCTAGTTTTGAAAACATTACACTTTTGCAATTCTGTCACAACAAACAAACTTTATTATTTTAAATCGAACATTCTAACTCAACATATCACCGGCTTTAATGGTTTGACCTTTTCAGTTTCAGACCTAACTTTCACATATTTTTATGTCGCACTATCTGTAGCTAGCTACCTCTTTTCCCATAACAGAGAAAAACCCTCAAAATATACTTGGTTAGATTGGACTTTAGATGGTTAGATGTTTATGTTTGTGTGCGTAAGATCTATTGCCTAAACGATGTGTCACGTTGTCCATGTTCGCCCTGTTATTTTGTTAAAAGCTACATAGTTACAAACAAAACAAGCCCATTTAAAAATAAAATAGTATCAAGCACACACACACATACGCATACACACACACACACACACACACACACACACACACACACACACACACAAACAAACAAACAATTACCCCAGTGCCTGAATTAGTTCATAATAAGTGGCTGGAATCACTTTTTCAAATATTAACACTTTGGCTAAATATTGGCTCAATGATGGTATCCACAAATATGTAAACTTGAAAGAAAAAAACAACTAAAACACAGTGCACATCTTTTTTCATTTTAACTTTGATATAATTGTATTTAATATAACCTACAATACACAATGCTTAAATATAACATTTGATAATTAGCAGGATAAATACCACAAAAAACCACAAAACCCACCAAAATATCAAATAGGCTAACGTCTTGAGAATAAACTACTGTCATAAAATCATGAAGCAAAAATATCCCTTCTGGGTTTTACCAGAGAGGGATAGGCTGCAGTAAGTTTGTCTACTGCCTCTTAATTTGAAGGGCAGAAAGATGTTCAAAGACCCATTAAATTATGTGTGTTGTGGAGTCCTCTATTATGAGGAATACACTGTTGGTATACCTTTGAAAACATTACACTTTTGCAATCTTGTCACAACAATGTCCAAATAAACTAACTTTATTATTTAAAAACCATAGCGCACACACACACACACACACCCCAGTGCCTGAATTAGTTTATAATAAGTGGCTGGAGTCACTTTTTCAAATATTGACATTTCATTTAATGGTCTGCTCAATGATGGTATCCACAAATATGTAAAGTTGAAAGAAAAAACAACTAAAACACAGTGCACATCTTTTTTCATTTGAACTTTGATATAATTTTATTTAACATAACCTACAATACACAATGCTTCAAAATAACATTTGATAATTAGCCGAGTAAATACCACAAAACCTCACCAAAATAACGTCTTGAGAATAAACTAGACCACAGTAATAAAAGCATGAAGCAAAAACAACCGTTCTGTGTTTTACCAGAGAGGAATAGACTGCGTGAGCGCTGTAACTTAGACAGACCACCGGCTCTCGCAGAATGACTGGAGATGGATTTATCTATAAGTTTCCCTTTTCTTTATTCGATTTTGTTTGCCTAGGTCAGGGGTAGGCAACCCTGGTCCTAGAGAGCCGCAGAGTCTGCTGGTTTTTGTTTTCACCTTAAACACAGCAACTAATTAGACCAAAGAAATCAGGTGAGGTGAGTTAACTGTGTAATCAACTGCTTTAATTGATCAATTAAGTGGTGAGTAACAACAAAAACCAGCAGACCCTGCGGCTCTCTAGGACCAGGGTTGCCTACCCCTGGCCTAGGTTGTCAGCACCAGTACTGCTGCTTAAAACCCGTTATGATTTTGACTATGCAACAAAAGCCAACTTTAAATCAGGCTAGCGCCACTCTAAACATAGTCTACGTTATGTAACTTTAGTTGCTAAAATAACTGAAAACACTACTGCGCATGCCTGATAATTTCACTTTGTATACTGAAAAAATCCAATGTGGAAAAGCGTCAGTAGCTTATCTCGTCTTATATCTAACATTCTTGCTTGTACGGACAAAATAAATAAACAAATAAAAAAACAAAACAGGAGAAAGTCGTATCTTGTTACCCCATCTAAAGCATTTGGTTTTACCTACTCTGTTGCTGTTGGCATTATCCAACTAAAATATACGAGCTGACGCCCCGCGCACCCAAAAAACTTTTGCGAGGTACAGACAAACTGGAGAAAGTCGCACACTCTTTATGCTCCCGTAATTTATTACCAAAGTGTTATAAGAAAAAAAAAAACATTTCGGCACACAGTGCCTTTGTTAGTTATCCAACTAACCCGTTTAGCCTGCTTCGTTATACAGGAACGTGTTACGTTTCTGTCATGTTCATACCACGTTTCATGTTTAGTTTTGCAGTTAATTGTTAGCATACACATTTCCGTGTTTTCCCGCAGCCTTGCGTTCATGCTGTTTCTTTCTCTTGCTGTCGCTCACACTTCCCTAATTGTTTAATTCTCCCGTGTCTATTTACTAATCTACTAACATTAGATCAGGATTGGGTAATACTAACTCTCTAACTATGTGTTCATGTTTACCTTACGTTTCTCCTGCATGTCATTTACTAATTTACTAACGCTAGGTCAGGATAGGTTTATTACTAACGAGTACTAATTATCTTGTTACCTTGTCAGCCCTCCACACCTGATTTCCCTTCGCATGCTGCTCTCAAGCTAAGTGTCTGCACCTGTCTACACCTGCATATAAGATCAGTGTTCATGGCATGTCTTTGCAAAATTGTTGCCTGCTAGTTATCTACTGTCACTTTTTAGCGTTATCCATTGTCTGACTACCGTTATAGATCAAGCCTGTTTACTGACCATCGTTACTACCAGCCTATCGTTTCTACTGCCTGTTTTTGACCACAAGTTTTGCCTGCTGTCTGTTTTGTACCTCTGCCCCGCGGATAGGACATTGGTCTGATTCCTGCAACGCCCCACGACCAACGAACTCTGCTTTACCCCTGAATTGTACTTCTGCTCCGCTGACAGCTACTCTGGTTACTGAATTTGTGCATGGATACCGATTTCGAGACTGCCTTCTCCTTCGGTACTGTATTTTTGGTTATTGGCTGGATTTATTGGTTTTTGGACTTCGCTTGTGTGACTACGATTTTTTGGATTTCCCTATAATAAAACCGTTGCGGGCATTTATTACTTTTGTGCTCTGAGTCGTGCATTACGGGTCCAACCCGCACACACCCGTCTCAGAACGTGGAATATTGAAAACGTTCACAGCCATAAATTAGCCTACATTACTTTATGCGGTAGGCCACTTTCTGAGTGACCATGTAGGCTAGTTAATAGCGTACCAAGGCAGCAAACGGTTTTTCCAAATTAAAGTTTTAGAACAAATAAAATCTAAATATTTTACACAAACCTCTCCATGAGCAACCAGTAGACTACATCCTTGTGTTTTTAATAGCCTACACAATGTTGAGTTTAATTTACTTAATAAAAACGTAAAAATAAAAAATCGGTCAAGTCACAACAACAAACAAGTTTTAGAATGCCAAAATTAAATTTGAGGCGGCTATTTGAAGAAAGTTGTACAGTCAGCTAGCTAGCCCTACTTTACGCGTAGCCTACAATTATTTTGCCCAAAAGCAAGCGATTCTTCTTTTTCAAAGGTGTTAATTGTGGCTTCGCAACCTAACCTACTTTCAAGGGGTATTACCATCCCCTACTCAAGCCATCATTGGACCATGTAAACGTCCGTCAAATTCCGAGTAACAGAAAGCGGTTATGTTGGGCGTATACCAGTTTTACACACACGCCGGCTCTGAAACATAGTCACTCATGGCCTCTCGCAGTCATGCTCTGAACATCTCTCTCAACTGTCTAGCTATAGGCGGTAGGCTACGCTACAAACCCCGAAGACTGAATATCCACGGACCACCGCAACACAAACAAAGTTCTTTTTAGTTTTTTAGTTTTAATTCTGTAAACATATTATTTTATTTAAATTCTTTCTTCGTAGTCTTTCTTTATCATCCTATAGGCGTTCTTTTAAGCTTTCTATCTTGCATTTTGGACATATTCCGCCTGGCTATTTTTACACATTATCATGATTTCATCCGACATCGGGCTCTCACTCTCTCTCTTTTTCTTCATCTCTAACAAACATTTAAAAATGTTTTGCATGCTTTCTTTCAGACAACTAACTTGCTTTTCGATATAGCCTCGGCTATTTTTTCACGTTTTAACAACCTGCTTGAATTATTTTATTCTTTTAACACGCATCTGCTAACACAAACAGTTTTTAAAAATAAAATAAAAACGTAATTGCTGCTACTACTACTACTACTAACCTATACATTTATACACCATTACTTTTTCACGATGTTGTTCTAATAAATAACATAAAATGTCATGTTCCTCTAAGACAGTACAACTGTCACAAAACCATTTACCAACGTTTACAACAACCACCAATAAAATGACATCATAAAACCCTTGAAACAAAACCCCCACACCCCGAATAATAATACATAATCATAAAACATTTTTTTTCAATATCTTTATGCATAATTATATTTTTTCATAACCTTAATATTCATAAAATCCCCATCAATCAAATTTTGACAGTAACCGAATCATATATGTCTTTTGGCTGATGGTTGTAGCAATGTAAATAAGGAATGAGCCTGCCAAGCTTCTGTTGCAACAATGCTTGAACCCCACCTCTGATCCCATGACTGATGCGCCATCATAACATTGGCTGATTATATTATCAGCACTGTAACCTTCACTGGACAGGTGTTTGAGCATTTCTGTTGTTATATATTCTGCATCCAACCCACTCAAGTCCAGTAAACCAATCAAATGCTCCTCAGGAACCGAATTAAAGACAAACCGAATCACAAGTGAAAGATTCTCAACATTGCACCTGTCTCTGGTTCCTTCACATTTGATGCAGAACCCTACTGTATCTGCATTATCATATTTTATTTTCACCTCATGCAACACCTACTGGCTATAGTGTTAATGATCTCATTTTGAATGCCTTTTGATGTTTGCATTCTGAGATATGTTTTTTGCTATTTCAGAAAGTTTGGAATCTTTAGACAGAGTGTACTCAAACAATTTCAGGAACAGCACAGCAGAGATATAGAATAGAATCGAATAGAATAACTTTTATTTTCCCGCAAGGGAACTTCAGTTGTTGTTCCAGCAACAACAAAAAAAGACAGACAGTGGGGCAGACCTACAACACACAAACAAACATATCAAACAAAGACATCCAACAGAATCATTACATCAATCAAACAAATAATCCCGCTGTCCCGAGATGTCCAGTGTCACCAAGCAGTCCAACACACAAACTACGCCTACATGACTCTCCTTCATGCACGCAGCACCGCGGTCTCTGCCCACCGCCGAAACGGAGCACCGAACTGCGTCAATCCTCCCAGTCGTCTCCTCATTCCTCCCCCGCATTATGTTCTCCTTACCTGGCTGCCTTTTGAAGATTGCCTGCACTCCAGGATCACTCCCGACATCTTCAACTCCGGTGAAGAGCGATGGTAAACTTTGTTGCTGCAGTCTGCAGATCCAATGGACATTCCCGAGCATATGTTGCGAAAGCGTCTCCATGGTGACGACCACAAACAAAATTATATCGACTAGACAATTCGTCGATATTATCAAACGAGCAGCAGGAGTGCCCTGAAAAATCTCCAGCCTGCTTCCCCGTCCCACTACAGACACACAGCGCATGAAAAAAAACAAAGACAAAAGCCAGACACTACAAACACATTAAAATGAACAAACACAAACATGAGAGTTACATACATGTCGCCATTACAGCACCACATGGCGCTGTCATCCTTTATTTCAGACTGACTTTCAGTGCTTCTGCGAAAAGCAAGTTCGTTCACAGCCAGAAACTGCACCACTTTCCCTATGCTTTTGATGTAGTATCGATTTTTCTCAACCTGTGTTTGTCCCAAGAGGCATGATATGGTGTCACCAGTTTCCACTCTAGTGTTCAGTTCTGTCCATGATCTTGCAGTATTGAAATGGCTAAGGCTAGATGCATGCCCTGTTTCAAATCCTTCCAACACAAAGTAGCCTACTCGATTTGAACTCAGGACTATGCAATCCACTCGCACAACGAGGTTGACAATTATTTTTCAATCGCAAATCTAACATTTTTCAAAAAGCGCCATCTGCTGGACAAACGTTGTAACTGATTGTTTGGCTTCCTCCATTCCATTTTCTACATTACTTTGTACACGTGGATGTGGATGTGGTCGTGGTATATTATCAAATAATACTAATTTGTCAATTAAATGCTGCTTTTTTGTCAGTAATAAGTGAAAACACTTTAGCGCTAATGTAGGACAAAAACGGAAAGCATTTTGGTCCATGACAACCGGAGATGTGCACATCTACACAGCTGTAGGGAGTGTACACCTCTGTTCAAAAAGAAGTGAACAGCTGAATAAAAGTTAATTCAAACAGGTCTAGAATCCAACACATTGCACATAACTAGAGTCACAAATATGGCCCAATTGTTAATTATTCCTTTTCAGTTAAGTTTTTCACTAATCACATTCCACTGTATTACATAGGGGAGATCAACTCCAGTTGTTGGGGACCAAAATGTTTTCTGATTTATTATTATAGATTTGTTGAAGTGTCCTCACTTATTACTGATATAACAGTGACATGTAATTCATGATTTATTAGCATTTCATAAAAATATGACTAACAGGCAATTATGGTTGATTGGCATAATTATAAAGAAAAACAAGTCATCATATAAAATGTACACATGGCACAAGATTCACAAAACAGCATAGATAATCAGGTTAGGAACAGAGGTTGAGGTTTCGCGTAGCAATCATGTGGCAGGTGTTTTATGTTTTCTGGAAAACTGGTGTTTCCGATATTTTGACCACCCCCTGTATATGTTACAATGGCAGAATCATCAGAATATTTTTGTAGATGACAGGAGGCATAACTGCTCCTGCAATCAGTTTAGCTGTGTATAATGTAAAAAGATAAAGTGACAAGACTGTGCCTTGGGGAGCACCTGTATGTGTTAAGATGGTATCTTATAAAACATGACTAGGCAGTCTTAGCCATTGAGACCTATTTGTAAAATAGTCTAGAATCCACAATATTCTGGATGGGTGAAAGTGAATGACTAGTTGTAGTGTAGACTTGTAGTGACTGCTAGTAGGTGTGGTTGAATCGTGTTGAAAGCAATGGGGATGTAGTAGTAGTACTTTATTGATCCCACAATGGGGATTTTTTTTTTCCAATCATTGTTACACTCCAGTAATACACAGTAAATATAACACAGAAGACATATGATAATATGACAGAAGATAATATGATACAAGATAATACATGTGTACATCATTACAGGGAAGCCAGACCAGAGAAGGGATCAGCTATTATTTTGTTAATGTGGATAGTGATACAATTTGCAGTAGGTTGTGCATCTGTCAAGTTGCAAAGTTGAATTTCCCTGCAGAATGGAACGATGCATCTGTAAAAATAATAATAATCATAACAGTGCCAATAATAACATTGCGTGCTGACTATCTGTAATTATATTTTAAATTTCATGAATTGATTCTGATTGTGGCTATAGGCTCACTCCCAGTCACGTTTATATTCTTTATAGATAGCGTTGGGGACCCAATGTTGCCATTGCTTGGGTGACTATTAACTGACCAGGCCAAAAGAATCCATTTATCACCCTCTCTCCCACAAAAACAATGGTAGCTAGTAAGCTAACATTAAAAGACCGACTTGAGAACAGAGAGCTAGTATCTAACTACAGCAGGGGACTAACGTTACATACATAACGTTAACGTTACATGAGAAACACACATAAAACTGACGTTAATTGAAGTGCTAATCTTTGTAAAACAAACAATATATCGTATCAGTGGCGGCTCGTCCATAGAGACGCTAGGGGCGGCGCCCCACTTGATTGGATAGAAATAATTTTTTTTATTTTTTAATAATAATAAATATATATGGTCATGGTCAGTAGATGGCACAAGAGAGCACACGCCAATGTCACATTCGTCCGACGAACTTTGGTGAACTTCGTTGTTGATGCTATCTTCCAGAAACATGGCGGCTGCAGCAGATAACGTTACATTAACGGTAGCACTCAACAGCGTGGAGTCTATTCTTAGAACTCAGTTTGAGAAGCTTAGTCTACAAGAAAAACTCAGTTTAAAAGAGCTAGGTCCGGATAGGCCAGATATTAATCTACAGCAGGCGGCTAAGGACAGAGGGAAGTCCTACACATGAATGTTCCCCAGGAGCTGGTATGATAAGAAATCATGGCTATGTGGCTGCCCAATTCGGAATGCTCTTTTTTGTTTTCCCTGCCTTCTGTTCCGTTCAGAAAAACAGGGCCAGGGTGAAATGCTGTGGATGAAAACAGGGATGACAGACGTTAAGCACTTTTCCAAACGAGTGAAAAAACATGACACGAGCAGAGCACACATGGAAGCGTGCCTTAAGCTATCCATGCTAGGAAGAGCTAACATAGCTACACAGCTGTCGGATGGATATCACGCCAGTATTCGAAAACACAACCAGGAGGTGGACAACAACCGACATATCCTTTCTAAATTGATCTGTGTGAAGTTCTGTGGGGCCTTTCAACTAGATTTGAGGGGGCACGATGAAACGGAATCATCCGAGAATCCTAATCACAAACAGAAGAAACTTGCATCGACAAATGAAGATGTTTCTGGCTCATTTATTGTGTTCCGCAAACAGAACGAGAAAGTAACGAAAAGGTCCTGGCACGTGGTTGGAAGTGACAATTTCCAACCTCCACCTCAACACTCAGACCCCAAGGGGCCTGGCGGATGAGGTGGGGCACGGTGGTTGAGGTGTGCAGGAAGACTCATCTCACATATTTAGGTGTATGTAACACTGTGATATCAATGTTTTTATCTTAATCCTTCAGAAGGAGCAAATGTATATGCTTTATAATGGACACAACAAATTTTATTTATTTTATGACATGTTTTGCATAGGGGTTTTGGACCCATAGATATCTACCCACCTATACTGATGAAAATATAGTAATTCCCAAAAGTGAGTTGTATGAGCCAAAACTGTTGATTTGTAGTTAAATATATCATAATTTTTATTTATTTAGAGCAGTGCACAATTTAGCCATTTGGATAGATTTGGAGACACTAATGGACAACTCTGCCTATATTTTGCATCATAGACCTTTAGTAGTTCTGCATATCATCCTCAGATTTTGCACACTTGTTGACATGGAATTTATGATCCACTCCATGATTTCACTTATGTAGCTCTCAGTATTTTGTTGCAAACTAAAAAGAAAAACAATATTTTTTTGTATTTTTCCAAAGTTTCTTTGCATTTGTGGCACTTTATTTTGAATTAAATTATGAAAATAAACAAATCTAAGTTTGTATTGTAAATGGTACACCTGTCTTGTTTCTTTTAAGCTTAAGGTTAATGTGGGCCTGAAAAGAGAGGTCTGAATCAATAGTGACACTAATGTTTTTAACAGCTGTGTTGGCAGAGACAGAGAAGCCATCTCAATTTCAAGAAAACTGGACCTAGTACCAATATTTCAGTCTCATCAGAGTTCAATAGGAGGAAATTTTGGGTCATCCAGGCCTTTACATCTTTAAGACAGGCTTCTAGTTTAGACAGCTGGTCAACTTCACCTGGCTTAACTGATATATAAAGTTGCGTGTCATCTGCGTAACAGTGGTAGTTAACACCATGTCTGCTTATAATGTCCCCAAGGGGGAGCATGTACAGAGAAAAGAGCAAAGGACCCAAGACCGATCCTTGTGGTACTCCAAGGTTTACCCTAACAAACTGAGATCTATCCAAGAGATAGGGTTTAAACCACATAGGAACTTGCCCAGTGAGACCAACTGAATTTTCTAGCCAGTGGAGGAGAATATAGTGGTCTATAGTGTCAAAGGCAGCACTTAAGTCAAGTAGGACAAGAATAGAAATACAGCCACAATCCAGAGAGAGCAACAAGTCATTAATTACTAAGGTAAAGGCAGTCTCAGTGCTATGATGCTTCCTAATCCCAGATTGAAACCTCTCATACACATTATTCGTATGAAGAAAGCTGTTGAGCTATACATTTCTCAAGGATCTTTGATAAAAATTGGAGATTTGAAATGGGCCTATAATTAGCCAGGTCAGTGGGATCCAAATATGGTTTCTTGAGTCGTGGCTTGATTTCTGCAAATTTAAAATATATGGTTATGGTGTGGGAGATGGGGCACTCAGGGCAGAGCTGAAGAAATAGGATTTTTCCCCCTCTGTTTTTCCAATTCAACATACATGTTTAAACATACTGTTTTAAACTCTTCTCTTTGTGAACTGTGACCTAAAAGTGTCCTATATCTGTCCTATATAGCATCCCTCAGCCCCAACAACTCCCCCTATAGAGCTTCATTGAGTCACCTGGATCATGTGAATACCAGCATTTTATCCCAAGGGTTGTCCAAGGAGCCTGTGGGCACTGCTGTGCCCCCTGAAATACCTCAGGTACTGTACACTTGACTCATAAACTGTAAACATACTGCACTGCAATCACATAGTAACAGTATGTACTGGCATTTAGCATATATTATCCAGAGCTTACACAAGTTTACATACAGTAGTTTCCATTTATACAGCTGGGTACAATTCAGTTCAAGTACCTTGCTCAAGGGTACAACAGCAGTGCTCCAGCTGAGAATTGAAGCTAGAAGCTTTGGGTTACCAGCCCAGTTCCCTAACCATTATACTACACTGCTGCCCTCTGTCACACTGTTACTGTCACACTGACACTGTGCTGCAAGTTTGTATACTGTGTAATGTGTACAGAAGTGGTAGATTCTATGTGGAAGAATATCTTACTGTTGGGGCTTGGTGCTGTTTCCCTTCATCAGGGGCAGATCTCTCTGCAGGGAAGGGTTGTGGCTGGATTGATTAGTGGTTCCTGATAACTTTGAAATTTGCTTAGTACCAGCTGCATTATGCACTACTTCAGGTTTGGGACCAACTAAGGTAACTGCTCGGCATGCGACAAGGCCATACCATTCTCACACATGGATCCTTGTTCTTGTTGTCTCTGCCTCCCAGTTACTTTTTCAGCACCTTACTCTGGAAGTACATAGGACGTATCCATGTTTGTTCCAATGCGTAGCACTGATGCATCTTCATTTCTTGTTGTGGGTAGAAATAAGAACAGTGGAATTCTGTCAAAAATGACTTTCTTGATTTTGAGAGGTTCAGACAAATGCACATGAAGAATTAACACACTTACAGACACACACAGCCATACCATGCAGTGTATGAACACACACGTGCACACACACACACCACATTGAGGAATATCTGACTTGTGTTCTCAGAGGGAAATGGCAGGTGAAGTAAGAGGCGCGGTCTCCCCTGTATCCATGGCACCAGCCAGACGAGCAGAGTCCCCGGCCACACCCACCCGTGGTTCTTCTCCTCGTACCCAGAGCAGACTAAGGAGGTTTTTAATTCTCATTTGTTCATTTATTTTATTTTAAGGGCCATTTACAATTTACCAGCCAGAGTTAGCTATAAGGCTAAATTACATGGCTTGCAAACTATTGGTTACCGAGCTTAATTTCCCCCCCAAGGCAGTGATATGACAAATTATGTGCTGCCTTACAGGACTACTAGCCAAAGTTAGTCAGTCAATGGATTTTCTATGTTTAACAAATCATGGTTGAAGGTTTGACGACAGAGTTATGGCCTTAAGCTTTAGTGCAGTTAAAAGTTGTCAACTTGTTTTTAGGATGCTGTTTTGATATTAGAAATTGTAAGGATGTTGTTAGAACCTTGTTAGGATGTCATCAGGATGTTATTAATAGGTTGTCTGGATGTTGTTAGAATGGTATTATGAGTTTGTGAGGATGTCATTAGGTTGCTTGGATATTGTTAGGATGCTTGCAAATCTGAACTGTGACTGAGGATGACGGTGTCCATGCTGTTCCAGGGTTAGATCCTCAAATAGCCGTGCCCAATCGCCCTGTACCATGGGGCAATACCCCACTTCCCCCATGAGGCACAGAGGCACCACCCCTGGTGCCAACAGCAACAAGAAATGGGAGGAGGAAGAGAAGGGCGCTTGGGACATCAGAGGTCATGGTTTCCTGGATAGGAAGACCTCAAAGACTGGTACCCATGAGAAGAAGATGTCAAAGTCCAGCAGCAGAGACCTGAGTGTGGACAGGAGTACAGGTGAGCCACGATCTCAGATCAAATCCAGACCACGGCAGTGCCGAATGTGTCTGGACTCCGGTAGCTCCATAGGATGCCTAGCAATTGGCGATTGTGTTACCTAGGGTATGGGAGGGTTCAGATGTTTCGGGGTCCGTGTTTCACCGCTATCTAGCTACTCCTGCTGGTCTATCGGGCGCCTGTGGAGTGCATGCAATTAGGGTGAGAATTGGATATGTATTGCCTCATGTTGAGCATCAAATTTATTTAAATGTATTCTTTTGAGTGTAGGTGAGAATATCACATAGGGTACCTGTCTGAGTGAATGGGAACTGGTTTTCATGGTATTCATGTTTCCCATAAAGGAAAAACCCATAAAACATTATGACATTCCATATGATCTGTGGTCTTTACCATTGAATGTTCTTAAAAATATGTAATACATAATAAAAAACAAAGTTTGCTTGACATTAAGCCACAAATGTTGACGAATGTAACTTTGCTTGACATTAATCATCCCCAAATTCTGCATCATTTAGTCTAAATCTCATCATTTAGTCTCATCGTTTAAACTGTTTCTCTCTTTCACTCTCTCTCGCTCTGTGTGACAGAGCCATCGCTGATGACGCCTACAGGAAAGTCAGTTGCTGGAACAACAGACGCAGAGGAGGCATCACGCTTGCTGGCAGAGCGCCGCCGTCAGGCCCGGCTACAGAAAGAGCAGGGAGAAAAGCATCGACTTCAACAGGAGGAGGAGGAGGAGAGGTGAGCAAGAGCATGATTGTGTATCTGTGTATGTGAGAAAAAGAAAGAGAGAAAAAATATGTTTATGCATGTGTGTATTATGTAGGTGTTTGTGTGGAAGAGAAAATGTGTGTGTGTCTGGGATGACTGCACCTCCATGCTGTAGGATGAGGGTTGAGGAGCTGCAGGAGAGGCAGGCAGAGGAGCGTGCACGGGAGGAGGAGGAGGCGCATCAGGCAGCAGAGGAAAGACAAAGGCAAGAGCAGGAGAGGAAGCACAATGAGGAGGAGAGACGGCAAAGAGACCGTCGTTGGATGGAGTTGCAGGCACAGCTGGAGAGAGAGGTCAGGTTATGATGCTGTGCTTCACACTGTACTCTACAGTCATATCACTATTCTATGTGTTCAATTCTATGTGATGTAACTATTCTACATCTGTTCAACTGTGATGTCCCTATTCTGTAAATTTTTGTGTTAGGTTATAATGTATTTATGACAAAAAACTATGTTTTAAGTAAGATGTTAGTTTTGGTTAGCCTGATCCACGTTGGCCCCCTAGTGCTAATTGAATATTCTAAACCCATGCAACCGCCACAAATGTTCCCGCGAGCAGTTATTTCCTCGCTGCCATCAAACAGTTCAGCTCCACACCGACAGAACAGCACAAACTGTGCTATCTTAGTGACAAAGCTAAGCAGAATAGGCTATATAGTTGCTACATTAAAAACTGTTCTCTACCACTCTTTATGAAACACCCACATTGCACCAGTGTAATAAAGTATAAGAAGTCCACCAATGCCGCTAATCATCTTCTAAATTGCACCAACAAACAACATTACAACGTTAGCTACACCGACCAGCTAAGCTAGCTTATAATGTGGCTATTTATTGGCCGGTCCGATCGATGGCTTAGGTAGCCAGCTAGCAAGCTAGATATAATTAATTCAGTACATTGCATTGAATCATGCCACAACAAACATAATATCCAGCTAAACCAACATAATTAGCATGCTTGTTTCATACTGCTAGTAGCCTGCATGGTCGCCACCACCATTGTCATGGACCACACACGCCCCATGGCTATGGATGCATTTGTTTAACAACTAGCCTACTCAAATTAATCCAGCGTAGCGTATCTGTATGTAGGCAGCGTTATCTGTATGAAACTCTCTATAATACTGTTTTCATGTCACATGATAGGAGCATCAGCTGGTTTGAGGGCCAGTTCTGCCGCACTGGTGCAACTAACCTTAAATTGATCATGAAAAATACATAGATTTTCTTTTAACAGTTAAATCAGAGGTTGTAAAAGGAATCAGGACATGTCTTCTCAGGCACTTTTATCATCCCATTTCTGAGTTGTTGTACGGTAAATTGAAAGCTCTCTGGGCAGGTTTGGTGTTATTCCTTGACATAGGCATAGGAATAATGGGAAGTTAATGAAAAAAATTCCCAAAGTGCAACCGGTCTGAAATATCTTGGTGGCTCAATTATGAAATTATGAGGCTTTAAAATTGTATGCACATAACTGTAATTGAAGTGTAATAAAACTGAATATGTAAGTTAGGGGAAACACTGCATCTAACATTAGCCAGAGGTCAACATATTGTAAACTAGTTGGCTAGCTAGCTATGGTGAGATTTTATAATTCAAACATTTTTAGGATTTGTGACTGTTATTTTCATGTAATGTCATCGGAGTAGCCTATTGATTTGGTGAAGAAAATATTGCTTCCTATCAGTGGGCAAAATGCACTTTGTAGCCACAGGGTGGGAGTCTAAGACCAGAAATGGAAATGGGAGCTGTACATTCAGTTGATCGGAGGCAAGAGATCTTAATTTCAGAATTAATCGGCTGCAAAAATGCTAAAATGTGAAGATTCCCAAAAAAAGCTATAGGAAATGGCAGATTTTTTAAATGTAAGACAACTGTGATTTAAAACTCTGGAGAACAGCAGTCTAGCCTATCAATCCTTTTCAGGACTTTTCTGTTGAGTTGTACTTAGCTATAGGCTATTCACATTGGGTTGAATATTTGTATGAATAAGTTACTCTGTTGTATTTAAGTTACCATTGCAAATAGAGAATGGTAATGTTGGCTATTTTACTGCATTAATAGCCCAATAAATGACAGCTGCCATTAGTATTAGCTTGAACACTTATCAATACATTTGCCACGCTACCATCTGCAGTTAAAAAACATTGCTTTGAATATGCATTAACGTTAGCTTGTGAGTCACAGATTATTTATAGTCTAGGTTACGTTGTGTATTTGTAGGGGTTCTCTATGCCAGAGACACAAAGGAAATATTGGAGGTCCAGGTGCGACAGATAAGGAATCTTAAAGTGTTCAACGAACACCACCAAAACGGACAATAATCCGCAGTGGAGGGAGAAAATAAGGAGAACACAAATAACCTTGTGATAAAAGGCGAGGAGCTCGATATCCGAGCAAAACAAAAGAAATAAGCAGTCACGCTTATCTAACTCCCGTTTGTGGAGCGAACAAACAGAAAGAAAAGAGAAACTCAAAAGACCCCTAAGACTTAGGGTGAGAGCACTCGTAGGTATGAGTATAAAACAAAGAAACGAAAACCCTAAGCTCTGAGATAAGAGCGAAAAAGATCACTTTGCTTTTTCTAAATTGTACTGCTAACAAGTCCCGCGTTGAGAAGCAAATCGGTCGATAGCAGCACAACTTCCTATACCTTTTTACCGGCTCAAATGTTACGTGAAATAACATGGAAGCGACGAAAGGGAGAAAGCGGGGTATAAGTAGTGAGCGGAAATGCAGGATAGGTGAACTCACTAATTACCGAGACGAAAGCAAAACCCGTAGCGGAACACAGAAAAATCCGATAGATTACCGGTAAAAGAAAAAAGGAATACAAAATGCGGAGATAAGGAAAGAAAGGCATGATCCATGACAGTATTATATTGTATTATCTGTCCAGTTAGCTGTGTCTTGCATTATTCTGGCTGATTGGACCAGTCATACAGCTCACTTTGCTTTTAAGGCACAGTGAATGTCCCTCTCTGTCAGTGCCACTGGCGTTAGTTTGCTAGCTGCCAGAGTGATGTCACACTGCGAAGACTGCTCTGGCATATGTAACTGTTTTGCAAAATCACTTGGTATTAAAGGGGCGATATGTAACGTTCAGAAAATCCTTTCATTACTGCAAAATCACTTGGTATTAAAGGGGCTATATGTAACGTTCAGAAAATCCTTTCATTACTGCAAAATCACTTGGTATTAAAGGGGCTATATGTAACGTTCAGAAAATCCTTTCATTACTGCAAAATCACTTGGTATTAAAGGGGCTATATGTAATGTTCAGAAAATCCTTTCATTACTGACACCTGTGGCGGTAAGTGAACTGCAGGCAGCAGCCTGCTGCTAGTGCACTTCCTCACACTTGGGAGCAAGCAACTTTTGGTGGCTGGATAACGTTCGCTACTACCCGGCCTGGATCCGGCATTGCTTGGTAACATGGTAAAGTAATTTGTAAACGGCAAGCTAGCCAACTAACGTTACCAGCCAGATCAGCCCCGGGAATCGGGTTTGAATCGATGTACAAACCCCAATTCCCAAAAAATTGGGACAGTATGTAAAATGCACATAAAAGCAGAAAGCAGTGATTTCTAAATTCTCTTTTACATATATTTAATTGAAAACAGTATAACGGCTTTAAATAATCAAGGGTCTGAGGTATCGAATATATGTTAGATATGCAGTAGATGCCTGGATGGATCACTTGAAGGGTTGTTTCTCCTGACTTATTTTTCCATAGAGTTCAATCGGAAAATTAGTCAGGACAAACGACCCTTAAAGTGATCCATCCATATCTACTGTTTATCTGGCAGCAGAGTGATTGAGGCTTGTTTGAGACCCTTGATGATTTACATTTAGCCATTAGTCATTTAGCCAACCATGGGTTCCACACTATTCCCGTGTAATTTACAGCTTAATCCAGTCCCACCCCCCAATTCCCATAGAGATTCATTCAAATGCAGAGAGGTTACAGTATCGCTTGTAAGAGTACTATCAAGAGTCTGTTGATATCCTTGTATACCCAGTTATGATAGCATCACCTGTTTACCTATGGAATGTTCCAAAAAGGTGTTTTTTCCCAGTCTTTTTTTTACCCCTGTGTTGCAGGCATCACATTCAGAATTAGCGTACATTTACAACAAAAAAAAATGTCATCACACTCTAAAGTACAGAATCAGAGCTACAAAATGAGGTATCACTTGAGATTGATTAAATATTTATGGAGATATGACTGTTTGAATATTGTGATTTAGAAAAACCCAGTTTTGAGCAAACTGGCTTTAAAGATTTTGTTGTGAATTCTGCCTTTTCTCATCGTAAAATACACCCTGTAACCAGGAACTACTGTATGAAATTGTTATATATGTGTAGTTCTCAACCCAGTGCTTGCTATGATTTTGAATAAATTTGATTATAATAGTATTTAAACCATTAATTCATATAAATATGAAAGAAATACATACATACAAGGTTGAACCTCTGATTTTGCTTTAAACCCAGATTTTTTTTCATTCCCTAATTACTTTTGAATGACTCCACCAAAACATTGATAACAAAGGTTATGACTGTAACCACGGTTTTATGAGTTCCGGATTACCATTAGGGTTGTCAACTACGAATGAACTTTCTTGGTGCCAGATGCATCGAGACTCTTATACCAACCTTTGTCATGGACATGACCTGTGCGTGATGATGTAATCCCTCCCTATAAAGGGAGGCACGTCAATGTGGAAGTCCTCAAAACTCTTCTCTATGAACCCTAATAGTCATCCGGAACTTATAAAACTGTGGTTACAGTCGTAACCTTAATTTTATTTAATTCCTCCGACCATTAGGGTCGTCAACTACAGATGACTAACACTAACCATGTCACAAGGGATAGTCATACCATTTAAGTGGATGCCAAGGCCGCCGGCAGGATAGCTGAGCTAACCGTTGAACCTGGCGCCACGTTAACATGATAAAACCTTGAGAATGTGCAGGGGGACGACGAGGGGTTCCCCTCCCTTACGAGGGCTGTGCATGACTCAATAGAAGAGTGTTGAGGGGGGGCATCTGCCGATCCCTGTATCTTAATGCCTCCACAGAACGCATCAACTAGCGTTTGCGACTGGGCGAGCATCAACCAAGAAAGTGAATTCCCAATGCGTGCCGTCTTGGCAGCTGCATCATATGCCTTACTAAGCAGATAATCTATTGCTCCAAATCCTCCTCTGCTGGAGGCCCCTCAGGGGGACCGTGATGGGGAGCCATTTCCACCTTTGTACGGTTTTCCAGCATCTCCGTCAGTTTCTGCACAGAATGCAGCTCAGTGACTTCTGCAGAGAGGTTGTTGCCCCTCCCAGCCTTGACTCTTTTCCGTGAAGGGCCATCAGTGGCAGTAATACCCTTGCATTTGGGAGCAACCCCTACCACGGATGGCGTTCTGCCAGAGGGGGGCATGTGGCACATGGACGCATCCAATCGGGCCTGCTTAGTCTCTAAAGACATGCCCACGCAGCATGGGCAGGTGTCTGAGAATGCATCCTGCAGGTGCCCTAGGCTGAGGCACAGGCAGCACCGGGTCATAACCATAGCTCCCCCACATTCCGTGCACAAGGCGCTCATACCTTTAGCAAAATGAAGAGCACCCGAGGACGCAAGCGTGGCGGGTGGTCTTGAGTAGGGGAAGCCGGGGCAGTAATGTAGCGCACACGCTTACTCTGCCACACAGAATAATCAATGTAGTGCCCATGCTCACCGATTGGGAAAGTCTTACTGGGGCGCGATCACACCCAGGATAGACTTAGAATCCACAGCGAGTAGCCTACCTGATCACAGCTGGCGGCTGTAATACTTCACTATTGTAAAAACGGACTGACGTTTTTAATAAATAGGGTTAAGCAAGTTATTGTAGCTTTTATCAAGGGATACCTGCTTTCGTTTGTTTATACGCAGATTTTAAACACGGGAAACATATCTCAACTATGTCATGACCATCGGTTACAAATGTTTCAACTTTGTTTAGTAGAAATCATGTTTTCTTTGTTAGTTTGATATTTGGTACTACAGTATCTATGATGCTCAGTGCCTGCATATCGTTAAATTGCATAGAAGAAAAAAGGCTCATTTTGGACAACAGAAGAAGAAAATAATGGAATTTTCTGTCATTAAAAAGGAATCATTTATAACACTAGAGCATCAGTATTATGTTTGATTGTAACTTGTCATCACATAGACCGATAAACTATGATCTCTATCTTTAAAACTATCAATGATGGACATGTTTGAACACGTGAAAGTTTTGTTTGGAACTCGAACATTTACAGTGAGTCAAAGTTATTTATTATGTGTGGCGGGCACTAACTAGTCCTTATATTTAACAAAATATCACATATTTACACGATGATTTGAATTTTGAAATTTAGCTGAATGGTCGATTTGATATTCAGGAATGTGATTCTGGTATTAACTAAATTTTGACCGGATAGTGACTTTATTACGTTTTTTGCTTCTCCTGTGCAATGGTCGGTTGCAAGACATGTAACTGAAGTCTGCGCTGGGTCACATATAACTAGAAAATTTTTGATGTCAATGAGTCCCCAGCCCTGCCCACTGCTTTTCTGATTGGAACTAGGCAGGCATATGGATGGAGGCAAGAGGGTGCAGCTGAGTCGATCCCTCTCAAACTAGCTCTGAAAATCTCTAAATTCTAAGCCTTGTTCCAAAAGTTGTTTAATATATTAGTGTCTCCCCTATATTCAGCAGCAGCGCATGGCTTCTTCAAAAACGTTAGCGCTAAGATGACCGATATCCCATAAAAGCCAACAGTCGCATCTTTCCAATGAATGAGGGGTGATACATTTCCCGGGAGATAAACAGAGCTAATACATTTATAGATAAAAAGTCACCATGTCAATTGCGACTGGGAACAGATTCTTCATCCCTCCTTTCCCTCCCTATCACAATCCCAATAAAGCATAAGCTTACCAGTATATTAGTGTAGTTTTAATATGATTTGATTTGACCATGAGAGGAATAGAGAAAAGTAGGCTACAAATAATTTTTGTGCAGGACACTATGTGTGAGAGCATCTACTGTAAGACTATGAATTAGGCTCTTTGATAGGTTTGAAGCAACAGTAGACGTACATAGCTATAGAACTGTATAGCAGTCAGATATAAGAAAAACACCCAGTCTCGCCTGGAACTGCACCTATCAGCCAGATTATTTCATTACCTATGCATATTCAATAGATAAATACACAAATCCACCTGCACCTTATCTGAAATGGCTTTGATCAAAGGTGCGTTTCCCGATAACGATCAATCTTAGGGTTAAGTGCGATTTCAACGAGCGATTTTACGATGGCTCTTTAATTTGTAACACGCGTTTCCCAAAACAGTTCTGAAAGCGTGAACACGCAGTCACCTCTTAAGTGCTACTTAACCAGAGGTGCAAAATTCGGGTTCAGAAAGTAAAAGTATTTAGCTCCAATCACCTGGATTTGCTAATTTGCACAATTCTTCAGCCAGGAGGTAGAACTAATTAGTGAAATCAGCATGGCTGAGTTAATGGGTGGAAGAAACACATAGCAGGACTTTTCTTTTCTGATCCCTGGATTTTACATCTCTGTACTTCTGTCTGTAGTGCTGCTGATACGGGAGGAGGAGGGGCGATAGATTGGGACACGCGAACCCCATGGCCAATACATAGCCGGTTAGGCACGTCAGTTTCTTTTGAAATAAAATATTTTTCCCACTGATTTTACTTGTCTCAAACTTATTTATTTATAGGGCTATTTAAGGAATGGCTTTTATGGGTAATTTCCAAATAAATAAGAATAAGTCAATTAAAAATAAACAAATAAATGCATATATATATAGTTGCATCCAACATCACTATAAAAACAATAAGTGGTTATGGTAACCGTAAAATTAAATGAACACTAACACGAAAAATCAAGTAAAGTATGTGATTTATGGGCTTCTAAAACGGACTTAACCGTCTAAAACTGGTCTGGAGTAATCGTTAATCTACAAGCTTTTCTAAGAGCGTCTTACTTTAAGATGCTTTTGGGAAACGCACCCAAAGTTAAAAAAGCTTCATACGAAGGGTTTTACAACGTCTTAGCCTTACGATGCTTTTGAGAAACGCACCCCAGATCATTTTAAATCGTATTACGCCCTATTTACTGGAGTAGTATTATCTGTGAACCTCATGTGGAGGTCATCTGTGATCTTAATCCCGAGAGAATCTGCATTTCCGTAATTTGTAAAGTAAAAATTCTCCACCATAAATGACTGTGACAAAGTGAGCTATTATCGCTCCTGGAAATAACGCCAACCAGTCCAGAGTTAAAGGAGAACGGGGTTTTTATTCGTCCTTACACAATTACAATGCAACACACGGTTATGTCCCGTCGTTCGTCTCTCTCTCCACTCCCCGAGGGCTACTTTTCAACGATCTCTGGCTCACTGTTGAACAATCAAGGCAATTGGTTAATTGATACCAACAATCATACAATCAATCGTCCCCAATTGCCTGATTGCCGACAGCTGTGCCGGCTCCCTAAACCACCCGCGTTCACTCTCTCTCTCTTGCTAGCTGCGCCTAAAACCACGCCCCCCTACCACAATGACCTACCATATTTCGCACAAAACAGGTAATCTGATAATATTAATCGTGTGTGAGTCACCATCTCAGTAATTTGGGATGACACTTTTTTTTCCAAGCAAGAAGTCCTTGTTTTTCCCCTGCTTTTTTCTTCATCTTTCCGAGTTGAAATTTATGGAGGCTGCGGTGGAAATTATTATTACTAATTCAGAAATTTTGGGTGCCGGTGTTATACCAAAAGTATTTAACGGTTACTGCTGAATTTAACATGACTGAATTGAAAGGAATTGTAGCCTATATTATGGGTATATGGTTTATGGTTTTTCCAACTTTTCGAAGGTAAACGGGCGTATAAGGTTATGTTCCGGGAAATCTAGTCTAATACGTTTTTTTTTTTTTTTTTTAAACATTTCTCCATCAACCTACCCAGGGACAACTGTAGCAACTTCAACACACCAATTTGCATATGATGTGCAAATGTGCAGAAAAACGGAGAATATGGAAGTAGCCTATAGAAATGTTACGTTTCATTTGTACCTGTTCATAATCCCTGGGATTTCATAAGTAAATTTGAGTGAAATACTGACTGCGTTTATCCCGTGCAAATAGGGCTTTAATACCCTAGTCCAGTGCGAATAGGGCTTTAATACCCTAGTCTATAACAAATAGGGTTTTAATACCATAGTCCAGTGCGAATAGGCCATATCCCGGAGAACACAGAGGGCGACTTTAAGCATGCAGCCTGAACGTCATCATAGTGGGAAGGTAGCTCAACTCCCCTAAATGCCATCTCACGACAACCCAAGAATCGCATCGATCAACCTCTCAGGAATGTCACAGTTTTCAACGTTATTTTGTTATGCATGCACCTTCATCAATAAAATGATCATTCTCAGACTCATTTCGCACGGTTACACTGATATGCTCCTTCGATTTTACATTAATTTTAACAGACCTGAATTACGTAGCCTAAATCATGAAAGCCATCTCTCGTAAACATTGAACATCTCCTGTAGCAACAAACTTAGATAAAAAATAAATAATATAAATATATATAATAATATACATGAAAAATAATAGGCTATCCTTTAAATAACACACATGGCCAGCAATACATGCAATTCCGTTAGCAAGCTTTCTGTAGCTAATCCACCTTGACGTAGGCTACTACGAGCATTTAACGTTAAAGCTCTGACTTACCGAGCCCACTCACTGGATAAAATTGATAGGAGGCTTCGGTCTCCCATCCGCCTTCATTTGCAATCTTTCTTCACAGTTTAAGGATTGATAACGATACTATGTTACTCCCTCAGAATCCGATCTAGGATGTTTACATTCACAGGTTCCATTTTCTTTCAAATGCAGCCAAATTAAATGGCAAAAGCTATGTTACAAAAAGTGTGCTAGTTTAGCTTAATGTTAGTTAAATCACTAATGTTAACAATTAGCTAGCTATTAACACTACAACACGATAAAAAATTTAACTATTTACAATACGAATCACCACTGACAATGCCACAACCATAAAAATTTTATAAATCTTCTCTCTCTCTCTAATACAGTAACACAGTAATGCTCTACTCGAAATTGGCAGTGAAGATGATTATATTGCTGGACAGCTGAACTCGTGTTTTGAATGGTTAGACATTATGTCAATCATCAGGACGAGAACACGCACAAGAACACGCATGATTGGAACTCTATTGAATACTTTAGTGAGGCAGTGCGTCATAATCCACAATTATCCAATCATGCCTTATAAAGTCCCCCATTGATTTCCAATGGTCAAGTGAAGCAGTCAGACACTGTTCCTTTTAAAAGTCTAAAGGTGGCGCTTTTTTTCACGATACAGGAACAGAACTATATAAGAAGATACAAGGCATATTATAAGCACTTTTTTTTTTTAGCTTCACAAGGGAAAGTGTTAAGTCGGTGATGATTCAATATTAAAGAAAGCCTATGTTGTGTGTGTGATTGTGTGATATGCATGTTCTTTTTCACCCCTTTTTTTTGATGAAGCACTGCTTCACCTGTTGTCTTAGAGAAACCTCCTCTGGCCTGAGGGATATGCATGAAGGACATTTTTCTCCTCAAAATGTAAGTATTACTGCTTGTGATATTTCAAATATGTACGTTTTTCCACTCCGCCATGGTTTTGTGTCATATGTACGATATTATTATTTTCGCATTTTTAGTGCATTTCACATACTGTAGTGTAAGCGTTCATAGGTGGCTCAGTCATGCTTTATTTAGATTTGCCCTTATCCTAGAACATTAAATGTAATGTTCCACTTCAATGAGTGGAGGATCCAATTTTAAGTGGTCAAGTAATTGTTTCTTTATGTTTCTTCCCGGGATTCAGTTCACCTTGGAGATGCCGTCAATTATGATATTTGTGGGGTGTCGGGTTCGGAAGACCAGACGCGACAGTTAGGGGATAAAAAAGTGGGCACCACAAGTAAAAGGGGAAAGGATGTCCGCGAACGGAGCAGAGAAAATAAACAAATGGGAATAAAACCTCCCGGCGTGAAGCCAAATAGTAACGACCCAGACTCGAGCAGTATTAAGAGAAAGAAAATTATTTACCTCCTGCTCTATTTACTATGAAAGTGCTTAAAATAAGAGGCAAACGGAAATGAAACGAAAGAATATCGACCCAGAAAAGTGGGTGAAAAGCTCACAGACTCGAGCAAAGAAATGGCCTCTAGCTCAATATTCTACGAAAAAGCTAAACT
Organism: Ilyophis sp. 1 JC-2022; assembly: GCA_022702515.1. Lineage (NCBI taxonomy): Eukaryota > Metazoa > Chordata > Actinopteri > Anguilliformes > Synaphobranchidae > Ilyophis > Ilyophis sp. 1 JC-2022. Next base: position 70,699,636 of record CM040403.1, on the reverse strand, counting down.
AAAGAGGTAATATGGAAAACGGTAAGGAATGTTTATTGTCTCGGAAAGGACAGAAAGAAAAACCAAGGCGAGAAACAGAAAGTGCAAAAAAAGAGAAACTCCTAACAGGAATTTCTATGCACTAAGGCAGGTCCTGTGTTACTTTAACAGCAAAAACTTTTAAAGTGACGTGGTCGCCTATACTGCAGTACCTGGCTTTAGGTGGCAATGAAGACACAAAAGCACCGGAATAGAAAAGCACAGTGCTTATATAGCCAGGTTATACACCTGAAGCAGGTGCGCGAGATAAGTGCCGGACAGAGGAAAAACACAGCAAGGATGGCGTCCCGGAGCTGAGAGAGAAACCTTCGCAGACAAGGGGCAGCAACCTGCATAACGATGACAATATTATTGTATCTGTACTGGTTATTTAGGTAGTCTGTTTTGGTGGAGAGCTTGTAAAAAGAACATTGAATGTTAGTGAGGTAGTTAGAGATTTAAATGCACCCAGATTGGTGAAGTTGACATTTTTCAGCACATCAACTTCTGCCTGAGTGTACTGAAGACTCTGTTTATATTCAATAGTCTTTAACACAACTATTGATCCATGTGTTTGTAGAGTCCATGATTTCAAAACATGCAAAAATGTTTTGAAATTTCTCTCTTGCTGTTACATTAGATTACTGATATATTTGGACATAAAACTAGCGTTTTGGTGGTGAAACGTAGGCTATTGCAGTTGTAATTTACTATTACAGTATATGTGACGTGCGGTACATGTGATGTCACACCAACTGGTGCATCTGGCTACGCCCTTCCACCTTACACTATAAATCCAGCAAGTTGTGGAGAGGAGCATTTGTGTGAGTGATAGGCTATTGATAGAGAGAGGATGGCATAGGTGTCAATCCATACAGTTATGGGTATATGGTTTATGGTTTTCCCAACTTTTCGAAGGCAAACGGGCATATAAGGTTATGCTCCGGGAAATCTAGTCTAATACGTTTTTTTTTTTTTTTTTTAAACATTTCTCCATCAACCTGCCCAGGGACAACAGATGAAAATTAGCCCCAATGGCTAAATCTGGCACATTTACGTTTATTAATATGCATTGTCCTTTTCTTAAATGAATAAACCTAAACCTATAATTAATTTAATCGCAGCAATCACATTTTCTTTCTCTCTCTCGGCTATTCTCCCGCTTTGTGAGACCATGGGAAAAACAAGTAGCAGGACTGATCTAAAAATGACACAGTAGCCCACAAAATACCTACATTAGTTAACTTAGCTAACAGTTTTGACTGGTCAATGTTCATGTTTATGCAGTTTTGACCAAAATTAGATGTTTCTTGAGGTTTTAATGTGGCTATATGACTCAATTTAGCGAAGTTACTACGAGTTTCATTGTATATTAATTCATAGCTAACTTAGCAGTCTTTAATAACATTAACTGTTACTAGAAAATTATCCAAATTAAGATGAGAGCTAAGTTTATAACTAGGCCTTATTATGTAGCCTACATTCTCCAGTTCTCCACCTCTGCCATGGCCGCTGCTCCAGGCTCAGCAGCCGGTATGGTAGCCTAATGTATTTAAATGCGTTTTTTTAAAAACGTAGAAAAGCGCATGTGTTTTTACACAACAGCAACATATTTCAGTGCGATAGGTGGTCGCTGTGGAAATATCGACTGTACGGGACTTTGGAGAAACAAGATAAACTCTTCAGGGTTAATCAGAAAACAGCTGTAGCTGGATATACTGGTACTTGCTTTCCTAAACATATTTATACGAGAAATTTTGGAGAAAACTCTTTAGTGTCTTCTAAATCGAAAGTGATCAGGTACTGTGTATAGTACAGTAAGCAAGGAAAACGGCAAATTTGTACAATGTTTAAAAAATACATTATTGTTTCTATACGTGAACATGATTGTATACGTGTATAAACGGTGCATTTTAGGCATTTTACAGTCTGTGGCTGTGGTGAGAGGAGGTGTGTGCTTCGTAAGTGCTTAGGGCAATTAATAGCACCCTCCTAATTTATTGCACTGCATTGTAACTGGAGAAACTGAGGTTTTTCGCTAGAGGCTACCCTTTTAAAAAATACTGCATCAAAATTTATGGGATTTTCTTAAAGCTGTAGTTTATAATTTCAGACAAACATATGAATACTGTAATTGAGACCGATACGTCTCAACCACTCGGGGTGGTAAGTGACATTTCATAGAGTTAAAGTTTTTTGCTGTTTTTTGCATTTCACGAATGGTGGTGAGAGATACAAACTTGTCCTCACTATTAATGGGCACTTTTTTGGGGGGTATTACCTTCATTAGCTGCAACAGCACCCGGACAACAAGTAGCCAGGGCCTGATGTACCATATAGGCAATTGAGCAAGTGCCCAGGGGCACCACGCCCTAGGAGGGCACCAAGCAGCCGACATTATTTTTCCTTCCCCAACACAAAGCACTGGCTAGCTGAACCACCAATCAGTGCGCTCCTGTGCATAGCAATTGTTGCTAACACTGAACTCTATAAGTTCTGTGGTTGCTAACCACTACAGACTCCATAAAGCTTCCATTTAGAAATCATTACTGGCTCATTTCTATGAGGATTGTAGCCTAACTAAAATGAGGAGTTGTAGCTCTGTAGGCTATATCAAAATTAAATAAAAATGGTTAAACGGTGCGCATGGGGAGCAAAGATTAACAAATTCAATTGTCCATGTCACATAGGTTAGGTAAAGAATAAATATAAAAATGATGTTCAATTAAATTGTTAGCTAGTTACCCAGCTGTGCAAGATAGGCTACGAACAGTTATGTCATGTTATGGCAGTGCTGCTCTCACTTCCACTGACATCAGGTTAAGCTTCTCTTGTTTACGCTGAGAGCGATAGCTGACATTATGCACTGATATTTTCCTTATTAGGCTACATTATAGAATAGAATAGAATAACATTTATTTTTCCATTAGGGAACTTCAGTTGTAGCCACCAGCAACACCAAAAAAGACACAGGCAGTGGGGCAGACTCACAACACACAAACAAACATATCAAATAAAGACATTCAATAGAATCATTGCATTAATCAAACTAATTAAGTGAATTAAAGTGGAATACAGTCAAACATGATTAAAAATAGCCCCCGCCGTTCCGAGATATCCAGTGTCATCAAGCAGTCCAACACACAAACTCCGCCTCCACGACACGCAGTGTTGCGGTCTCTGTCCACTGTCGAAACGGAGCACCGAACTGCATCAGCCTTCCAGTCGTCGCCTCACTCCTCCCCTGCATTATCTTCTCCTTCCCTTCCCTGGTGGATTTTTGAAGATTGCCTGCAGTCCTGGATCAGTTCAGACATCTTCAACTCCGGCGAAGAGCGATGGCAAACTTTGTAGCTGCAGATCCGACGGACATTCCCGAGCATATGTTGTGAATGCGTCTCCATGGTGATGACCACAGACAATTTGTCAATATTATCAAAACAAGCAGCAGGAGTGCCCCGGAAAATCAACAAAACACATTCAAATGAACAAACACAAACACTAACACGAGAGACAGCTGGACTAAATGTCGCCATTACAGCGACACGTAGCTAGTACATTGTAGTCATTGTAGCTAGTTAACGTCAATAAAGACGTTTTTTTAAGTTCCATATACACCGCTCAAAAAAATGAAGGGAACACTTAATAAACACAGTATAACACCAAGTCAATTAAACTTCTGGGATATCCATCTGTCCTGTTAGGAAGCGTAAACGATTGTGAATCAATTTCACCTGCTTTGGTGCAAATTAAATTGACAACAGATGGACAGGAGAGGCAACATCAAGACAACCCCCAAAAAGTAAATGGTTTTGCAGGTGGTGGCCGCAGACCATTTCTCTCTCCTTATCCTTCCTGACTGATTTTTCCCTAGTTTTGCATTTCACTAGTGCCTTTGTCACTACCGGTAGCATGAGGCCATTACACGAGGAGAGCTGGACAGGGCCGTAGAAGGGCAACAACCCAGCGGCAGGACAGGTATCAGCTCCTTTGTGCGAGGAGGAACAGGAGGAGCACTGCCAGAGCCCTACAAAATGACCTCCAGCGGGCTACTCGTCTGCATGTTTCTGACAAAACTCCATGAGGGTGGCATGAGGGCCCGACTTCCTGTAGTAGGACCTGTGCTCACACCCCAGCACCGTGCAGCTCGATTGGCATTTGCCAGATAAGACCAGAATTGGCAGGTTCGCCATTGGCGCCCAGTTCTCTTCACAGATGAGAGCAGGTTCACACTGAGCACATGTGACAGACTTGAAAGAGTCTGGAGATGCTGTGGCGAATGTTATGCTGCCTGCAACATCATCCAGCATGACCGGTTTGGTTTAATTCGACTTGGTGTTATACTGTGATGATTAAGTGTTCCCTTCAATTTTTTGAGCAGTGTACATTTTTACTTCAAATAGCCTTGTGTCCAGATTCATATCTGTGAAAACCGCTTCAAATACATGATTTTTGACTCAATGAATGAAAACTATGGAGCAGAAGAATGAAAACGGTGCAACGTTAGAGAAAAGTAATGTTAAACTCTGACTATACGGAGGTTCTTAGCAAAAAATTTGACTAAAGATGACACTAGACTACAACTTATTTGATTTGATTAACCATTACCTGGAAGCATTTATGAGCTATGTGCATTGTGTCAACTGGTCGAACACAGTTGGCTAAGCATTGGTCAAATATGCTTAGTTTAGCTTCCTTTAGTCTACTTAGGAAAATAAAGCTGTTTTTTCCCCGACATGACCATGAACTGAATGAAATATAATACACTGTAATGTAGCCTACCCAAGACTCGCTTGATTAGCAAGGGGTAATCTGTGTTCAATTTCATAAAGTAGGCTATAGGCTACAAATGCAGGTTCATAGCTATAACTGACGGGTCCTTGCAATGGCCCGGGTTTGCGAGGAAACTTGCTTTCCGAAGCGAAAGCTTGACGAAATTAGCAAAAGTAACTAAGGATAGCTGGACTTGGGTGGGGCTAGACAAAGAGGCAATATTTTATTTCCAATCAGCTTTGTTCACTCCCCACATGGAGAGTGCCCTGTATACTCTGTTCAGATTTAGGCTATATATGATCCTGCTTGATAGTTACAATGTGATTTCTATATTTTCAACAGTAGCTAACAGATGGATTCACCAGTTATTGCTATTTATTGGAATGAGTATTGGATACAATATTAATAGTTGTAATTATTTTTATATTCGCGTCCCCCTGAGTTTAGTTTTGGTTGCAATTAACTTACATGCAAAAACACAAATTTCGCCAGTCAATATATCAGCCGTTTTAGCACCAATTACCAAGCCACTTGGCAGATAAAAAATATGGGAAAGATTTGTTCAGCCGATTTCATATAATTAAGTACATAAAAAGTTTGCATTAAGATAAATAATTTTTTTTTCAAACGACCTACCGTAGCTGCGCCTAATCTCGCCACCTGATCCCAAACTCGCCATTCCACTAGAGGCGCTATTTCCGCATCCGTCTTGTCATTATACACTGAACATCATTCAAAAACATAAGCTTCCTCTGAAGCTGAAACATTTAACTGTAAAATCTTACTTTTGATGTTATGAGAGACATGTAAATCTCTAGATCACATTGATCGTAATGTTAATCATTACAATTCCATTGCCGATAGAAATTTTATATGAAAACAAACGTCTTCCATTCATACCAAGGCTGTCAAAAAACTGAGCAACATTAAGGAAGTCGAAATAAACTAAAATAAACCAACATGAGTTGAACCTATTGGTTTCAGTTCATTGGGCAAGTCGGCTACATTTTTGCGTTTTGGAAATGTCTCCTTGTCGAATCTCATCAGAAGCGTTTCTGTCTCATCATAGCGCTCTTCTATTGTTGGGTCATGATGAATTTGTTTATGTTGTTTATGCCATGACATTTTTATGAGCAAATCACAAACTGGTGGTTCTCAACCTCAGTCCAGAGGGCCCCCTGCAAGGTAATTAACTTTTTCACCCACTGGCCAGAGTGGCTTGTGGAGTATAAAAATCACCAGCCATTTTCAATATTTTACCTTTTACAATAAACACAACCTGATTCATTACCAGCCAAAGTGGCTGCTCGAGTAAAAATCTTACCAGCCACAATCAAAGTTTTACCAGCATTTGACTGGTGGCTGGTGTTAATTTCACACCCTACCCCCCTGTGTATGCTGGTTTTTGTTCCAAGCACAATTGCAATCCCAGAATTTTAACAATTTTTTCTTAATGAGGTTTTTTTCATGTTTAGAGGGATTATTTACCCTCATTGTTTGATTTTAGCCACATGGTCAGAAATAGCTATGCATACCATGAAGAATAAAATTCCCATGTTCACATTATGCTTATTGTGATATTGAAAACATATACAAAAGGAGAGGTAAAAAATGTTTTAACTAATCAAATTAAAGACTGAGGTGAATCAATTGGCTCCTAATTAGGTAGTTGAACCTAATTAGGTAGTTTAGATGCCTTCATAATTGTTTCCGTAAACTTATTAACATAATGCAGGTTTGGCTTGTTATCATTTGTATTGTATTGGAATTCTTCGTTACTCACCACATGGTTAGTTTTAATGGCCAGATGTCCACAATTTTACCAATTAGGAGCTTATTGATTCGCCTCAGTATTTAATTTGATCAGTTAAACCTTTTTTTACCTCTCTTTTTGTAGATGTTTGTATAGCACAATGTGAATACTAGACTTTTTCTTCATGGAATGCATAGTTATTGTGAAAATAATGCTTAATAGGGTAAATAATCCCTCAAAACATAGAATACAACTACTTAATAACAATTCACAGCTTGTTAAAATTCTGGGATTGCAAAGAAAACCAGGAAACACAAGGGGCCCCCAGGACTGAGGTTGAGAACCACTGTTTTAAACCATAAGCTTAACCATATTTAACAATATGTATACTTTATCCTGAAACTAATTTGAGTTAAACCTCCTTTTAGCTCAATTAAATAAATATTAGCTTGTGCTCATGGCTTCACACATGCCTTCTGTATCTCTTTTACCATCACTTCATGAATTTACATTCTTACTTGGCCCATGTAGCATTGCTGTCTAATGAAGACTGCATTGCACATTATCATAAAGTTAGAGGTTCAACATTTAATATATTCGTATTTAGTGTTGCATCTAAATTATAGTGGTCCTGATTGCTACTAGATGGTAACGATCACACTGGTCATCAAAAGATGACAGACCTCCTTCCAAGTAGGTCTACCCCCCTCCCCCAATCATAATAAACATCGAACAAAAAGTTCGGACATTTGTGTTTGGTAGATTATTTCTCTGTTGTAACAATGCTTCTTGGCAATAAATTGTATACCGTTGGAAAGCCTGTTTATTTCCCTTTTAAATGGTGCCCCATTTGTAAGGAACATGCATTTGTGGGATGAGCAGCACAGCTGAGTATGTGGGTTGCGCCTATGAAAAATTTGCCAAATCCTCTCTTATTGCCAAACAGCTTATTCTGCTGTTGCTATTGACTCTTGTTTGAGCTTCCGGCACTCCCAGGTGCTGACAATCAGGTGCCTGATTGGCACCTGATTGGCAACACCTGTGAGCATGGGCCCTGCTACAGTGGTCAATTGGTGTCTGCTCCAAGAATCGGCATGCCACGTTTGTCTGATCTCGATAAGGCCCGTGCGATAGGGCAACTTCAAGCTGGTGTTCCGCAAAAGCAAGTTGCGGCATTATTTGGAGTGAGCCCTAGTACCATCTCCAAACTGAAGGCCAAGTTCCATGAAACGGGGGATGTCAGAGACAGACCGCGAAGTGGGCGTCCCAAGAAGACGACACCCCAAGAAAACCGGTTCCTCACCCTTTCAGCACTTAGGAACCGTAGGCTGTCTTCTACAGATTTGCAGTCAAGGTTTGCAGGACGATATGGCACACGGCTCTCGGCCCAGACAATCCGGAACAGACTGCACGCAGTCAATCTCCGGGCTCATAGGGCTGCCAGGAGGCCTGCCATGACTGCCCTTCACCGTCAGGCTCTTTGCGCTGGTGTCGGCAACACCTGCACTGGAACCTGAACATGCGGAGGAACGTTATGTTCAGCGATGAGTCCAGATTCTGCCTACGGAAGTTGGATCGTAGGGTCAAAGTGTGGAGAAGATGGGGAGAACGCTATGCTGATTGCTGCACCGATAGAGTAACACCTTTTGGTGGAGGCAGTGTGATGGTGTGGAGCGGCATCTCCATCACTGGAAAAATGAGGCTTGTCATCATTGGAGGCAATCTCAATGCAGAGATATCGAGATGAGATTCTACAACCAGTGGCAATCCCATATCTCCACAGTCTGGGACCGAACTCCATCCTCCAAGATGACAACGCTCGCCCCCACAGAGCGGGGTTTATCAGAGACTACCTCCAGAATTTGGGAGTAGAGAGAATGGAATGGCCTGCCAACATATTTAAATGCTACACAATTTTATGACAAAAAAATATGCTAGCATGCAAAACTTGATGTATTTATTGATATTTGTTATTCAGTAGCTAAATCAATTGCTTGACAGATAATCAATGTAAACAGGTTGAGAGTTTCATCCGTTTAAAGGTAGGCTACGATGACAGACATTAAACATTCCAGGGCTGCATACCAATACTAGCATATTTCTTTGTCATAAAATTGTGTAGCATTTAAATATGTAGGACAGCCTGTGCGCTGGAAAAAGAGTAGGTAGGCTATGAATCCTTTAAACTGAACATATTCTCAATCTGTTTCCATTTATTTTGCTTGCTTATGTGAATCAAACAATTAATTCCCCGAATAATCAAGAACAATTATGTAGCCTATAATGACTAACAAATGACAATGACAAATGGATAACTAACATGAGATTGTTTAATAATTCTGAATAATTAACTGGCAACAAAAAAAAAAAACGTTTTCTCAGAGTTGTACGTTAGCATTGCGTTTTCTTCTCATCATGTTAAAGAACGTAGCCTAAATAATTTAAGGCGGCACTCGATTTAGTCAAAACGAGGAAAACCTCTTAAATTGCTGGAACCAGCGTTGAGTGCAACGCATGCATTCAAGCAAAAAAAAAGATTTTACCCAAATATGTGCTGTTCATTGATCACTTAGCTAAACTTTCAACTAATTTTATGTCATCACAAATGTGGATATAGAAAAATGCTGCACAAGTTTATTTACCTATTTATCTTGGTTATTAAGCAAATCAATTTTCGTTTGATTGTTAGGCTATCTGGCATATGCAATTTTTTTTTTACAATAGCCTAATAATCCATTTAAAAGCAAGATTAGCCTACAGAAAATCTGGTACATTCAACATTGTGACCTTTTGCACTTATTCTATGTCCACCTCAATCAATAGATCTACAATTCATGGTTCATAGCTATGCTCGTACCACAACCCACAGTAGGCTATTATTGTTTTCATTTTAATTGGAGAAATTAAGTAACAGAAAACCGCAGGGCGTTCATATGAGTTAAAACACTGGCTCTTTCATATATGTTTTGGGGGAAAAAACTCAGGATATCATCCAAGTGAATTTCACCTTATTGAAAATATTTTATATTAATTGGCTAACTCTGTTGTAGCCTACCCAACAGCTTTGCTGGGTTTTCTTCATTCAAAATTAGCGAATTTGAGGGCAACAGCTAAGGAGAGCCGTCGATCCACTGCGCCAGTTAAGCTTGCCACTGACTGAACAGGTAGCGGCAGTTATCCTCGATCCACTGTGCCAGTTACGCTCGACAGCCTGCGCCAGTTATTCTCGAACCACTGCGCCAGTTACGCTCGACAGGCTGCACACGCCACTAACTCAACAGGCTGCGCCAGTTTTTCTCGATCCCTTGTGCGGGTTATCCTTGACACCCCTGTTGTGTGTGAAAAGACTGACACGCACACACGTTTCAACGTCAGGACATACACTGCTTTTACTTCAGTCTCCTAGCGTACAGCTCCTACTTCCTTGTCTCAGCGCGCGCTCTGCGCGTAACGTCAGCATCCCATAATAGCCACACAGTCCTTAAAGGTACCGTAACCATTATATAGCAACACACAGCAAACCCCATGTAACACAGTGTGACCCATGTTATTAGAACATAACATTTCTCCCCCCCTCAAAAAACCCAACAGCATACCCCCCCAACTGACAACCAACCTAAACATTTCTGAAGAAAACTGAAAGTATAATCAGGATGGCAGAACAACATGACAGCATGAACAGTAGGAATGAAAAAATGTACTAGGCAAGAATCTGTGACGAAAAACTGCTAAACTAAGAATGGTAACTTGTGACATAGTCCTGCAAGGTAACAGGCCGAGCCCTGGCCCGCACCGGCCTTGGGTCCGGCACCGCAGCCTCCTGGCGTGGCGCTGCCGGAGGTGGGACAGGGGCGGGGGGTGGAACTGGGGCTGGGGGTGGGCCAGGATCAGTGGCCATGGTGTAGGGGAATGGTGACGGGGCTTGTGCTGTGGCCGTGTGCTCAGAGAGGGGTGCTGGGACTTTCCTCAGTCTACTAGCGTGCCACCGCGAGCCGTCGTCGAGCAGGAATGTGGCGGGGCCGAGAAGGCGTCTGACCTGTCTGGGCTGGGACCAGAACGAGGCCAACTTGTTGTGTCATTGTGGCCGTCGAGCCCTGACCCAGTCGGAGACCTGAAGTGACGGTGGTCTCGCCCTGCGCTTCTTGTCAACCTTCTCCTTTGTATCCCGCTGCCGTGCGGCAACAGTCTCTCGGATTTGGGTCAGGGAGGGTTTGGGAAAGTTTTCATTTGGTGCTCGGAGCCTGTGCAATGGCAGTTCCAATTCTTGGCCGAGCATCAGAAACGCTGGTGACACCAGAGTGGTGTAGTGTTGGCTCGCTCTGTAGTGCAGCAAGGTCTGGTTGAGTGCCTCTTCGAATGCACAGCCTTGGGCCAGGTGTGCACGGATTCCGTTCTTCAGTGTTGCGTTGAAACGCTCTACTCCACCATTGGCCTGTGGGTTGTAGAAAGCGGTTCGGATGTGTTTGACACCCCTGCTGCCAAGAAAGTCAGAGAACTCCGCAGACGTCATCTGAGGTCCATTATCTGTCGTTATGGCCCGAGGCACCCCCCAGCGTGCAAAGAGGCCATCCAGTATCCGGATCATGACATGTGACGTCACTGTCCCCACTGGCACCACCTCTGGCCACTTGGAGTGGAGATCATACACGACCACCAGGAAGCGCTGGTGGTGGGGAACACCACGGCCATGGATTTCCCCACAGATGTCCAGCTGTACATGTTCCCAGGGGCGGGAAGGCCAGGGGAGCGGCTGTAGGGGAGGGGGTGACGGGGGTCCGGTTTTCCCACTGAGGAGGCACGCTGAGCAGTTCTGGACCATATGCTCTATATCGCGGTCGATAGCTGGCCACCACACCAGCTCACGGCACCGCTGCTTGAGTTTCACGATTCCCAAGTGACCTTCATGCGCTATCGACAGCACATGTGCACGCAGAGTGTTTGGGATAACGGTGCAGAGCCCCCTCGAGACACACGTGTCTGCCCAGCAGGAGAGCTCATCTTTCACCCTCGCAAACGGCTTCAACTCTTCAGGGATGCGGGATGGCCAGCCGTTTCTGATGTACGTGCACAGCTTGGATAGTATTGGGTCTCTTTCCGATTCAGTTTTCAGTTCCTCCAGTGTGACTACTGGCTGTAACGGTGTATAGAGTGCTTGGATGAGAGCCGGTTCTTCATCGTATGACGGGACAGAAGGGATCGGGGCCGTGATGGAGCGAGAAAGGAGGTCTGCCACCACGTTGTCTCTGCCTGGCGTGAAGATGAGGTCATAATGGTACATAATTTCCCCTACGTTCCATGCCAACCCTGCCTACTTTCCGTCGTGGCCTGAAAACGCACCTTTTCAGACTCCACCTGGACTAATACTTATCTAGGACCTCATGGTTTGTGCTCTTGTTGAACTGTGTACTCAAGATAGTCAAGTTCATAATAGTTAGAATAGAATTGTATTAGAGCTGATTTACCCAGTTCACTTTGAACTGCATTGTGTTCATTACTAGGGATAGCTGCTACTGTATGGGAAGAATGTGCTTTCTTATCTGTTCTGTAGTTACTTCGATGACCTTCCTGTATGCACTTACTGTACGTCGCTTTGGATAAAAGCGTCTGCTAAATGAATGTAATGTAATGTAATGTAATGTACTGGCGGAGACGTTCCGCCCAACGATGGAGTCGTAGTGGCTTGTGACCCGAACCCGACGTCGAGAGCACTGTTGTGAGGGCCTGGTGGTCTGTCCTGATGGCGAAATGACGGCCATAGAGATACATGTGCCATCGTTCGCATGCCCACACACAGGCCAAAGCCTCACGTTCACCCACGGAGTACAGCTGCTCTGTGGGTGTCAGGGCCCGAGATGCAAAGGCGATCGGCCTCTCTGTGCCGTCATGAAGCTGCGACAGGACAGCTCCAACTGCAGCAGCGGAGGCGTCGCAGGTGATGAAGGTTGGGCTGGAGAGGCTGAAATGGGCGAGGACAGGAGGTGAAGTTAACTGTGCTTTCAGCATGGAAAAGGACTCAGCGCACTGTGGTGACCAGTCCCAGGGCTTCTCCTTCTTCAGGAGCTGGCGGAGGGGTGCTGTCGTGTGTGAGTAGTTGGGCAGGAAACGCAAATAATAAACGGTCATTCCCAGGAACGAGGCGACCTGTGTGGTGGAGGTCAGTTCTGGGATGCGCTGTATTGCCTCGACGTTGGAAGAGAGAGGTGCAATTCCATTGGCTGAGAGGCGGAATCCGATGAAGTCCACAGTCGGCACTGAGAAGAGACATTTCTCGCTGTTCAGGGTCAGGTGATGTTTGGTGAGAGCCTCAAACACACTGTGTAAACGGGCATCATGGGTGGCTTGGTCTGACCCATGCACCACAATGTCGTCCAGGTAAACTGCTGTCCCCGGGACCCCAGCAAGAATCGTGGACATGACCTTCTGGAAGCAGCTGGGGGCAGAGCTAAGACCAAACGGCATGCGCGTGTACCTGAAGACCCCAGCGTGTGTCACAAATACTGTCAGGTCCCGGCTGGCTGGGTGAAGGGGAACTTGCAGGTAGCCCTGGCGCAAATCCAACTTCGAAAAGACTGTTGAGCCATGGAAGAGAGTGGTGAGCTCCTCAGCTGTAGGTAGAGGGTATTTGTCTGGGATGACAGCTTTGTTGACCCGTCGCAGATCCACACAGACCCGGAGACCCCCTGACTTTTTCTGTGCGACCACCAGGTTTGAGATCCAAGGTGCTGCATTTGTTGGCTCGATGATACCCTCTTCTAGCAGGGAGGTGAGCTCACCAGTGACGCCCTCCCGGAAGGCGAGTGGCAGGCGCCTGAGGGGCTGAATAACTGGTGTCACGGCAGGGTCAACCAGGGGTCGATGAGTGAACGCTGTCAAGCAGCCCAGGCCGTCGAACAGTGCTGGCCACTGCTGGTGCATCGTCGGGGAGACCTGCATTATAGCCCTTCCACTATTGTCCATTAGAGAGAAGCCCAGCTCGATGAAGAGATCCAGGCCAAGGAGGTTGGTACCCCGCTGTGCCACATGAAAGGGGAAGGAGGGAAGGTGCGTCGTACCATAGCGGACAGGCAGGTCAAGGGTGCCCACCATCTCAATGGCAGAATTTGCATACCCCCGCAAGCCTGTGGACGGGGGTCCTAGTGGCATGTGGGAAAATAATTTCCTGTATGTGGCCAGATTGAGGAGCGATGCTGCAGCCGCGGTATCCAGGATGAGTGGCACGCTAACCTCCCCCAGCTGCACTGTGCAAGTTTTGAATGATACTCGTGTGGAACGGATATTACTAATTTCTGTGTATCCAGAACCGGACTGGGGAAACCTGTGCTGCTGTGCCACATTGGTTGGAGCTGAACGACAGACTTTAGCAAAATGATTTAGTTTAGAACAGTTTCTGCAAGCCTGTCCACGGGCAGGGCACTGTGATGCCCTTGTTGCATGGGAATTAGACCCACAGTTGGCACAATTGCGTCTGGGGCCTACAGTGGGGCGCTGTCTACTCATTTGTTGCACAGGCAGGCTGTCGTCACTGGGCGGGGAAACCTGTGATGACAGATCTGTGCGCTGCAGTTGTTGTGCTAGCACTGCCACTGTGTGTTGAGCAGGGCTGGCTAGCACAGTAGAGCATTCTAGAGCAGATTCCACTTGCAACGCTATTTTGATTGCGTCAGTCAACGTCAGATCGTCAGGTTCCATTAATAGTTTTTCTCGTGTCTTGTCACATGACGTGCCTTCTATCAGTTGGTCTCTGATCATTTGGTCATGCAACGCTCCATACTCACAGGCTCCTGCTCGCTCACGTAGATCAGCCACATAAGTCTGTATAGACTCACCGGGTCGTTGGTGACGCTTTCTGAGTCTGTACCGCCGTATCAGGACTCGTTGTTTTCCAGAGAAATGGTCCGTCAGCAGCGTGACTGTAGCAGCGAAAGTTGCAGCTGATCCGAGCGCTCTGAGAACTCGCTGGCCCTCGATACCGAGACAGTGGACGAGGAGAGCCATCTTTCGTTTGTCGGGAAGCTGCTCGGCGGAGAATCCCAGCGCCTCAACATAGGCATTAAAACCTGTCAGCCACCGTGTCCATGGCACTGCGGGTTCTCCGGGCACCGCGAGAAACACTTCGGGTGGGGGAAGGCTAAATCCAGCCATCCTCGTCGCCAAATGTTGTGTGTGAAAAGACTGACACGCACACACGTTTCAACGTCAGGACATACACTGCTTTTACTTCAGTCTCCTAGCGTACAGCTCCTACTTCCTTGTCTCAGCGCGCGCTCTGCGCGTAACGTCAGCATCCCATAATAGCCACACAGTCCTTAAAGGTACCGTAACCATTATATAGCAACACACAGCAAACCCCATGTAACACAGTGTGACCCATGTTATTAGAACATAACAACCCCTGCGCTGTTCTCGACAGACTTTTGAGAGGAATCGGCACCTCATATGGGAAGAGACGCTGACAGGAGAGGCAACTGGCTCGCGCAATTTTCCCTATATGTAATGCTGTTCAAGGCGATGAAACAGATTACTTGTGCTGCTAGCTTTGGTAAGTATATTTTTAGAGCAGTATATTTTTTTACGGTGCTTTGTTCTGCGTCTGATCTATTGAAGTCAAACCTTCTCCATATCACTAAGTGTGAGTTTGTTTAGGGGGTGGGGTCGTTTTTCACCTCTGTATCTCTCTATGGCTAATTGATCGCTCCCAATAGCATCCCAAACAGTTACGTCTGCAATGTGCTGCGTGGTTCGCAGCCAACTCGCCGGTTCTTCAATAAACGAACTTGGCCGCATATTATTAGAAAGATTTTTTTAAATACTAATTTGCCGCATTAAAAGCGCAGTATAAGCAAAGCGCGATATTCTCGATGTTGCTTAATTTTGTATGCCCAACAAAATGATATCGAATATTCTAATAATATCCGATGTATCGCCCAGCCCTATGTCAAACTAATCAGAAGTGTTACCATCGATATGCTGTCTATTGAGGAGTTGATGAAATGGTACTTTAAAACTGCCCAGCCGGCATGTGACCGATCTTCAACGTTGAAATGTAGTTGAAATAATGTCAGTTGTTGTTTCAAAGTTGAAAAAACTTTGAAACAATGTTTAATGCTAAATGGTTGTAAAAAGGTTAACATACTTATAAATCAACGTCGAAATTTGAACAAGATCTGTATGTTGAATCAACATAATGTCTTCAACAATGTTCTGCCTTTTAAATTATTATTATGATCATTAGGCTATTATAATTTTATTAGCATTTTATTAGATAGATAGATAGATAGATGGGTACTTTATGAACTCCCGTTAGTCTAAAATTATGAACTACAGCTTTAATAAAACCCCATAAATTTTGACTTACAACTGATCCTCTCACCACAACCACAGACTGTAAAATGTCACCATTTATACACGCTAAGAAAATCATGTTCACGTATGGAAACAATAATATTTCTAAAAAACGTTGTAGAAAAGCATTCTCCCTTGCTTAATGTATACAGTACCCAAAGTTGGGCTGGTTACTTTAAAAAAGTTATATACTACACACTACTCGTTACTACTTCCAACAGTAACTAAGTACATTACATATTACTCCATGAGAGATATAATTTGTTACACTACTTTTATATTACTTTTCCGTTACATCCGTAATTGATGGGAGGAGACAGCAGTAACACAACATTTAAGAACAGAGCTGAATTAGAGGCGACTTTACAATTTATAGCCTAAAGAATGCCAACATTATAGGCACATACCCACACAAGCAAATCACAAGAACAGACCCACATTTTAAAAGTTATTTAATAAGAAGATGTTATATAGACTTACAACAAAGTAACAACATAGCCTACTGAACGTTATTAAAAAAATATGAATCTCCTATTCTCTTTCAGTTTGTGAATGATGCATTAGTAACGTTAATGCACATGCTAATGGAACCTGACTGAGACAACAGGGTGAATGTGTTGTAAGAAATTAAGATAACGTTGATAACATTATATAGGCTATACACGGTAATAAAACGTTAGACCAAACTAGTGGCTTGTATGTCTGTAACATTAGCTAAATTATATATTGGCCAAGATTACATTAATGTAAGAACTTGTCGTTTGCAAGGTAACACGTTAACGTTAGCTAGCGTACATTACGTTGCAGCGTGGGCAACTTAGAATTGCTTACCTGGGTGAATTTCATAATCAATGACGAGAAAGACAATAATAAGTGGATTTGGCCCTCAATATTATCCCCCAAGTGAGCATAGTTCTTTTGAATGATGTTTTGCTTGATACTCGGACACAAATCGGATTCTCTAGCAGAGCAGCAGTAAGCTACGTAGCCACAACATTCTCCAAGTGGGTGACCTAGCGAATGACAGAGCGCTGTGTGGGGTTAAGTTACAAATTCAGTCCGAGGCTTTTATGGCCTACCTTGTATTAATGTAGCTACCTGAGTCATGGAACGATATTACGGGATTTTTATGTGAAGTGATAGAGAACACATCTCAGAAATTTACTCAGGTGTAAAAGCAATAGATTAAATTTTTAAAATTAAAACAGGCTAGCTGCTGCATGAAACAAAGATGGCAACGGTGACAGTTTTTGAAAAATATTCTGTGGCATCAGAGATGGCTGAAATAGCATCACATGTGCACTACCTTATAAATCCAAAACCATGACATTCACATCCTTATGTGGATATAAAAAAGCATCAGTGGTTAGAATATGTGGGCCATCAGGAAAAGTTTTTAATTCAGCATGCCTTGAACCAGGGGGAGGTTAAGATGGGTAACTACACTGCTCAAAAAAATGAAGAGAACACTTAATCATCACAGTATAACACCAAGTCAATTAAACCAAACTGGTCATGCTGGATGATGTTGCAGGCAGCATAACATTCACCACGGCATCTCCAGACTGTTTCACATCTGTCAGTGTGAACCTGCTCTCATCTGTGAAGATGGCCAATTCTGGGGTTCTCTGGCAAATGCCAATCAAGCTGCATGGTGCTGGGCTGTGAATACAGGTCCCACTACAGGACGTTGGGCCCTCATGCCACCCTCATGGAGTCTGTTTCTGACAGTTTGGTCAGAAGCATGCAGACGAGTAGCCCGCTGGAGGTCATTTTATAGGGCTCTGGCAGTTCTCCTCCTGTTCCTCCTCGCACAAAGGACCAGATACCGGTCCTACCGCGGGGTTGTTGCACTTCTACGGCCCTGTCCAGCTCTCCTCGTGTAATGGCCCGTCTCCCGGTATCTTCCCCACGCTCTTGAGACTGTGCTGGGAGACACAGCAAACCTTCTTGCGATGGCACATATGGATGGACAAGTACCCCCGCCAGGAGTAATTTATGGCTGCATAGCTATGAAGACAGAGTTTGAGAACCCATCCAGTCACGAGAGAGTAAACAATCCTATCCACCTCTCAAGAGCCAGCCCAGGAAGATGGGGTCACAGAAGATGGACCAAGTACTGATCCTTGTGGAATACCACATTTCATTACTGAGTAACTGGATACTTCTTCATTTAATTTAACAAATTGTTTCCTATTGTATAAGTATGATCTGAACCATGCAAGTGCTTAACCATTGAGTCCAACACAGCCCTGGAGTCTGTTTAGTAGAATCTCATGATCTATTGTATCAAAAGCTGCACTTAGGTCAAGAAGTACAAGAACAGACACAGAGTTTTGGTCGGCTGATAACAGTAAATCGTTAATAACTTTAACAAGTGCCGTTTCAGTGCTATAGTAGGGTCTAAATCCTGACTGGAATAATTCATGGATATGGTTTGAGCCAAGGTATGCACCAAGTTGCTTCGCAACAGCTTTCTCTAATATTTTTGATTCTCTTTTCAGTGAGTACATTAAGACGCATTTAAAGGGTAAAAAAGAAGCATCAGGCTACCCCTCTTGGGTGTCTGATGATTCTGACAAGGATGACTGCAGAGTTTGCTTAGACCCAAACAATATTTCAGTCAACAAAGCCAAGAGACAAATTTCAAAACCGGTTGGTCAGAGAAGCAACCAGCCAAACACAACCTTGATCCAGGATCCTGAACATTTTCTGCAATTCATGTTTTCAAATGAGTATGACATCTCACACTTTTCATTTCTGACAGAAGCAGTAGCTCTGGTACTGTGGAGACATGCAAAGGGTTTCCCAAAACCACCAAAATACATCAATGTGTTCATCATGGCCTTCACCCCCGCTTATGCCTGGCTCGAGCTTTATGTCATGATTAAATTGCCTGACAGGGTTCTGTACCATGACACAGGGTGGCTGGATGTCTTCTCTCTGTGATTTTTTGGGAGAATTGACGAGTGAGCTAGACCCTGGTGATCACATTGTTGAATTTGTGTTATAAAACACGACTAGGCAAAACATGCATGAAAGTGAAAGGTATAACACTACATCATACTAACACGCAAGTTGTCAATCTTTCATCCCTCACAGAATTGGTACAACACTATGTACAGAATCCAGAGACCCCAGCTCGTGAAATTACAACCAATTGCTCTCTGATTTAAAAACCTTGCCATATGGATTCTAGACAAGTGTTTGGGGTTGAGGGTCTTGACAACTGCCTTCAACATCCTTTTTCATGCATAATCTCAGGCCCATTA
Organism: Ilyophis sp. 1 JC-2022; assembly: GCA_022702515.1. Lineage (NCBI taxonomy): Eukaryota > Metazoa > Chordata > Actinopteri > Anguilliformes > Synaphobranchidae > Ilyophis > Ilyophis sp. 1 JC-2022. Next base: position 70,680,478 of record CM040403.1, on the reverse strand, counting down.
AACAGTGGTAGAAGTGTTTTTGTGAAAATACTGCTTGAAAATGCACAACATGTATTGTTGACAGTACCGCAGAACATTGTATGGTTTTATTCGTGCTGGCAGCCAATGTATGATGAAGTGCTTTGTAAAATAAAGAATGTACAGTTTGTAGAAGGTCTTCCTGAATCTTTGACCTATGATGTTTTGCTACCTTTGCACAAAACCAATATGGTCATTGTTGATGACCTTATGACCTCTGCCAGTCAGAGCTCTGAAATTGAGAGAGCTTTTACCAAGTATACACACCATAGAAACCTAAGCATCGTACATGTACAATGGGGGAAATAAGTATTTGACACGTCAACAATTTTCTTATCAAACATATTTCCAATGTAGCTACTCACATGAGATTTTGACCAGACATTGGTATTAACTCAATAAAACTACACAGCTAAAGAAATTGTAACATTCCAATCTTTTAAAAAAGTTATATGCAATAAAGTGGAATGACACAGGAAAAAAGTATTGAACACGCTAAATTAAATGTATTTAATACTTGGTGGAAAAGCCATATTTGTAATATTTGGTCGCATATCCTTTGCATGCCATGACTTCCTGATGTCTGTGACCCAACAACATCAAAAGACTCTTGATATCTTATTTTCTGGTAATCCTACAAGCGAAACTGTAACCTCTCTGCATTTGAATGGATCTCTATGGGAATTGGGGGGTGGGACTAGATCAAGGATTTGACGTATCAACTAAGCCTTAAACCATCACTCTGCTGCCAGATATGCAGTAGATATGGATGGATAACTTGAAGGGTTGTTTCTCCTGACACATTTTCCTATTGAACTTTATGGAAAAATATGTCAGGAAAAGAAACCTTTCAAGTTTTGAGCGGTAAATTACAGCCGGGCGTAACACAATTTCTAGTTTTTTCAGTTTAGTTTTACGCAAACAACTTAGAATGTGCATTAGCTCACCAAGGCTAAAGAGTAGTTTCTTGTTATTTTCGGAAGTTTTTACAAATTTACTAGTCCCCTTCCAGACTTAATGAATATTCTGTAGAATAGCTGCTAAATATAAATTTAGAGGAGATCTGCAGAAATGTAGTAATCTAGTTCAAGAACTCTCATGAGTCTGGTGTTGCGACTACAAATTGACTAACCGAGAAAATCCTCGCCTGCTTATATGGATTTTGAGAGTGGTCAGAAGAAGATACCAGTTACCAAAATATTATAGATACCATAGTATTGAATATGCCTGAGGGATATGCATGAGGGACATTCCCTCTTTGAAATGTAAGTATTAATGTTACTGCTTGTGATATTTCAAATATGTACGTTAGTTTTTCCACTCAACACAGTGTTGTTCTATATGTTATTTTTTTTGCATCTTTAGTGCATTTCACATACTGTAGTGTAAGCTTTAATGGGTGGCTCAGTTCTTTTAATGTTTGATTTGCTGTGAAGCTAGAACATTTGCCAGCATTTCGCTGGTGGTGGAATGTTATTTTATTGTAATCTTACCATATATAATATAAACTGTCTACATGGTATGGCAATACTTGTCACTTAGGCCATGGAATATACTCATTCCAATTTACTGTGCACTGATACGTGCTTGATGAATGTAACATGTTCCTTGGAGTCATTATGAATGGGAACTTTTTTTTTTTAAACTACAGAAAAGTGTGATCCCAGTGCAAAAGTATACATATTGTGTACAGGAAAAGGTTATGTTTTATTGAGGTACAAGAGTGAATATTGTTAAGGAATTTCCGAATCTAAGTTTGCTAAATTTAGATTTTAAGAAATAAGAGTGATCAACCACGAGGTTAGGTTAAGCCGTTAACAAAGGATTGTTCGTTTATTCATTTAAGAAAACTTCTGCAGAAGGGTGCTATCCAGTCAAAGTAGATGATCAGACAGAACCCCAATTTCTGTTGAGTAATTCATTAAATAGACTAAAACTATGACATCACAGGAAATCATTCTCATTGGTTAAATACAGTTTTGAGGGTCTTGAAACTGTCCACCAAATGAAGACATCAAAGGAATTCTTACAATGGAGGGCACAGGAAGAATTTCTATGGGAACCTAGCCAGATTACTATTCCTAGGGTAGTAAACCAACATCTGCTTCAGTACTCTTCGCAGTTTATAGCCCTTCCAATGGTTTTACGAAGAGTTCCTTCAGACAAGAGAAACAGTTGTCTAACCATTTTTAACTCAGGAACTCTACATCAAAGGATTTCACCAGAGCAGAGAACAGTGGTAATTAAATTTCATTCACAATCCCCCGGTTTTGTGGATTCGACATCCACATAACAAAGTGTAATTTAAAAGAAATTTAGATATAAAACCAAACATAATGAGAAAAAATGTATTTGTTCCTGCATAAAAACCCTAATCTAAACACATGGAAAATAAGTTATCCCTTTTTCCTTGCTCCACTAGGTGGAGTCAGATTTTAAAAACTACATCTAATTAGATGTTTGAATTACTATTTAAAAATTTTGGGATAAATTCTACTCCACATGTAAAACCATGAACACCAAACCTCCTAGCCTCAATTTGACGGAAGCTAGGTAAAAGATGGCATGATTTACTAATCTAACAATCTTTTCCAGGTATTTTCTGAAGGTGGAAAAAAAACCTCTTCTCTTATGAGAGGAAAAATCCATACATTCAAATCTGGAAACATGTACCAGCTCATGTCCCAAATCATTTTAAGTCTTCATCACGAATGGCACAAATTTCATCAAGATAATTAACTGACTGGTTATCTGATTCAACTTTGTCATTCAGCATCAATGCAGTAATAGGCAAATCAGTAACATTGTTTAAACACCTTGTAAGACATTTTACAATTATTCCAATGATACACTATTGTGGTTGACAAATTGTTCTGTCTTTTCGGTCGCAATCCCAATGTCTTATCTTCCGGAAATGAATGACTTGAGTTCGAGTTCAGCTCCAGAGTGTGTGGTGCATGTGTATGTGAGGCAGTGGCTGCTGTGCTCAAAGTTGTTATGATAACAACAATCTTGGCAATGTAGTACAGATCACTCCTCCCCTGACTCCTCATCTGAGGAGACCAGATTGTGAGCTTTCGCTCTAGTTGTAGAGGCAGCTGGTTGATTATCTTGGCCATTGGGACAACCTTGGTGGGTCACTTTCTTCTCCTGGACCTGGGCCTGGAACACGCCTGCAGTGGCTCGCATGGATCCACGACTCCCTTTCAGCTACCTTAATCGCCGTCTGTGTGGTAAGCAGGATCTGATAGGGTCCACGCCACCGGACACTGTTCCACGCCTTCCGCCTGAGGTCTCGAACCACAACCCAAATGGCCTGGTTGGAGGCGATGCAGAAACCCCTCTCTTGCATCAGGAATGGTTGCCTTCACTCTGTTGAAAAGATCTTTTAGGATGTTGTTAAGTGCAAGACAATACTGCACCATGTCCTGTTCGCATGACATCAGGGTTAACCTGTCTTGGGGAAAGGGTTTGTTAACCATCCTCATAGGTTTACCAGTAATAACTTCATATGGAGCAAGCCCTGTTGTCTGGTGTGGGCGGCCCCGCATAAACATCAGTGCCAAAGGCAAAACTTTCATCCATGACAGACCTGTTTCTGCCATCAGCTTGGTGAGTTTTACCTTCAAGGTCTGGTTAGCCCTTTCCACAATACCTGCTGAGGCAGCATGGTAACTGCAGTGCGTTCTGAGGTCAATCTGTAAACTGTTACAAATCTCTTGAATCACATTATTGACAAAATGGCTCCCTCTATCTGAAGAGAGCTTTGTAGGCAACCCCCACCTGGGGATTATGTCTCGCAGTAGGCTCTTTGCTACCGCGAATGCTGAGGCATGCTTGCAAGGAAACACCTCTGTCCATTTTGAAAACACATCAGTTAACACAAGGCAATACTTGTAACCCTCACATGGTGTAAGCTCAATGAAATCCATCATAACATGTTCCCAAGGAGACTCTGGTCTAGGATGTGCTGACATTTTCATTTTTATCCCCTTACCAATGTTGTTCTGCATACAGATGATGCATTTGGCACAGCTCTGCTCTGCAAACACAGTGAACCCTGGTGCATACCAATACCTATTGACATCATCTACCACCCCCGTTTTTGAGATATGATCTGGTCCATGTGCTAGTTTGAAAGCATAATGAAAACATGAACGAGGTAACACTGGTTTGTCATTAGGCCCTAACCACAGGTTGTGTTGAGTATGAAATAAACAGTTTCTCTTCCATCTTCTCTTCTCAGAAGGGGGAGCAGTCTCTTGCAGATCAGCAATGTCTTTGAGAGACAGAGGAGGAGTTACATGGGAATCTGCAGATGAGAGAGACAGCATAGACAAAACAGGAGAGGAAGGGGAGACAGCCGCTGCTTTGGCAGCGAGATCAGCAGTCGCATTCCCTATGGACACAGGATCAGAGTTTTTAGTATGAGCTTGGCATTTGCACACCGCTAGTTTGGAAGGCAATAATATTGCCTCTAGCAGGTTGTTAATCAAAGCATTATGTGCAATTGATTTACCAGTTGACGTGAGAAATCCACGATTTTTCCACAACATTGCAAAATCATGGACCACATTAAATGCGTAGGAACTGTCTGTATGAATGGTAGCAGACTTACCCTTAGCCAAAATACATGCTCTTGTCAGGGCAAATAACTCGGCGGCTTGCGCTGAGAGATGGCTGGGAAGCCTGGCTGATTCTAGCACCGTATCAGTAGTTGTAACCGCATAGGCAACAATTGGTTGACTAGTATCTGATCGCTGGGCTGAACCATCTACAAAAAGCTCAAGATCAGGGTTTGACAAGGGAACGTCCATGAGGTCAGAACGTGGTTTATTGACTAGGTCGACAACAGCGACGCAATCATGGGGTTCTCCGTCTTCCGGGGTAGGAAGGAGAGTGGCTGGGTTGAGCAAAGTGCATCTCTGAAGGGTAACATTAGACATGGTTAACAGTACATTTTGATAATGCAATAGTCTTGCTGGGTGTAGGTGTGAGGTCTTCGCCTGCAAGAGCAAAGCAGAAACGGCATGTGGAACATTGACAAACAGCGGGCGCAGTGCTACTAAGTCTACACAACTTAACACAGCTTCGGTGGTAGCTGCCACCGATCTCAAGCACGAAACAAGTCCTCTAACGACAGAGTCAAGTCGTTTGGAATAATAGGCTACCGGTCTGTACCGGTCACCATGCTTCTGTTCACTGCTGACATATAACCATCTTTTTCATTTGTGAAAAGATGAAAAGGTTTGTCATAATCAGGGAGGCCCAAACAGGGTGCTGTTGACAGCCTCTGCTTGAGTGTTGTCAAAGCCAGTCGGGCTTCGTCAGTCCATGTGATTCTGTCAGAAGGAGCTAGCTTTTGCCCATGGGCTAAATCAGATAATGGTTGTGTTATCTCTGCAAAATCAGGGATCCAGGCTCTGCAGTAGCCTGCTGTTCCCAACAGAGACATCATTTGTTTTTTGGTCATGGGCATGGGCAGTGCAAGAATTACTTCAACACGATTTACCTAGAGCTTTGCCTTCTCTAGAAATAACGTGACCAAGATATGTAACTTTATCACGTACCAGCTGGATTTTGTGCTTGGCCACTTTGTGGCCATTCTCTGCAAGATAGAACAACAATGCCCTGGTGTCCTCGACACACGATTCCTTATCCGGACTAGCGATCAGCAGATCATCCATATATTGAACAAGAACGCTACCTCGTGGGGGAGTGAAACCTTCCAAATTCCGTGCCAGCTCGGCATTATAGATTGAGGGGCTGTCGACATACCCTTGAGGCATTATGTTCCAGACCCACGTTTTGTTCTTGAATTGGAAAGCAAACCAATATCTGCTGTCGGGATGCACAGGGATGGAGAAAAACACATTACTCAAATAGATGACACTGAAATAAGTAGATGACGAAGGTATCGAGGCAAGGATAGTCACAGGATTTGGACAAAGAGGCATTGTAGGAATAACGGCGTTATTAACAAGGCGTAAATCTTGGATAAAACGCCATTCACCTGAAGCTTTTCTTACAGGGAGGATTGGGGAATTTACAGGAGAATCATTTTTCCTTTGCCTGTCAAAGCACCTTGTATCCTTGCATTAGAAAGGTGCTATACAAATAAAGTTATTATATTATTATAAGAATATAATTAACCAAAAACTGTACAGATCTACCGGTAACAAACACTTAACATGAAGGAACAAACACACAAACAGTAACAGAAACAACAAAAATAGACAAACAAAAATGAAACCGTAGTTTCAGTTAAACAGAGTTTTAACTAAGAAACCAGAGACAAACAACAAAAATATAGCGCTATGTCCATTAACGGGCTAAATTACAAGCACATTTGCCAGGGCGTACCTTTGTGCAGGACAAAGTTATGTAAAAGCCGGATTAATGCCATGCATGAACTGATCCCAGGTAAATTACAAACACATTTGCCAGGGCGTACCTTTGTGCAGGACAAAGTTATGTAAAAACCAGATTAATGCCATGCAAGAACTGATCTCAGGTAAATTACAATCACTTTTCTCAGGGCGTACCATAGTGCAATAGAAAAGTACCGTAAAACTGGATCAGGTACTAGCTAGATCAACAGACAGCGCCAACCGCTATCTCATGCCACATCCGACAACATACAAGACAAAAACCCAACATTCAACACCAATTATCAATGAATATCAGGAAAAGCCACTATTCTCGTAAGCTCAGCATGTGACGAAGGCTTAGCCATGAATGGTCACAAACCAATCCAGTAACATAGCAAAACAAAACCAAGTTTAAGATCACTTAAAACCAACGTGGGTCTTAAAACAACGTACCGTAATTCAACAACCAGCAAGAAAACAGGGAGTTTTCCACAATCACCGAGCCGTCTACAGCCGCAGTTTAGAAAAGTAATTCCGAGCTTGAAAGCACCACGCGTCCGTGCTGTTCTCCCCACCAGCTGTTGAAATACCGCAGTTGTCCCAAAACGTACTATCAATAATGAATTAGTAACCTTTAATTTCTCGTCGCCAATATTGTTAAGGAATTTCCGAATCTAAGTTTGCTAAATTTAGATTTTAAGAAATAAGAGTGATCAACCACGAGGTTAGGTTAAGCCGTTAACAAAGGATTGTTCGTTTATTCATTTAAGAAAACTTCTGCAGAAGGGTGCTATCCGGTCAAAGTAGATGATCAGACAGAACCCCAATTTCTGTTGAGTAATTCATTAAATAGACTAAAACTATGACATCACAGGAAATCATTCTCATTGGTTAAATACAGTTTTGAGGGTCTTGAAACTGTCCACCAAATGAAGACATCAAAGGAATTCTTACAATGGAGGGCACAGGAAGAATTTCTATGGGAACCTAGCCAGATTACTATTCCTAGGGTAGTAAACCAACATCTGCTTCAGTACTCTTCGCAGTTTATAGCCCTTCCAATGGTTTTACGAAGAGTTCCTTCAGACAAGAGAAACAGTTGTCTAACCATTTTTAACTCAGGAACTCTACATCAAAGGATTTCACCAGAGCAGAGAACAGTGGTAATTCAATTTCATTCACAATGATTAGGCTACATATTTAGGTGTGTTCATACCATGGTATGGGTGAATACTCTATTCTGATTGGTCAGTGGGTGGTGGTTATTATGTATAATCCTCAGTCATCCGGGTCACAGATTTGATTACCGTTCTAAATTCATGAACTGCCTGGGTAGGCGGCCAGCTTCACAACAGGAATGGTAAACTATGCTCCATGACCGGTTAATTCAGAGTCTAAAATGTTCAAGAACATAAGTGGAATAAATAAAGTGGAATAAATAAAGTAAAATAAGCAGAATGTAGCCTACCTACTTTCCCTCAGTGACTAATGTTACTGGACGGTAGACGGCTACTCCGCCTCGTAGTCTACAAATAGTAGCCTAATTTAGCCTCTTCTTCTTCTTCCACTTCTTTCTATTTTTCCTGCCGACCTGCCTACCTACCCTCAAAGAATAATTCTCCCCATTGGATAACGGCCCTTAATCTGCCTATCACAAGCTATGTTTAAAATTGCCTCGTCGCATTTACATGCTTCAGAGGCTTCGTGGTTACAGTGTTGCGCTACAGTGTAGCACATTGTTAGATCAGGTGAGAATCAAACTGGCTTTTATTTTTGGTACACAATTTCTTGTACTGCAAGACAAAAGTCTTATTTGGTCTGCTGATCTCTGTTAAATTGCTTTGGCCTAGCGGTCAAGATCTTGCTTTTCATGCGTGAGGTCAGTGGTTTGATCCCCCGCCAGATACCAAAGTGTAATTTCATTTGCCACTAAAACAGTGTGCACATGTATAGTTTTTCTCATACAAGAATGTTATTTTCACATTAAAGAACATAGTTTTCTTGCAAATGCTAAGAAATTGAACAATATTAACTGTTCATTATTTCACTTGTACTTAAAAAGAGGTGAAAGTCACCCAACATGTTCTGGTAGCCTAATGTTTGTCTATTTGCTACAAACACAAGGTTCACCGCAGGTTAACGTTCACATTACAGGAACAAATATCCCATTTCTCAGGTACAAACAATACAGTTCAAACGTAAAATATCATCTGTTTAACATCGCATTGTTCTATTAATGTAAAAAATTCTATAACTAACTGTGTTTCAACAAACATTTGTTTCACACACGGTCACTAGGCTACTCTCAATCTCACACAAATGCTGTCTAGCCTACTTATGTTCTGCTCTTGTGGTAACTGTGTCTGACTGTGGAGACCAAAGTTTCGAGGCTTGCCTTGTAAGGAATCGGGTTCGGAGGACCATATTTGGATTTCTATAGAAACCTATGTGGGTCCTACAGAGCCTTGACATTCTTGTGTTCACAAAATTCAGTTCGCAAATATCATTAAAATTATTATGTTACGAAAATTAGTACTATTACTTATTTGGCATCATCCGACCCACAAACATACAGTAGGCTACATTAACAGGGCAAACATGTCTAGATACTAGGCTTGGGCGATATGCCGATATTATCATACAACACGATATTGGATGGCCATGATATATCGTCCTCACGTGCCCAATAACAGAACGATATCCGTGAATATTTGCTTAGGGTCCCAACTCTTTTGAAACTAGTTTGCCATGTCGGGCTACCAGTAGTCAGTTTTTGGTAGCACTATTGAGCAAGATGGTACCCCCAAAACTCTTGGGGCAAGCTACATTAAAATGGTGTATTCTAAAAGGCCACTACAGCCATTTAATTCAATAAGATATTGTTTAATAAAAAATGGAAGTTAAATGTTACAACAATAAGAAATGTTGTTTCTTTCTTTAAGAGGGCGTAATGCCCAGAACTCCTTGACATAGGCTACTTGTAAAATAGCGTGCCCCTGAACTGGAGCGTCAAAGTCACAGTCAGATCAACCGTCTCAGCTACGTGTCCAATCAATCCGACTGTCGGGCTGGACAAAGAGAACAATACTAGCTAGCTAACAATAACCCACCAAAGACGTGAACGCAAATTCTAACCTTAGCTTCTAACAATAAAAACACTGGTAGACAACACTTAATTTAACAATTCATTAAAAGTTTTTTGAATTTTCTTTTGAGGATTTTTTCATAGGCTGACATGGAAAGCAATAAACACAAAGCGGAGCTTGCGTTTGCTTTCACATTCGGTTACAACTTGCAGGAACTTTACAATATTAGTAGAAATATTATAACCGCGAGTCTGTATTACCATGCTTAGCCCTATCTGTGCATTTGCAATGGATTAGTAGCCCTGAGGGGCATACTACGAAATAGGATTACAGAACTGATTAAAACCCCAGACCTTAGAAAAATAAAAAGCCAAAACCTCCCAAATCTGGAACATGGATTTAAGTAGAGAGCTTCCCGGTTATCCAGCTAACTCAGTAATCCTCGCCATAGTAGTTATGTGGTCATAGTTTAGGCTACCCATGTGGTTATAGTTAGACTGTTTTCTAATGAGTTTTCTTCAGCAAGTCTGCGTGTGCGTCTCCATCTTACATTTTATAATACTGATGCTTGGAAACATAACCTGTATGGGAAAGTAGCCTACATAAAGGGAAAGGTTTTATTTACCTCTCTTTTGAACTATAAAGGACTTTTCAAATGGAACCTTTTGCACATGTCAACTATTTTAAAAGTGTTTTCTGAAGAAACGGTGGAAGCAGCTAATTATACTAACAGCTGTTACGTAACAATTTATTTAGATATTTACTTGTGAAAACCGAATGGCAGCTCTAAACAAGGCGATGTTTTCATTTTGTTTGCTGGTGGTTAAAACCGTTACACCACAATTTATACCTCCGTAGGGGTAGGTGTAAATATAGTAGCTAAATTCAACATAACAAGCAGTTTGGTGCAACCCATTTTGATTGGGCAATATGTAAACCTTAACTGAGTAAACACTTAACGTTAACTAGCCTACGTTTGATCTTACGTAGGCTATAGCTGGTGCAACCAGCCCAAAACCAGACTTTTTTTTTCTTATTCCTTATTTAGATTGCTACTTGTAAGTATTCATGTTATTTCGTTTTATTTTTGATATATGTTACATGAATGGTGTTCATAAATACTGAGTTTTTGAATAGCCTAATAAAAAGACGATAACATCATAGCAGACCTGCCGACCCTAAAGAATACAAATGAGTAGTCCTTTATGCGCGCATACAGATGTTTTTTGTGTTTGCATGCGTGCCGAAAGCACACGCTGAAAAAAATACATCACACAGTACATTGTGAAAAAAACACTTATTTATTGATCACTGAAACCGAAACACAAAACCGCCAGTCATCGGGATTCATGACTGTTCACCATGTTAGTAGGCTTGCATCGGGTAAATCATATTTAAATTAACAAAAAATCTGTTTGAAGCCCAAAATAAATATATATGAAAATATATTTATTATAATTACTTCTACTTGAATATTATATTCTTTACTCTCATACATTCATGTCATGTGAGTAGAGGAGGCATTGTCAATCTATGAGTTAAATAAATATACCTTTTCCTCATTTTAGGCACATCTCTCAATTCATTAATTTGTATTAAGTTTTGTAAGGGCATTTACTGTAGCTGTGCATAATATCACTGGAATTAGGCATGGTATACAGAACTGATTGGCCCACATTGTTATACCTTAACAGTATAATTCACATTACCACTAATGATAATAATAAATAGTAATAACATAACATTGTTCATAATTACATCCCTCTTAACACACAGCACTTTTCCTAATAACGTTAGCTCCTGTAATTATAAATAAGAATTCAATATTCAATTATTAGGGACTTTAAGCAGCGACGGTTGCGGTGACCAGAAATAAATTTGTGTTCACGCCGTAGCCACAGAAATCAAAGTCATGATGCAACAACTCTTCCGAATCAACGACGGCAGTGTTCAACTGTAAATTATTCATGTTAGCTACGAAAAATGTGGTTTAAAAAGGCCCAGAGAGGAGTTACTGAGTGTAAAGTTATGCTTTCGACAATTAATTAATTTCAGAAGAGGAGTTTTTATTGTTATATGACGTGATATAAGTCTGACAACTTAGATTTACCTTACGACCAGTATTCGCGTTTCGGTCTTGATTGACGTGACTTCGGAAAAACCGATTAAATTAGCAGGTGTCTTAGAAAAATGCTATAACATTGTTGAAAGTATAAGTTTCATTATCTATTGTAAAACCAATGTTATTCCAAAACACAATAATAACGGAAAATTCACTCGTCTAATTCCCACGTTGTAGCGACTACGTGAAAATCTACAGGTTACGGCGGCAGACGGGAGCTAATCAAATTTACGCATGCGCAAAACAGAACAGAAGAAAAGTTATTTCCGGTCACCGTAGCAGTCACCGCTTAAAGTGCCTATTAACTTACCTGCAACTACTTGGTGACTTATGTTCACGTTTGTATTGCAGACTGTGAAAAATGCATGGTTTGGTATTTTAGAAGGTTGAAGACAAGGCCATTGCTCATGGTATAAACGCATGGTTTGGTATTTTAGAAGGTTGAAGACAAGGCCATTTCTCATGGTATAAACGCATGGTTTGGTATTTTAGAAGGTTGAAGACAAGGCCATTTCTCATGGTATAAACGCATGGTTTGGTATTTTAGAAGGTTGAAGACAAGGCCATTTCTGATGGTATAAACGCATGGTTTGGTATTTTAGAAGGTTGAAGACAAGGTCATTTCTCATGGTATAAACGCATGGTTTGGTATTTTAGAAGGTTGAAGACAAGGCCATTTCTCATGGTATAAACGCATGGTTTGGTATTTTAGAAGGTTGAAGACAAGGCCATTTCTCATGGTATAAACGCATGGTTTGGTATTTTAGAAGGTTTAAGACAATGCCATTTCTCATGGTAAAAACGCATGGTTTGGTATTTTAGAAGGTTGAAGACAAGGCCATTTCTCATGGTATAAACGCATGGTTTGGTATTTTAGAAGGTTGAAGACAAGGCCATTTCTCATGGTATAAACGCATGGTTTCGTATTTTAGAAGGTTGAAGACAAGGCCATTTCTCATGGTATAAACGCATGGTTTGGTATTTTAGAAGGTTGAAGACAAGGCCATTTCTGATGGTATAAACGCATGGTTTGGTATTTTAGAAGGTTGAAGACAAGGTCATTTCTCATGGTATAAACGCATGGTTTGGTATTTTAGAAGGTTGAAGACAAGGCCATTTCTCATGGTATAAACGCATGGTTTGGTATTTTAGAAGGTTGAAGACAAGGCCATTTCTCATGGTATAAACGCATGGTTTGGTATTTTAGAAGGTTTAAGACAATGCCATTTCTCATGGTAAAAACGCATGGTTTGGTATTTTAGAAGGTTGAAGACAAGGCCATTTCTCATGGTATAAACGCATGGTTTGGTATTTTAGAAGGTTGAAGACAAGGTCATTTCTCATGGTATAAACGCATGGTTTGGTATTTTAGAAGGTTGAAGACAAGGTCATTTCTCATGGTATAAATGCATGGTTTGGTATTTTAGAAGGTTGAAGACAAGGTCATTTCTCATGGTATAAACGCATGGTTTGGTATTTTAGAAGGTTGAAGTTACAAGGTCATTTCTCATGGTATAAACGCATGGTTTGGTATTTTAGAAGGTTGAAGACAAGGCCATTTCTCATGGTATAAACGCATGGTTTGGTATTTTAGAAGGTTGAAGACAAGGCCATTTCTCATGGTATGAACGTGTGGTTTGGTATTTTAGAAGGTTGAAGACAAGGCCATTTGTCATGGTATAAACGCATGGTTTGGTATTTTAGAAGGTTGAAGACAAGGCCATTTCTGATGGTATAAACGCATGGTTTGGTATTTTAGAAGGTTGAAGACAAGGTCATTTATCATGGTATAAACGCATGGTTTGGTATTTTAAAAGGTTGAAGACAAGGCCATTTCTCATGGTATAAACGAATGGTTTGGTATTTTCGAAGGTTGAAGACAAGGCCATTTCTCATGGTATAAACGCATGGTTTGGTATTTTAGAAGGTTGAAGACAAGGCCATTTCTCATGGTATTTCTCATGGTATAAATGCATGGTTTGGTATTTTAGAAGGTTGAAGACAAGGTCATTTCTCATGGTATTTCTCATGGTATAAACGCATGGTTTGGTATTTTAGAAGGTTGAAGACAAGGTCATTTCTCATGGTATAAACGCATGGTTTGGTATTTTAGAAGGTTGAAGACAAGGCCATTTCTCATGGTATTTCTCATGGTATAAATGCATGGTTTGGTATTTTAGAAGGTTGAAGACAAGGTCATTTCTCATGGTATTTTTCATGGTATAAACGCATGGTTTGGTATTTTAGAAGGTTGAAGACAAGGCCATTTCTCATGGTATAAACGCATGGTTTGGTATTTTAGAAGGTTGAAGACAAGGCCATTTCTCATGGTATGAACGTGTGGTTTGGTATTTTAGAAGGTTGAAGACAAGGCCATTTCTCATGGTATAAACGCATGGTTTGGTATTTTAGAAGGTTGAAGACAAGGCCATTTCTCATGGTATAAACGCATGGTTTGGTATTTTAGAAGGTTGAAGACAATGCCATTTCTCATGGTAAAAACGCATTGTTTGGTATTTTAGAAGGTTGAAGACAAGGTCATTTCTCATAGTATAAACGCATGGTTTGGTATTTTAGAAGGTTGAAGACAAGGTCATTTCTCATAGTATAAACGCATGGTTTGGTATTTTAGAAGGTTGAAGACAAGGTCATTTCTCATGGTATAAACGCATGGTTTGGTATTTTAGAAGGTTGAAGACAAGGCCATTTCTCATGGTATAAACGCATGGTTTGGTATTTTAGAAGGTTGAAGACAAGGCCATTTCTCATGGTATAAACGCATGGTTTGGTATTTTAGAAGGTTGAAGACAAGGCCATTTCTCATGGTATAAATGCATGGTTTGGTATTTTAGAAGGTTGAAGACAAGGCCATTTCTCATGGTATAAACGCATGGTTTGGTATTTTAGAAGGTTGAAGACAAGGTCATTTCTCATGGTATAAACGCATGGTTTGGTATTTTAGAAGGTTGAAGACAAGGCCATTTCTCATGGTATAAACGCATGGTTTGGTATTTTAGAAGGTTGAAGACAAGGCCATTTCTCATGGTATAAATGCATGGTTTGGTATTTTAGAAGGTTGAAGACAAGGTCATTTCTCATGGTATTTCTCATGGTATAAACGCATGGTTTGGTATTTTAGAAGGTTGAAGACAATGCCATTTCTCATGGTATAAACGCATGGTTTGGTATTTTAGAAGGTTTAAGACAATGCCATTTCTCATGGTATAAACGCATGGTTTGGTATTTTAGAAGGTTGAAGACAAGGCCATTTCTCATGGTATAAATGCATGGTTTGGTATTTTAGAAGGTTGAAGACAAGGCCATTTCTCATGGTAAAAATGCATGGTTTGGTATTTTAGAAGGTTGAAGACAAGGCCATTTCTCATGGTATAAACGCATGGTTTGGTATTTTAGAAGGTTGAAGACAAGGCCATTTCTCATGGTATAAACGAATGGTTTGGTATTTTAGAAGGTTGAAGACAAGGCCATTTCTCATGGTATAAACGCATGGTTTGGTATTTTAGAAGGTTTAAGGCAATGCCATTTCTCATGGTAAAAACGCATGGTTTGGTATTTTAGAAGGTTGAAGACAAGGTAATTCTCATGGTATAAACGCATGGTTTTGTATTTTAGAAGGTTGAAGACAAGGCCATTTCTCATGGTATGAACGTGTGGTTTGGTATTTTAGAAGGTTGAAGACAAGGCCATTTCTCATGGTATAAACGCATGGTTTGGTATTTTAGAAGGTTGAAGACAAGGCCATTTCTCATGGTATGAACGTGTGGTTTGGTATTTTAGAAGGTTGAAGACAAGGCCATTTCTCATGGTATAAACGCATGGTTTGGTATTTTAGAAGGTTGAAGACAAGGCCATGTCTCATGGTATAAACGCATGGTTTGGTATTTTAGAAGGTTGAAGACAAGGCCATTTCTCATGGTATAAACGCATGGTTTGGTATTTTAGAAGGTTGAAGACAATGCCATTTCTCATGGTATAAACGCATGGTTTGGTATTTTAGAAGGTTGAAGACAAGGTCATTTCTCATGGTATAAACGCATGGCTTGGTATTTTAGAAGGTTGAAGACAAGGTCATTTCTCATGGTATAAACGCATGGTTTGGTATTTTAGAAGGTTGAAGACAAGGCCATTTCTCATGGTATGAACGTGTGGTTTGGTATTTTCGAAGGTTGAAGACAAGGCCATTTCTCATGGTATAAACGCATGGTTTGGTATTTTAGAAGGTTGAAGACAAGGCCATTTCTCATGGTATAAACGCATGGTTTGGTATTTTAGAAGGTTGAAGACAAGGTCATTTCTCATGGTATAAATGCATGGTTTGGTATTTTAGAAGGTTGAAGACAAGGCCATTTCTCATGGTATAAACGCATGGTTTGGTATTTTAGAAGATTGAAGACAAGGCCATTTCTCATGGTATAAACGCATGGTTTGGTATTTTAGAAGGTTGAAGACAATGCCATTTCTCATGGTATAAACGCATGGTTTGGTATTTTAGAAGGTTGAAGACAAGGCCATTTCTCATGGTATAAACGCATGGTTTGGTATTTTAGAAGGTTGAAGACAAGGCCATTTCTCATGGTATGAACGTGTGGTTTGGTATTTTAGAAGGTTGAAGACAAGGCCATTTCTCATGGTATAAACGCATGGTTTGGTATTTTAGAAGGTTGAAGACAAGGCCATTTCTCATGGTATAAACGCATGGTTTGGTATTTTAGAAGGTTGAAGACAATGCCATTTCTCATGGTAAAAACGCATTGTTTGGTATTTTAGAAGGTTGAAGACAAGGTCATTTCTCATAGTATAAACGCATGGTTTGGTATTTTAGAAGGTTGAAGACAAGGTCATTTCTCATGGTATAAACGCATGGTTTGGTATTTTAGAAGGTTGAAGACAAGGTCATTTCTCATGGTATAAACGCATGGTTTGGTATTTTAGAAGGTTGAAGACAAGGCCATTTCTCATGGTATGAACGTGTGGTTTGGTATTTTAGAAGGTTGAAGACAAGGCCATTTCTGATGGTATAAACGCATGGTTTGGTATTTTAGAAGGTTGAAGACAAGGCCATTTCTCATGGTATAAATGCATGGTTTGGTATTTTAGAAGGTTGAAGACAAGGTCATTTCTCATGGTATAAACGCATGGTTTGGTATTTTAGAAGGTTGAAGACAAGGTCATTTCTCATGGTATAAACGCATGGTTTGGTATTTTAGAAGGTTGAAGACAAGGCCATTTCTCATGGTATAAACGCATGGTTTGGTATTTTAGAAGGTTGAAGACAATGCCATTTCTCATGGTAAAAACGCATTGTTTGGTATTTTAGAAGGTTGAAGACAAGGCCATTTCTCATGGTATAAATGCTTGGTTTGGTATTTTAGAAGGTTGAAGACAAGGCCATTTCTCATGGTATAAACGCATGGTTTGGTATTTTAGAAGGTTGAAGACAAGGCCATTTCTCATGGTATAAACGCATGGTTTGGTATTTTAGAAGGTTGAAGACAAGGTCATTTCTCATGGTATAAATGCATGGTTTGGTATTTTAGAAGGTTGAAGACAAGGTCATTTCTCATGGTATTTCTCATGGTATAAACGCATGGTTTGGTATTTTAGAAGGTTGAAGACAATGCCATTTCTCATGGTATAAACGCATGGTTTGGTATTTTAGAAGGTTTAAGACAATGCCATTTCTCATGGTATAAACGCATGGTTTGGTATTTTAGAAGGTTGAAGACAAGGCCATTTCTCATGGTATAAATGCATGGTTTGGTATTTTAGAAGGTTGAAGACAAGGCCATTTCTCATGGTATAAATGCATGGTTTGGTATTTTAGAAGGTTGAAGACAAGGCCATTTCTCATGGTATAAACGCATGGTTTGGTATTTTAGAAGGTTGAAGACAATGTCATTTCTCATGGTATAACATTACATTACATTATAGGCATTTAGCAGACGCTCTTATCCAGAGCGACTTACACAGCATTTTTGCATTTATACATAGTATCAATTTACAGCTGGATATATACTGAAGCAATTCAGGTGAAGTACCTTGCTCAGGGGTACAACGGCAGTGTCCTACGTGGGACTCGAACCTGCGACCTTTCGGTTACAAACCCAGTTCCTTAACCACTGTACTACACTTGTATTTTAGAAGGTTGAAGACAAGGCCATTTCTCATGGTATAAATGCATGGTTTGGTATTTTAGAAGGTTTAAGACAAGGCCATTTCTCATGGTATAAACGCATGGTTTGGTATTTTAGAAGGTTGAAGAGAAGGCCATTTCTCCTGGTATGTGGCGAGGAAGTTCTGGTGCGCAGACACCTTCTTTTTTTTTCTGGAGGTGCGGTCTCTTTGTTTTATTTTATAACAGCAGTCGTTCCATTCAAGCAAAGGATTTACATTTCACCTAGTGAAAGTCTTATTGAAGTGTCAATATCGCTGTGGAAATGTCGACTTTACTGCATATTGACAAGCTGTAGCTAATAAACCGTTCAGGGTTAATCAGATTATTTAAATAATATAGGCTAGCTATTATTGTTCCTATATCGGAACATGTTTTTTACCGTGTAGAAACAGTGCATTTTATTGTCTGTGACTGGCAAGATGAATTGCGGCAGTGGAATTTCAGGGGGTTTCTTATAGCTGTAATTTATAATTTCGGAGAAACATGCCTAATTGGAACTTCGACGACTACTACGGCTAGGGGGGCACTGTGGATAAGAGATTCATAACCGGCTGGTCAAATTAAAAATATAGGCAACGTGTAATTTTATCCCATTAAAAAACCCTAGCTTTTAATTGCAGTCCACTCATTTCATTGCCACGTTAAAAATCAGTTTAAAGACTTGAATGATTATGCAAAACCGATCGAGCATTAAACTTTATTCCAGAGTATAGCCTAGCTATCTTTCTAGGTAGCCCAGTGGTAAAGTTTTTCCATACAAATCCAGCGATCTCGGTTTGAATCCCACATGGGGCAGAACTGTTTCACTTTTGGACAGGTACAATGCCTAGCTACTATTCAACATAAAGGTGTGGATTACACGGTTTTAACACACTCTGCTGAGGCAACCACCCTCCCCCCGATTGCTTACATATTGATGTAATGTCACAGTTACATTCCTATCTTTGCCTCAACGTCGTGCGTTAAAACTAGGGCTGGGCGATATGGCCAAAAATGTTATCACAATAAAAATTTTCATGTCACTCGATATTGATAATTATCTTGATAAATATCAAATAGTTATTTCTGTCAATTTTAAAGGCTATTTTTGCTCTTGAATGAAAGCTGAAGAAACTTGTGGTTCAGAATATTCTTTATTATTCGAACGTGACAAACTAGGTCTACTTGCCGAACCACAAATCTGAGGTACAACATTATAATTCAAAAGAACCGTATAACGATAACTTTTACAAATGGTATTAATAATGAAAAAGAAATAAATAAAATCTCAATTCTGGTCAGCACACACTGTGCACAGATGGTTTCAAACTGTTTTCAAGTATTTTAAAGTAGAAAGTAAACAAAATAAATGGACAAAAGAAAAATCATTTTCAATTTGGTTAGTATTGTCAATTCTCAATTTGGACAAGCAAAGCCATTACTCTAAGTTACGGGTAAGAAAGACAAGTTTGTCCACTGTCTCTGGTTTTAAAGTTGCCATATTGCAGGTCACATGCAGCCACCATGTTTTTGCATACACCGATGGCTCGTTCCACCTTCTTGTCTTTCGCCGCTCTCTGAGGAAAAGGAAAGGAAATAAGTGTAAAATTTGCATGTCATTTCAGATTATTTCTGAGCAGTTATAAGACAGCAATTGACAGCCTACTAAACTGACAACATGTTAAAAGTCTGAATAGACAAATGTAAGAAAATGTACATTTCAAATAAATACTCAAAAAAAAAAAGTCGCACTCTAATATTTAGTTGGACCGCCTTTAGCTTTGATTACGGTGCGCATTCATCGTTGCATTGTTTCGACAACCTTATGAAACCTCACAACATTTATTTCCGCCCAGAGTTCATTTTTGGCCGAGATCTTGTATTGACGACGGGAGAGTCGAACCACTCCGTAAAGTCTTTCCCAAAGACTTTCAATGGGGTTAAGGTCAGGACTCTGGTGGCCAATTCATGTGTGAAAATGATTCCTCATGCTCCCTGAACCACTCTTTCACAATTTGAGCCTGATGAATCTTGGCATTGTCGTCCTGGAATATGCCCATTGTGGGATAACCTGGTCATTCAGTACATTCATATACTCAGCTGACTTCATTTTATTACTGCATAACGTTGCTGAGCCTAGACCAGACCAATTGAGGAAATCGTTATTGTTTTATCGCCCAGCCCTAGTTAAAACCCTGTAATCCACACCTCATCGTCGATTATTGCGATGAGGGGCAAATAGGGGTTTGGACCCATAGATATCGACCCCCCCTATACTGATGAAAAGCTATTAATTCCCACTTGAAAATGATGCAAAAGTGAGTTATATGATCCAAAACATTTGATTTGTAGCTGAATATATAATTTTTTTATGATTTAGTGCAGTGCACAATTTAGCCATTTTGATATATTTAGAGACACAAATGGACAACAGGGTACACTGCCTATATTTTGCATCATAGATCTTTAGTAGTTCTGCATATCATCCTCAGATTTTGCACCCTTGTGGACACAGAGTTTATGATCCAGGAAATCTATAGATTTACCTGTTTCACATAAGTAGTTCTTTGTATTTCAGTGCAAACTATTTATTTTTTTATTTTTCCAAGGTTTCTTTGCATTTGTGGCACTTGCCATATTTTTACTTAAATGATAAAAATAAACAAATCTAAATTTGTATTGTAAATGGTACAACGGTCTTGTTTCAGTTAAGCCATTTACTAAGTTTCTGTGATGCTCACAGCTAGAGTTATAAAGTCTTAAACAGAGCACCCACTAAGTAGGTGAGAATTAACCAAATTTGCCATCTGCGCAAAGGGGTTAAAGAATCCAATTGTTTTTGAAATTGTGCAATGACTGTTTAAAAAACTTCCCATCGCAAGATTAGCTTGGGGTTAACTTTAATTTAATTTACCATTAATCCACTTCTTAAAGATAATGTGCGATTTTGGCTACTTGTTCTAAAAGTGGCGCTGATGAGCCGAAAACACACATCACCTTGTTAGGTAGCGCCGAAGAAGAAGTTTTGCGTGTGAATCACAAGTTAAGCGTGTGTGAATCGACACGGGAATCCAAGCAGATCAAGCGTGTCCTTCCTCCTTATGTGACCATATTTATATCAGCAAGTATGGGGATGACTGTGTTTGTGCACGAGGTTCTTTAAGTGTTTTACTTCAAAAAGGTGGTTTCCTTACTTCCTGTTATTACTGGCTGTTGCCAATTTGTTCAAGCTCTGTGCTTATCTATGACACAAGAGGACTAGGACGAATCTCAGAATCACAGAGACACACACAGATCTGCGCAGATATTACACCAATGGCCTTATTCCCGACATCAACTCAGCCGATAGCAAATTAGCCTTCTCGAGAACTACAAATGCTCCTTAGAGTGTCTCAATGCACTCGTCAGCCAACCGGAAAATGACACCTCTGTGTCACACTAGCTTTAAAAATGTGACATTCACAACATGTTCTGACCACAGTTCCTTTTTTACAAAACAAGATTTAGGAGTCACCTCTAGAAATTGGTTCAAGGATAATCAACACCTAATGAGGGTGGTAAGTTTCATGAAAAACCAATTGTACTCACCCTCTCATTGATTCCCATTGATCCAATTCAGAAGTTGTTTCCAAATCCCATCCTCGTCCCCAAACTGTTAAGAACCGGCTTCTTTCCAAATAATCCAAGTCAGAACAATGCAGGAACTCACTCAATACAACAAACACTTTACGAGAAAAAGTAAGTTTATTGAAAATCACACTGGCCAGCGGAAAGCTCACCAAGACACAGCACAAATTGCGGTCCAGCAACCTTCAACGCACTGGTCATTCATCCAAGCTTATATACCCTAGAAGGCCTTGAGTTTGATGCAAATGTTTACATTATCTGTGAGAGTATATCTCCCAAATGTTCCCAAATAACATGCTTTTGTTCATAAACAACCCACGCCATTAGTCACGCCTTATAACTTATGGCACCTAGATGGGTGGCAGTGTAGTATAATGGATAAGGAACTGGACTAGCAAATGAAAGGTTGCAGGTTCAATTCCCAGGTAGGACATTGCCATTGTACCCTTGAGCAAGGTACTTAACCTGAATTGCTTCAGTATATATTCAGGCCTGTCCGAAGTATAGCCCTCACCTGCTACACCAAATCATTGATCAAAACACACACACATGCATAATATGCTGTTATACGACAAAACTCAGAACCCATCACTACATTAAGTCAAGTAACTTTGCCTTGTGTTTATTCATTTTGCCATCAGAGTGTATTAGAAATCACTGTCATGACAGATTGAATTCTCAGGTGTTCTTATTAGAATTTTTTCTCTGCATTGTGAGCATCATGTTTCTCTCTGCAGAGAGAGGAGACGGAGCAGCGGGTGCGAGAAGAGGCAGAGAGACACCGCCAGGAACGAGAGCTGCTGAAACTGCAGGAGGAACAGGAAAGATTACAACGGAAGAAGGTCAACACTCCACTTCAACAATTCACTCTATCTCTCAACACTCAGCACTACACTTAAACAATTAACACTGCACTTTTTAGCAATCAGCAGTCAACACTGCTGCTGTTTCCTCAAACCATTCAAACCAAATACTGTATTTAACACCCTTTACTCACCTCTGCGCTGTTTTTAACACTTAACATTCTGTTCAACACTGCACAGTTCAATATATTCAACATACAACACTTAATTTAACACCATCCAACATAGCCAACAAAACTATCACCTCGTGTATGCCTGTATTACTGGATGGATGAGACTATAGATTATACAATGCTCAATTCACATTTTAAGGTAACACTCCATATTTAACACTGAACACTATTCAACTGCCAGCACAACCTACAATTGTGGACTGAAAAACCACACTTTCTTTCCCTCCCATTTGTTGTAGAGGATTGAGGAGATCATGAAGAGAACAAGGAAGGGTGATGCTGACACCAAGGTAATACACCAGAGGTCAAATGGGGGGTTACAATAAATAGAGAAGTCTTAAGAATAGACTTAAGTTACATTTGGAAATGGAAAACACATGGAGCTGAAGATGCACCATGAGGAACTTTCAAAGTGGTGTTAGAGCGAATTTACTTTGCTGCTTCTATCTGCTTGCAGCAACCGATGGTCTACCTTCTCCATTTGCCCTTAGTGTATGACTGAGTTTAAGTTTATTTCCTCAGTAACCAGTAACCATTCTAACCAACAAAACGTCAGCTTCACTTCGCTTACCTCTATGCTGGTTTTAGATTAGCTAAAATCGTTTCACGTCCTTTCACAAACAGCTGCCAAGCACATTCTCTAACTAATGTTAGTTCACTGAACCAGTTTTTTCAAGGATAATAAAATTAAATGAACAATTACATCATTTTTCACAAAGAAAAATTCAGTGAACATTCATATTATTGATTCGGAACACATGACCCCGTTGACAAGCGAAGTTGATTGAGATGTACAACCACCAGCAAAGAAAGGGAAGTTGATCAAGATGTACAACCACCAGCAAAGAAAGGGAAGTTGGTCACCATTCGCAAAGAGTGGCAAAAATAATTATCCTGGTTAAGGTATGAGGCGGGCAAAATGTACTGTGAACGGCAAACCATGTGGAGTGGAGATCATAGGTGAAGCCCAGTTTGCAACAAAGCAGTGAAGATAACTTGCAAGTCGATATTCAAGTTCGCTACTCAAATTCAGTCATTTATAACTTTTTCCAAGACAAAATATTTAGAAATGAATTGTGTTTTGCTTAGCATTATTTGTGAATTTATCACAGGTGGTATTTTGTAATTCAGTTCTATTACACTTTAATTACTATGTGCATTAATTTTCAAAGCCTCATAATCTCATAATTCAGCTACCAAGATATTTCAGATTGGTTACATTTTTCTGAGGGTGATTTGGGAATTTCTTTTGCTGTATCTCCCCATCACGTCAATAAATAATACCAACAATGCCCAGTGATTTTTCATTCACTATGCAAAAAACGGGATGATAAAGGTGTGTACTGGAAAGCCAAGGACACTATTTGTGAATTTTTTCACAACCTCTGATTTAGCTATTTAAAAAAAAGTATTTTTTGTTATTAATTAAAGGGTTGTGCAAAACTGGTGCTCGGAAGTATTTGCACTCAAACCAGCTGATGCTCGCCTCATATGGAAATGGCGTTATAGTGATTTCTTTGAGTTTCATGCAGATAACGCTGGTTACATGCAGATAGAGCTAAACTGGATTAATTCTAATCAAGTTGGCTAGTTATTGAAAACACAGCAGGTTGTATGGTAATATGACATAATGAAGTCAATCATCTGGCAGGAGAGGATGTAATGTAAATTTTAGTTCATAAAATATAAATGTATTAATCGTTTTGTTAGCCTATTCACCTTATTTTGGAACGTTACATGGGCGCTACGCGATCACGTGAATCTTGTTAAGAACTTCTGGTTTAAGTTCTCCCCCATTCATTCGCATTGCTAGTAAATAGCTTTTTCCACAGCCCTTTTTGTAAAAAAAAATTACACGCCCACACCATTTTTCTGAGCCATGGCCTTACGAAAGATGGAGTTCGGTGTGACGATGCCGCAACTATTAATACGAAAGAAAAACTTCGTTTGAGGCAGAATATTATGTCCGTCACCATCCGCTAAGGAGACAGGAGAGGTCAATGAGCGCTGCTAGTCTAGAAAAGATGTACATTATTCTGGCTGGTTTAATCACTAACTGAGATTATACAGTGTGTTTGTACAGTAACCTTAGTTAGCCATTGCTTCTTGCATTGGTAAATTAGCTACTAGCATAGATATATCGGTATATATAAGGTTAATTAGGTATAAAACGGATGCATTAGCCCCATGAAATGGATTCCTTATACTTTGCTAAATGACAAACACACCAAACCAGTGATAAATATCTAACATTATATAACGTTAGCTTAACGTTAACTATACCCATCAAGGGCTCAGATTTTTTACTTGTCTAGTGACTAAACTTACTTGTCCGAAACAGAAAATAAAGCCCTATTGAAAAATAAATAAAACCGACGGAGATTTGGACAATTATTATGATATATTAGCTTATTAACAACAATTACAGACAGTCCGTACTTGGTACACAAGCCTTGTTGGACGCGTAGCAGTTGGGAAGTTGTCGTCCCGTCATGTAGATTAAACCATGTAGGGTTGTAAATCAGTACAAAATTTTGTACAGAACTTTGTAACCCATTGTTTCAAAAAGTGCTATATAAAGTGATTGTTGTTTGCATTATTGGTCAAGTTCAGAGCTGCAGCCATATGCATTTCATTTTTTTCATTTGACCTTTATTTTGACTCGAAAAAAATCAGCTGAGGTGAAGGCCTCATTTACAGTGATGTCGAGTAAACAGTGCATTTAGAAACAACAAACAGGCAAAAATAAAACTAAATAAAAACATGACAAAAATCATACAATAAAACCGGTACTAGAAAATAAGAAACAGGATAAATCAGTCAATTAAAAGTACAATCGGAAATAAAATGATCTAGCAGTAAAGTTTTAAAGTGACTGAGGGAAACTAAAGAGTCCAACTTAAAAGTGCTTTGCAATAAGTTCCAGGCAGCAGGAGCGTGATGAGAAAAGGCGCGTTTGCCCAGCTCAGTTCGAGCCCTAGGGACGAGTAGTGTGAGCCAATCACAGGACCTTGTAAAATGAGTTCTAGTAGGCTGGACAAGCAAAGAAGTAATATAAGCGGGAAGTTTGCCAAGAAGGGCCTTGTAGATAAAAATTTACATGTGCTTGTCGCGTCTCTGAGAGAGAGAAGTCCATCCGACATTAGCGTACAGAGCACAATGATGAGTTCTATAGGGATCACCAGTGATAAACCTAATGGCGGAATGGTAAACGGCATCCAGAGGCTTAAGAACAGAGTCAGAGGCATGCCTGTAGATCACATCACCATAATCAAGCACAGACATGAAAACAGCATCAATAACCCTCTTTCTACAGAACAATGGAAAATTTGATTTATTTCTATAAAGAAAACCAATTTTTTGCCTTAGTTTAGTTACAAGCTTATCTATATGAGTTCTAAACGTAAGATGCTCATCAATCCATATGCCTAGATATTTATAGACAGAGACTCTCTCAATGGTGGATCCGTGTATAGTGGAAATACTAAGATCAGAGCAGCTGTCGACTCTAGCACTGGAAAATATCATGAAATTAGTTTTCTGAGCATTAAGAACAAGTTTAAGATCAGCAAATGCAGCTTGGAGAATATTAAAAGATGATTGCAAATCTTTCACGGCTAAATCAACAGAGTCAGCAAAACAATACAATATTGTATTGTCCGCGTACAAATGGGTGTGACAGTTTGTTAAAGACATGAAAATTTGATTAATATAAATTGTAAAGAGAATGGGGCCCAAAATTGATCCTTGAGGGACACCCTTAGTAATCAGCATATAATCAGACTTAGCTGAACCCAGGATCACAGACTGCTGCCTATCAAACAGATAATTCTGGACCCAGGACAAGGCACCAGGGTTAAAACCAATCAAAGCTAAAATATCTAAAAGCAGGGGGTGGTCCACAGTGTCGAATGCCTTGGAGAGATCCACAAAGATGGCTGCACAGTGTTTTTTCTCATCCAAGGCATTGACAATATCATTTAAAACCAAGGTGACAGCAGACACAGTACTATGCTGAGACCTGAACCCCGACTGAAACGGATTTAAAACAGAGTTAGCTGCAAGGAAATCCTTGAGCTGTTAGTTAACTAAGGATTCTAAAATTTTTGCCAGCACAGACAATTTTGAGATCGGTCTATAATTATTTGGGTCACATCTATCACCGCCTTTGTGCAGGGGGACGACATGAGCCATTTTCCAGGCTGCGGGGATAACTCCTGATAGTAGAGAGAGATTAAAAATATGAGCTATCTGCTCAGCGATCAGAGGAGCAGAGAGACGAAGAAAAAAAGAATCTAGTCTATCTTCTCCGATAGGTTTTTTGGGGTCACTTGCAAGGAGAGA
This sequence comes from Ilyophis sp. 1 JC-2022, assembly GCA_022702515.1. Lineage (NCBI taxonomy): Eukaryota > Metazoa > Chordata > Actinopteri > Anguilliformes > Synaphobranchidae > Ilyophis > Ilyophis sp. 1 JC-2022. The sequence continues at coordinate 70,653,699 of CM040403.1, read as the reverse complement.
TTCCAAGACTATGTTTGGAGAAACAGGGTCAAGCTCAAATTTTGAGATATTTGGGCCTATAGTATTAAAATTAACAAGAGGCTCAGTAAATTCAGCCGGGGAAGGATGGCAGGCTTTGGTTTTGGGTTCAAAAAGGTGACCAGCAGAAGCAAAATGACTATTAAAAGCAGTGCAAATCTCACTTGGGACATGTAATAAACAATCCCCGAACATGACCTGCGTAGGAATAGAGGCAGTAGGATTAGAATTACCTTTCACAGCTTTCCAGAATTTTTTCGGATCAGAAGAGGAGCTAGCAACCAAATTAACATAGGAGTCAGTCTTAGCCTTCCGGACAAGTGCAGAGCATTTATTGTGAACTTTTCTAAAAGTAGCCCAGTTGGATGGATCGTTAGTACGTTTGGCAAGGGACCAAGCTTTGTTACGTTCTAAGAATAGAGCTGACAAGTCAGAGGAAAACCAAGGACTAGATCTGTTTTTAACTCTGAGCTTTTTGAATGGAGCATGTTTATCAATAACTGAAAGGAAAGTTTTTGTGAAGAATTCTAAGGATTGTTCAGCATCAGAAATATCAGAAGTGCCTTGAATGTCGCTATTAAATAGATCATAAAGGAAAGCCTGCTCATTGAAATTTCTCAAATTTCTCCTCGTGATAATCCGAGATGAGGTTCTCTTTATGTGACAATTCCTGATACAGGCAATGGGGCAGTGATCGCTAATACCTAGGTCAAAAACTCCAGAGGAGGAGATTTTGTCACATTTATTAGAGAAGATCAAGCCAATCACAGTGGATTTTGATGGGTTCATCAAATTATGTCTAGTGGGGTCCTTAATTAATTGAGAGAGATTGAGACTAGAGGAAACCTCTTTTAGGTAATCAGAAGAGGCAGTTAACCAATCAACATTCAGGTCACCAAGCGCAATTATTTCAGAGTCTTTGTAATTAGGCATAAGCTCAGCGAGATGACCAATGGAACTGGCATTGGCAGAGGGAGGACGGTAAATCCCTATGACTGTGATAGAATTATGCTTACCAAGAGTTACCATCACAGCGAGGAACTCAAAACATTTAGGTATGGAAACAGCACACAAGACAGAGACAGAAAAACAAGATTTGACATAAATTGCCACTCCTCCCCCTCTACCAGCTCTGTCCATCCTAAGAACAGTATAATTGTCTATAGCAATCTCAGAATCAGAAACACTGCTTTTCAGCCAGGTTTCAGAAAGAACTAAAATATCTGGATCAGTGTGGGACAATAATAAATTCACATGGTCAAGTTTCTGGCGGGTAAGTAGACTTCTGATGTTCCAATGAATTAAACCTAAGCCCTTTCTGGCTTTGAACTCAGCAGGATTAAATACAGAAACAGGACTAGTATAGTTAGAGCTAAAGTCATCAGACATTGGCTGAGCTGGGTTAGTCGGGTCTACAGATATAGATATAGATACAGGACTAGCACAAATAGGGATAATGCCCTCAGACATAGGTAGAACTGGATTGATGGGGTCTACAGACATAGGTACCGATATAGGACTAGCACAGATAGAGTTAAAGGCCCCCGACACAGATACGGGTAAAGGACTAGGACAAATAAAGCTACTGCCATGGATATGGATTGGATTGATCTGAGAGCTTGGAATAGATTCGTTTAGATATTCAGTCTGAGAAGGGACAAAATTACAGGGAGTAACAGAATGGTTAGAACTCATAGAAGCAGTAGGTAAGGAAGTAAGTATATTAGCAGCAGAACAGTGATTTAATAAACTACCTTTAATGAAAGGCAATAGTCAAATAAAGAAGCATTTAGCAAAAAATATGCCAATATTTCATGATCTTAAGGTTTTCTTTTTGTCTTTAGTCAATGCACAACTAAATATTCTCCCCCATTTCTGAAATAACTCACACATAATCCATAGAGTTTTTTCTCCATAGAGTTCTATAGGAAAATGAGTCAGGAGAAATAACCCTTGCAGTGATCCATCCACATATACTCCATATCTGGCAACAGAGTGATGGTTTGGGGCTCGTTCGATAGCTCAGACCCTTGATGACTTACAGCCACTTAGCCAGCCATGTGTTCCATACTGTACCAGTGTAATTTACAGCTGAATCTAGTCTCACCCCCAAATTCCCATAGAGATCAGTTCAAATGTAGAGAGGTTATAGTATCGCTTGTAACAGTACCTGAAAATAAGATAGAGAGTTTTTTGATGTTGATTGGTCACAGACTTCAGGAAGTAACAGCATGCAAAGGATATGCGACCAAATATTAAATATGATACTTTCAAAATATGTTAAAGCAAAATATTCAAATTTTCTGAGACACTGAATTTTGGGTTTCATTAGCTGTAAGCCATAATCATCAAAATTACAAGAAATAAAGGCTTGAAATATTTCACTCTATGTGTAATGAATCTATATAATATATGAGTTTCACTTTCTGAAATGAGTGACAAAAGATATTGAACTTTTTCACGATATTCTAATTTTTTGAGCTGCACCTGTATATGCAATAATGTGACAAAGTCGAATTGACAATAATGGCCGACCTAATGTTAGCAATTTACCTACACAACTTTTGTCAACTGCCTGAATGTCAGCCAGAACAATGATTATAATTTTATTGGAACGTTTTTCTGGCAAAAGCAAACCTCAGCATAGTCTATCAGCAGGTTGATATGGATACCAATGAATCCCAGTAATGTATACTTTTTTACGTAGCCTTATCGGAAATGGGCAAATCGCTGAAAACGTACAAACACTGATATTAATTGCTATCCGTAGAAACCGTGGCACAAACATTGCTTTTTGTCAGTGAGCTGATTGCAATTTGAAAAACGCACGACCTGTAGGCTACGCTATACCCGGAATCATTGCACTGGAATGCCATGGGGGAACTGATTTGGACATGCACGGCCACTATTTATCGTATTAATCAGGTGAATGCATATTGTCCTATAACCTATGCGTGGCGCTCTGGACAATGAATCAATGGATGTAACGTTAGCTATGGGTAACTTTAGCTGTCAATAACTTAGGCTACTACCGAGTAGCCAGATGTTCCATTTGTTTTTTATTGTAATATGATGAAATATGTAGCTGCCAGGTTAGCTAGAGAAGACTGGAGGTGAATATTTCACAATTGATGTCGGCTGCTTGTCAGGACACAGGTCGATATGCTAAGTCTAGCAAACTGTCTAGGTCTAGCTGACAAATGTGCAGAGCTAGCATATAGCCAACGCTGTTTTAATTCACTGTTGAATAATTATCACTAAAACTAGAGTTAGGTCTACATTATTTAATTATAAATAAAATGTCAGCATTATCTTAATCTCTTCGTTAATGCTGACGAATGTTCATTCCATGTTCGCTCAACTCACTTGGTATAAATCGCTCACCTGGGTAACTTTTCTTATGGTTAAATTGTAGCCTAAATTTAAATAGTCTTTTCTACCCGTGGTCCAGTTTGACTTAAGTTTTGATGTCAATACAACTTAAATGTATAGGCTAATGAGACACAGTCGGATGAGACATCAGTGATGTTGGTTTTGATTTGCGTTTTAGCCTTTTTTCTGTTTTTTTTGCTGTCCATATAGCGCCAGTCGGGTCAGTAAGCAAGTTTAAGATCTCAGCCTCAGGTTATCACTTTTTAAGTAGCTTTACGCCCCAGCTACATTCACCCATCAGACTTTCATAGTGTAAAGGGGGTGTGTTCCCATTTTAGTGACATTTGGATCAATTTTTGTCTTTCTAGCAAAGTTCAAGCCAGTTAATATGGGGCAATATTGGTAACCGGAAATGCTAAACAAAATCGAATGTTGGAAATTTCTGTTGCTTCCGCATTTGCGGAATAAGGTGAATATGGAGAGTTTAAGTTGTTTTAATGTCTTGTTGACATTTTCTGTACACAGAGAAGGCACACATTTACAGCATTCTCACAAGTTTTTATTCGCTCAAAACAATATCTCAGTAACAATATCTTCTGATCTACTTGGAGTTTTTTTGTCTGCACTCCTCTCCAAAATAGAATATTTACTGAACCGCAGCATCTAGACAGAACAAATCAATTCCAACAGTAGCTTATGACACCCGCAACATACGTTGTCTTTTAGGTGGGTGGTTTAGACCAGCGGTCCGGACGGGGTGGGCGGATGCTATGCCATTTTGAGTATTATAAATAGTTATAAATAGGATAGTCTCAGCTTTCTGCCAATGACAATATTATCTTTCTACTCCAAATATTAAGCGAGATATACTCATTTAAATCAGGACTGTCACTAAACCATGTTGTTGAATTCTTCAAATAAATTAGAAGTATTGATCCACCGAGTTCATTAAAGGCTAGATAACGTTACATCAGACATATCAGCACTAACAATTAGCCCATACGTTATCTTGGACTTTTTGCAGAATTTAGGCATGTTGTTGTTTGAACTTTTGTGCAGAAAACTTGTCAACGTACCATTCGACGGACAGGAGGCTAAATGCTTTGAACTGCTGTTTATTTCTTTCTTCGTCACTCGACAGGTCGCGTATTTGCCGGAACAACAGTCAAAAAACAGTCTGCTTTGAACTCAATAGTTTTCGTTAGTTGTTGCTGTAGTGTAGCTATCTGGCCTAGCTCCCCTGAGGTAAAAAGTTGTGAGTAAAATTTCAATACCAATGAAGTCCCCCTCTCGCTGGTGAAACAATATTGACTGGGTGATAATGACTATGAGAAAGATTATACATTTCAGCCAATTGACCTGTATCTTTAAACATATCCACAGTTGTTCATCGTAATCAAAAGGGACGGGTAGTTAAGATAGCAAACTTTTTACTATAATTACTTGAAATTTACACATGCGCTTTCAACATCGGGGGATCAGGCAACCAACCAGTCAGTCAGTCAGTTACCCACATTCAAACGTTTAGCGCTGTATGCGGGCAATAAATGCAAAATATTTTGAGACAGAATTTTCCCTAAATTAAAAAAAACAATGGAACATATAGCTAATTGTAATTAAAATCAAACAAAATTGAATTCCTAAACTATCAAATTGTTCCAATATTAAACCTTCAATCATGATTTAAATAACAAGTTCCAAGATGACTAATTGGGATGGCAGGTATGCCATCCGCAAAGTTATGGCTTGATGGGGCATGCCCTATACCTACACAGAACAGAGTTTGGCACTTTTCATGGTTTCCTACAGAAATTACTACAATGACCACATACACTGAGCCCTTAAAAACATTAACTTCTTCACGAACAATGTGCATTATGTAATGCTTTTTTATCAATCAATCAATCAATCAAATTGTATTTATATAGCACATGTCATACAACAATTGCAACTCAATGTGCTTCACATAAAATGAGAGAGAAAAAAGAGGAAAGGAATGAAAGAAAAAGAGTTAACCCCAAGAACAAAATCTTCAGGCATGTCCTGAACCCATATCATAACATTTAAGTGCACTTTTTTAGGGGACTTTGTTGGGGATCTCTATGCCCAGAGACAGGAAATATTGGAGGTCCAGGTGCGACAGATGAGAAATCAAAGAGAAGAAAAGCGGTTGATAGCACGCACAACTCCTATACCTTTACCGGCTAGAATGTTACATGAAATAACATGGAAGCGACGAGAAAAGGAGGCGGGGTATAAATAGTGAGCGGAAATGCAGGACAGGTGAACTCACTAATCACCGAGGCGAAAGCAAAACCTGTAGCGGAACACAGAAAAATCCGATAGATTGCAGGAAAACTGAAAAAAGGAATACTAAGCGCGGAGATAAGGGAAGGAAGGCGCGATCCATGACAGACTTAAACCTCAAATATAAAATCTTGGGGACTTGAACCCCAGCAATAAAACCTAGGGGACGTGAACCCCAACAATAAAATTATTTTAAGGTATTTCTAAAAAAATGTAAATAATAAATACTAAGAGCAATAAAAAAGCAATTGCATATTTTAATTCAATAGCTAAGAAACAAAAGATAAAACAGAAACAAAAGATAAAAACCTAATCATTAAAAGCACTTTTAAAAAAAAAAAATTTAGCAACTGCAAAGTTTTTAGTTCAGATTTAAATGTAGCCAAAGTTGGAGTACATCTGAGGTCTTCTGGAAGTTGGTTCCAGCTGTGGGTAGCATAATAGCTAAAGGCTGCTTCACCATGTTTGGTTCTAACTCTAGGCACTACCAGCAGTAAAGCCGTCTCTGAGGCCTATTTGGTTTATACTCTTCAAGCATGTCAGAGATGTACTTAGGCCCTGAGCCATTGAGAGCTTTACAAACAAGCAGTAGTATTTTAAAGTGAATTCTATAGCTAACTGGTAGCCAATCTAATTATCTGAGAATTGGTGTACTGTGTTCTCTTCTTTTAGTTCTTGTTATGATTCTGGCTGCAGCATTCTGAATAAGCTGCAGTTGTCGGTAACACTTTACAATAAGGGAACACACCTCATGCCTGAATTAATGCATGACTCATCATGATTTCATCATGATTTAATGCATGAATTAATGCATGATGTATCATGAACTCTGTGTGGTTCAATATTAATAAATGATCAAGGCATTATTAGTTCATGTGATTACTGTACACTTAATGTATCATCAATTAATGAACATTAACTCATAGTTAAGTTATACATTAAGTAACATGTCATCAAAGTAGCTGCAAACCAGTTAGGTAGACAAAAGCTTCTCAGACCATCAGTGGTGGATTTAACTATATCGGGGCCGCTAAAACTCAGAAAAAACGCAGACAAAGCTGTTCGCTTAAAAAAGAATTCTGCCAGTGTGGCTTCTAAGCCCCATCTATCATTTACCTGTGAAAATGGTGACAGTAATATCAAATGCTTTATGTTATTTTAATTTATCTTAGAAAGTGCATAATTAGTATTTATAGTCTATATTTGCCAATATTCAGTCATTCAGACTATGCTTCTGGGCAAACCCTGTAGTAGGCCCATCTCTAATGTGTCATAAAAAAATCACGTTTAATAGACTTGATGGTGATCTTTGTAAATAATATGGAGTCAATGTGTGTGGATTATGACAGCCATTCATGTTTTAGAGAATGAGTGTAGCTCTCGTCACGACACAGACACAGGTTCTTTAGTTGAAATACGGGCGTTTATTGCTTTAGCACTTGATGCATCCCTTTGATCACGCAGTGATCACGCCTTCACGCCATCACACCTTCACGCCGTGAGAACTCGTTGGCTGCTGTCATGAAAAGAGGTTTCTAATTCTCTCCAAAGTGGTGTCTTTCAGTCTTTACTGCTGTAACGTTAGTTGGTCAGCTCACAGTGCTATCTTAGTGACTCGCTAACACTATACACTTCGCAGCATAGCAGTGCTCCCGCTACATCCCTTTTTTTCATACTGAAAAGGCACCGTTCCACAATCAATTACGTCGTAGTGACACCACAGACTGAGAATATCAGTTCCCATACGCAAACGCGAGAACACAAACATTGCTCTGACACTCCACTTAGTGGTTAAATTTGGCCATAACTTAAAGGAAAACAGACAGACTTATTAAATAACATAAATACTACAACTGCAGTAGTAATAATAAAAAGGCATATTTCCAAATTCTTATAACTCAACACAGTATAAGTATCATGAGCATTTGTGCAACAGCACTTACAATGAGTACTTTGTACTTATTTTTCAATTATATAGTTACCAATACTCAAGGTTAATATATACGCTATTTGTTGGAAAGATTGGGTCGGGGTTGAGTGTGATACCCCAAAAATATCAAGTGGCAGTTCTGAGAGCACAAACAACCTTGTTAATGAGAGAGGTCAGAGAACAATGGCCAGACACATTCAAGCTAACAGAAAGGCCAAAAAATATATAATTAACAACAGTGGTGAGCAGAGGGGCATCACTGAATGCACATGTTGAACCCTGAAAGGGATGGGCTGCAGCAACAGAACATTAGATAGTACTAGGTAGGTATTCCTAATACAGTGGATACTGAGTGTAAATTGTAAGTTCACCATTTATCATTAAATTTCATCATTATTTCACACATGCAATCACCATTACTTCCTAAGTACTTGGCTGACTTGTGTCCCTCTAAGTAAAGTCATGGCATGATATTAATTTGTAAATGACTACTTAATGTAGATTGATAGGAGGCAAGCATTTGTTAACCATGAGTTCATCATTACTTAATTATGAGTTCAATGAATTGTGACCCTTCAAGTAAAGTCACACAAAATTCTTCATATAGTAATGATTACCCCATCATCACATCACTATTACTTAATAAATAGCTCAATGATTTCTGCACCCTTGAAAACCTAATATTAAAATAAACCAGTCAAAAGTCGTCCAAATAGAACATCAATGTTTTATTAATTATACATGTGGAACACAATTTAAGACATTCAAAAGGACCTCACTCCCATTTCCTCTCAGTCACCATATCTGATTTTTATAAATCCCCTTAGCCCTCTCTATATTTTGTGTATGTCCCCCACTGTTAGGATCAATAAAGCTCCTGCTGTGGTTAACAATGAAATGTGTGTATCCGGCAGTGGCAACGCCACTGATCACTTATTGTTGTGGTCCCCCGACGAACGTGTCTTCAAAATTTGGGAGCAGTCTTCACCAGTCTCAGAACTGGCCATTTCCTCTGATACCTCAAAATCCCAAAAACCCATTTCCGCCTCCTCCATGTCCTGCCATATCTCCCACGACCCTACTGTTAAAAGAAGATCATTTACAAATCAAAACTAGAATGGCACTCAGATAGACACCAAAAAAAAGTGGGCAATACACTGAACTCTATGATATTGAACGGACTCAACTGCTTGCTTCTATTGCCGAAGTTACAGCAACCAATATGGCTTCCAGTGCACTGCACCTCTCAATTTCCGCTTGGGCTATAATTTAGAAACCCCTGCCTTTTTCTACCAAAACTAAAAGGTTAACAGTCATATATTAAAACTAGTTATATCCACAATACATATAAGAATAATAATCAATGCGTGATTATAGTTGACACGATACAAAGCTAGTTGTTGTTTTACTCATCGGAGATTACTCTGGTTGGTCTTCTTGAACACGTGATGATGACTAGCTGACAGAAATCAGTATGAAAAGGTTGAACTACATGTAGGTTTATTACGACATCACGTAAAGTAGTTGAATCTAATTCAGTTCAATATTTCTATATATATATATATATATATATATATGTCTGGTGGCAACTGAAGGATAACTAAGTTAGGCTACTGTACATGCTCCTCGCAAAATCAAATTATTTAAATAAGTCCAGTCCTGAGCTCACATGACAGGGTAACGTTAGATACATACAAATGTTACTCAGAAAAGGACATTTCTAAGGGAATTATGCAATTTAACATTTGCCTAACTAGCTACTGTTACAGTTAGCAGCAATATGCAAATCCCTGTGTGTTCTAATACTAATGCCACTGAACTAGCCTACATAAATTTGACATTGGCAAGCCAGCAAGCAAAATTACAAGTGATAGTAGGCCTCATAGCAGCTAGCTTGCTAGCTATTTGTGTCCGAGATTGATTCGCTGCTACGTCGATTTTTTTTGCAAACATAGCCAACATTGAACGCATTTACAATGAGCTAACTAGCTACATAAACTACTTACCGGAATTTAAGTACATTTCATCACTTAGCTACTCTAGTGTAGCTAAGTGATGTGTCAGGGGTAGCGTGGGAACGAAGGACCAGACGCGACAGTAGAGGTACAGCGGATGCTCACTGAACACCACAAAGCGGGAGCGAAACCCCCGCAAACAGGGAATAACAATAAACAAACAAAATATAACTCTCCACACCAGGAGAGATATCGCTACAACTGAAAGCAACCCTAAAGGCGAAAAAACTCTTAACACTATATACAATGCAATAACAACGAAAAAACCCTATAGCTCACAACGAGAGAACCGAAACCAAAAACTCTTGCAAAACGAGATAGCCCTGAATACACGGGCAGTAACAATAATGGTAATCGGAAGAACAACGAAAAACAATTGCACCCTCGGAACGTGACTATAACGCCCGATAAATGGTGAAAGAAATGAAAACAAAATAATGCTTACGAGTTCCAATAACGAAGAGAGCGGGACCGGAAAAGGATAATGTCCTAGGATACCGGCTTTCTTCGTAAAGCGATTGGCAATATGGAAGCGTCTACCACAGGTGACGCGAGGTTTAAATAATAATGGGAACTACGGAACAGGTGAATACACTGAGTAGCAAACCCAAAAACATGAAACGGACAAAGAATTATCAAAGATGCGAGAAAGGGCATCTGGCTTAATGTTCTTGGAGCCGGGGCGATACGTGAGCAGGAAATTGAAGCGCAAGAAGAATAACGCCAACCGGGCTTGGCGAGAATTAAGCCTCTTGGCTAGCTGCACGTATTCCAGGTTCTTATGGTCCGTCCACACCGTGAACGGATGCTCCGCCCCTTCAAGCCAGTGACTCCACTCCTCAAGCGCCATTTTTACCGCCAAAAGCTCCCGGTCTCCCACATCATAATTTCTCTCGGCAGGAGTTAATGAGCGAGAAAAGTAAGCACAGGGGTGCATCTTGTGGTCAATAGGGGATAACTGGGAGAGAATGGCTCCTACTCCTAACTCAGACGCGTCTACCTCTACTACAAACGGAAGGGAAGGGTTAGGCGTTACGAGAATAGGTTCGGACGTGAAACGTTTTTTGAGGTCAGAAAATGCCGCTTCAGCTCTCGAGTTCCATAGAAACTGAGAAGAGGTTTTTTTTGTGAGCGCTGTAATAGGAGCAACTACCGCGCTGAAATTCTGAATAAACCTTCTGTAAAAATTAGCAAAGCCTAAAAAACGTTGAACCTGTTTGAGAGAGGATGGCGTGGGCCAATTCTTTACAGCCGAGACTTTCTCGGGGTCCATTTGAACCTTGCCATCAGCCACAATGAATCCCAGGAACGACACTGATTTTGTGTGAAAAACACACTTCTCTGCTTTAACAAACAGCTGCGCCTTGAGCAGAGCATTAAGAACCTGCCTGACATGGCGAATGTGACTGGAAATATCGGGAGAAAATATTAAAATGTCATCAATATACACAAAAACTGATTTCTCAAGCATCTCTCTTAACACGTCGGTCACTAACGCCTGAAAAACTGAGGGGGCGCTAGTGAGCCCGAACGGCGTCACCTGGTACTCATAGTGTCCCGAATGGGTGTTAAACGCAGTTTTCCATTGGTCTCCCTCCCGGATGCGAACGAGGTTGTAAGCGCTGCGTAAATCCAGTTTTGTGAAAATAGACGCAAGAGGTAGAGATAGAGGTAGAGGATAACGATTCTTAACAGTTATCGCATTAAGTCCCCTGTAATCAATACATGGCCTAAGACTACCGTCTTTTTTCTTAACAAAGAAAAAACCGGACCCCGCCGGCGATGTGGAGGGTCTGATGAATCCGTTGGCTAGCGATTCCTCTATATAAGTTCTCATAGTGGAACTCTCAGGGGCCGATAAAGAATACAGCGCTCCCCTGGGAGGAATCGAACCAGGGTATAGCTCGATAGCGCAATCATACGGCCTATGAGGGGGAAGAGAAGTGACACGCTGCTTACTAAAAACCTCCGCAAGATCAGTATACTGCTGAGGAACATTAGCTGGCAATGAAAACGGAATAGCTCCGCCCACCTGAACATTCTCCGAATCTGACTCCGAATCGCGAGGGATGTCCCAATCGATCTCAGAAGGGGAGCTCTCTTCCTCCCACATACTAAACCCGTCAGCGAGCGGGTCCCAAGAAAGACTCCCCCTGGTGTCGCGAGATGACGCTACTGCCCCGTGAGCCCCACGGAGAACACTCTCCTCCTCCTGTTCGCTGTCAGAACTCAGATCGGGAAGAGAGCGGCGCGAACCGCCAGATCTAATAGATTTATCTCTAGAACAGTGGTGTCTGCACTAGACTCCCCAGCGGAGAATAACCGAATCCTCCGCTCCCCAGTCAATACTGGGCCCGTGCCGAACCAACCATGAGTGGCCCAGAACAAGTGGGTATGTGGGAGAATCTACTAAAAAAAATTTTATACGCTCCGTATGATCCTGTAACGAAACAGACAGTTTTAAGGCGCTGGTAACCCGCCGGATAGCGCCCGTGCCCAAAGGGCGACCGTCAAGAGCAGTTACTAACCGAGGAACGGAAAGAGAAACTGAGGGAATCCCCTGCTCCCTAGCCCACTTAATGTCCATAAGGGACTCAACTGATCCAGAATCGATAAAGGCGATACAGCTGGTGGAATGCTTATTCCAACTCAGCTGCACAGATAATAGAGTACGAGGAGAAGTTTGATCATGTCTCACTAAGGGCCTCGATTCCCTTAGCGAGACTCCTCTTTTTCCCGCTAGCTTAGGACATTGATCTCTGTAATGTCCGGCGCGTTTACAATAACGACACCACGCCTCTCTCGACCTGGTGAACCTGGAATCACGTACTGCCGTCCCATCTACCTGCATGGGCTCCTCAGAAAATGAGGGAACCGGAACAACCACCGGACGAGGCACACAAAAAGCGGACCGACCACTGCGTGACCCAGCGAATCTCTCTCTCTCTCTCTCTCTAATCCGATTGTCAATTCTGATAGCCGTAGACACTAACGCACCGAACGAAGCGGGTGGTTCGATAGCAGAAAGGGCATCTCGAACTGAATCAGAAAGTGCTTTAATAAATAGAGCGCTAAGCGGTCCGTCAGGCCACCCAGTCTCCCCTGCGAGTGCTCGAAAGGCAATAGAAAATGACGCCACCGTGTCGGAGCCTTGACGAAGATAAGTCAGTCGCATAGCCGCCTCCTGACCGGAGACGTCATGGTCGAACACCGACGCCATCTCTTCTACCAAACGTTCCATAGTGGACATCACGGGAGAGCTTGCTCTGATTAAGGGGTCCGCCAAAGCGAGAGCCGTACCTGTTAAAAGCGAGAGAATAAACGATACTCGAGCCTCCTGGGTGGAAAACCGAGAAGGTTGTGATTTTAAAAAAAATTAAACACTGCGTCAAAAACCCCCTACACCTCCCGGTCTCCCCTCCATAGCGAATCGGGAGTTGTAATTTCGGCTCCTTGAGCTCGCATGGAACGGGAATCACTGCTGGATCAGGGGGAATCAGTACCGCCAAACTTGGCGCTTGTGCTACTGGGATTGAAGGTAAAGTAACCTGGGGGGGCGTAATCGTCAACGTTAAAGTGTGAATGCTGTCCACTAATTCACACAGCCCGTCTCCCTGATAACGCAGCTGGTTGCCGAATTGTGCCTGCTGAGTGTGTAGGGCTTGGACAGTGGCTTGAAGAGCCCTAATGCCCTCCTCATGGCCGGAGATAACCGCCTCCTGCGCTGTGAGGATTTGCCCTAAATTAGCGACTGTCGCTCCTGCCTCCCTACTGGCTTCCATATTCTGTCAGGGGTAGCGTGGGAACGAAGGACCAGACGCGACAGTAGAGGTACAGCGGATGCTCACTGAACACCACAAAGCGGGAGCGAAACCCCCGCAAACAGGGAATAACAATAAACAAACAAAATATAACTCCACACCAGGAGAGATATCGCTACAACTGAAAGCAACCCTAAAGGCGAAAAAACTCTTAACACTATATACAATGCAATAACAACGAAAAAACCCTATAGCTCACAACGAGAGAACCGAAACCAAAAACTCTTGCAAAACGAGATAGCCCTGAATACACGGGCAGTAACAATAATGGTAATCGGAAGAACAACGAAAAACAATTGCACCCTCGGAACGTGACTATAGCGCCCGATAAATGGTGAAAGAAATGAAAACAAAATAATGCTTACGAGTTCCAATAACGAAGAGAGCGGGACTGGAAAAGGATAATGTCCTAGGATACCGGCTTTCTTCGTAAAGCGATTGGCAATATGGAAGCGTCTACCACAGGTGACGCGAGGTTTAAATAATAATGGGAACTACGGAACAGGTGAATACACTGAGTAGCAAACCCAAAAACATGAAACGGACAAAGAAACAAAGAGAAGAGACGCAACACTCTTCCCCAGGGAAGTGGTCAAACAGATAACAACAGGCTGAGAAACCATGACATGATGATATATAAATGTGCAAAAGGTTGTGATATCTGATCAAAAAAATAGGAATAGAACTAATTTAATGAGTGTGAGCTACAATAGGCAATACTGTTTGTTGTAACTTGGCCTCATTTTGATATCAATACTTTTAATGGCAGACCTAGTTTTTTGCAAGTTTAATGACTTACAGATACTGCTTTGTAGGCTATGCATGAGTAACTTGGCATTTTTGTACGTTGGAAACGTTTTGTTTTTTTATCAGATGTACATTGACTGTGAGTATAATGAATTCAACTCTGTAACGTTAGATTCAAGAAGTGCAAACGTTTTAATTGGTGTGCATTTTTCAGAAGACTTTGGCTACGTACACACTTCCAGTTTTTGGGAAGTAGTCACTCTCTGTGAACTGTATACAAACAGCAGAGCAGAGTGAATTCCGTATTTAGGTTTGTACAAGTAACAGAAGTCACTCTCCTCCCCGTATCTCGAGATGACAGTGAAAACACCTGTAACCATAGCACCGTTTATTTTGGACAATTGGTTTGCAAATAATTTGCGAGGCATGACCAATTATTACAATGTAAATTTGTGCTATGCATGCCTAGTACAGTATGTACCCTATGCGCAACATATAGCCTAGTTTCTATTGCCATATGGTCCATCATCGTAGCCTATTATCACTGTCGCCTACATTATTCATATTATATGCCATGTGTATGTGGAGTTAATTTTTGTGTTTTGTAGCTCCAGAATACGATTAATTGGTTGCATTTTGCAGTGGCAGTACCTTAAACCTTTCACTTGATCGCACCAGAGCTAGTTGCAGAATGTAGCTGGTTAGGTAAACTAAATCTTTTCTATGAAATCCTAAAAATGAGCAAGGTCATGCTTTTCTTGTTTTTGTTATGAGCGGTTAGAAATAGCTGGTGTTGTTTGTTCCTCTTGTCACTATCGGGAATGGATAAGGAAGAAGGAGGGAGAAGCACAGGAGTGCGTGTAACGTTAGCACATACGCTACATCACTTAACAACTAGTTGTCCAATGCAGCGGTGTCATTTCAGCAAACAGAAGGGTATAGAGTACTCAAGTGACTACATAACGTTGGTTTTGGAAGTAAATTTTCCATTAATTTAGAGCTTAGACACTAACTAAAGCTTACTTTTAAACCATTTCTAGTGTCTTACCGTCAATTTCCCGGATTGTTCAATATAACGCCCCATCGCAAAAACGTTTAAAAACTCCACGTTCCATAATTCCCTCAGAACAAGCAGCCTTGTCTCCAGACGTTGTCATATAACGTTAGCCAACAGTAGCACACAGCTCTGTTTTTAAACACTTTTTTCTAACGTTAGCTAGCTAGCTTGAAGGACTAAAAGCTATAATTGTTTCGTAGTTAACCGTAGCATAGTTTCTGACCTTGTAGGGTGGGCTTCTCTACTTAGCAAGCTAACAGTATCTAGTCTTCAGTGGTAGTAGCCTACTTCTATCTGCCACAGAGCAGACAGACGAGATTATGATATCTTATTGGTCGAGAACCACCTGTGCGTTGCAGTACTGGATATGCAGTCTGTTAAAGTGGACTACAAGTCGAACTACAATCATTAATGCATTACTTTAAAAAATTAAAATTGGAACGTGCAATATATGGTCTATATCCTTGTTCTATGCCACACAGGCTAATACAGGAATGTTTCGGCTCATTCTATAAATCAGATTTCAAGAAATAGTCGATAGTCTCCAGAGCCCGTTCTATCTGTGGGGAATTTACTCCCGAAACCAGACTCCGCCCACGTCTGATGTACTCACTTGAGGACTCTATTGAAACACTTCAACTATCAACCCCTCCCATACTTCAATTGACCCTTTGCTAAGTCCCGCCCCCCTTAATTACTGTTGCATACTCAGACAAGCTTTACGTTTTGAACGTTTCATCCCATAGGGAACCATTCAATCTAAGCTGAAACTCAAACTTCTCTAGCTTTTATACCTATTGATCAACTAAAAAACATAATGGCCAAGACTAATCAGGAGACCCTCAGTTATGGGTGCTTTCTTTGATCATTACATAAGAACTACGTAGAAACCCAAGTAGCCAAATGTATGTGGCCCAGGTTTGGCGTCTGAGTCGGCTCAGCCTCGGTCTTGAATTACGGCCCGAGTCTGGGCCGGTTCATGCGGGAACCGATTCCTTTCGGTGAACGAGCCATTTAGTTTGGCTCTTTTTTTCCCCGTGTTAGCCAACATTATGTGACCAGACAGAAAGCACCGGTCGGCTGTATATAGGCCTTCTGTAACCTTAGACTACCTACGAATATAACTCCCAACCTGTTTCCATTTATAGTTCTTAATTATAAATGAAGCAGATAATTAACTGAAAAACAAATATCAATGAATAGGCTATAGCATTTTTTTTTGTCTCATAAAACGAAATATGTGTATCCTCGGCTACGGTGCGCTGGAAAAATCTGGGTGTAGCAGACGCATTAGTATTTGTTTCCGTTTGTTTAGCTTACATAGCCAAACAATCAAACAATAAATCGCCTAAATAACCTATAATGATTAAGAAATGATAATGACATTAAGGATAACTACTTGAGATTGTTTAACCTGGGTGGCAATAATATGCAGCATGCGTTAAAGAACGTAAGCTAATTAACATTAAGACGGCCAAATTGGTCAAAGCCATTTAAACATTAGAAAGCAAAACCTTAAAGAGGACAACCTCTTAAGTGTCTCGAAACGTTGTGCACAACGCATAGGCCAATTCAGGCTAGAAAAAAGAATTTACGAAAATCTACGGAACATTTAAACATTGAGCGTCAGAATCTTTGCATGATAACTCCGTCATCATAAATGTGGATATAGAAAAATGCGACAAGTTCATGACGCACAGAGAACAATAGGCTAGAAAATTAATTGGTAGTCTAATCATTTACTTATTGGTTTTTGTTATTGAGCAAATTAGGCTAATTGTTTGGTTGACAATCAGGCACACGGAAACAGATTGAGAGTGATCATCCATTTAAATCTTAAAGGTAAAATTGCAGAGGGCCTAGTTCTACTTCCCATGGTTCGCTAGAGTGCTAGCCTAGCCTATGTTAAGCACACAAGCACCGTTCAAAAAGAGCCATTCGGTCATATAGGCTATTTTGATCATAGCCTATTAGTATATCATAGTAGTAGGATGAAGTGATCTAGTCATCTTTAATTAAAGTGTGGGTAATTAATATTTTTTTAATTGTATTTAACCTTTATTTAACCAGGTTAGTCTCATTGAGATTTAAAAAAAAAAAATCTCTTTTTCAAGAGAGACCTGGCCAAGAAAAGCAGCACAAAGTTACAAACACACATAAATACAACATAATACAATGCATTAGTACATATAAGGCATCTAATAAAATATATCATATAAATTATAATTAATATAACAATAAACATAGGCCTACATTGTACTATGATAGAAATATTGTAGACACATTAGCAGCACTGTCGCATGCGTCCAACACTTACAGGTGCAGCTCAAAAAATTTGAATATTGTGAAAAAGTTCAATATTTTTTGTCACTCATTTCAGAAAGTGAAACTCATTATATTATATAGATTCATTACACAGAGAGTGAAATATTTCAAGCCTTTATTTCTTGTAATTTTGATGATTATGGCTTACAGCTAATGAAACCCAAAATTCAGTGTCTCAGAAAATTAGAATATTTTGCTTTAACATATTTTTAAAGTATCATATTTAATATTTAGTTGCATATCCTTTGCATGCTGTTACTTCCTGAAGTCTGTGACCAATCAACATCAAAAGACTCGATATCTTATTTTCAGGTACTGTTACAAGCGATACTATAACCTCTCTGCATTTGAACGTATCTCTATGAGAATTGGGGGGTAAGACTAGATTCAACTGTAAATTACACTGGTACAGTATGGAACACATGACTGGCGAAATGGCTGTACGTCATCAAGGGTCTAAGGTATCAAACGAGCCCCAAACCATCACTCTGCGGCCAGATATTGTCAGGTTTGCGTTTAGAAAATAGAGAACCAAACGCGAAAGATAAGGATACAGAAAGCGTATCTAGATTAAGATACGCCACAGAAGCGGAATTAAACCGCACTAGTAAAGGAGGAACGCAAAAGCGGAAACAAAACTTCCTTAGCACAAGGCTAACTCAAAACAACCTCAAACGGAGGCGGATATTCGCTTAAACAGCGAGAAACTAACAAACAAAGAAATGACCTCACGCACTAAATGATCTGCGTGTATCAGAGGTCGAGAACAGAAAATAAATGAATCAAAATAGCAAGCCTGTAACTACAGCTCTCTTAGTTTTCTTTCTTTACTCTTTTCTAAACCCTATACGGCTTTCTACCTACTGCAACGTCAATATAGAAGCACCGGAAAGCGGAAGTCAAGCTCTATTTATAGTCGACGGAAACCAGACACAGGTGTAGGAGATAATGACCTGGAGAGATCCAAACACCGGGACGGCGGAAGAAAAAATCCGATAGAGCTTCAAACGACGCCAAACGAAAAACAAAGGTAGAAAACAAAAAGAGACAGCCACTACCCATGACAGATATGGAGAAGATGTGGATGGATCCCTTTAAGGGTTGTTTCTCCTGACTTTTTTCCCCATAGAGTTCTATAGGAAAATGAGTCAGGAGAAATAACCCTTGCAGTGATCCATCCACATCTACTCCATATCTGGCAACAGAGTGATGGTTTGGGGCTCGTTCGATAGCTCAGACCCTTGATGACTTACAGCCATTTAGCCAGCCATGTGTTCCATACTGTACCAGTGTAATTTACAGCTGAATCTAGTCTCACCCCCCAATTCCCATTGAGATCAGTTCAAATGCAGAGAGGGTATGAATACTTATGTAAATGAGAAATTTCAGTTTTCGATTTTTAATACATTTGCAAAAATTTCTAAAAACATGTTTTCACTTTGTCATTATGGGCTATTTTGTGTAGAATTTTGAGACAAAAAATGAACTCAATCTATTGTAGAATATGTCTGTAATGTAATAAAACGTGGAGAAGGTGAAAGGGGTGGGCAGTCTTTCTGGCTTGACTGTATACAGGTGCAGCTCAAAAAATTTGAATATCGTGAAAAAGTTTAATATTTATGGTCACTCATGTCAGAAAGTGAAATTCATATATTATATAGATTCATTACACATAGAGTGAAATATTTCAAGCCTTTATTTCTTGTAATTTTGATGATTATGGCTTACAGCTAATGAAAACCCAAATTCAGTGTCTCAGAAAATTTGAATATTACATAAGATCAATAAAAAAGGATATTTTAAACAGAAATGTCAGCCTTCTGAAAAGTATGTTAATTTCTATGCACTTAATACTTGGTTGGGGCTCCTTTTGCATGAATTACTGCATCAATGCGGCGTGGCATGGAGGCGATCAGCCTGTGGCACTGCTGAGGTGTAATGGAAGCCCAGGTTGCTTTGATAGCGGCCTTCAGGTCGTCTGCATTGTTGGGTCTGGTGTCTCTCATCTTCCTCTTGACAATACCCCATATATTCTCTATGGGGTTCAGGTCAGGCGAGTTTGCTGGCCAATCAAGCACAGTAATACCATGGTCATTGAACCAGCTTTTGGTACTTTTGGCAGTGTGGGCAGGTGCCAAGTCCTGCTGGAAAATGAAATCAGCATCTCCATAAAGCTTGTCAGCAGAAGGAAGCATGAAGTGCTCTAAAATTTCCTGGTAGATGGCTGCGTTGACTGTGGACTTCAGAAAACACAGTGGACCAACACCAGCAGATGACATGGCACCCCAAATCATCACTGACTGTGGAAACCTCACACTGGACTTCAAGCACTCTGGGACCTTGATTTCCAAATGAAATGCAAAATTTACTTTCATCTGAAAAGAGGACTTTGGACCACTGAGCAACAGTCCAGTTATTTTTCTCCTTAGCCCAGGTAAGACGCTTCTGACGTTGTCTCTGGTTCAGGAGTGGCTTGACACGAGGAATGTGACATTTGTAGCCCATGTCCTGGATTCGTCTGTGCGTGGTGGCTCTTGATGCACTGACTCCAGCCTCAGTCCACTCCTTGTGAAGCTCCCCCAAATTCTTGAATGGATTTTGCTTGACAATCCTCTCAAGGCTGCGGTTATCCCTGTTGCACCTTTTCCTACCACACTTTTTTCTTCCACTCAACTTTCTATGAATATGCTTGGATACAGCACTTTGTGAACAACCAGCTTCTTTAGCAATTACTTTTTGTGGCTTACCCTCCTTGTGGAGGGTGTCAATGACTGTCTTCTGGAAATCTGTCAAGTCAGCTGTCTTTCCCATGATTGTGTAGCATACTGAACCAGACTGAGAGACCATTTAAAGGCTCAGGAAACCTTTACAGGTGTTTTGAGTTAATTAGCTGATTAGAGTGTGACACCATGAGTTTCCAATATTGAACTTTTTCACAATATTCGAATTTTCTGAGACACTGAATTTGGATTTTCATTAGCTGTAAGCCATAATCATCAAAATTACAATAAATAAAGGCTTGAAATATTTCACTCTATGTGTAATGAATCGATATAATATATGAGTTTCACTTTCTGACATGAGTGACAAAAAATATTGAACTTTTTCACGATATAAAGATTTTTTGAGCTGCACCTGTATATATATATATATATATATATATATATATATATATAGTCGCCCCGTTCCCGCTGCTGAAAAACATCCCTACATCATGATGCTGCCACCGTCATGCTTCACTGTAGGGATGGTATTAGCCAGGTGATGAGCGATGCCTGGTTTCCTCCAGACGTGACGCTTGGTATTCAGGCCAAAACGTTCAATTTTGGTTTCATCAGACCAGAGAATCTTGATTCTCATGGTTTGAGAGTCCTCTTGGTGCCTTTTGGAAAACTCCAAGCAGGCTGTGATGTGCCTTTTACTAAGGAGGGGCTTCCGTCTGGCCACTCTACCATAAAGGCCTGATTGGATTGCTGCCTGGATGGTTGATCTTCTGAAAAGTTCTCCCATCTCCACAAGGATACGCTGGAGCTCTGTCAGAGTGACCCTCGGGTTCCTGCTCGCCTCCCTGGCCAAAGCTCGTCTTCCCCGATTGCTCAGTTTGGCCGGGCAGCCAGGTCTAGGAAGATTCTTGGTGGTTCCAAACTTCTTCCATTTACGAATGATTGTGGCCACTGTGCTCTTTGGGACCTGTAAAGCTGCAGAGATTTTTCCGTACCCTTCTCCAGATCTATGCCTTGACACAATCCTGTTTCTGAGGTCTGCAGATAATTAATTTGACCCTATGGCTTGGAGTTTGCTCTGACATGCACTGTCAACTGTGGGACCTTAGGCAGGTGTTGGCAATCCCCAATCATGTCCAATCAATTGAATCACAGGTGGACTCCAATTAAGTTGTATAAACATCTCAAGCAGTATCAGTGGAAACAAAATGCACCTCAGCTCACTTTTGGGTGTCAAAGCAAAGGGTGTGCAGACTTGTGTACATATGATATTTTACTTTTAGATTTTTAATAAATTAGCACAAATGTCTAAAAACCTGTTTTCACTCTGTCATTATGGGCTATTTTGTGTAGAATTTTGAGACAAAAAATGAACTCAATCTATTGTAGAATGTCTGTAAGGTAATAAAACGTGGAGAAGGTGAAAGGGGTGTGCAGACTTTCCGGCTTGACTGTATATATATATATATGTATATATGTATATATACATAATGACGAAGTGAAAACAGGTTTTTAGACATTTGTGCTAAATGGCTCTAAGACTTCAAGGGTCTGATGTATCAAACAAGCCTTAACCTCTTTGTGCAGAAGCCAAATTGGGCCAATTTTCACCTGTTTTGCACTGTTCTGTTTAAACCTTTATAACTACAGTTGTGCTCACCACACACACTTGTTTAATGGCTTAAATTGGAGAAGACCCCTGTACCTTTGTGTGTCTTAGATTAAAATAATAAAATTTCATAATCTTCATATAGATTATGGGCTGTAAATGCACAAACTCTTTGCAAAAAAAACAAAAACGAGGTTGTCATTCTTAGTTTACAGTACACTTCTGAAAGGAAAAGATGTAAAACAGGTCATATTTTACTGTCCTGGTGCACACACCACTTGTCAACATGTGTACAGAATTTTAGGGGGATATGTCAATCTGCTCAGGTTCCATAAGCTAATTTGTAAACAGTGTATCCTGGTGTCCCTTAGGGTGTCCAAATCTATCCAAATGGATAAAATGTGCATCACAGTAAATCAAGAGATAATCAGCTTTTTTCAACAGATAAAGTATTCTGACTCATAAAACACATGTTTGTATCAACTAAATGAGGAAATTTTCATTTTTTTCCAAATAATTTGGGTTTTGATATATAGGGGTCCAAAAACCTCTCCGAAAATGAATACAATGCTTTTTTTGTCCATATGAAGCATTTTATTATGTTCTTTGAGGTAGTAGGATCATTACAATCACTTCACATTCACAGGGTGATACATGTATTAGCTCCAGTTCAGTTTATGGTTCCAAAAATGTATTTTTCCACCAGAGCCCCGTTAGCCAGCACAATTTTGAATAGAAAATGTATGTTGCAGCATTGACTGGAGAGGATATGATGTGCTGTTACCACCTCCTACGACGTGGACGAGGGGTTGGATTTTAGGAGGCAAAAAAGCAAGAACTTGAATGCTGAACGAACCACAGCAAAATGTGAACCAGTAAAAACATTACAAAAAATAGAATTATTTACAATGGTTGTCCGCCAGATGAAATGACTGACACTGGGCTGAATAATCAGTCCTTCACAGTGCCTGCCTGCTCCTGAGGTCATGCCATTCAGTGAAGCAGAGGCGGTCCGCAATTATGCAGAGAGGAACATCACAAGACCTGCACTTGAAGATGGTCTTGTTTTTCCTCTTCAGGCTGAGACAGTGAACACAGTACTTCCTCCCTTTTGTGGCCTTTTCCCGAGGATCTGTGTTGCTCACATCGGTGACTGCGACAGGAAAGCAGCCCTCTGGCCTCTGCTCCATTGCTGCCTCCTGTGGCTGTGCAGCTGCCATCTCCACCTCACCCTCAGTGCTCTCTTTCCCACAGTCAGCTAGCTGTAAAGAGAGAGTCTCTCTGAAGAGCTTCTGGGTAATTGGCTTGTGGTGTTTCTCCAGAGCCATCTCCTTGTGAAGGATGTAGCAGTTCACAACAGCGATATCCACAAAGTGGAGAAACAGCTTTTTATACCAGTGCCTGGTCTTCTGAGTAACACTGAAGTACTTGATGAGGGCATCTGACAGGTCAACGCCCCCCATGTACTTGTTGTACTCCAGCACTGGCTCAGGAATGGTGACCGCACGTCTGGCCCAGGTGCCATCAGGGTTCCTTGCCCGCCGCTGCACTGACTTCCCACTGTAGGCTTTGTGAATGGAAGTACACATCGAGACCTCTCGCGTGTCCTTCCACTTCACATACAGAAGGGGGCCATCTCTGATCCACCGCATGTCCCCTCGAACAGCCTTTTTTGGGAGGCTATTTACATTGGTCTTAGGAAAACCAATCCGGTTTTCCCTGATGGTACCGCAAGCTCCATAGTGGATATGGTGGAGATGCCGAAAGAGAGCCGTGCTCGTATAAAAATTGTCCACAAAGACATGGTAGCCTGTCCCAAGGTATGGCACCCGGAGCAGGTTCACAACAGCGTCAAAGCTCAAACCGTTCCCACTTGGAGTGAGCGCTTTCCCCTGGTACACACTGAAGTCACACGTGTAGCCCGTCTTGCTGTCAGCCAGGACAAACAACTTGAAGCCCCACTTTGTTGGCTTGTCCTTCAAGTACTGCTTCATCCCATGCCGAGCTTTTGAGGCTACCATGCGCTCATCAATGGCCAGGTTCTGATGAGGGTGGTAGTAAGCCCTGCATGCAGTCAGGATCTGGTCATGCAAAGGCTTCAGGCGAAACAGGCCATCATAACCTGCTTGGCCTTTCAGCTGGTCATTGATGGCATCTGCTGTTGTGTCGCTCATGTGGAGGAATGCACCAATGGCCTCATACCTGTAGCCCGGCATCACACTGCAGGGAAAGGGGTGCTTGTGAAGCCGGTCCTTCCTCCATAGGTCACGGGCAGCAGATGGCTTGACAAGACCCAGGTACAGGACGATGGACAGATATCTTTGCATGTCCTCAGCATCCACATCAGACCATGGCGTATGCAGTCCCTGAGCATGTTTGCGGGCTGCGTTGCCATTTGTGTTGTCACAGAGGAGCTTGAGGACATCTGCGCTGAAGAACAGCCGAAAGAGATCCAGGGGGCTGTAGGCCTGATGAAGGTCCAGCTGCACTCCTGGGGTCCTCCGGGGGCAGAAGGGGAACTGATGAGGCTCTTCATCCTCATCCGCCATGTCATGCCATCCGTCCTCAGACTCGGGCTCTGGCTCGATTGCTCTTTTTTTCGGAGCTCCTCGCGCTGAACGAGAGCAGGGCCTCCTTGACCTTGTGACCAGAGTCCTGCGGGGATGAGCAGCAGGAGCAGGAGCAGGTGCAGGTGCAGCAGCAGCAGGTGCAGCAGCAGCAGGTGCAGGTGCAGCAGCAGCAGGTGCAGGAGCAGGTGCAGGTGCAGCAGCAGGTGCAGCAGCAGGAGCAGGTGCAGGTGCAGGAGCAGGTGCAGGTGCAGGACTGTCCAGAACAGAAGCATCTTCTATCCTGAATTATTTAAAAGAAAGCAAAATTTAAAAAGTGCACAATAAGAGCCACATAGTGTACTATGTTGTGAAACAAAAATGAAAATGCTAGGCTTTTCCAAAAACATTTAATAAATGCTACATTTGACATGGAGACTGCGATTCAGATTTACCCTAAATTAAGTTAGTTTACTTTATTTCGGTCATTAACATTTTCTTAATGTGTAGAAAGATATAATTCAATAATAATAAGTACTTTGACTGAAAATGTGTACCTACCCTTCTTACAATATACATTTTACCCTTTAAGAATTACAAAAATGTATTAGAATTACAAAAATAATTACTTTTTGTAATTCTTTTCTAAATTAAGTTAATATCACAAAAATATCACAAAAATCAATACTAACCAGTGACACTGGATTGCCATTCTCAACCAGCAACAATGTCATAAGTTAGTTTATGGCCCATGCATGCTAATGCATGGCTAAGCTATGTATCAACAGGCCTACTTATTATACAATACATGATATGACTTATGCTACCATTTAGCCACAAGAAATTAGATAATAAATGCTCTATTTTACATGACTACTGTGACTAAAATTCATGCATGCCAATGCATGGCTAAGCTATGTATCAACAGGCCTACTTATTATACAATACATGATATGACTTATGCTACCATTTAGCCACAAGAAATTAGATAATAAATGCTCTATTTTACATGACTACTGTGACTAAAATTCAACCGATGCACAAATAAAGTTATTTTTAATTTAATACAGTTAATACTTACATGTCAAGAGCTACATCTTCGCCCTGCGCAAAAGCATCTTCGACAAAAGAGTCTATGCTTTCAGCCTCAGATCCGCCTTCACTCTCTCCCTCGGACTCGCTCCTAAAAATCTCCTCCACTACATCCGACAGGGACATATATTTTTTGGCCATCATATATATATATATATATATATATATATATATATATGATATATAAAAATACAAATTTACTCGAATCTCAATGTAATAATGATGACTCACGGTGTGCGCATAAAGCAGGTTGATTGCGATCTAAAATGGCTTCCGGATGTGCGCAACCAGGCACGATGTTACGCGTGGATAGCGATCGGCTAGTTAAATTCGCGTATGGGAATGCCATATCATTTCAGAAAGCTTAGGATGTACTCTATTGGACTATATAAGTGTCAATTAAAATTACGTTTGTGTGACGGATATACCTCTGCATCTTTTGAATGCGATCATTACGCACGCCCATTTTAGATAATGGACACATGTTGAGAAAAGGATTAAATATTAAAAACGGGTCAACCAAGACAAAAAATAACCTCAGATTCTTGCAGGGGACATCTTAATCTTTATAACCAAAGGTAAGGTTACGAGTTTATTTCATATTTTACCGGAGCTTTTTATCGCAAAAGAAAGTTATGTGGTGACAAGGAACATCACTCGTTTTTTTCCCTGTGGAGTGAGTAAGCATGTTGACAGTTTTACTTGTATGTATTCAGAATCTTGGAAGGTGTTTCTTGCTGCTGTGATAGTAAACGATTTTTTGGTGATGAAATAAAAACTTTAATTAACTTGCAAATGTGTTTAAATGTCTGCTATCTTACATGTGGTCGGGTCCATTGTAGATGTAGTAGTAGCTACAGTGTAGCAGCATAGCATGCTACGTTCATGAATTACAAGCTAATGGTGGCAGCTAGAAACGTGATATTTCGCACGCTGATAGGATATTAAGTACTGATTATGATCATATGCGGTTATGGTGATAAATATGGCAATATCCATATTTTCGTAACTAGCATATAACTAGCGATGTATTTATGACGTGTCATAAAAAAGTAGAAGACGCGTGCTGTAAGATATGCAGTATATATGGAACTTGAAGCGTTGTTTCTCCTGAAAGATTTTTCTATTGAACTCTGTGGAAAAATAAGTTATCCATCCATATCTACTGCATATCTGGCAGCAAGAGTGAAGGTTTGATACGTCAGACCCTTGATGACTTAAGAGCCATTTAGCCGACCATGTGTTCCATACTGTTCCAGTGTAATTTACAGCTAAATCTAGTCCCACCCCCAAATTCCCATCGAGATCCATTCAAATGTAGAGGTTATAGTATCACTTGTACCAAATAAGATATCAAGAATCTTTTGATATTGTTGGGTCACAGTCATGCTTGTTTTACCAACTGTGTGGTCACACTGGCTGTGTTGTATGTTACTGAGTTTGCATTGTGTGTTATGTTTTGAAACAGAACGAAGCAGCACACATGGAGCCTCCATTCCCAGTCTCTCTTCTGAACTCCCTTCCTTCTCCTCTGCTCAGGTCCCAAGGTACATCAACCAGCTCCACCTGCTATTTATTTATTTTTTCAACACGTTTTCACACACATACCAACAAAATGTAAGGCACATAAACAAAAACTAACACAAACACGTAGACATACGCGCACACACACACACAAATAAACATTAAAATAAAATAGATGGCAGTAATTGGGACAGCAAGTATGCCATCCGTGAAGTGATGGTTTGGTTGGATATACCCCTTACCTATACAGTACTGAGTTTGGCACTTTTCAGGGTTTCCTACAGAAATAACCACAATATTTTTAATTTAACCTTTATTCAAGCAGGGTGTCTTACTGAGACCAGGGGTCTCTTTTGCAGAGGAGCCCTGCAGGCAACACAATTACAGACAAGTTTTGTACAAAGACCTTATAAAAAGTGTCTGAACAGAATATACAATTGGGAGAAATATATAGAAACAATTATATACATTTAAAATATAGACAAGTGTGCGCATGAACACACATGTACATACATGCATACAACACAACTAATACAGATGGATTATCCCAAGCAATTGCACACACTTTCTTCAATGATCAAGTTAGTTACCAAGGCCTTAAACTGCCCAAAGGACAGAAATGCATCTAATTTAAGTGTCTCCTGAAATTTATTCCACAGTCAAGCCGGAAAGTCTGCACACCCCTTTCACCTTCTCCACGTTTTATTACGTTACAGACTTTTACCACAATAGATTGAGTTCATTTTTTGCCTCAAACATCTACACACAATAGCCAATAATGACGAAGTGAAAACAGGTTTTTAGAAAATATGCTATTTTATTTTACTGACAAAAATAGGTTATTTAGGGGTTACATATCTGTACACACCCTTAGCCTAATACTTGGTTGCTGCACCTTTGGCAGCGATTACAGCTTCAAGGTGTCTTGGGAAAGAAGCTACGAGCTTGGCACACTTGTTTCTGGACATTTTTGCCCATTCCTCTTGGCATATCCTTGCAAGCTCCATCAGGTTGGATGGGGAGCGTCGGTACACAGCCATTTTCAGCACTTTCCACAGATGTTCAATTGGATTCAGGTCTGGGCTCTGGCTGGGCCACTCAAGGACATGCACAGACTTTCTATGAAGCCACTCCTTTGTTCTCTTGGCTGTGTGCTTCGGGTCGTTGTCATGTTGGAAGGTAAACCTTCATCCCAGTCTGAGGTCCAGAGCGCTCTGGAGCAGGTTTTCTTCAAGGATCTTGGTGTACTTAGCTGAATGAATCTTTCCCTCTATCAGGACTAGTCGCCCCGTTCACACTGCTGAAAAACATCCCCACATCATGATGCTGCCACCGCCATGCTTCACTGTAGGGATGGTATTAGCCAGGTGATGAGCGGTGCCTGATTTCCTCCAGACGTGACGCTTGGTATTCAGGCTAAAAAGTTCAATTTTGGTTTCATCAGACCAGAGAATCTTGATTTTCATGGTTTGAGAGTCCTCTAGGTGCCTTTTAGCAAACTCCAAGCAGGCTGTGATGTGCCTTTTACTAAGGAGGGGCTTCCGTCTGGCCACTCTACCATAAAGGCCTGATTGGTGGATTGCTGCCTGGATGGTTGATCTTCTGAAAGGTTCTCCCATCTCCACAAGGATACGCTGGAGCTCTGTCAGAGTGACCCTCGGGTTCCTGCTCGCCTCTCTGGCCAAAGCCCGTCTTCCCCGATTGCTCAGTTTGGCCGGGCAGCCAGGTCTAGGAAGATTCTTGGTGGTTCCAAACTTCTTCCATTTACGAATGATTGTGGCCACTGTGCTCTTTGGGACCTGTAAAGCTGCAGAGATTTTTCTGTACCCTTCTCCAGATCTATGCCTTGGCACAATCCTGTTTCTGAGGTCTTCAGATAATTCCTTTGACCCTATGGCTTGGAGTTTGCTCTGACATGCACTGTCAACTGTGGGACCTTATATAGGCAGGTGTTGGCAATCCCCAATCATGTCCAATCAATTGAATTTATCACAGGTGGACTCCAATTAAGTTGTAGAAACATCTCAAGCAGTATCAGTGGAAATAAAATGCACCTCAGCTCACTTTTGGGTGTCATATCAAAGGGTGTGCACTCGGGGTGGGACAATGCACCGCGATGCATCGATCTGAATGTGTAAATACAACTGTATTGATCTGTAAGATTAGAATTGATAAGCATCGATTAATATCGCATTGTAAATGAATGTGCACATGTATTTATTCAAAAAAAATATTAATTTCATTTAAAAAAATATATATTTCTGAGACACTACTTTTAAAACTGTTTTGACTAGCTTTAATCCATGTTTCTGCTCCAACCCCCACGTAAGCGTGAGTTGAAAGCAGCGACAGGCGGGAATCAAGCGACAATGAGACGGACAGATCTGATCGAAATGGCTAGCTGCTCGAGTGCAACAAAAGAGACAGAAATGGATAGAATTTGCGATGTTCCGAACAGAAAATCAGTGGTATGGAAGCATTTCGGGTTTAGAAAGAAGGATGGTGTACTTGACAAAACGCTGCAATATGCAAGATATGCCAAGTTGAAATCAGATACACAGGCAAAACCACAAACATGATAAACCATTTGAGCCGACGACACACCATTGACGTGAAGGACAGCAAGTGGGTTAGCAAGCTCAACTCGGGAGTCAAGATTTTCCTGGAGAAATGGCCACAGTTATTTTATTTGTTTTTATTTGTTTTTATACACATACCGTGTCCAGACAGTTAATTGTAAAGTGCTTTCTGATATTTTAATTTAAACCATTTTCTATTCAAAATCAAGTAGACGTTAGAGACAAAAAACGAAAATAGTAAGACTATTTCCAATGTCTTACGTTCAATTAATTATTACTACGTTAACTGTCTGATTCCAAACCCCCCCCTACATATCACACAGACAAAAACTAAAATAAAATTTAAAAAACAGTTCTAAACGGGCAAAAGAGGTGACATCTGCTCTAGCCACGTTCATCTACAAAGACCTTAGACCATACAGTGCAGTAGAAAAAGAGGGATTTAGTCACTTAATGAATGTCGTGAAACCTAGATACACCATACAGAAAACATTTTAGTGAATAAAGGAAAGGTATTAGGGTACCATGTCTGACACTGTTTGAAAAACAATAACCTCAATAGGGCAACTTTAGATAATGTAGAATCCGCAATTACTAGACCAATGAGGGAATAGCTCGGAGCGAAAGTTTAAACGTGATGTATTCCACTCTTGCTGTGGGAAAAGGTAAAAGTTATTTAGAAATATTATTATTTTATTTACTCGTTTATCTGACTCCATTTATAATTATAATTTAGAATTTTGGTTAAACATGCGTGGAGCTCGGAGTGGTTACACTCAACTCGCCCTTAGGTACCATCATTACTTCAATATATGTTTGCCGGAATCAACATTATTGCTGAAACTCAGTTCGGTGGCGAACGCAGAGGTTGGGGGTCTAGTCAACACAATACATGATATTCATTTATCATAGATAGTTGCGAGCCCCAGTCTGAGTACATTTAACGGGCTCCTTAAGGCAAATTTGACAAGAAAAGAACCGGCGTATACGCCCATGGGTTCCCATATCAAATCACCAGAACCATGCACTACTCTGGGTGTATTTAAAGGGCTCCTTAAGGCAAATTTGACAAGAACCGGCGTAGGACGCCCATGGGTTCTCTTCACATCAAATCACCAGAACCATACACCAACCCGACCTTTATATTTGGACCGTCACTTGCCGCTGATCAGTCGGTCCTGGGTCAGAATTGTCCCCCTGAGTCTTCAGTCGTAATTTAGGCTGAAAAGGGTATAAGATGGATGAGAGCCACGCACGTTAAATATAAAAATAATTGGATAACAGGCAGGGAGGTCATTAGCTTGGAATGCTGCAGCTCAGATCATGCAGACAATTGAAGCTGGGAAAAAAGGATTAAAAGAAAGATGCAGTTGATATGAAAACATGGTAGTTTATTAATGACAAATAATCACTGGTTAAAACTGTGAGAACAAACACGAACACATTCAATGCCTATAACTAAACACAGGATAACATGCTGTCAAGACAAATAAACATGAACAAGTTCACAAACAAAGTATATCACCAAGTGATTCCGTAGGGTGTGACTATGGTACCAGGAGAACTGTTAAGCAGATTCTCCCTGAGTCTCCCTTTGGGATGTCCTTAAATGCAGTACAGTATGCCCACTCCACAAGTCCCTTTGTTTGTCCAAATAAGGTCTGGCAGGAAGAGCAGTTTCACCACGCAGGGACCCCCTCCAGGGAGAGAAACAAAGTCTACCTCCCCCAACCTAGTGACAGTAATAAGACTCTTTGAACGACGGCGCGTGATCTTATGATCTTCTCTATCATATCTAGATATCAGGTGAGGTCCCGGTGATGGCCACTCTAGGTTCCAGACACTTATATGGACAAGCGCATCCCTGATAACCTATACAATCCTCCTTTCACATTCTTTATTTCTCCCCCTCCTATACTTTCACATACCACACACTTCAATTAGTATTATCCAGGTTCACCACATTTATCATATTATCCACAATTACTTTATACTTCCACAATTACCAATTTACATGCACATACATATGATTCAATATACATATACAGCTTTGTTTAATATGCACCATTCAGTCCAGAATCTAGGCCGTAAAAGACCTGTGCGGATGCCGTTTCTGATGTCCAGTTGTAGGTTCAACCCCAGCTGTAGGTTACGAGGCCGTGAGAAGTCAGAGGAACAGGTTCTCAGGCCATCAAGTAAATTGTTTTATTGCACCCTCCAGGAAATCACCCCCAGCTGCAAGGGTTTAGGACTGATAACACTTTTTCCAGCCTTACAATAATACACTGTTAGTCATGTTTATTGCTGCATTATTTGCTGCAGACAGCTGCAAAATATGGCAACAATAAACATAATTCTGTGAACTTGGCGTAAGGTTCTAATTGAATATTTAATTACTGCTGACTGTATTGGTATCAAATCACATTAGCATACCTATAAGTTTTTTTTAAAGTATCAAAATTAATCGAACCGAATTGTATCGAATCGAATCGTGGTCAAATGTAAGATGTTATGATGCATCGTACCTTTGCCTAAAGAATCGTAACCGAATCGAATCGTTATGGGATTGAATCATCCCACCCCTAGTGTGCACTTGTGTAAATATAATATTTTACATTTAGATTTTTAATAAATTAGCACAAATGTCTAAAAACCTGTTTTCACTTTGTCATTATGGGCTATTTTGTGTAGAATTTTGAGACAAAAAATGAACTCAATCTATTGTAGAATATGTCTGTAACGTAATACAACATAGAGAAGGTGAAAGGGGTGTGCAGACTTTCTGGCTTGACTGTATGTGGTGCATATACTTTAAAAGCTGTTCCTAATTCTGTTGTGAATCGCGGTGTTTCTAGCATGATCCAATCTTAACGTCTTGTGCAATAGTTTGAGTTTCTAAAAGATAAAAGTTTGGTGAGATAAAAAGGGATTTTTGCAAGGAGGGCTTTGTATATAAATAAAATGTTGTGCTGCTTCCTGCTAAAAACAAGCGATTGCCATGATACTGCCCGGTAAAGAAGACAGTGATGAGTACGAAACCCATCACCTGTAGTAAAACATAATGCACTATGATAAACTGCGTCCAGGGGTTTTAGGATTAAGGCTGTGGCATGCATATATAATGTATCCCCATAGTCAAGAACTGGTAAAATTGTGGCTTGCACAATCCTTTTGCTGTTCTCAAATGTGAGGCAAGACTTGTTTCTATATAGGAAGCCAATTTTGACTTTGTGATATGTGATAAGTAATTATAGTGCAAGACTCGCTCAATTTGATCACCGTTTAAAGTACATAGGTGTGTGTCTATTGATTGTGAGTTCAGTGCTTTTGAGAAAAGTATGTATTTGGTTTCCCCAGCATTTAGAACCAGTTTAAGGTTTGCTAGTGCATTCTGTATGGCATTGAAAGCAGCCTGAATGTATGACAAAGCCAGACTGATTGAAGGGGCAGAGGCATAAAAGGTCTGTGTCATCAGCATATTAATGCACATTACGGTTTCTCACTTTGCTAGCTATTTCATTTATATAAATTGTAAATAGCAAAGGTCCAAGTATGGAGCCCTGTGGTACACCTTTCTTTATCTCCAGAAACACAGACTGTGTTCCATCTGCCACTATGGCTTTCAATCTGCCAGATAAATAGTTTTGAAACCAATTTTGTGCATTGTTATAAAAACCAATGGCTTCCAATCTATGTAATAAGATATTGTGGTCTACTGTGTCGAATGCTTTTGACAAATCGATAAATAAAGCTACAGAATTCAGTTTCTTATGAAGTAAGCTCACTATATCATTGATTACAAGTGAAGCAGCAGAGATGGTGCTGTGTCCAGAACTAAAACCGGATTGATGTGGATTCAGTATATTATTTGTGGTTAAAAAGGTGCGTAGTTGAATATTTACCAAAGATTTCAGGATCTTTGATAACCACGACAATTAAAAAATTGGACGGTAATTATTTATATAACTAGCTTCACACCCTTTAAATAATGGTAAAACCATATGCTTCCATATGCTTGAAATACACCCAGCATTAAGTGATAGATTAAAAATGTTAACCAAGGGCCTGGTAATCAGTGGTGCCGCAAGCCGTAAAAGGCCAGGATCTAGTTTATCCTCACCAGTGGATTTTTTCACATCAATGACAGTAGTGCATTCTCTGTGATTTTCCTAAAAGTGAATTGTGCATTAGTGTAATTTTTCATTCAGAACAGCAGCTCGCTCAGTTCGCTCAAACAAATTGCCTGCTGAAATAAAATGACAATTAAAAACATTGCCAATTTCATGTTTATCACCAATAAGCCCGGAGTCAGATTGGATAACAGACTTTCCGCCCTTAACCCCTTTGTGCAGATCCCCTATTGGCCATGGCACTGGTGCCAAGATTTTGCACAACTACTGATATTAGTTTCTCCTGCAACCAAACTATGAGTGGAAACAACAAACTCTGTGGGCTCTATCTTGGCACTTGGCCTAAGCGCATAGCGTAAAGTCCATTTAGGGCGTGTCCATTTTTGCTAGTTTACCGGCATGTATTTTGGGCGCGAAGCACGGTGCAATGCGCAAACAAGGAAAAACAGTGTGAACAAGGAATAGGCTATATGGATCAATACTATGATCAATATTATTCGGAATAACCATTATGACGCGTTTTGATATACACAATTATAATCTTTAACATTAAGGGTTAACATCGGCATGGGTTCCCGGTAATTCCAGAGGGTGCTGTTATTTTACAAAATATATGCATTCAAATTTTGTTAAAAGCACCTGCAACAGCTGGGAATAAGCTACCAATGGCTTCCGTCTCACCTAAGAAAACGCCAGATTAGCCTGCTTGCATTAAAATTAATTGGGAATGAATTGTGTAATGTGTTGCAAATTTGTTTTCATTTCTAATTAGACTCTTAGTTATCTTTAAAATCGTTTTTGTTCAGTTGTGGTATAATAGGTGAAATCAGATGTGTTTTAATAAAATGAGAGTATCAAAACCTAGTCACTGCAATTTAAAAAAAGTATGAAAGATGAAGAATAAGATTAAAATTCTGTTAAAATGGTGAAATTGAAATGAATCTCCGTTTTTTAATTGTAAACTATCGAAAAAACCTTATGCACAGCGAATCCCAGGGACTGTAGTCTAGGCTATTTGAAAAACAATAAATGCAATATTCACTGTAATATATAATGTGTTTTAAAAGAGAATCTTGAGCCAGCAGAAAGTGCTTGCGCTAAAACCACCACAAACCTGGTCTAAAGTCATGTCGCAGTTTACATGTTATCTTAACAGCGCATATAAGTGCGTCTACATAGGTGTGTGCACAACGCACTTACACCCTCCTGTCTGTTACACACAGGGGCGCACACAAGCATGACTAAAAATATCAAGATTACAATGTGAAATATTATTATTGTGTAAGCTATATTAAAAAATGCAGAATAATAAAACGGTTTATAGGTCAAAAACCACATACCTGTCCGTCAGTGAAGGGGAATGCCGCAGTAAATTGCTTTCAGCCCACTCCATCAATATCCAGGCGATGTGCGATGGTACGTGTAAGGTTACATGTATAGACTTTTCGCGATTATCCTGGATCAAGCTATCATTTAGCCTATATTTGCCAATAATTCCTGTAATCTTCTGTAAACCTTGTCCCTCCAGACTTTCCGGACTTTCAAGCAAGTCAATTTAACAAGCAACCCCCCACCCGGTCTCGCCTGAAACTATACCTACCCACAGGCACGGGCCGGGCCCAAATTCATAAAAGGGCCCACCGGCAATTTTTGCTAATAATTAAATAAATATATGCCTGGAATGACTACTTTTGCGACATTTATTTATTTATTTTTGTTTCTGATTTTTCCCTTTTTCTCCCAATTTAGTAGCCAATTGAACCCCTATTCTAATTCAATTCCCCCCCGTGTAGCAACCGCTAGAGAACCACCGCTACACAACCCCGTCAATCGGTACTAGGGAGGACGCCACGTCCTCTACAGGGCGCAGCTCCTCGAGCTCCTGACCGTGACTCGCCCTGGGTCCTACTGTGCGCAGCGGTTCTCTCCGAGCCCCTCCCCCCACCCGGAAGCGGCTGCCAATTGCCGCTTCCACTGGGCACCGGCCACGCTCGGATATGGCAGGACCGGGGCGCGAACCCCGATCCTCGGAGTACAACTGCGCTGACTGAAAGTCAGCGCTCTTACTGTTGTACCACCGCGGCGGCCCACTTTTGCGACACTGTTAAAGGGATATTAAAATGTATGTATTCAGGCAGGGTTTTTCCTGGCAGAGAATGGGTTTTGGCCGTACGTAGCCTGCATGTGCTCGCAGCAATTTTTTTAGCATTAACTTTACCGTAAATACAGTTTTTGGAGTACAAAGAGCCCATGTAGGCTTTGGTTGTAAAGTACCAGTAGGGTTGTATTTAGGAGTTAAGGTTTAGAAATCAAAGGTTCTTGAAGCTTTTTGATTATTTGAATATTACACCATTTAGGCTATTTTATATCTACAAATAGAAAAATAAATAAACACTAAAACAGAAATAAAAAAAAGTGTAGCTACAAGTTAAAAAAAATATTTTTTAAAGTACAAAAGCACCGTGTGTGTAGTCTACGTTGTTGTTGTTATTTCAGCCCTAAATGCGATAGGTCACTGTGGAAATGTCCACTGTCCACTGGTGAAACGTAACAAGATAAACTCTTCAGGGTTAATTATAACACAGTGGTAGCCTACAGGTAAGATATTTGGTTTCATTAACATATTTATAGCTACGAGAGATTTTGTAGGAAAAAAAAGTGTCATCTAAACTGAAAGTGCATCAGGTAGCCAGTAGCTTACAGTAGGCTAAGCAATGGAAAATGCTGAATGCTTAGGCCTATTTGTACAACGTTTAAAAAATATATAATTGTTTCTAGCAATATCTGAACAAGATTTTCTTGTAAACGGTGCATTTTATAGTCTGTGGCTGTGGCAAGATGAGTTCATAAGCGCTTTGGGCTATTAATAGCACCCTTTTCTGAAAGCTGTAGCCTAGTTTATAATTTAAGAGAAACATGAATATACTGTAATTGGGACTGACACCTCTACCACTATAGTATGGGCCTCCAACGTTGATCAGGTTAAAGCTTTTACCTTTTCAGAAGTTCAATGCACTCTGCCGCAGAATAGCTGAGCCGCATTTCCATACAGTCTATGGTTCTATCCTTCTACTCGTCTCCTAGGACTGACATCTTTAAGGCGACGATTACAATATATATTGCACCCAAAAAATTTTATTAAATTAATTTGGATATGATTTTATTTGCCGTTTTCTGAATTATTGTCATTATGTCAGTCGCGATTTCCCTTTGGCGGTCCGTGAAATCATTTTGGCGGCCGCCAAATAATTTACTATGTAGGAAAAACCCTGGTATGTAAAACAAACCCATAACTGAGGTTGGTTCAAACACAGCTACATGACAGTTAATTAATGATACATGCAAAGAAATGAAGTGTATTTCAGTAAATTCTCCTCACATGTTACGTATTACATTGGCTAACTAATCATTGAGACAATATGACAACATTAACTGCTGTGTTGCGATGTGACCGTTCTTTTAAGTTCAGTGGATGGGACACAATAACTCGACCATATTCCACTGATTCCCACATTACTAGCAAAAGGTATCAACGCTAACGATAGCTAGTTGGTACATTTTGAGCTGCTAAATAGTTCAAGCAAGACCCTAGCCTACTTGCCAAATAGTGTCAAGCAATTCCTAAAGCGCATCAATATCAATATAAAACGAAAATGAAAAGTATATTTACACTTTGTTTGTCCACATACCTGATGTTTGCCTCAAAGTATCTCAACACACTGACTGACTCACAACTGTTGAGTGCCTACGCATGCGTTTGCGTGCGTGCATTCTTTCACCATAGAAAGGCTCGGTGCCCACACAGTGCTCGCCGCTGCGGCGGAAACCAGGAGGGAGAGAGGGTAGAGGTAGAGGGCATCGCCCGAGAGCACCAATCTTCCGACCTGATATTTAGATTCAATAATATCTGTTCGGCAGGGCAGGTTGTGCGCAAACAGGAATTGATTTATTTATTTTAAAACATTTGACCTATTAATTAAATAAATAAAAAACAGAAAAAGGGCACTTCTCTATAGGAGGCCAAACGGCAGGTGCTCAAGCCCCCTTTGAGGTCTATAGTGTCCATGTGTGAGTTCATAAAAATATATTTTTTTACCACAAAAAAATTGTATTCCATCATAGCAACAAGATAAACCCAACAATAGCCCGATCGTATGCCAAAGAAGCTGTGAAAAGCCCTGCACACTCAAATGCAGAGTAAACAGGAAATTCTTGTGTAATTATACCACGACATTCTACTATCAATATCTGCTACTAAATATAAAATACATTTTCAATCCAACCATTGGTTTTAAGCATAGAGATGGCCATTCAAAATACAGTGGTTATTTATTGTCTGGGACAATCCGAGAAATACATGTAAGGACAACGGACTACATTTCTATTAATTCCACAGGCAACACAAGTAACGTTTACACCATGGTCCCAGCGTGACATCTGTAGTTACAGTGATCCAATCATGGCAGACTAAAATCACACATTTGGTGTGCGTGACTGCGTGCGTAATGTTTTCTCAACAAAAGAAGCTGTCTTGATTTTGCACCATTCATTTATTTGAATACATTTTTCTTCAGAATAACGAGCAATAACCTCATTTTGAATAACGATTTTAACATTTCTTTACTCCAAGGCAAATTGCAGAAGATGCTATAAGGAAAAGAGCCAGCAACGACACGTGACAATTGGGATCCGACCTAACGTTAACGAACAACGCTTTCGGGAACAGTGTAGGATATTGATTTAACAAGGGGAAAAAATGCTGATTATATCAAGCTTATAGCCTATTAAGTTCAAGTAGCCTATGCCTATTGACAGTTAAATACGGCCTTTTTATAACTGGCAAAAAAAAACTAGCCATTATTGAATGCTAGCTCGCAAGCGGCTACACCACACATGCTAGTCTAGACCAGGGGTTCCCAAAATTTTCCATGCCAAGGACCCCCAAATAGCCGTAGCCTCTGGCTGGGGCCCCCCTATTGCGAAATGGCTTTAAAAAAAACTTTTAAAATACACTGGCAAATATTTAAAAATCCAATCCAGTCACAATACTTGACTCTATTTTGATTCCATAATCGGGCCGTTGGCAGCTCAACGTAACACTTTGACTGACAGGCAGACGGTTAGTTGCGATTGAAAGAAGGGCATGGCAAAGACCTCATTTCGATATGAAAGGATTTATAACAATTTAGATTTTACTTTAAAACGGCACAATAATCTCAATTAAAATGTATTTTTTTAATCCATTTTATTTTATTATTATTATTATTATATATATTTTTTT
The DNA here is from genome assembly GCA_022702515.1 of Ilyophis sp. 1 JC-2022. NCBI lineage: Eukaryota > Metazoa > Chordata > Actinopteri > Anguilliformes > Synaphobranchidae > Ilyophis > Ilyophis sp. 1 JC-2022. Next base: position 70,614,623 of record CM040403.1, on the reverse strand, counting down.
GTCCATTTTCCTCTCCCTTCCAATTGGGCCCCCTGGCGGCCCCCACTTTGAAAACCCCTGGTCTAGACGTCTTACGTCACTGCAAGCTCCGCAGAGGGCAGTGGGACAGATTATTTTAAATAGCGGATTTTGTGAGAGTATCGTTGTCTGATTTGCGGTGATAATAGGTCCAATGATAAATTGTTGTGGTTTTGAGACTAAATATGTTAAATTACTATATTGCAAAGTTAAAGTATTATTAAAAAAAATTTACCGGGCCCAATTTCCGGAGGGAATTACATTTTCCGGCCTTTGTCATAAAAAAACGGTCAAAACTGGCAATTACCGGCCTAACGCGACCCCTGGTGGTAGTACTCTTAACTAACCAAAGCAGGCCTCATGGTTTGCTCCTTTCTTTAACATTTACTAACATTTGCGTGATATGGGGCTCTATCTTGGCAATCTTAGTGCTTGGTCTAAACGCATGCCGTTAAGTGCATTTAGGGTTAAGTCCACATTTGCTATTTAGACCATGTGTTTTTTGAGCGCTAAGCACAGCGCAACATGCAAATGGGCTGAACTTAGTCTCTTCATTAATTATAGGTGTGTCTTGGGCGTAACATGCAATAAACCAATCAAAATGTCATATCCCATTCCCTTTAAAAACCGGCTTTTCCACCTTGTCGGATTGCTTATATGATGGCGAAACAGACATGCTCGTGCATGTGTAGTCCCAGAAAGTAATGCTATATGGATCAATAGTATGATCAGTGTTCGAATTGTCTTTGAATGCGGGGAAGCGCATTCAAAGACATAGCAAACTTGTTAAGGGAAATTTGGAAAATCGTCCCCCTTGTTAAGATATACAATTCTGTAAAACGCAAAGCATTGGGTACAGTCCAATCACTTATTTTCACTCCTTGCATCATTCAATTGTGTCCTTTCCTGGGTCTTTAGCTCCACCCAGGCCCGGACTGGCCATCTGGCAGGCCGGTCTGATTTTCTACTGTTTTGGGCTGGTGTACCCGAGGCAGCGCATAATTTTTTCCGGGTAGTTCCGGGTCCGTGACTCGAACAGGACAAATAACCAATCACTGCTCAACTACAAGTGGGAAGTTCAGCAATGTCCAATCAGATAACACTTTCCTTGTGCACGTTTATGAAAAGACGAGCTTAGCTATCTTTTTGAACCCATCCGTGGTCAGTAGCTAGTATTTGTGCTATGTAATGCAAGTGTACTCGCTAATAATGTTTGTGTATAGGCCAATTGAACAAATACATAGAAATGTATCAGTTCAGTGCTAGGTGCTAGTAGCTAGCGAGACGTACAGTCAAGCAACGGACCTGGAAGTGGGAAAAAATTATACGCTGGGAAGAATTGTAGGCTACACTACACTGGTCCGACTGCCTTGTTGCGAGATAGAGATGGAGAGAGGAGAGGTAGGACAGTTATTATTTTCATATTCTATTCATTTGTCGTTTGGTCATATATTGATTGGCCATGTAAAGGCATGTAAAGTTGGCCGTGTGTGTGTGTTTTCTGGCTGCCGTGCCATGCGCGCGTGTGTGAATGTGTTTGTATAACATGAATTGCATCGGTCAAAGCATAAATAGATACATTCAATTACATTATTCTTTCTCAATCATACAGTTTTAATGCCGCGGTTTCAACTTCTGCTCGTTATTAGCGCAGGACAAATCATATGTCTGTTTGTATTATAACTGAAATGTAATTGTTAAAGTTTTATTTTTGGTTTAGCGGGGGATAAATTACATGTCGCCTACAGGTAAATAAACTGTGGTGGCCTGTTAATTTGTTCCGCTACTGTTTCAGAACAAGGGCGACCTGCACCTAAAAAACTGAGGGGGCATAGAGGCACATAACTAATGATAGGAGTTGATATCAATATCCTGTTTGGAGAATAGATTTGAGGGAATATACAGTCATTTTACAATATTTTTGTATAATAACATTTGGAAATAAAATAAAACTGACTTATTTATAAGTAGATTATACAGTAATTTTACAATATTTTTGGACGTATAATAACATTTGGAAATAAAATAAAACGGACTTATTTATAAGTAGATTCTGAGAAAGCTTCATCTTAAATCTGGCCAAATCGAGGATACAACATAATTTGCAGTAATTATCTATTTGCTAGCTACATCGATGTGAATGTGGTTACAATAGTTTAAAACATTATTTCCAGCATCAAGTTAGCAAAGCTGTATGCCGACTGTGAAGTTGAATGTGATCGCAAAATCTGACGTAGCCAAACATACGGTGCCATATATTTGTACTGCAAACTTGGAGTGTGATTTGAAACACTAAACCAGTTCAACAAATGTGACAGACTTTATGTAATTTATTTGATGGCTCAAGTGTGCTGGCACAGGACGTTAATATGACATCGGGATGACGTTGGCTAGATGTTGAATTTAGGTTGGAAATAAAAATTGGATAGCTATTGTCAGGTCGGAGCCCGATCAGAACTCAGGTTGGATTTTGGTAGGAAATTAACATTGGATAGACATTAAAACCTGACGTTGACCCGACGTCATAACCTGAAGAAAAAATAAAAAATAAATAAAAAGTTAAAAGAACAGTAGTTTTGTTGTTTTTCTTTCCAATCAACATTTCATATTTGTAACATTAACAAATAGCCTACTGGTATATTAAAGCCATGGCAAGATTATGAACAAATCTACGATCTACAAAGTGTGATTGTCTTTGAAAAAAAAAGTATTTTGAATACTAACTATGAATGAACTACTAAATTTTATAAATCTATTAACAAAGCACTCTAACTATATTCAACTTCTACCTGATATAAAACATAAAACCTTCAGTTAAACCATCTTTAAAGTGTTAATCCTTAATTTTTAGGTTTTGGTAGATTTGGCAACATCTGTGGTGGTGGTCACAAGGTTTTCATACTCCAAATCCCAGAGTTCCATTCGAAGTTACAACCCCAAACAAAGCAGCATGGTTTGTTTGGGGGTGTAGCAATAGGAGTGCATCAAGTATTTAATTAGATAATCTAGCAGTAGTGTATTTTGGAGAAAGAGGACTGCCTAGAGACGATTAACAATGTTGTCCGACATGGTAATGTTAAAACATATTAAAGCTCAAATTAACTCATGCATGCATTTTATTATATAATAGTTTATGCTTTGCATTTTTACATATGTATAAACATTTTGCTAATAATCTACAAAAGAAGCTTTGCAACATTGAATACTGGTAAATTTAACATTGTAATTATTCAAGTAATAATTCAAAGAATCTTGAAATGAGCCAGTAATTTGCAATAACATTAGTCATAGGTCAAGGAAAAATCTAATTTCACAATCAATATTTAGCAAAAAAATTTATTAAAAAAAGGCTGAACTTGTTTTCACTCCATGTCATGCAATAAAGGCATAAGCACATATCCAGCTTGATAGGGTAGACAAACCACTTTATGATTGACTTCTTCACCCATAACAAGTCTGTGATGCTTTTGGACTCTCCAAATTTCTTACATACACAAGGCACAGTGAACAAGCTATCGAGGCTTGGGATATAATGTCACATAAAAATTGGCTCGTTCTTCTTTCACAAAAGCGAAGTCTTCATTGTGCAAGAGGAAACATCCATTTCTCTTGTTTGTTGACACAAAAAGCCAACATTTGTATGTCCTCTTTTTCCTGTGGCTTTCTGCAGTCTCATGCTCGGAGAGTCGCTTCACAACTTGACTAATTGGATTTCTCACTAATCTTTTAAGTACCTGCAAATGATTCTCAAAAGGGAACGCAGATATGTCATTAAGAGAACATTGGAAATGCCTAGCATCATCTGAAAGATGTTTCAAGCTGTGAACATTATATACAACAAAACCTGATGTGTATATGTGCTTACACGTGTCTACAAAATAGCTCAAAAGCTCTTTAGCATAGTCAATGTAAGCTCTACGCTTCTTCTCACAGGAGTCCAGAAGGATACGGCTACTGTTAGGCACAAAAAGTGTTCATACACATTTCTGTGCAACACCTTCTTTAAAACTACAGGTCCAGTGTAGAGAAGAAACTGCCTAAGTTCAGTGGCCTTCCATCGGTCTAGTCCTGCCAGGGGTCTTGGTTGCCGTGCAAATTCACGAGGCAGCTTCCCAGATAAAGACATAAGATTACTTGAGAAATCCCCTATGTCCCGATATGACAGCTTACATTCCGCTGGTCCTCGTTTTAAAAAGCACAACAGTCTTTTCACAACTCCAAGACATACAAGATGCATATAGTCAAGAGGAAAACTTGGCACATTTTATTCCCACGTTATGTAAAGGTGACACACCAACCTGATGATCAACATAAACTCAGAGAAATCTCCATCAGTTCTTTATGGGAAGTCTCCATGATATTCTCCTATAATAATGCATCTTTCACAACGATAATAGCCTGTGTGTCCTGTTATGCATTTCAAAAATTCCCGAGCTGGAGCATCACAAAAAAAGCTTTGATGCACACATGTATTTCTTTGTCATTGAAAGTAGTTTTTTCTCTTTACCTCTGTATATTCGGCTAAAAATTCTAGATTTAGGTTTAGATTCACTGTAGAAAATTGCTAATAAAAATGGTTCAAAGTCACTGAAACAACAAAGGATTGGCCAGAAATGAGCATGAGAGGATCTGAATAATGGAACTCCATCAATGTTCACTAATAACTCAATAGAGTTTAAATTTCCCAAAAACTTGCTGTTCTGGGTAAGAATTTTCACAATAGAACATTCAATTCCCAAATAGACATACTTTCCACCACACTTGTCCTAAACACTTATCCCTCAAAATCTATTTGGTTTCTTCCACATTGACTTCTTGTAGCCCAGGAAGCAAGTTTTTTTTTAAATGTTGGTTTGTCTTCTGTTGCCGATTCGATTTCTACGCTTTCCTCTGAATCAGTTAACACATCTTCTCTGTATCTGAAATCATAATCTACATCACCGGGTCATCTGATTCACTTGGAATACTGTTTTCATTTAATGGGCGGTATGTAGCCCTGCTGACTCAAGATAGGTTTTTAACTAATGCCACGTATGTCCATCTTGAATCCTGCCATGACCAACAAAGTTACACGGAACTGGCATTAGAGAGTTAAGCATTTAAAAATTTTGATGCAATGTGCTTGTAGTTTACAATATTCTCCACATTGTTTTGAAGCATGTTTCTGCCCAATTTCCATATAAAAAGTTTAAAAGGTTGTGATAGTCTCATTGTAGTCCAATGTGGGAACAAGTGCAAAAGCACAATGGGGAATGAGGACCCTCAATGGTTGAGCCGGTTAATAGTTATTAATATCACATTTAACAGAAGGAAAAATGGCAATAATGCTGGCTTGCTAGCCTGTTCTAATTAATACAAACAGCTACACGTTGCTATGCTGCTGCAGCAATTGCTACAAGCTTCCTCAAATGATCCATGGCAAAAACCAATAATTCCACTTTTATGAACGGTGATGTCCCTCCAAAATTCAAAAACAATGCGTTAATACACCTTACTTGATATGAAATAAAAAGTAATTTAAGACCCATGTCCTGTCTCATAGATCAAAACATTTAACAAAAATAGGGCTACACTAATATAGGGCTGTAATAATAGGGCATTTTCATTTTTAGTATTCAGTCAACTGGACAACGATAAAAAAAATTGCACATATCATATCGCAATCACAATATCTGTCAGAAAGATCGCAGTTAGATATTTTACCAAAATTTTTCAGCCGTAATTTGAACCAACAACTAAGGGGAAGAGTAAAATAGAAACGCTACGAAAAGTATTTTGTAACATCTGGTCTATTGAAAAAAGTTTATTAATATTGAACAGTCTCATATAGCCTACCTGAGGCTTCAACGGTAGAAGCAGCGTTTCCCCTACCATGCAATAGGCGGGGCGGCCTATGGAGCTTGCCGCCCCGCCTGAAAATATAAAATGGCGATAATTAGTGTTTTGATTTGCAGCAATTCGCGGCCAAGCACATTAGAAAGGATTTGTTTCAGTTACGTTAACTCAGGAAAGCGAAAGTTTCCCACCCTATTTTGACTAAATAAGTCAAAACACAACATTTCTAATATATAAAACGCAGCCTACCTTACAGTTGTTAGATTAATTCTTCAATTATTGTGTAGTCTAAGCCGCATAAGCTATTTTCACCCCTGTTGGCCGACAGTTATTTGCCAATTTCCAGCGGAAATGCTGCTTAAATGGAGTAATAAACACTGGATTTTTTTCTGTCTCCGCCCACTTTACAATTTCAAAAGACACAAATTGGGCTCAAGTGAGAGAACACAGGCGGGAGTAGTGATGGGCAGTTCGGCTCTTTTTTCTGAGTCGGCTCTATTTGTACCATTCAGTTTGAAGAGTCGGAGTCGGAGTTGCAATTTTGGTACTTCCGGTTAATACAGAAGAGCCGTTTGAGCCGCATCTTTTTCTTTCAGCGGCGCTACTCGCGAGCTGGAATTAGAAGCTGTTTCAGACAGCAGACCCTAGCTGGTAACAAAGTAGACAAAATAAGTTTGTAAACTAGCCTTGATATTTTATTCAGACCCAAATAATCTGAATGATACTCATTGCTAATATTCTCAATTTACAGTAGCCTACTATCTCAAGCTAGTTTGCAATCGCAGGTTACGTTTATTTACGACTTTCCCATCTCCGTTTTTTCGATCATAGATTGTAACATTAGATCTTACAGGTAATAATAGACATTGAATGGTTATATTTGTATAGAGATATTTAATCTATGCTAATATTAATCTTATTTTTTTATCAGATCCCAGAATCCAGTAGTCTAGGTCTACTGAAAATTAGGTGGATGGAAGACTGTATAAGAGAGATAGCCAGCCAAATTGGACAAACAAGCCAGATATTTATTGTGTGTGTCAGTGTGTGCATATGATGTACAGGAGCCTGTGTCGTTTATTTATTTGGACACCATAGGGTTATTTAAATGTGTTTATTTTAACTGTACTTTATTTATTATATCATACGCAATTGTAGGCTATTTATTCTGTTCACTGTTGTTGTTGGTCAAGAGTTCTAAAATAAAAATGCCACCACTTTAAATAAGTGTTTTCTGTCTTTTTTTGTAGCCTAATCTAGCTGAACACAATCGCAATATCGCATATTTGGCCTAATTGTTTCATAGTTGACTGGTCTGATGTTGGAATATTTTTTTTTTTCATAAATTTATTTCAGATTTTTTTTCAATTTAGTAGCCAATTGAACCCCTATTCTAATTAAATTCCCCCCGTGTAGCAACCAGTAGAGAATCACCGCTACACAACCCCATCAGCCAGCAGTAGGATGGAAGGGCGCCACTCCTTCTAAGGCTCCTGACCGTTATTTCAATTTGCCCAGGGCCGCTATGCGCACAGCGATTCTCTCCGAGCCCCTCCCCCCACCCGGAAGCAGCTGCCAATTGCCACTCTCAGAGGGCGCCAGCCATGCTCGGATCTGGCAGGACCGGGGCGTGAACCCCAATCCTCGGAGTACAACTTACCGTTTTACCACCGCAGCAACCCGTTGACATTGGAATTTTGACGCAACAAACAAATTTTAAAAAATAACACTAATGTTACAGAAAAAAAAACTGTCAGATCAATTCTCTGGAAAAGAGTCAAAATCCGGGGCTGGTGAATAATAGGTTTTTATTGCAATAATATTCTGGTCCAATTGTTCACTCCCATCTTTATACCATTTCAAAAGTCGTCATAGGATGAGGCTGGTCTTTACAAAAATCACAAGATGCTTGCTCAATGTTATCAGCCCCCCCCCCAACTCTGTTTTTGTGTTACTGATTAATTACTCCATATATGTCATGGTGTCTGTTTTTCTAGAGGCATTCTCCAAGTTGTTAATATCTCCGATACCCTCATTGATTGCCTAGCTCAGCTTGTCTGAAAAGATTGCACAAAGGACAAAATGTATCCTGTTTTTGTTCTTGCACAAACATACGAATCTCAGTACATGCAAACTCTGCAAAATGCACTCCTTTAGTTTAATGATTGCAAACTGTGGATAACTGTGAAATATACATATATTGTTTAAGAAACACTTAAATGAATGGGTTAAACATTTTCTTTGATTACTTAAAGGATATAAGGTAATTATCTCAATGCTTTCATTAAGGGTTTTATTCACATTTAATGATCCTGGGATAATAGGGCACTACTACATAATTGAAATGCACGTTACTAAATGTTTAATCAGTAACAACGCAATCACTGCTGTTAATTGAGAATGGACAGTTAATTCACAAGCCAAATCAAATGCATACAAAACCAACGCTCATGTTATGTGCGATTAATCAAATGTGTCGTTACATCTAATTGACAAATTCAACCTTTAGTTATAGAAACGATAGTGTGGGATAGGCAGACAGAAACATGGTAGTGACGTTATTTAAGTTAATTTGATTGAAAACGACTAGACTCGGTAGGGCCAGGCTAATGTTACTCAGAATGTTTTCATAAACAGTTGTAAAACATAGATAAAAGATAAAACTAGATCCCAGAGCCATAATTTACAATTCATGTTCACTGCTGTATTTCCTTTGTTTGGCTCTTTTCAGTGTCAGACACTGATTTCACCTGTTATTCCATAACAACAAAACGAGAAGAGAACTAAACGTCTAATTAGAAACAAAAACAAATTTGCAGCACGTTACACAGTTAATTCACAATTAATTTTAATGCCATTCTTTGCATGTGCGCTGCATGTTCTGTTTCCCTCGCTGTAAGTCGCACGTTTCACGGTCTTAAAGTGGATTGTTTTAAAGCATTACGCTATCAAGTAAAACCGGTTGGTCACATTTCCATAAGCAGGACATTATAAAACAAGGGGAAATATGCATGAACATATGGGTCGCCAACCTGACAGCTTTATTGTATTTACTTGTAATGTAATCATTTCCGCAAAATAACGGTATACGGCGAACGGTATAAGCCGGACCCCCCTCTATGAGTCGAGGAGGCGGAGGTGGTCTTTCAACCGTGGCGAGAGGGCTGACGAGTACCGGTTTCAGACGGGAGACGTGAAACGTGGGGTGGATGCGCATTGAGCACGGCAGTTGCAGTCGAAATGTGACTGGGTTGATCTTTTTTTATAATTTTAAATGGTCCCACAAAACGAGGGGCAAGTTTGCAGGACTCGACAATGGAAGATCACGAGTAGTGAGCCAAACCCGCTGTCCAACTCTATAGGATGGTGCAGCCCGACGATGCCTATCAGCCGTGGCTTTTTGTTTAGCCGACGCACGTATAAGAGACGAACGCACTTGTCTCCAAACCGAAAGACACCTCCGAATGAAAGAACCTGCAGAGGGCACCTCCACCTCTCTCTCGAGCTCAGGAAAGAGAGGTAGTTGATATCCCAGCTGAGCTTCGAAGGGGGAGAGACCGGTGGATGCGTTACGCAGTGTGTTATGAGCGTACTCTGCCCAGGCGAGGTGATGGCTCCAGGAGGTAGGTTTAGATGCGGCTAGGCAGCGAAAAGTACTCTCTAGTGTCTGATTAGTGCGCTCTGTCTGGCCGTTAGTCTCTGGGTGAAAACTGGAAAACAGACTGACAGAGGCACCTAGCAGAGAGCAAAACGCACGCCAAAACTTGGTAGCAAACTGAGGGCCACGATCGGATACCACATCCGTGGGAAGACCATGCGGCCTAAATACCTGATCGATCATAAGTTGCGCTGTCTCAGGTGCTGAAAGTAGCTTGGGCAGTGCAATGAAATGGGCCGCTTTAGAGAAGCGGTCGACCACCACTAAAATCGTAGTATTGAGAGGCCTTGCTGCGAGCGCAAACCGAACAAGCCGCGAAAAACGAGCGTACGTCCTTCTCCAGACTGGGCCACCAGAAACGTTGAGTTAAAAAATCCCTAGTACGATGAACACCGGGGTGACCGGTGAGTTGGGAGGCGTGATCCCATTGGAGAACCCAAGACCTAAGACGAGGAGGCACGAAAAGACAGTTGGCCGGTGCCCCACCTGGGCCTGGGTCCGAGCGCAAGGCTCTCTGCACCGCTGTCTCAACTTCCCATATAACTGGGGCAACTATGAGGTCAGTGGCGATAATAGCCTCGGGAACAGAGTCTGTCTCAGAGCGGTCATAAATCCGTGAAAGGGCGTCCGGTTTTACGTTCTTAGATCCAGGGCGATACGTGATAATAAAATTTAATCGTAAAAAAACAGCGCCCACCGGGCTTGTCGTGAATTACACCTCTTAGCCAGCTGAACATATTCCAGGTTTTTATAGTCTGTCCATACTGTAAACGGATGTTCCGCTCCTTCGAGCCAATGGCGCCACTCCTCCAAAGCCAACTTAACCGCAAACAATTCTCGATCCCCTACATCATAATTTCTCTCCGCCGAAGTTAGGACACGAGAGAAATACGCGCAGGGGTGCATTTTGTGGTCAAGTGGCGAGCGTTGGGACAGAATGGCTCCGGCGCCTAATTCGGAGGCATCCACCTCTACCACAAAGGGAAGGGAGGGGTTGGGTGTAACTAGAATGGGCTCGGAAGTGAATCCCCCCTTCAATTCAGTGAACGTTGCCTCCGCCCTAGAACTCCATTGGAACTGGCCGACGAGGTTCTTCTTAGTAAGCGCAGTAATGGGCGCTGCTACCGCACTAAAATTGCAAATAAATCTGCGATAAAAATTAGCAAAACCTAAAAGCGTTGCACCTGTTTTATGGAAGATGGCGTCGGCCAATTCTTTACAGCGGAAACCTTCTCCGGATCAATCTGTACCTTATCCTCCGCAATGATAAAACCCAAAAATGAAACTGAGCCGGTGTGAAAAACACACTTTTCTGTTTTAACAAATAATTGGGCCTTGATAAGAGCAGAAAGTACCTGACGAACGTGACCAACATGTGTGGGAAGATCGGGCGGAAATATTAAAATATCGTCAAGATAAACAAAGACGAATTTCTCCAGCATCTCCCTCAGCACGTCGTTAATTAACGCCTGGAAGACAGAGGAGGCGCAAGTGAGCCCAAACGTCATGACGAGATATTCGTAGTGTTAAACTGTGTGTGTTAAAAGCTGTCTTCCACTCGTCGCCCTCGCAAATGCGAACGAGGTTATAGGCGTTACGTAAGTCTAGTTTAGTGAAAACAGACGCCCCCTGAAGACGCTCGAAGGCGGAATTCATAAGAGGAAGGGGATATCTGTTCTTAACTGTGATGTCGTTAAGGGACCTGTAATCAATACAAGGTCTGAGACAAAAAAAAAACCTGCCCCTGCAGGCGAGGTGGAAGGTCTAATAAACGCGTTAGCCAAAGCCTCCTCAATGTATTCCCGTATAGCTGTGCTCTCTGGAATGGACAGGGAATAAAGAGACCCTCTAGAGGGAATAGTGCCCAGGTATAGCTCTATGGCACAGTCATAGGGTCTGTGAGGCGGTAGCGAGTTGGAACGTTGTTTACTAAATGCCTCCGCGAGGTCGGCGTACTGTTTGGGGACATTAGCCGGCAGCTGGAATTCAAGCGCCCCTCCCACTTCAGCACCCTCAGTGTCCGAGACAGAGTGAATCTCCCAATCAATCTCTGAATCGGACGTCAGCTCCTGCCACGCAGGAGGTTGCTCAGCAGAGTGATCCCAGGCTAGACTCTCCTCTCCGTTCTCGGAGGAAACACGAGAGGATTCCTGTTTGACGGAGTAATTCTCCTCATCAAATCAAATCAAATCAATATTTATTTATATAGCGCATTTCACAACAAGTTGTCACAATGCGCTTCACAGAAAAAACCCAGCCTAAACCACCACAAGAGCAAGCCAGAGGCAACAGTGGCAAGGAAAAACTCCCTGGTGTAATTAGGAAGAAACCTTGGGAGGAACCAGACTCAAGGGGGAAACCCATTCTCCTCAGGTCGGCTCAGGGTCTAGATCTTAATGACCAGCATGGTCAAAACTGACTGGCAATATCCATGATAGTGGAAATTGCAGCAGCTAGATGGCAGTCCAGATGTGGCGGCAATGATGATGGGAAAACGGGTGCCGATGGCAGCAGGATCAGCTGGCAGCGGTGGTGGGGAGGGAGGGGCAAGCGGCGATGGACAGGAAGCTGGACAGGAAGCTGGACAGCAACTCTCGAGATGCGGGGCATGAGCCCCGCCGGCGGAATGTGGAAGAAGAGAGAGAGAGAGAACAGTTAGCGGGGAGGGGGGGGTGGACAAGTACCCCCGCCAGGAGTAACTTATGGCTGCATAGCTATGAAGACAGGGTTTGAGAACCCATCCAGTCACGAGAGAGTAAACAATCCTATCCACCCCTCAAGAGTCAGCCCAGGAAGATGGGGTCACAGCTGTTGACAGGTGACAGTAAGGAAAGGATGTCACTCCGCATTACTCTATGACAAAAAGGCTTCTCTGGTCCTGTCTCCGGACTACAACTCATTATAAGCCTGATCATAAAGGTGCGTTTTTAATCTAGATTTAAATATTGAGACTGTGTCTGATTCCCTTATAGATTTTGGAAGGGTGTTCCACAGTAGTGGTGCTCTGTAGGAGAAAGCTCTACCACCCGTCAAGTTTTTAGATATTCTAGGGACTACTAAGTAGCCTGCGTCTTGGGAATGAAGGGATCTTTTCGGCTTATATGGTAAAAGCAGATTACATATATACACTGGTGCAAGTCCATGTAAAGCTTTAAAAGTCAGAAGCAAGACCTTAAAGTCTATCCTATGCTTAATTGGTAGCCAATGAAGTGATGCTAGTACTGGGGTAATATGCTCATATTTCTTTGTTCTCGTTAAAATGCGAGCGGCTGCATTCTGCACAAGCTGGAGATTATTTAGCAACAACTTAGGACAGCCAGATAGCAGAGCATTACAGTAATCTAGCCTAGACGTAACAAAAGCATGAATCAATTTCTCTGCATCCCCTTCTGATAGGAAATGCCTAATTTTAGCTATGTTCCTTAACTGAAAGAAAGCAACTCTAGATATGTTTTTTATGTGCGCGCCAAAGGTTAAATCTGGGTCTATAGTAACACCTAGGTCTTTCACAGCTGAATTTGGAACAACTAAGCAACCATCAATACTTAAAGTATATGTACACAATTTCTCCCTTTGTTTTTTAAGACCTAAAACCAGCATTTCGGTTTTCTCTGAGTTTAAGAGCAGGAAATTGGAGAGCATCCAAGCTTTAATATCTGTAATGCAAGCCTCTAATCGAGTAAGTGGTAGTGCTTCGCCGGGTTTCATGGAAATGTATATCTTAGTATCGTCTGCGTAGCAGTGAAAATCTACCCCATGTGCCCGAATAATATCACCAAGGGGTAGCATATATAACGAAAAGAATAGAATAGAATTCGGCATAATCCTCAACCCCTCCTCCCAACAGAAAAGGACTGGAGGAAGAACAGTGATGTTTGCATTGGAAACCCCACTGGCGAATGATGGAACCGGACCCCTCCCAATTAATATGTGGGTTATGGCGGGTAAGCCAGGAATGGCCTGTCGTGGAAATTTCCCTTTCTACCCACAGTGAAGCAAAGTCTGTTCCAACAGAATCACAACAAACCCGTCTAAGATATATAATAATAATTAGTTTATTTGCAGATAAACCAAATGAGAGAGTGCTCACCAAAAGCTCTCTCTCGAACAGGAAGTACAGAAGACATTTATAACTTTTCCTTCTGATTCCTTCAGAAGGGGCGGACTCTATGTATAATATCACAGTACAGAGAAAGACATTTAGCTGACAACCTAAGTTTAATAGTATTGAGTCTCCAGATAACTTCTGACCATAATATCAGAATGTTCAAGCAGACTCTCACTAACAATAAGATAGCCGCTTATCTTCTAGGCTGCCTGTTTTCCTCTAAGAGGGAGAGACACAGAGAGAACCGGTTTGATCCAGCTCATGTGCTGACTGAAAACTCTCTGTTCCCTTACCAAGGCATTACTGTTAGACTAAATAATAATCAAAGAGCTTTAACCCCTTGGTGCAGATGGCATATTTGGTAAATCATGGGGGTACTCTGTTGAAGGCTTTATAACTCCAGGTGTGAGCATCACATAAACTTGGTAAATGGCTTAAATGAAACAAAACCGGTGTACCATTTTTTGTACAAACTTAGATTTGTTTATTTTCATAATTTAAGGTCAAAATAAAGTGCCGGAAATGCAAGCAAAACTTAGCTAAAAATTCTAAACAATAGATATTTCTTCAAAATACTGAGAGCTACATAAGTGAAACAGGTAAAACTACACATTTCCTGGATCATAAACTCCTTGTCCACAAGCATTCAATAATCGCAGGGTGATATACAGAACTACTAAAGCTCTATGACACAAAATATAAGCAGTGTAGCCAGGTGTACCCAGGGTCTCCAAACCTATCCAAATTGGCTAAAATGTGAATAGCTGTAAATCTTAAACTAATCATACATTGCAGTGCAAATCAACCGTTTTGACTAATTTAACTCACCTTTTTATCATTTTCATGTGGGAATTATTTTGGATCAGTACAGGGGGGTGGATATCTAGGTGTCCAATAACCTACCCAAAACCTCTCCGAGAAATTATTAAAAAGCCTTTTGTCCTTTATAAAGCATATACATTATCCCTTACGATAACTTAATGGATGAAAACATTGATATTGCACAGTTTCAGTTCAGTGTTTGATGCCTAGTGGGCCATTTTTTCACCATTATCCTTCATATACTGCTTCATCCTGTGCCGTGCCTTCATGGCCAAGATGCACTCATCAATGGCACGGTCTTCAGTATGCGCCAAGGATCTGGTCCTGCAGTGGCTTCACTCTGAACAGTAGAGGGCACTGCTGGAGTGGCAGAGGTGGAGGGTCAAGCATGTTATAGGAACAAATTACATAATGCAGAAGCATTATAACACTGTGGTACACACAGCTAAATATGAAATCATTCACTCTTGTACTTCAGTAAACACTTTATTCTGTATGCTACATTATGTTATTTTTTGTTGCGTGCTCTAGGATGGCATTACTCTGTAGTGTGTTTCACAACTGTTGCTTTTTTATTTTTATTTTTTTACATTCATCTTGCACACATCTGGACAGTAAATTTGAATACATATTTTCCATTCCCTAAGTGAAAAGCATCACCCATGGAGATACTAATACCCCATAGAGTACATTATGCACAAAGAAATTACAATACAATAAAATAATATCGGAAAACACTACCAATGTTCTAGCTTCACGGCAAATCGAGGCATAAAAAATAACGTACGACTGAGCAACCAAACAGAACAGCGCTAAAATACTCTATTTCATTGTGAATGCTATGAATTCTAACAAAGCAGGCCACCACGAGCCACTACGCGAACGGCACGAATACATGGCATCAATGCATTACATTACATTAGTTATTTGGCAGACGCGTTTATCCAAAGCGACGTACAATAAGTGCATATTGAAGGTCATAGACACAATCTACGAAGCAAAGTCAAGACAGCGCTACTTTCTCACAACGTAGAAGCTATCGCTAGTACTCAACAGAATACAGTCAGCTATACATTCTAAGCAATGAGATAGCTAAACCAAATAAAAAATAAACCGAAAGAACGTACTATATAATTTACCTTATACATGTAGTTATTCAAGGTGGAGTCTGAAAAAGTGTGTTTTCAAATATGTTCAGCATTATTAGCAGGCTAACAGTGGTCTATTACGACCGATGCAAATACAAACATAACGACAATATAGCACGCAGTGGAAAAACGAATGTATATAATCAAAATATTACAAGCAGTAATACTTACATGTCGAGGAGGATATCTTCCCCATATTGATAGGCACCTCTTCCACAGAATCTATGCTACAGGGATTAGAAGATTCTCTGTTGCTGTCCTCTTCTGATCGATTTCGGGGGGAAACTAGTCACTTCAAAGGTGGCGGTGCGCGCAGTTTTATTGCGTCAAACCAAATGCGTCATCTGCGCATGCCAGCGTAAAATTGTCGCGATATAACAAGTATTGCAGTTACGCTCGCCCTTAAATAGTTAATCCAAGCTTTCAAGTACACATGTAACTTACTTTTGGGGAAGTTTATCGTGCCTTCTATTGGATAAAACCATCGTCGATCAAACCAGAATAAAATTGAAAGCGTCACGACTGTGCAATCAGGAAGTAAGTGTTACGCAGAGCTAGTTTCGTTTGTATAATAGTGTTCCAATGCGCTGTGTATTCTTCAAACGGATTGTCCAAGACAATAAATGACCACGGAATCTTGAAAGGGACATATCTACGCTTAAATCCATGGTAGGATTGCACATGAATTCCATATTTAATCGCAGATATTGATAGTAGAATGGCATTGTATGATTAGAGAATTATTCAACTTGTTTATGTAGGTATTGATTGACGGGCAGCCATCCAGCGCTGTAACAAGACGAGGAAGAGGCAAAGGGTGGGTGGGAATTTTGTGGGATTTAGCCCAATCGGTATCGATAAAACACTCAACTGCCCCTGAGTCAATAAAAGCGTTGCAGTGGAGCTGGCAATCGTTCCAGCGGAGCTGGCAATCGTTCCAGCATAAATTAACTGGCAGGAGAGTCCGAGGGTAATTTAAATGCACTCCCGCTAGGCGATTCGGTCTCCCTAGCGAGAATCCTCTTTTACCTGAAAGCTTGGGACACTGGTCCTCTTTCAGTAACTACACCACAATTCACGAGACTTAGCATCCCCTACTACACGCATGGAGGACCCATCGACCTGCATGGGCCTCTCCTGCTCAATAGGAGACAGTGCTGACGTGGCGGAAGAAGGGTAATTAGCTGGGCGTTATCTAAAACATTTAGAAACCCTCTCTTTCTCTCTCTCTCTAAAGCTGTTGTCTAAACCAGTGTTTTTCAACCTTTTTTGAGCCAAGGCACATTTTTTACATTAAAAAAATCCTGAGTCACACCACCAACCAAAAGTGTTACAAAATGACACATTTACAATGACAATTTAGTCTCTCAGGAGGCACACCTGACGATCTCTCACGGCACACTAGTGTGCCGCGGCACAGTGGTTGAAAATCACTGGTCTAAACGAATGGCGGTGGACACCAGGGCACTGAACGTAGCGATGCTCGTTTCATGCTCTGTCACCCCCGCAAGAGCATGAAATGTGATAGAAAAAGCGGCCACGGTGTCGGAGCCCTGACGAAGACGGGTCAGACGCATGGCGGCCTCCTTGCCAGAAACGTCCTGATCGAAAACTGACACCATCTCCGCCATAAGCCCATCTGTGTGGTTCATGATGGGCGAATTAGCCCTGATAAGTGGGTCGGCCCATGCAAGAGCATTCCCGGTTAGGAGAGAGAACGAAGGCTACACGGGACTCTTGCGAATAAAAGCGTGAGGGCTGTATTTAAAAAAAAATTGGGCACTGAGTCAAAAACCCCTGACACTTTCCCGACTCCCCGCTATACCGCAACGGAAGCTGAAGCTTAGGTTCTCTAGCATCAGGTGGCGGTGGGGGAGGACTGGGATGTGTGGGTGCTTGTGCAACTGAAGGTGGGCCGGTCATGAGAGAGAGAGTTCGGAGATTCTCCGACAAATTCAGCAGATCAACCGACTGAAGGCGTAGCTGAGTTTGCTGAGAAATCAGAAGGGTATAAACACTCTCTCCCTGGGCAGCAATGGCTGCCTCCTGAGTGACTACGACCCTGTGAATATTATGATCTATCGCTGGTACCTTCCCTATGGCCTCCATGTTCTGTAGGGGTTCTCTATGCTAGAGACACAGAGGAAATATTGGAGGTCCAGGTGCGACAGATAAGGAATCTTAAAGTGTTCCAATGAACACCACTGAAACGGACAATAATCTGTAGTGGAAAGGGAAAATAGGGAGAACACACAGGTAAACTCATTAATTACTGAGACGAAAGCAAAACCCGTAGCGGAACACAGAAAAATCCAATAGATTACCGGTAAAAGAAAAAAAGAATACAAAACACGGAGATGGGCGGCAGTGTGGTATAATGGTTAAGGAACTAGGTTTGTAACCGAAAGGTTGCAGGTTCGATTCCCAGGTTGGACACTGCCGTTGTACCCTTGAGCAAGGTACTTCACCTGCATTGCTTCAGTATATATCCAGCTGTATTAATGGATACTATGTATAAATGCAAAAGAAATGCTGTGTAAGTCGCTCTGGATAAGAGCGTCTGCTAAATGCCTATAATGTAATGTAATGTAATAAGGAAAGAAAGGCATGATCCATGATACAGTCATGATAGCATCACCTCGGCGCCCCCAGTCATGGGCACCTTTTTACATACTGCGACGTCCACGTCTCCATGTAGGCTCATGAAGATGGTTGCCAGACAACAGTGTGCGTCCTCCCTACAGCACAGCTCCCAGGATCTCCGTACAGGACTGTGATGTCAGCATCTACACCTGTAGGGGAGACACAAAAAAACAAAGCAAAAAGCCAAAACGAAACACAAAGCAGGGGAAACAGAAAACAGGAATGTAACAATAGCATATAGCCTTCATAAACATAACATAATGGCTTCATAAAGCATACATAAGCAAATGACATGCTTCATAAAGAGTGAGATAACACCTTATGCAACAGGTTATGCCAAATGTGACATAACTAACAATGTCACCTGGCTAATGGCTAAATATTATACAGGGTGACATAAAACATGCTTATGTAGAATGCTAGGCTAACTGTGACGCATTTGGCATAACGTTGCATAATAATGTGTTATGTCACCCTTTATGAAGCATGACATTTGCTTATGTATGATTTATGATGCCATTATGTCATGTTCATGAAGGCTTTATACAGTGAGCACCATAATTCATTGGACTTTGAATTTGAAAGGATACAATGACAATGAGGTTGAAGAGCAGACTGTCAGCGTTAATTTGGGGGTATTTTCATAGCCCCCCCCCCCCATTTTCGGGCATCAAAAAATATTGTAAACATAAAAACAGTTTAACATAATAAAGTAATTTTTAATATTTGGGAGCGTATCCTTTGCATGTCATGACTTCCTGATGTCTGTGACCCAACAATATCAAAAGACTCTTGATATCTTATTTTCTGGTACTCTTACAAGCGATACTATAACTTCTCTGCATTTTATTGGATCTCTATGGGATTTGGGGGGTGGGACTAGATTTAGCTGTAATTTATGCTGGAACAGTATGGAATACATGGTTGGCGAAATGACTAAGTCATCAAGGGTTTGAAGTATCAAACGAGCCAAAAACCATCACTCTGTTGCCAACCTCACAGCACAGGAGGCAGCTATCTCTGGCCATGAGGAGGGCATTAGGGCTCTTCAAGCCTCCGTTCAAGCCCTACACACCCAGCAGGCGCAGTTCTCTAGCCAGCTACGTTATCAGGGAGACAGGCTGCGCGAATTAGCGGACAGCATTCGTTCATTGACTCTTACCATTACGTCCCTTCCTGTTACACTACCTTCAGCGCCTGTAGCACCAGCACCAGAAGCACAGGCTTCTCCTGATCCCGCAGTGATTCCCATACCATTCGAGCCCAAGGAGCCCAAACTACAGCTTCCGCTTCGCTATGGAGGGGAGACCGAGAGGTGTAGGGGGTTTTTGACTCAGTGTTGAATTTTTTTTAAATCACAACCTTCTCGTTTTTCCACCCAGGAGGCTCAGGTTTAATTGATTCTCTCTCTTTTAACAGGTATGGCTGACCCCTTAATTAGAGCAAATTCTCCCGTGATGTCCACTATGGAGGGGTTGGTGGAGGAGATGGCGTTTTCTTCATCAGGGCTCCGACAAGGTGGCGTCATTTTCTATTACTTTTCGAGCACTCGCAGGGGAGACTGGGTGGCCTGACAGACCGATTAGCGATCTTTTTCTGAAAGCACTCTCCGATCCCGTTAGAGATGCCCTTTCTGCGCTCGAACCGCCTACTTTGTTCGGTGCGTTAGTGTCTACGGCTATCAGGATTGACAACCGCATTAGAGGAGAGGGAGAGATTCACTGGGTCACACAGTAGTCGGCCCTCAACTTATGTACCTCGTCCTGTGGTTACTCAGTTCTCCTAGTTTTCGGAGGAGCCCATGCAGGTTGATGGAACGGCAGTACAGGATTCCAAACCCACCAGGTCGAGAGTTGCGTGGTGCCGTTATTGTAAGCGCGGGTCATTACAGAGACCAGTGTGCCAAGCTAGCGGGAAAAGAGGAGTCTCGCTAGGGGAATCGAGGCCCTTAGTGAGACATATTAACACTTCCCCTCAAACTCAATTGTCTGTGCAGCTGAGTTGAAGTAAGCATTCCACCAGCTGTATCGCTTTTATTGATTCCGCATCAGTCGAGTCTCTTATGGACATTAAGTGGGCTTGGGAGCAGGGCATTCTCTGTTTCTCGCTCCGTTCCACGGTTAGTAATGGCTCTTGACGGCCGCCCTTTGGGTACGGGTTCTATCCGGCGGGTTACCAGCGTCTTAAAACTGGCTGTTTCGTTTTATGATCATACGGAGCGTATGAGACGGAGTGGATTCTCCCACATACCCACTTGTGCTGGGGCACTCATGGTTGGTTCAGCACAAGCCCCATATTAACTGGGGGTTGGAGGGTTTGGTTATTCTCCGCTGGGGATCCCAGTGCAGACACCACTGATCTAAAAATAAACCGCTCAAATCCAGAGGTCCACTCCATTCTCTGCCCGATTCCAGTCCAGTTCTGACAGAGTGTTCTCCTTGGTGCTCACGAGGCAGTAAGTACCTGAAAATAAGATATCAAGGTTTTGATATTGTTGGGTCACACAACAAGACATCAGGATGTCATGGCATGCAAAGGATATGACCAAATATAAAATATTATTATTTTATTCTACATTATGTTAAACTGTCCAATATTTTTGATGCCCGAAAATGGGGGGGACTATGGACAAAAGGTTCTATAATTTCTAAACGGTTCATCCGATATGGATAAAAATACCCTCAAATTAAAGCTGACAGTCTGCACTTGTACTGTATACTATTCAAACTCAAAGTGCTAGAGTGCAGAACCAAAATAACAAATAATGTGTCACTGTGCAATGAATTATGGTGCTCAGTGTATATGGTATATAAAGCCTTTATATGGAGAATTTGTTTTTAAGTACTATAGCCCCACATACTGTGTGACAAAGGGGTTGGGGTTCTGTGTGTGTTGAATAATATTTTTTTCAAAAAGATACATTTTACTTTGAAAATGTACAGACAAACAGAAAACAGTAAAATGTTTAATTTTACAAAACAGGCTTTTCAAAAGGTCATAGCCTTTGGGCCAAATTGTTGTGTGAGCTGTTGTTCATCTTCTGCTTCTTTTATGTTGTCTGTTGGCACGTAGTAACATGCCCCATCCTTTAAAGCTCATTCTGAAATATCGAAATGTTTCAATTTGCCAAAGCTCCTCAAAGATTAAATCAGTCCAGTCCTTCCATAGAAAACACACACGATTGTTTATCTCACACTCAATATCACCCAGCACATGTTTTAGCTGGCCAGGCTTGGCCAGGTGATTTCATACAGGCCTGGAACACAATCATACTCCCAAAACTTGATCCTCTTGTTCTCATCTGCTCCCGAAAGTATGAAACTAATATAGCGCTGCCAAATGTCCCCCTGAACAGTGCTATCCCAGCCCGAAACATCTTTGAAACCGTCCAATATTCATCGCCGCACTCAGGGATTCTGCTCCGGGCTGACTTGGAGGTTCTGATCCTCATAGCAACAGCTGCAAACCATTCTAATGCGCATCGGAGGTCACAGTGCGATGAGGCAAAAAGGACGACATCATCCACAAACAGCAGAGATGCCACCCTTGAGTCCCTAAACCGGACACACTCCAGAACTCAGCTACGCTTTGATATCCTGTGTGTGGAGATAAGGCACATCATTGTTGGAGCCCGACACCTACCTGAAACGAGCTTGACTTAAGGCTAATAATGCAAATACAGCTCACATTCCGAGTGTACAGGGAAATGTGTACAGGGACCGAATGGCTTGCAGTAGTGACCCCAGTAGTGACCCCGGCTGAATCCGAGGTTCAACTAGCGGTCAAAGCCTCCTTTCCATCACATTGGCATAGGCTTTCCCAGGGAGGAGTGTGATTTCCCGATAGTTGGAACCTACCCTCCGGTCCCCCTTTTTAAAAATGGCACTGTTCCTGACCTCCATGTGACATTGAAGATCCGTGTCAGCTATGACACCCCAACAACATCCAGAGCCTGAAACATTTCCGGATGGATCTGATCTACCCCTGGTTATCTGCATCTGCCACTGAGGAGCTTTCCAACCAGTGACTTCTGCTGCAGAGATCGGTTCTGATCCCTCAGAATGATCTAGCTCTGCCTCCTGAAAGGAGGGCGCGTCTGTCAGATTCAGGAGTTCCTCAAAGTGCTCCTACCACCTTCCGCCAATATCCCCAGTCAATGTCAGCATTTCACCGGCCTTGCTAAGCACAGCCTGGATGATATCCCACTTTCCCCTCCTGTAGGTACAACTGCAGCAGCTGCAGCCTTCTTTGCCTGCTGGTACCTGGCTGCTGAATCAGAAGTCCTCCGTTCCAACCAGGTCCGAAAGACAACCTTCTTGACAGTCTCCCTCTCCACTGGGGTCTACAAACGGGTTATTGGGTTGTCACCAGGACAGACACTGACTAGCTTACACAATAGAGGTTTTGAACAGGGTCTATTCAGACTCCATGTCCCCAACCTCCTCCGAGACACAGATGAAGCTCTTTCAAAGGTGAGAGTTGAAATCATTCAGGACAGCTTCCTCCGCCAGACATTCCCAGAAAACCTGCACTACACATTTAGGCCTACCAGGTCTGTCTAGCAGCTTCTGCTGCTATCTGATCCAACTCAACAGTAGATGGTGATCAGTTGACAACTCAGCTCCTTTCTTCACCTGAGTTTCTAGAATATACGGCGGCAAGTATGATGACACAACTACAAAGTCGATCATCAACCTTTAGCCCAAGGTGCTCCGGTACCATGTACACTTATGAACATTCTTGTGTTCGAACATAATGTTTGTTATGGACAAACAGTGACCAGCTCAGAAGTTCAATAACATGCCACCACTAAAGTTCAGATTGGAGAGGCTGTTCCAATCACGCACCTCCAAGTTTTACAGTCATTGCCAATATGAGCGTTGAAGTCCCCCAGTAGTACTATGGAGTCAGTGGGTGGGGCCTTTTCCAGCACCCCTCCCACCTTTTCCAAGAGGGTTGAATACTATGAATTGCTGTTCGACGCATAAGCACACACAAGAGTCAGTTTTCCTCTCCGACACCCGTGGGCGCATTGAGGTTACTCTTTTGTCCACCACAGTAAACTATAACTGAGCATTCGCCAGCCGGGGACTTGCGAGTATCCCCACTCCCACTTAGCACCTCTCACCCTGGGCAACTCCTGTTTAGGAGAGAGACCACCTTCTATCAAGGAATTCAGTTCCAGAGCCGACACTGTGTGTGGAGGTGAGCCCAACTATACCTAGTCGGTACCTCTCAACCTCACACACCAGCTCCGGCTCCTTCCCCACTAGTGAGGTAATGTTCCACGTACTAGTCAGATTCTGCCGCCAGCGCAAATGACGCCCTGGGACCACTATGCTCATGGCCCTTGCTTGACTGGCATTGCACCCGACCCCTAACTCGAACCTTGCAGTTAGTGGGCTCACATGATGATTCCACGTAGACTTTTTTGGCTGTGCCTGGCCAGGTGTATGGGTGCCAGGTACGTGGACTGCCAGGCCACTAGGCACAAGCCCCAGACGACATAGCTCTGGGGATCAACCTCGCAAGCCCTTCCGCCATGACAAGGCTATGATCCAGGAAAGGGATACGCTCCATAGCCTATGGAAAACTATGTTGCCAGATGCCAGACTTAGACATATTTTTAAAACAAAGGATAAGTAACACACGCAACATTTTGCTTTTACTTGTTTGCTTTGCTTCAGAAACTTTGTTAGAGCTTGTTCAATTAGTGTGAGCTAACATAGCCATTATTGTATATAACTTGGCCTCATTTTGATAAAAATACTTTTGCTGGCAGTCCTAGATTTTGTAAGTTTTAATTACTTCTAGACAGTGTTTTGTATGTGTGAGTAACGCCATTTTGTAATGTTTTAAACATTTTTTGTTGAGATAGATAATACATCGCCTTTGGTAATGGGTAAGTGGTTTGTCAGTTCCACATGCCAGCTCAGTTAACAAGCTGTAGCTAGCTAGTTTACAAGTTACCAGTGTGGCACCATAGACAATTTGAAAATAAATATAAGCGAGATATCGGGTAACATTATATTAGGAAAATCTTATTGGAGCAGCAGCCAGGCATTGTGGAATAGACCCCATGGTTGGAAAGGGCAAAAATGTGTGATGACCAGCAGGGAAGGACCCAAATGCACGACGAGACAGAGTCTTTCTTTTGAAAAGAAGGGTTTTTATTTTCGTAATCCCGGTTCGGATCCACACCGGGAAATCAGGGTTTAACAATAAACAATATCCACTGTGGAACCCGCAGAGAGCTGGTGAACAGGATCCAGCGAAGTAGCCAGGAGTGGTTTTAGCCTGGGTAGTAGTGAAGGATCAGGCGGAGGCAGAGTCAGGATTCCCACCGGAAAGCCAGGGGGTCGGAAGTCCAGACCGGGGTAGACAGCCAGAGTCTAGCAAGCTAGCACATAGGGAAACAAGTACAAACGAGACCAGGACCGTAATACTCTGACAACAAATCACAGGAACAGCATGGTAAATATAACTAGTGTCATTAGAGCTGATAAACTGCAGCTTGCGGGAAATGCGTGCGAAATCAGCGAATTGAAAAATGCATGAGGAATGCGGTGAAAGCAATTAAGTGTGAATTGTGTAATTAAGATGTGGTGCGAGTAGTAATTGTTCAATGTGGACACAATAAGGAAATGAACGCAGACATGACACAATCAGGTTCAGGGAAAACAGAGGAAAACACCAAGGAAGGGACGGGGAGCGGAGCGGATCGTAACAGTACTCCCCCGTCAAGGTACACCTCCTGGCGGACCCTAGGTTCTGGTCGACTGGGGCAGGCGGCGATGGAAGTCCTGGATGAGGGTAGGGTCCAGGATGAGACAAGGGGCGATCCAGGAACGTTCCTCGGGCCCATACCCCTCCCAGTCGACCAGGTACTGGTGGCCCCGTCCCCGGCGCCGGACATCGAGGATGCTGGAGACCGTATAGGCCGGAGAACCATCAATGTCCAGAACAGGTGGTGGGGCAGTAGTGGGAGCGCTGAGGGGGCAGGAGACAGCTGGCTTGACCTGACTGACATGGAAGGTGGGGTGAATTTTGAGGGAGGCAGGGAGACAGAGCTTGAGGGTGACAGGGTTGAGGACAGAGTGCACCGTGAAGGGTCCGACGAAGCGGGGTTGGAGTTTGCGGGAGGTGCCGGGGAGGGAGAAAGTGGAGGTAGATAGCCAAACCTTCTGTCCCGGGCGGTAGCGAGGGGCTGCGGACCGGTGCTGATCCGCCAGGCGACGATTCCGGGAGGAGGTCTTGAGGAGAGCATTGCGGGTGGCCTTCCAGACCCACTGGCAGCGTCGGATGTGGGCGTCCACAGACGGAACCGCCACCTCGGCCTCCTGGGGGGGGGAACAGTGGGGGTTGGAAGCCCTGGGAAGCCTCAAAGGGGGACCTCCCTGTGGATGAGCACACCAAGGTGTTGTGGGCGTACTCGACCCACGGGAGGAGCTGGGACCAGGAGGCAGGGTTGCGGGCCGTCACGCACCGTAAGGCGGCTCCCAGGTCCTGGTTAGCCCTCTCCGCCTGACCGTTCGTCTGCGGGTGGAATCCGGAGGAGAGGCTGGCGGTGGCGCCGAGTGCGGCGCAGAATGCCTTCCAAACTGCGGAGGCAAACTGGGGGCCCCGGTCGGAGACGACGTCCGACGGGATCCCATGCAGCCGCACCACGTGCTGCACCAGGAGGTCGGCCGTCTCGAGGGCGGAGGGGAGTTTGGGGAGGGGAACAAAATGAACCGCCTTGGAGAACCGGTCCACCAGGGTCAAAATGACTGTGTTACCGGCAGATGGTGGTAGTCCGGTAACGAAGTCGACCCCGATGTGACTCCAAGGACGGCCCGGGATGGGAAGGGGACGGAGGAGACCAGCAGGGGGGGAGTGAGACGCCTTACTCCTGGCGCAGACAGGGCAAGCGTGGACGAAGGCCAGGGTGTCCCGCCGGGCGGTGGGCCACCAGAAGCTCCTGCGCACCAGCTCCATGGTGTGGTTGCCTCCGGGGTGGCAGGCCAGTCGGGAGGAGTGAGCCCACTCCAGGACCTGGGAGCGGACAGGGTTGGGAACAAACAGGGCAGAAGAGGGGTTAGGGCGAGGATCGGGATGCGTCACCTGAGCGTCCAGTACGATCTTCTGGATAGGCCACCGGACCGCAGCCACGACGCAGGAAGCCGGAACGATGGTCTCCGGGACAGACAGGTCGGCAGGGGAGGAGTGGATCCGAGAGAGGGCGTCGGGTTTGATGTTTTTAGATCCGGGTTTGAAGGTGATGGAGTAGTTGAATCTGGAGAAGAACAACGACTAACGGGCCTGTCTGGAGTTAAGTCGTTTGGCTGACTGGATGTACTGTAGGTTGCGGTGGTCAGTCAGGATCAGGAACGGTTGAGTGGTCCCTTCAAGCCAGTGTCTCCATTCCTCCAGTGCCAGCTTGATGGCCAGCAACTCACGATCCCCTACCCCGTAGTTGCGTTGGGTAGGGGAGAGGCGGCGGGAGAAGAAGGCGCAGGGATGGAGCTTGTGGTTGAGGGGGGAGTGTTGGGACAGGACGGCCCCTACGCCTGTGTCAGAGGCGTCCACCTCCACCACGAATTGGCGGTCGGGTTCCGGACAGCAGAGGATGGGGGCCGTGGTGAATAGTGTCTTGAGTCTGGTGAAGGATTGATCTGCCAGGGAATTCCAAGAAAACGGGGTTTTAATGGATGTGAGGGCGGTGAGGGGTGCGGCTACCTGGCTGTAGTTGCGGATGAACCTTCTGTAGAAGTTGGCGAACCCCAGGAACTGCTGCAGGTGCTTACGAGTGGTGGGGATAGGCCACTCCGTAACCGCCTGGATCTTGGCCGGGTCGGATCCACACCGGGAAATCAGGGTTTAACAATAAACAATATCCACTGTGGAACCCGCAGAGAGCTGGTGAACAGGATCCAGCGAAGTAGCCAGGAGTGGTTTTAGCCTGGGTAGTAGTGAAGGATCAGGCGGAGGCAGAGTCAGGATTCCCACCGGAAAGCCAGGGGGTCGGAAGTCCAGACCGGGGTAGACAGCCAGAGTCTAGCAAGCTAGCACATAGGGAAACAAGTACAAACGAGACCAGGACCGTAATACTCTGACAACAAATCACAGGAACAGCACGGTAAATATAACTAGTGTCATTAGAGCTGATAAACTGCAGCTTGCGGGAAATGCGTGCGAAATCAGCGAATTGATTGAACAATTAGAAAACGCATGAGGAATGCGGTGAAAGCAATTAAGTGTGAATTGTGTAATTAAGATGTGGTGCGAGTAGTAATTGTGCAATGTGGACACAATAAGGAAATGAACGCAGACATGACACAATCAGGTTCAGGGAAAACAGAGGAAAACACCAAGGAAGGGACGGGGAGCGGAGCGGATCGTAACAAAATGTTCATAAATATTCCACATCCCAAACAACTAAACAGGGGAGACGGAAAGTTGCTTTATAATGATGCTACCAGAATGTAGATAAATAAGATACCCGTAGGCAGGCAATGTACTTCAGTAAATATATCTGATTGCGACTAACAATGACTAGCTTGTTGTTCACTCTTATGCAATAACAGTGGCCTCTGACTGCAGTGCAGCTCCCTGTGCTGTAATCATCACTGGCACTGCAGGGGATGGATCTGAGCTCCAGGTTTATGTTTATGTGCTATACAGCATATAAACCTTTGTTATTTTATTATTAGACAGTGAAGATGCTGTTGCTTTCACTGCAGGGCCATGGTGCCTATAACCTCTTGGGACTGGCATTGTGTTTGTAGCTCAGACTGGGCCAGAGCATCAAAGTTTTAACAACATTATCAGTAATGTATTTATCTCGATTCTGCAGGTGTTGTACAGATGAATGGACAAGTGGATGGACAGAGCACATGGATGAACCCCACTACACCTCACGTGGGACACCATATCACCCTAGGGCCTCTGGACATGCGGAGCTGTGGGGTGGATGAATTTCCAGATGAGGTGCAATCAATGGATGTGAGGTGAACTGTTCACAATTTTGCTTAGCTTACAAAGTATCTGGAGCTTGGACGGCCAGTGCAGGTCTTTGAAGGCCACAGGGTATATTAGGTTTTGTTATAACCGTAAAGTAACCAATGTATACCCAAAAATCACCTAAAGTGAGAAAACCACCTTAACTGACCAATAAAGTGCTACGTAACAACAAGAACTAGAACACCCTGTGGCTCTCCAGAACCGGCCACCAGTTTATCACCATATGACCTGCAGGGATTTATGACCTTGAATTTCAATGGTTACCCTTCGGGGTCCCCATACGCACATTAACGACACATTCAAGTGACTAATCATACAATTGAGTTTCTAACTGAGAAATTTATAAAAACAATTTGTTTATCTAATATGGGGAGAGTCATGAAGGAAAAACAACATGTATGTAATTTGAAATTCTATGAAATGAGTGTCTTTGAGCCAGTGGTCCTCACTCCTGGTCCTGGAGGGCTGCAGGGTCTGCTGGCTTTCATTTTTACTCTGCACTTCAGTACCACAGCAGTTCACCTCTTCTTACCAAATGCCCCCTAGCGGTAATGTGGGCGTTACGGAAGTTATTCAATTATACATTTCATTAATGTAATAATATATAATAAACTGCTCACCTCAATAATTTGATTAAATATCCTTAATATACATCCATTCCTTATGGGAAAGTGGTTTTAAGCCCAAAACGTCAAGTTAAAACATTGGAAACTGTGACCTAATTACCAAACATGTACTACAGCTTGCTGTCGCCCCATAAACAACATGTTGGTAAACTGTTCTGTTTAATTGTATTTCACAAAACTTTGGTTTGAAAAATTGTTATACCTTCAGGCTTCAAGAAAAAATACTTTCATACGGCTGTACATGATTTTTTTCAAATTACTAAACAACTTGTGCTTTTCTGCACTTCATCGCGAGTAGTTTGTCTGAATTCAGTTTGGCATTTTTGAAAATCGGCCAGTTGCTGGAGTACCAATCCCTTGGTTTAGTACATTTTAGACAAAGGAGTTTTTGACATGATTGCAGAGTTTTATGCAAAACTGTCGTCAATTGGGTGTATTTCTTTGACTGATAGCACAATAGCCCTTTCTGAAGTGGGAAACACAAGCATAAGTAGGCGTAAGTCAGGAGAAACAACCCTTCAAGTGATCCATCCATATCTACTGCATATCTGGCAGCAGAATGATAGTTGGAGGCTCGTTTGATACCTCAGACCCTTGATGACTTACAGCCATTTAGCCAACTATGGGTTCCATACTATTCCCGTGTAATTTACATCTTAATTTAGTCCCACCCCCCAATTCCCATAGAGATCCATTCAAATGCATAAAGGTTATAGTATCGTTTGTAAGAGTACCTGAAAATAGGATATCAAGAGTCTTTTGATATCCTTTTATACCCAGTTATGATAGCATCACCTGTTTACCTGTGGAATGTTTCAAACAGGAACCTTTTTTTTGAACTTCTTGAACATCTTTTTTTGCCCCTGTCCCAACTTTTTGGGAACGTGCTGCAGGCATCAAATTAGGAATTAGCGTATACCAAAATCAAGAAAGTTGATACGGTAAAACATTAAATATCTTTTATTTGTACTGTTTTCAATTAAATATATGTAAAAAATAATTTACAAAAAAGAACTGCTTTCTGCTTTTATGTGCATTTTACATACTGTCCCAACATTTTTGGAATTGGGGTTTGTACTTTGCTTTAACCCTATTAACCGTGGCCCACTAAAGGCTATTTTCACCTAGTTTCATTTAAGTGTCAATATCTCAATAACTATTCACTATACATCCATGGGCCAGTTGTTCAAAAAATTTAATCTGGATCAAAATTATCCGGATTTGGAAATCCCATTTTATGCTATCCAGGATCAGGTAATCCGTCTTAGTTTCATGCCGGTTTTTCAAAGCAACATTGGATTGGATCACCCTGATCCAGATACACAGTTTTCAAGATTACCAAATCCGGATTACTAGTACTCTAAATGGGACAACATATCACAATGTGGACTACCAGCTATGTAAAGAAGAACAGGTAGAAGAGCCAACATGGTCATTTTAAGTGTTTCTTATTTTGAGACAAAATACAAAAATAACATAAACATCCACTTCCATTTATAATTTCTTTTATGACCCCTGAGCCACAACAAATAAGGCGCAATGTCCCTCTCTGTGATAATGTTGATGATGCACCTGAGCCTGATGAAGAACCAGACCAACCTCTGCCGTTCAGTCAGAATGAGGGACTGACTGGACGTGTAGTGAGGGATGCAATTGTTAGAAATTATTTTTGACAGGTTCATCTCTGATGATTGTTTCTTTGAAATGAATATACAGTGATGATGACAGAAAAATGTAATATATTATTTTTGTTTGTTATTGGAATCTGTTTGGGGGATCATTTTTATTTTATTTTTACTTTACTATACTGAAAGGCTTAATTGGTAGTCTGTCTACTTTATCTACTTTATCACTGTAACAGTTACACAAGTCAAGTGCAAAATATAAATAAAAGTATATACACTAAATGATACAAATGTTGTATTATTTGACCAATTTTAAAGTTTTACTACATTTTCTCCCTGAAATCCACCCTGAAATCCTACCCCCTGTTGGGATCAGGATAATCCTGTTTTTTTG
The DNA here is from genome assembly GCA_022702515.1 of Ilyophis sp. 1 JC-2022. Classification (NCBI taxonomy): domain Eukaryota; kingdom Metazoa; phylum Chordata; class Actinopteri; order Anguilliformes; family Synaphobranchidae; genus Ilyophis; species Ilyophis sp. 1 JC-2022. The sequence continues at coordinate 70,583,744 of CM040403.1, read as the reverse complement.
GATCAAAGTTATCCAAATCCCACAGGAAAGTTTTGAACAACACAAACTGAAGGTTTGATCCAGATTTAAACTAGGATTGGATTACGTGATCTAATCCGATTTCAGAATCCTTCTTTCCCTTTTGAACAACCCATTTTCAAGATTTGATCCAATCCGATCACCAAAATCCGATCAGATTACCTTTGAACAACTGGCCCCATGGTTTAAAGCTCAAATTGAAGAAGAGGCTGTACCATTCATAAATATATATACAGTGGGGGAAATAAGTATTCTACTGTTAGGTAAATTCTGAGTTCAAGTCACTGTTGGTAAGAAATAACACTGTGCAGAATGAGATACAAATTGAGACAGCTGCAAAGATATAAAGTACAATTACTTTATTATCAAAGAACCAAATGCATCTGGGGTTCAGTGTCTCCCTGTCAGACAATGAACAAAGTTTGCTCAGTTTTGCATAGTTTTTATTCATTTCATATCACTGGGCAGATTCTAGGAGTGGTCTTTGCGCCACTGCTCAATCACCAGTTCAGCATTCCGCCCACATTCCCCTTTCAGTATCATGTTGTTTTGCACAGTTCGCATAAGAAACTTGTATCAAATGCACAATAGTATCAGCTCATAGCACATTCTGTAGTTAGGGCGGTTCTTCTTATTTTCTAAGCAAAGCACATCAGTATTCATCATAACATTTTGCAATACAATGTTCTAAAAAACTAATTTAAACAAATTTCTCTATCACTACACATCAACAATTTTTTTATTAAACATATTTCCAATGCAGCTATTCACATGACATTTTGACCAGACATATTGATATTAACTCAATAAAACTACACAGCTAAAGAAATTGTAACATTCCAATCCTTTAAAAAAGTTATGCGCAATAAAGTGGAATGACACAGGAAAAACGTATTGAACATGCTAAATGAAATGTATTTAATACTTGGTGGAAAAGCCATATTTTAAATATTTGGTCACATATCCTTTGCATGCCATGACTTCCTGATGTCAGCGACCCAACAACATCAAAAGACTCTTGATATCTTATTTGCTGGTACTCTTACAAGTGATACTATAATGTCTCTACATTTGAATGGATCTCTATGGGAATTTGGGGGTGGGACTAGATTTAGCTGCAAATTACACTGGAACAGTATGGAACACATGGTTGGCTAAATGGCAAGGGTCTGATGTATCAAACAAACCCTTAACCATCACTCTGCTGCCAGGAATACAGTAGATATGGATGGATCACTTTAAGGGTTGTTTCTCCTGACAAATTTTTCGATTAAACTCTATGGAAAAATAAGTCAGGAGAGGAAATATGAATACTATGAATACGCTCAACACGCCACGCCCTCAGGACGGCAAGTGTCCTCAAGTCGGCAAAAGAGATCGGGTGGCGTACAAGCGCTATATTTATGGTGTGACGTGGTTCCGCCCATAGTGGTGCTTAATTTGCTATTCAGTCTCCTCAGCAGCTCCTCCTCTCAGCGAGGATGACCCATACCATGGCGTGTTGACAATATTCATAAAACCAGGGTTACATCCGTAACCTGTACGATTTCTTTGGTTGTGAAATCAGCTTGGTTTTCTCCATTGATTTCAAGGATGCCTCACTGCCTGGCCACTCCCACCCTCTCTAGTTCCAATATACTCTCTATGGGGTCAACGCCTCAAATTTGAACACATTCATTTTTATGGAAAGCCGAACAGGTCAAAAACACTTTTTTAGTCTGGAATCACACGTTGTCTACGTGTTGTTAACATGGTGTCAATGTGTTCTTAACGTGTCGATTTTTCACACGTTGTCAACACATAGACAACACGTAGACAGCGTGTAGTTCCAGACTAAAAAAGTGTTTTTGACCTTTTTGGCCAGTTGTTCATTTTTTATGTATGAGTGTCATAATTTCGTATTGGCTGCTGAGCACTTGGGTTAAAACATTTCTGTCAGCATAGGGGTGGACTACTATGCCTACGACTAGGCTACTGAACAAGCTAAGGATTCTCTTTTTGTTCTATTTATTTGTCCTTCTTTTTTTTTTTTTTGGCTAATTCAAAATTATAACAAATAATGACACAGTAAAGTCATATGTATCAGGTGGAACATTAAGGATAATATCACATTATGTTACGTGATAATTTCCTTGTTAGAGCAGTGAATTAGCTAGGCTACCACTAGGTGGCATAGCAAATCCAATTTTCTGGATGAAGCGGTATTTGGAATGGATAAAACTATTAAGGCAAACAAACAAAACCTAAATTAATTAATTCATAAAAGTAATGATCTTATCATGCTATGCAAAATCATCTATTAACTCCTTCACTACGATTTAGATGACAAGATGGCTATCTAATGTTAGGTAGCTTCGCGTCTGGTGGTGGTTCTTTGCCTCCGCGTATTGCATTAAAATCTAGCTAGCTATGGGAAACCAATATGAATGAATATCCCGCTCTGCGTTCAAGTGAGGAGCACGGCTTTTGACACACGGGATGGGAGCAGGTGCGCATCCATTTTATATTTATTTATTTGCTGGGAAGGGTGGAATCAAAATAGTTATGATTGGAATTTAGTCTGAAAAATATCATAAAAATGCTTCTATGTCTAGCCAGATTTATTTCTGATCCGAATACGATTATGATGCTCCACAATGTTATTGTTGCCATAAATTCTATAATGCAGTAATTGAATATTTAACAAGAACTCATGACAAGCCACGGTAGGCTAAAGCCTAGGTTATTGTGATTATATCACAGCTAAGGAATGTTGTGCGTGTCGGGCCGGTGTTCTGCCATTTTTTTACATTTAGGCATTTACATATATATAGACAATTAAATTAGGAGTAATGTCAAATGTGTAGCCTAATTGTGTAGCCTATAATTTCTGGCTATTTTAAATGTAAAGTATTTAAAAAGTTGGTAGGCTATGGCCTATAATTTAACATCACAAATAAAAAAAGGGGAGCATAAATGAAAACAAACGTGGATGTGGGGGAGGTGGCATAATTGGAAACGATTTTGATGCCGGAACAGAAAGACAGAGAAGGGTGCGCATGGCAAGGCCTTTTAACATAGGCTATAATAGAGTGAGTCCCAATATTCTTCACTCTTCTCCTCCTTTCCTCTCCTCCAATCATCTACTACAAGGAAGTGTGAAAAATAGTTTCAAGTAGCCTACAAGTATTTGCATGTACAGTATACAATTAATAACAAAAAAACGATGTTTTAAGTGTGAAGTTTGGCTTGGTAAAAAGCCGCAAAAGACACTAAATTCAAATGAGCACCACCAAGCCAAACTTCAGCTCTCTACACTATCAGGGATTTCCAGTACTCAGTTTTTTATATCTGACTGCTATACAGTTCTGTAGCTATGTTGGTCTACTGTATTTCAAACAACATGTACTCACTTGGCAGATTGGTTAAAACCTTCTCTCAAAGAGCCTTGAGAAATAGTTAGACATCACATTTAAAATGCTTATAAACTTAGTTTATACTCATAATTTAGCGATTCTCATAGAACACATTGATTACATAAACATTATTGGAATAATGGTGGGAAGAGTGCAGAAATTGAATGTTTTACAGATGAACAAGGCCAAAAAGAGATGTCTATGGAAGGAGGAGGAAATGCTGAGGGCAATACAAGCATGCAAGTAGGGGATGACCATGTGGCAAGCAGTTAGGCTCTACAAAGTAGGAGACAATATTAGCAACATGCATGCCAAATCTGGGGAAGACATCCCACCAATGATAATCTATGGGAAGGTGTGCCAGGGATCGACTACCCTGGGAGAATTTCGAATAACACCCTGGTACATCTGGCTACTGTTATGTTCTGAGTGTCTGAGTTCTGTCTGCTTTGTATTTTTATTTTCATTATTATTACTTTTCATTTTATCAGTACATTCCCCTCTGTTCGTGGGTTGTCAGAGTCGCATTTGTGTGTTTGTTTACTTCCTGCTTTACGTTTCCCGTGTTTATATTGTTTATATTACTAACTCGTGCTAACAATCACTTGGGTGTTTATTAGTTAGATGCACATTACTAAAACCATTAACTTAAATGTTTACTAACATACTAAATACTGTCTGTATTTAGTTAGAACTAACAATTAACAAGTTTCCTCGCTGTATCTTTTCTATCTGCGATACTAAGCTGTCCTTGAGATACTGGTTAACTCGTTTCAGCTGTCTCTCCTTTGAGACCACGCCTCCTTAATTCTAGTCACGTTCCGCTCCTACTTGAGCCCGTTGTTTGTAATGCTTGTTTCCAAGTCCCTTCCATGTTTTCGTGATTTCCTTATTATCGAGTTATTGTCTCCTAATGTGTTCACCTTACGTTGTTTGTAACCCCTCCCACTTCCTTGTGTATTTAACCCAGTTGTCCTAGTCCCTCTTCGCGAGTTCCTCAACCTTGATAGCGTTTGTCTTTTGCCTGTATTTTTCAAGTGTTCCAAGTATCTGTTTTTCCGAGTTTTTGTTTCGTGTTTTAGTTAGTTTTCATAGTATCTGTTTCCGAGTATTCGTTTATCCCCACGTGTATTTGTTTTTCCGAGTTTTGTTAGTTTTTGTGTTTTGTTCCTTATTGATTTCCCGGTTTTTGACTTCTGCCCGTGTTCTTGCAACCCTGATTTTCTGGACTGTGATTTTGTACCTCTGCGTGCCTTCCCGTTTTCGACCTCTGCCTGTTTTTGTACTCTTCTTTGGATTTAGATTTTTGTACTGCTACTGGACATTAAACTTTGTTTTTTTTGTACGCCTGCCTGCTACTGCATCCCTATTTTCCACCGGTCATAACAGGCTACATCGACACCACCCTTTTCCAGGGTCCGGTTGCACCAACAGGTCTTAAATAAGACGGTCTTAACTGCCAGAAAGGTCGTAGCTAAGACCTATTTTCAGAGAGGGGTTTACGGCTGTTGCACCAACCAAAGTTACGCCTAGGCGCAGCTACGACCAGTCTTAGTAGTGCGCATTCCTGTGAAAGCATATCAGTTGCTAAGTAGTGTGTATTGCTAAGCAAAATTGTTCGCGTTGCTATGCACGAGTAGCCTACACTAGTCTATAGGGGTGGGAATCTCTAGGCACCTCACGATTCGATTCCGATTCGGGCTACGATGCGATTATAAAACGATTATTGATGCATCTTGATGCATCAAAATTTTTGATTTCTATACCTGATTTATTTTTTCTCACTGTGTGACTACTTGCTACTTTTAAAACATAGCATATTTGTAATGATTCATAATTATTTCAGACAGGATGATGGTCTTCCTGCTTGGCCTTAGGCCTGACGCACCTCCAACGGTGCCCGTGGTGGACTATGCATGGCAGGGTCGTCCTCTTCCCTGAGCCAGGCCTAAACCTGACCGCATACCAAAAAGGTAGGTTGAGCTGCAGGGTCTTCAGCTGGGGACCACCATTCATAGATGTTTCGCCCCTTACCCAGAACATCTCCTGGTGGCGGGGCAGTGAACAGGGACGTCTCCCTGACACCCCCTGCAGCTCTACCTATTTTGATGTTCCCCCCCAAGCCTTGTCTCGTCGTCTCAGCCAGAGCCAGTGGCTTGCTTTCTCTGCCTCCTCTGATAGTTCTTTGGTGGCTTTGCTCAGTCTGGCTCCCCTTAGTCCCACGTCCTTTAGCAGGCGTGACGTGGAGCTGCCAACAAAGCCTCTAGCTCCCACCTCCACCGGGTACGTCCTCGCACTCCATCCACTTTCCCTGCACTCCGCGACCAGGTCTGCGTATTTTGCCATCTTTCTTTCGTAGGCAGCTTCCAGTCCCTCCTCCCATGGCACTGTCAGCTCGATCAGCACTGCTGACTTCACGGCTGCAGACCACAGCACCACATCTGGTCTTAAAGTGGTGCTGCAGATTTCCCGTGGGAACTGGAGCTGTCTACCCAGATCCACTTCCATCTTCCACTCCGCCCCTGGTGTTAACAGCTTGGAGGGTGTTGATCTCTTTCTGGAGTGTTCTGCAGGTTCCCCCTGCCTGAGGAAGTGGATCCTCTGTTGGCTCCTTGATGGACTCAGGTTATTCGCCTCCTGGCGACTTTTCTCCAGCACCTCTGCCAGCTTCCTGAGCACTTGGTCATGCCACCATGTAAGCCGACCCTGTGTCAGAGCTGTTTTACATCCTGACAGAACATGCTGGAGTGAGGCATTGATGGTCCCGCAGAGGTCACAGGATTGCTCTGTTCCAAACCACTGATGGAGATTTCGAGGGCTCGGGAGCGTGTCGTAGGCCGCTCTAATGAGGAAACTGAGTCGAGCTTGTGGCAGTTTCCAGAAGTCTGCCCAGTTGATTGCTCGGCTCACGACACCCTCCCAAGTTGTCCACCGCCCCTGCTGCCCCTGTGCCACAGACTTCACTCTGAGCTCCTCCTGTTCTATTCTGGTGATCTCGGCAACAACCAGGTCCTTCCTCTCCTTCCTGTTTGCCTTGGACCATAGAATGGGTGGGTCGCTCCATCCGAGGCCTGCCCGCCCTGTCTGGACCCTGCCCACAACCTCCTGATGTTGCAGCCTGCCCATCACCTTCTGCACCTCCTCCCCTGCCCTCCATTTCCTTCCAGTTGCAACTCTGGCGTTTGCTTCTGCTACTGTCCTGTCGGAGGAGTCCCTTAATTCCATCACCAGCCTTGCCTTCTCCTGCTTGTAGCCCAAGGTGATGGATTTCAGGGGTAGCTGGAGTGAGTTCCAACCGTATAGGCCAGCTGCTGAGAAACAAGGTGGCAGCCCAAGCCATTTGCGGATGAAGGAGTTGGCTTTTGCCTCCATCCGACTTACGGCTGATGAGGTGACTTCACACAGTTTCAGAGGCCACATCACCCTCGGGTACAGGGTGAAGTGGTAGCACCACACCTTGTGCTTTCCGGGTAGCTGGCTTGAGTCGATCTTTGACAGGCCTTCTGAGAGCTGCTGAAGGATGGTTTTCCCCATATCCTTGTCTGAGAGACCAGATGTATATAGTCTTCCCAGGCTTCGGATGGGCTGATCCACGATGAGGGGGATGTCTTCCCCGCCGATGGTGAAGGCAACTCTGTCATTCCTCTCCCCTTTCCGCAACGAGAGGCTCCTTGACTTCTGCGGCTTGAACTTCATCCTTGCCCAGGTGATCAGCTCGTCCAGCCTCCTTAGCAGCCTGGATGTGCATGGGGCAGTTCGTAGCAGGCAAGTGATGTCATCCATATAACTCCTTAGGGGGGGGGGAGCCTCCGACCTGCAGGCAGTCGGACACCACCCACCACCTGCCTTGCCCCGATCAGGATGACTTCGAAGGCTGCTACGAAGAGGATGGGGGAGATGGAGCATCCCATTGCAATCCCTACTTCTAGTTGTTGCCAACCAGTAGTGACCTTCTTCAGTGCAAAGCACATGTACATGTCCTTGAAGTAGTTCATGATCATGGTCTTGATGTTGTCTGGGATGTAGAAGAATTCGAGGGCATATGCTATCAGCTGGTGTGGCACTGACCCATAGGCATTGGCTAGGTCCAGCCATATGACATGCAGATCTTTCTTCTCCCTCTTAGTGGTCTGAATCTGTTCCCAAATCATTGAGGCATGCTCCACGCAGCCAGGGAAACCCGGAACTCCGGCTTTCTGGCAGCTGGTGTCAATGTAGCTGTTTTCCATTAGGTAGGTGGTCATCCTTCTTGCCATCACATTTTCCCCTCCACATTCAGTAGAGTTATGCTTCTGAACTGCTCAATGGTCTTGGCGTTCTGTTGTTTGGGAATAGAGACTGCCACTGCCCTTTGCCACTCAGATGGTATGCTCTGCTTAGACCAGATGACTCTTATCAGGGTCCATAGGAGCCTCAGCACTCCTGAGCAGTTCTTATATAGCTTGTACGGTATTCCGTTTGGGCCTGGTGCTGATGCTGATCTTGCCCGCTGGATCACCTGTGTGACCTCACCAAGTTTGGGTGGTGATGCGTCAAACAGGGCTGATGGTTCTGTGGGCCTCGGCTGGTGAGCCTAGGGGGATGTTCCTTGCTGGGTCACTGTATTGAGCACGGATGTGTTCCTCCAGTTCTTCTTTGGAGACATCCAGGGTTCCACTTGTCTTTTCCTCAAGGAGCCCTCGTGCATGCTGAAATGGATTCCTGAAGAAGCTTGATCTTTCCTTTTCTTTCCTTTTCCTCCGTCTTCTGCCCTTCTTCTGCCCTCCGTAGGTTGGCAAGGCATCTCCTGATCTCATCCCAGAGAACTTTCAGACCTTCTTTCTCAGACTCCTCTGCTTTCCTCCAACGCTTGCGGAGCTGCCTTCTGTTTGCCACCAGGTCATCGATCTCTTTCTCCCTCCTCCCCTTTATCCTAGGTGCTGCTTCTCTAATGGTCACCTCGCCATACCTGCTGCTGCATTCTTCATACAAGATCTCCCCAAACAGGTTTAGCTTGGATTCCACTGACCCGCGTAGTGCACTTTGCAGCAGCCCGCTCAGGTGTTCATCCAGCTTTCTCCACTCTTCAGTTTCGTTGGCCTTTGGCCACTTGATCTTGTTCCTTCGGAGTGGGCTCTTCAGGCTCCTGGGCCTTTGACTTGACTCTGTTCTTGGGTCACTTGGGGGTGCAACTGGGTTCACTTCTTGGGGTTCATCAACATCCCTTTCTTCCTCTTCTCTCCTTTCCTCCTGCCCTGCCTCTGCAACGTTGGGCCCGATGGCACTGTGGTTGTCTACCCGGCCTTGGATCCCATTTGTCTGACCTGCCCTTTCCAGGGCAGTGCAAGGTTGCAAATGGCTACCACCACCGCACTTCTTCTTTCCCATGTGGATGTGAAGACCCCTCAAAGTTGTTGTATTTTCCCAGCCGCACCCACACTTCCTGAGGATCTTCTCTTTTGCCGATGTCCTTGCGTTCGTTACCGTTAAATAAACATATGAATTTACTTCCGTTATCTTTTATTAATAAAATAGTAGAAACAAACGCAAAGAACCAACAAGAAAAGAAACAGAAGTGTGCCTGTAGCAGCATCCTTGTAGTAAATTAACACGGGCTTCAGCATGTTCTGAATCACTTGATAACATAAAAAGCTGCCCTTATTGTTACAGGCGATCATATCGCTAAGTCCTGCCCCTCTTCGACAATGTTCCAAACTCAGACAAAATTGATTTCAAGTCAGAACTTTACAGTGTAAACAATTGCAACGGTGGTGCAAGAAGTAAAAGTGTGTAAAAATGAATTAGAATCGAGGCCTTCTTCTTCTTCTTCTTCTTTCGTGCATCATCAGATGGCCAACTCCGTGTCGTGCAGCCATGCCCTCGTCTCCGGTCCTAAGTCGAAGAGGCCGGCTTCTGAGGGTGGGCTGTATAGGGGGCAGCCGGTAATTATATGCTCGGCAGTCTGTTCAGACTCGCCACACTCGCATGCCGCACTGTCCGATAGGCCCCACTTCTTCATAGATGACTTGAAGCGGCCGACCCCAGTGCGTAGACGGTTCAGCGAGGTCCATAGATGGCGTGGTAGGTCTTCTCCTTTTACACCGCCACCTGGGTCCTGGATGTATCGGTGGATGCGGGATGGCCCAGCCGTCTCCCAAGTCTGTTTCCAGGATGCTGCCAGCCAGGCGTCTTTGGACAAGTCCTCAGGAGTAGACTGTAACAACTCTTGTGCCGCCTTGTTGTAGGGATGGATGCATGGTGGCGCCGGTGTTGTTGTGGCTTTGTGTAGGATGTGCCAGTCGTACTTCTGGGCTTTTCTTGCCAGGACGAGGGTAGCCGCATCCCGTCGGAGACTGGCCGGAGCTATTCCAGCGAGGACTGGCAGGTGAGACACTGGGGTGGGCTTCAGGCAACCGGTTACTATCCGGAGGGCAGTATTGATGACAGTGTCTACCTTATTCGTGTGTGTGCTTCTGCTCCAGGCAGGGGCGCAGTATTCGGCTACGGGTAGGACCAGGGCTTGTGTCGATATGCGTAGGGTCTGGGGGGAAGCTCCCCAAGTCGAACCTGCCAGGCGGCGGATGAGCGAGACCCTAGATGTGACCTTGGCCTTCACTTCATCCAGATGTTGCTTGTAGGACAGTGTCCGGTCCAAGCGTACGCCAAGGTACTTGGGGGCTTGTTGGCACTCCAGGCGGTTGTTGTCAACATACACGACCAGTTCCCTTCTTGCTTCCCAATTGTTAAGGTGGTACGCTGCCGACACTGTCTTGCCCATGCTGAGCTGAAGGTGCCACTTCTGAAGGTAGTCTGCCAGGATGCCCATGTCTCGGTTGAGACCATCTTCCATCGCCTTCCATGTTGGCCGTCGGAGCATGATGGCCAAGTCGTCCGCATAGCCGTACTTCTTAGATGTTGTATCCGGTAGGTCGTGAATGTAGATGTTAAATAACATTGGCGAGAGGACGGAGCCTTGTGGGACACCGTTCTTCAACCTTCTTAGCCTGCTGGTCTGGCCATCGCTGGTCTGTAGGATGAAGCTACGGTTTGATAGCATCTCCATGATGAACCTCACCATGTGCCGGTCCGGGATTGTCCTTAACAGTTTTAGATGTAGACCACGGTGCCAGACAGTGTCGAAGGCGGCTGTCAGATCCAGGAATACTACTCCAGCTTTCTCGTTATCCTGAAAGCTGTCTTCAATGTCCTGAGTGAGTAGCGTTACCTGGTCCACTGTTGACCTGCCTCGGCGGAAGCCGGCTTGTTCCGGTGGGAGTTGTGGGTCCACCACTGGCTCAATGCGGCTGTGGATCAGCCTCTCCAGGATCTTAAATGGGACACAGAGCAGTGAAATGGGCCTGTAGGACTTCGGATCTTCGGCGGGTTTGTTCGGCTTTGGCAAGGCTATGACGGAAGCACGGCGCCAGGTCTTTGGAATCTTGGACCTCCTGAAGCATGATGAGAAGAACGAGCATAGCCAGCGAGATGTTCTTACGCTTTGGTGTATGACAAACTCTGGGTGAATATTGTCTCTGCCTGGTGACTTGCCCGGCTTCAGTTTTTTGATTGCTGCACTTAGTTCGGCTGCTGTGAAGTCTCCTGAAAGGTTGGCATCGGCGCTAGCTGCCCTGGAGAGAGAGGACACTTCACATGAGGTCAGTCTTGTGAAGTTTTTGTCTGCATCCGGAAAGCGGCCGTTATTCAGGAGCTGGGAAGCGATGGCATCTGCTGTCACTGGACACCTGCGGGGCATTGTTTTTCTGCCTGAGAGCAGGTTAATGGTCTGCCACGCCTTCCGGCTAGAGTGGGTGAAGTCGATAGATTCCACCACTTCAGTCCACCTGTTCCTTCGGGTGTCGTCCAGTTTCTGCAGTAAGGTTGTTGCTGTTGTGTCCATTTCCTCCCTGGAGCTTGCCTGCTGGTGTTGGCGCAGCAGGCCGCTACACTCCTCATCCCATCCTGGGATGTAGTTTTTATTATAGCCACGCGGGATGTTATGCTTTGCTGCCCTCAGGAGGACTTCACAGTAGGCAGCGTAGGCAGCGTCCACATCAGCTGCTTCTGGGTCCGGGAGACCAGCAGTTCTTCGTTCCGTTTCTGCCATAAATGACTGCCAGTTCGCCTTCCTGAAGTTCCATCTCCTGACCGGTTTGCCCGCTACCGACTGTACCAGCGAAGGTACTTTGATGATGGAAGGCCACCAGCCAATCTCCACCAAGAATCGAGGCCAATTGAAGTCTACCGCTGGAGAAACTGCACCAGCTGATTACCGATGTTGCTGGGGTGACCATATTTTCAATCTCAAAAAGGGGGACAGGGGTAACGTTAGACAGGCGTTATGAACAAAAAAAAGGTTACCTGTTTGTTTATATACAGTTTATAGAACGAGCATAACTGGACATTTTTATGAATTTCGAAATCCCGTCTGGACGGATATTTTCAGTCCCAAAAGAATAACTGTCCAGGAACAAGAGGACGTCTGGTCAGCCGAGCTAACGTAGCTAACGTTAACGCCAGCTATATAACGTTAAATAACTTAATGTTACCTCAAGTTGGCTGCTGTTCAGATCACATCAGATATGGTGGTAATGATAGCTGGGGCTTTACAAGCTCCAAGGAAATAGCGTAATGGGCGCGCGACCTGAAATCAGCTTGCTCCCAAGGAGGAATGCTCGTGCCACTTACGTGAATCTCAGTTTGTATAGGCTACGTTTTAAGCGATTTGTTCTTTTGCGACAAGGAAATCTTAAGATCAGAAGCCGCGATATGCAGGTCAGCCTATACGTGAAACAGTGAAATACGTTCAGAAAAGGAGCAAGTGTTCTGGTGGCTTTGTCGTCAGTGACTTGGTTAGTTAAAACATTAATTCACGTAGTCTTGTAACGTGTACGTTACATAACCGACTATTTATTTTACTGTTTAAAATATATATGAAGCCCAATGAACATGATCAGACTGTTTATGAGTAAGATATACAATAAACGTCATACTACATTTATTTTTACCTTGCCTGAGTATATTATTATTAGTAGCCTACTATCATAATTATTCCTACGAGTACAAGAGAAGGTGGTGGGGTATTAATGATGGCGGTATTACGAATACTGGTAACGCTAGTGGTAGCTACAAGATACGTGATGCTACGGTTATTTTTTTTATCTGGCATGAGTATATTTTTGCATTTTATATGTGTGCGTGTATATATATATATATGGATATGTGTATATATGCAGTATATATATACATACACAAACAGTATATATACAAATGTGTGTGTGTGTGTGTGAAAAATGCTATATATAAAGTGAATTAATTCTTAATAATTAACATTATTGTTATTATTATTATTAGTAGTAGTACATTACATTACATTACAGTTATTTGGCAGACGCTTTTATCCAAAGTGATGGAATACAATAAAGGTTCTGTCAGCTTCCCACTCCCTGTTTTCCAAAGAAAATACATTCAACAATCTAATACTGGTAAAGCATCACCCAAAATAGTCAATTCACCAAGTTTCACCATCTTACCACCAAATTTGTCCATTTCAATAGGGGGAAACATTATCTGACGGCTGAATTTAGCCCCATCAGATACAGTGCCCTCTATGTTTCTGAAGAAAGGAAGGCCTCACATTCACCAACTAATACTGGTAACTGACATACAGAGATAATTCACCAAGTTTCACCATTTTACCACCTAATCTGTCCATTTCCATAGGGGGAAACATTATCTGACGGCTGAATTTAATCCCATCAGATACCGTGCCCCCTATGCTTCTGAAGAAAGGAAGGCCTCACATTCACCAAACTAATACTGGTAACTCATCTCCCCATATGTGTAATATAATGGTTAAGGAACTGGCCTTGTAACCGAAAGGTTGCAGGTTCAATTCCCGGGTAGGACACTGCCGTTGTACACTTGAGCAAGGTACTTAATCGCTTCAGTATATATCCAGCTGTATAAATGGATAATATGTAAAAAAAAAAAAAAAAAGCTAAAAAGTTGTGTTAGTCGCTCTGGATAAGTGCGTCTGCTAAATGCCTGTGATGTAATGTAAAATTGAGCCCAGTTGGATACTATTACCCCTTGATTCTTAATAAAGGAAAGTCTCAGATTTACCAAACTAATACTGGTTAACCATACAGATATATTTCAGCACCAATACATTACTGCATTGATTTACTTATACACTAGATGCCCAATAGTTTCTGGACACTGCTTGGTCTGGGGCTGTTTTTTATGGTTCAGGCTAGGCTCTTCATTTCCAGTGAAGGCAAATCTCAACAGCATACAATGAAATTCTAGACGATTCTGGGTTTCCACATTTTTGGCAAAAGTTTCAGAATGACAATGCCCCATGCACAAATAGAGGTCCAAATAGAAATGGTTTGTCGAGAATAATGCTCTTCTGACCGAATGGAAACAAATCCACACAGCAATGTTCCAACATCTAGTAGAGAGCCTTCCCAGAAGGGTGGAGGCTGTTTTAGCACCAAATGTGGATATTAATGCCCATGATTTTGGAATGAATGCCCATGACATTCCATGATTTTGGAATGTCTTCCTGGTGGAAAATAGCCCCTTTTGGAATATTGACCTGTCACATATTTCTGATATTTGACAGTTGTAATGTAACCATGGAGCATTGACCATGAGTATACTTTCGAGAAAAAAACACTTACTATCATTAAGAAATGCAGGGACAAAGTGTCCTTTTTCGCTCCACATTTGGCCTACCCAGCTCTACTTTCAAGACTTATTTTGACAACCGTAAATGGTAAGGCCAAATCTTGGCCTCATTTTAATCAAAAAGACTTGATCATATTTTAATACTTTGCCTTTGCATTCATTAATTAAGAATTGAAATTAATCATGTAATTACCTGTAAACACATTATTACACAATATACCTGACTCTCTGCCACCACTCTGCTCAATCTCCCAACGCACATCAGTTAAGTTTCCAAAGTCTGGAGGAAATCTGACTGCTTCCTCCTCCAAGATTTTCTCTGCAAACTGAAAATATAAAACAGAAGATATAATTTTATTAACTTCTACTGCTTAAATTATAGTACAACCATTACTATTAGAGGAATTGTAATGTGCATTCACATACACAGATTAAACGTTAATGATTCACACACCTTCAATGCAAAGACTCCACAAGAAGTGGAATCCAGCTATTGGGGATGAGGCACTGTGTCACATCTCCACCTTGACACATGGATGCCTTTCTTCCTCATCAGTGCTCTAAAAATCTAAATGAACATTTATATGTAAGGGATTCAGATACATTTCAGCTCAGCGCCAACAGGATTGTAGTATTTAAATTTCATATACGTAAACAAGCACCATGTAGCAAAGTGAGCTAGTACCGCTCGTGGAAGAAGCACTCTCAGTCCAAGTTGAAGGAGACGTGGCGTTTATTTATCTTTCTCCAACACATATACACACATGTATAATGGACACATGTATAATGGACACATGTATAATGGACACATGTATAATGGACACATGTGCTATGTCCCGTTCCTCCCTCCCTTCCACTCCCTGAGGACTCCTTTTCAAGGATCTCAGGCTCACTGTCGAACAATCAAGGCAATTGGTTAATTGATAACAACAATCATATAATCAATCGTCACCAATTGCCCGATTGCCGACAGCTGTGCCGGCTCCCTAAACCACCCGCGTTCACTCTCTCTCTTGCTAGCTGTGCCTAAAACCACGCCCCCCACCACACACCACCACCACTGTCTTTGTTGGAAACCTCCTTCATTATTGAATTATTTATAGTTATTCAGTATATAAAGTTAGAGTTCCATCTGGTCCCTCCCTTACTTATACTCAAGGGGAACAGAGATGTTCTGACAGACATACAAAGCACCAATGTGTATAAATGGATGCCATCCCCCCCATTAAAAACATGGACAAAACCCATCCCCTTTGTAAAACTCTTTCCATCACCTTTGGGTTAATGGTGGTCTGTGATCACAGACCCACTACCCTCCTTGAATTTACAAATAATTTACAAAAGGGACCACTGTACAGATATATAAAGTTTACAGCCACACATGAAAGACATAGATACAAATACCCATGTACACAAAAATAAATACAAACACACATGCTTCATGCAAAAATAATAAAGAATGGAGATATATACTATGTAGCCAAAAGTATGTGGACACCCCTTGGTCTGGGGCTGTTTTTTATGGTTCAGGCTAGGCTCCTTAGTTCCAGTGAAGGCAAATATTAACACTATTATAATTATACTGAATATATTAACACTATACTACAGCATACAATGACATTCTAGACGATTCTGGGTTTCCAACTTTGTGGCAATAGTTTGGGGAAGGCCCTTTCCTGTTTCAGAATGACAATGCCCACATGCACAAATAAGAGGTCCGTACAAAAATGGTTTGTTGAGGTGTGGAAGAACTTGACTGGCCTGCACAGAGCCCTGATCTCAACCCCATCGAACACCATTGGGATCAATTGGAAAGCCGACTGCGAGCCAGGCCTAACAGCCCCACATCAGTGCCCAACCTCACTAATGCTGTTCTGACTGAATGGAAAAATTTAGACCTTAGTCTAAATTTAGTCAGTACGGGGTGCCATGTCTGCTCAAATACAGAAATGTATTGATAGGATGAAATTTCTGTATTTTCTATGTATAAATTGATATGGGGTTATACTCCAGCATTTACCTTGTTGCATCCTGGCACTTCTTTATTTTGATGTGAGATTCCCCAAGTGAATCCAACAGCACAGCTCTGTTCTCTGATGGATACATTGCCTGAATGTAGCAGAAAGAATATCCAGTGTATTTATAATTTATACATAGATATGGAAAGCTTACTCACTGGCCACCATATAAAAACAAACACATTATTGTTGGCTATATCTTCTTTAGGTAATGGGAGTTCTGTATGGTATTATTTTATAGAGCACATCAAGAACACAATCTTTGACCCTTGCCACTACTGCACCCAATGCCACTACTTTTTCTGGGGATTGAATCTCAAATACATCCAATAACATACTTGGTCTGGGAGAATACATGTAAGGTGTCTAGGTATGCTTTGAAAAATAAAATACTTGCAACCAGAAACCAATGAAGGTTTTCAGAGACGACGCCAACAATAATATTGTACCTGGTTGGATCCCACTAAAACACATAACACAGATGAATTCGAAATATGTTAGTCATTCAATTCATTTACATTATACATTACATTATAGGCATTTAGCAGACGCTCTTATCCAGAGCGACTTACACAACTTCTTATTACATTTATCCATTCATACAGCTGGATATATACTGAAGCAATTCAGGTTAAGTACCTTGCTCAAGGGTACAACGGCAGTGTCCTACCTGGGAATCGAACCTGAAACCTTTCGGTTACAAGTCCAGCTCCTAAACCATTATACTACACTGCCGCCACAGTTCATAAGACATTACAGTAGCTTGCACATTTAAAGTGAAAACAATCAACTAACCCTGAATCTCAGAATTTTGCCATTCCATACAGCAGTCATTGCAAATGAGTCGATGAGCAATACCTTTTTCTACGACCTTAAATTTTGCCTTTGGACAAGACTGGACAGGTAGCCATTGATAACCTGGAAATGTTAATTGACCAGTATTATTAACAGTGCCATATGTACCGTTCACACAACCAGATCCTTTATGTATTCATGCTTCCATCAAGAAACAGAACAATATATGTACTTTACCTCACTCTCCAACTCTTTTTCAGGTCCAATTTGTGTCCCAATTATGTCCCAGTAAAACATTTTGTACGGTCCAATTTTGGACAACAGGACACTGGCCGCCATCCCATCCCAAGCATCCTTCAAATGAAATAAACAAAAGATGAAGTGATTATTACATAAAAGCTGGCCTGCTAAAAGTACTGTAAATTTGGGTAAAACAACAACACAATGCAGTAAATGCTCTACATTTGATATATAATAATAGATCCCAAAACACACATCTGTGAATCACAGCATCTGGTGCAGGAGCTGGTGCAGTAGCTGGAGCTGGGGCAGGAGCTGGGGCTGGGGCAGGAGCTGGGGCTGGAGCTGGGGCAGGAGCTGGGGCAGGAGCTGGAGCTGGGGCAGTAGCTGGAGCTGGGGCAGTAGCTGGAGCAGCAGCAGGAGCTGGGGCAGTAGTTGGAGCTGGGGCAGTAGCAGGAGCTGGGGCAGTAGCTGGAGCAGCAGCAAGAGCTGGGGCAGTAGCTGGAGCTGGGGCAGTAGCTGGAGCTGGGGCAGTAGTTGGAGCAGGAGCTGGGGCAGTAGCTGGAGCTGGGGCAGTAGTTGGAGCAAGGGCAGTAGCTGGAGCTGGGGCAGTAGCTGGAGCTGGGGCAGCAGCAGGAGCTGGAGCAGCAGCAGGAGCTGGGGCAGTAGCTGGAGCTGGGGCAGGAGCTGGGGTAGTAGTTGGAGCAGGAGCTGGGGCAGTAGTTTGAGCTGGGGCAGTAGCTGGAGCTGGGGCAGGAGCTGGGGTAGTAGTTGGAGCTGGGGTAGGAGCTGGGGCAGGAGCTGGGGTAGTAGTTGGAGCAGGAGCTGGGGCAGTAGTTTGAGCTGGGGCAGTAGTTTGAGCTGGGGCAGTAGCTGGAGCTGGGGTAGGAGCTGGGGTAGTAGTTGGAGCAGGAGCTGGGGCAGTAGTTTGAGCTGGGGCAGTAGCTGGAGCTGGGGCAGGAGCTGGGGCTGGAGCTGGGGCAGGAGCTGGAGCTGGGGCAGTAGTTGGAGCTGGGGCAGTAGCTGGAGCTGGGGCAGTAGCTGGAGCAGCAGCAGGAGCTGGGGCAGTAGTTGGAGCTGGGGCAGTAGCAGGAGCTGGGGCAGTAGCTGGAGCAGCAGCAAGAGCTGGGGCAGTAGCTGGAGCTGGGGCAGTAGCTGGAGCAGCAGCAGGAGCTGGGGCAGTAGTTGGAGCTGGGGCAGTAGCAGGAGCTGGGGCAGTAGCTGGAGCAGCAGCAAGAGCTGGGGCAGTAGCTGGAGCTGGGGCAGTAGCTGGAGCTGGGGCAGTAGTTGGAGCAGGAGCTGGGGCAGTAGCTAGAGCTGGGGCAGTAGTTGGAGCTGGGGCAGTAGCTGGAGCTGGGGCAGTAGTTGTAGCAGGAGCTGGGGCAGTAGCTGGAGCTGGGGCAGTAGTTGGAGCTGGGGCAGTAGCTGGAGCTGGGGCAGTAGTTGGAGCAGGAGCTGGGGCAGTAGCTGGAGCTGGGGCAGTAGTTGGAGCTGGGGCAGTAGCTGGAGCTGGGGCAGTAGTTGGAGCTGGGGCAGTAGCTGGAGCTGGGGCAGTAGTTGGAGCTGGGGCAGTAGCTGGAGCTGGGGCAGTAGTTGGAGCAAGAGCTGGGGCAGTAGCTGGAGCTGGGGCAGTAGTTGGAGCTGGGGCAGTAGTTGGAGCTGGAGCTGGTGCAGGAGCTGGCGCAGTAGCTGGCTGGGATTTTATTTTATGGGGAATCCGTGGTTCCTGCTCCATAAAAGGTCGTAAATGGTCCACATTTATTTTCGGAATGAGTTCTTTGTCTGATTGTAGGTCAGCACTCTTACTGTCAATGGCCACAATGGTGTAAGGGCTAATCCAGCTGGGGTCCAGCTTCCCACCCTTCCTTTGTTGGCTCCTAATGTTCATTCTGAGCACTTGATCGCCAACACTGAAAGAAACATGTTTCGGTGTCTTTGGGGTCTTGTACTTCCTTTGCGCCATTTGAACATTTCCCCGAACAATTGAAAAAAGGCTGTCCTGCCGCTGAATCACTTCCGATATCAGCTCCTGCTCAAGTACGTCCTCCACGCTTTTGTCAATCTATTGGATGAAACGGAAAGCTGTCAGTTTTCAATTTTTATTAAGTTTAAACCAATAAATACGCTCATTCCTAATCATGATGAATGATCCGCTCATTCATCAATTTGGTGAATCAATACATAATTACTCTCTTTGTTAATAATCATAAAATTAATCAAATTAAGTATTCACAATACTGGATATTAAACAGCTGCATTACTTGTCAAAAGAACTGGATTCAGGAGCATTTGATTTATCCTGATCCTAATGTTTGTGAAAATATTTGTTAAATATAGTTCTTCCCATTCTATGTTTTAAACAAACCTTAACCTCTGGCACTTCTGATGGGTAGCGAGCCTCAGTGCCAAACATGAGGAAAAAGGGGGAGAACTTTGTCGTAATTTGCTTTTTTGTACGCAAGCCGAACATCACTGAGTCCAGATACTTGTCCCAGGTGCCTGGCTTGTTTTTTACAAGTTTGCAGAGTGTTCTGAAAATTATAAGAAAGATGACACTTACACTTACAAATGTCTTTCAATCTGTTTTCAATTTCAACAGGAGACAGTACATGTATATTATCATTCAATTGATTTAGCCCATGAAGTCATGAACCCATAGGCTGTTGACTGACTGTACAGTTTTTTAATGACATCAAGCCTTGGAAGAACCAGGACCAAAAGAATGTATCAACATACAACATTCCCCTTCTGTTTTTTTGTCCAATAAAGTGTATAATATATTATGCTCTTGATACAGCTTAGATTAAAAAGTACATCAAATGGTAAATGAAACACACTAACTCAATCCACCTAGTCAATCATAAGATGGAATATATAATTTAACTGTGCATGTTGTAATATCTGATATGAAGAACAAAATGTATTTTTTAAAAACACAGTTATACAGTATATTCAGTAGTTAAATACATTCATACTTCTGTATTGTGCCATTAAGTCTCTCCACAAGTCCATTTGTCTGTGGATGATAGGGTGCGCACAGGCTCCTTTTGATCCCCAGTGTTGCACACACCTCTTTGTTGATCTGTCAATATACAGTAAAATTCAACACATTCACTTTCAACCATTTATTCAATTGGAAATATAGAATTACCAAAACATTACATTACGTTACATTATAGGCATTTAGCAGACGCTCTTATCCAGAGCGACTTACACATCATTTATTTTGCATTTATACATAGTATCCATTGATACAGCTGGATATATACTGAAGCAATGCAGGTGAAGTACCTTGCTCAAGGGTACAACGGCAGTGTCCGACCTGGGAATCGAACCTGCAACCTTTCGGTTACAAACCCAGTTCCTTAACCATTATACCACACTGCCGCCCAAAAACATGATTAACTACTTACAAACAAGTGGAAATGTATAACTGTTTTAAGATAAATACATTATTATTACATAATAATCATATTATTAGATTCAGCTGTAAATGGTGAGACTAGATTCAGCTGTAAATTAGGCTGGTACAGAATGGAACACATGACTGGCTAAATGGCTGTAAGTCATCAAGAGTCTGACATATCAAACAAGCCCCAAATCAGCAATCTGCGCCCAGATATGAAGTAGATGTGGATGGATCACTAAGGGTTGTTTCTCCTGACTTTTTTCCCCATAGAGTTCTATAGAAAAATTAGTCAGGAGAAATAACCCTTGCAGTGATCCATCCACATCTACTCCATATCTGGCAACAGAGTGATGGTTTGGGGCTCGTTCGATAGCTCAGACCCTTGATGACTTACAGCCATTTAGCCAGTCATGTGTTCCATACTGTACCAGCCTAATTTACAGCTGAATCTAGTCTCACCCCCCAATTCCCATAGAGATCAATTCAAATGCAGAGAGGTTATAGTATCGCTTATAACAGTACCTGAAAATAAGATATTGAGAGTTTTTTTATGTTTATGGGTCACAGACGTCAGGAGGTAACAGCATGCAAAGGATATGCTACCAAATATTAAATATGCTTGTATTAAAAAATTTTTTTTTACAATTTCAAAATCCGACGCTCTTCTCCGAATCATATATTTTTGCGGTTTCGTTGCACCGTCAGGGTAGATACCCGTTGTTTTGTACATAAACATTTCAAAGTTTTGATCAATTTCCTATAAAGTAAAAATATTTTAGGGGTTGGTAAGTGTCCGTGTTTAGGTTTCAGAGAGCAAAGCAATTACTTGTCACGAAACAACATTGAATTCAATGACAATAAGAGTTTAGGGAAGTTCATCGGACTGTTTTCAATAGTCATGTGTTTCTTCTAAGTTGTCATTGTGGTGTCTGTATCTGTATTATTTTCTGGATCCTAGAGACAGGCTATTACGTTTTACAGGACGGTACAAGGTGTTCTTATTGTTCGTTTTCTTGTTAGAGGCTACCACAACTAATACTACTACTACTACTACTAGCACTGCTGCTGCCTTAATACTAGGACAGGCTACTACTACTAATAATAATAATAATAATAATAAAAACTTATGTGTTCTTATTTCTGTTTCATTGTATAATTGATAAATATGTCTTCTGAATTATTCATTTCTGTAAGCATTAACATGAAACAATTGTCCAAAAATCAGTGATCTCAGACTGCATGTCCAAAAACAACATTTGTTTTTTTTAAAAAGTCACGGTATGTACAGCAGTCAAGAAAACAGTATATAGTATTACAAACAGAAGTTGGTAAAAAAAATACCTTCCATTCTTTATAAACACAGTATGTAAACAGTATGCGACAGAGCTCAATTAATTCCCGTTATAAAAATTTAATAAACTGGAGGCAAGATGGGGAGCCTTGGTGAATCCCCCCAGCATGGTAAGATGTTTTACAAATACTGGTTTGGTGAACATGAGACCTTCCTTTATTCAGAAACATTTGGGGGAATGGAATCTGACATGGCTCAATTCAGGAATCTGATAATGTTTCTCCCTATGAAAATGGATAGATTTGGTGGTAAGATGGTGAAACTTGGTGAATTATCTCTATATGGGGAGATGAGTTATCAGTATTAGTTTGGTGAATGTGAGGCCTTCCTTTCTTCAGAAACATAGGGGGCACGGTATCTGATGGGATTAAATTCAACCGTCAGATAATGTTCCCCCCTATGGAAACGGACAGATTAGGTGGTAAGATGGTGAAACTTGGTGAATTGACTATTTTGGGCGATGCTTTAACAGTATTAGTTTGTTGAATGTATTTTCTTTGGAAAATAGGGAGTGGGAAGGTGACAGAACCTTTATTGTACATCACGTTGGATAAAAGCGTCTGCCAAATAACTGTAATGTAATGTACTACTACTAATAATAATAATAACAATAATGTTAATTATTAATTAATTCACTTTATATATAGCGTTTTTCACACACACACACACACACACATTTGTATATATACTGTGTGTGTATGTATATATATACTGCATATATACATATATCCATATACATATATATATACGCACACATATAAAATGCAAAAATATACTCATGCCAGATTTTTTTTTAAAAACGAAGCATCACGTATCTTGTAGCTACCACTCACGTTACCACTATTCGTAATACCACCATCAATAATACCCCACCACCTCCTCTTCTACTTGTAGGAATAATAATGATCGTAGGCTACTAATAATAATATACTCAGGCAAGGTAAAAATAACTAGTATGACGTTTATTGTATCTTACTCATAAACAGTCTGATCATGTTCATTGGGCTTCATATATATTTTAAACAGTAAAATAAATAGTCGGTTATGTAACGTACACGTTACAAGACTACGTGAATTAATGTTTTAACTAACCAAGTCACTGACACCATACAAACTGACGACAAAGCCACCAGAACACTTGCTGCTTTTCAGAACGTATTTCACTGTTTTACGTATAGGCTGACCTGCATATCGCGGCTTCTGATCTTAAGATTTCCTCGTCGCAAAAGAACAGATCGCTTAAAACGTAGCCTATACAAACTGAGATTCACGTAAGTGGCACGAGCATTCCTCCTTGGGAGCGAGCTGATATCCATAGGTTGGGGAGGGAGAGTATCTGACAAATACCTTGTACCTGGGGACACACTACTAGCTGATCGAGGTTTCAATATTGAAGACAGCGTAGGCTCTGTTATGGCCCACCTGCTAACCCCTTCTTCTACAAAAGGGAAAACACAGCTTCCTTCTCTTGATATAGAGAAAACATGGAAAATTGCAACTGTCAGAATTCATGTTGAGAGGGTTATTGGTAACCTAAAACAAAAGTACACTTTCTTGGACAGTGTCATTCCAGTTGTTCATCGTATTGCTCCTGAAGGTGACTTGCCCAAGTTGGATAAAGAGGTCACCATTTGCTGTGCTCTCATTAACCTCAGTGACTCAGTAGTGCCATTTGACTAGGATTAACATGTTTTTGCTGCATTATTGCAGCATGCTTCACAGCTTCACATTTCTTTCAAAGAATTCCACATCCTTCTCAAGCCTCTCAATATGTATATCTTCTTCAGTCCAGACAACAAAGTCTGCATATGACACAGAGCAGGTGTTAACTTGGCACTGGACCTGAAAATAGTAATGTGTGAGGTCTTGAGCATTAGCCTGCCATCTTCTGTAACCTGCAGCCACTTCACTCCACCTTCTTTACCCCCTACTTTAAGTGTGCCACTCCTCTGGCAATAGGGGCATTTGATTTCAACACACCCAAGTCCACAGCAATCACACTGCACAAGGCCATCCGGAGTGGCATCAATGAATGGATGGTCTCTGTGAATGAAGAGCCCTGCTTCATGAGAGCATGCCATCATGCCAATGTATTTTTCTCTGGCAGCTTTCTCATGAGAGCAACCCCATGCTGTTGCTACTGACAAAAACCTACAGGCCTCTGCATTGCATATGGCCTTGATGAGACTCTGTGATGGTTTTTCAGGTGATGTTTTGCACACAGCTCCAAAGTGAGATGCTGTGATCCTTCCCGCTCTGTATCTAAACCACAGCTTACTAGAAGCTTGCTGACGCGTTGCTGCTTCTACATTCCTGCGCTCCTCCTCTGTCACAGTAAGTGTGATGGAACTGCAGTGAGACACAAGCTCCTCATATGTCATCCTGGCACAGTCTTCATCCCACAGGTCAGTGAGAATCAGAGGGAAAGCTTGGGTGGTGTTGGTCAGGTATTTCTGTGAGTAAGGAGGCACTACAGAGAGGATGGCAAGCTTAGAGCCACACATACTCAGGTTACTGAGGAAGGAAGACAGTGCTTCCTGCGATGGGGCTTCTATTCTCTTGTTCCATCGGGCTCTTGGTCTGCGGGGATGACTGGCCACACATGCTCCATCAATCTCAATGTCCAAATTAATAATTTTTGTTTTTGCACTTGTGAAATCTATGTCAAGAAGCTGTTTGTATTCAATACCCTTCAAGGGAGCTGGCAGTTTCCAGTAGGCCATCTGATCTGTCACGGTTTTGCAATTTCTGATTCAAACTGCAGCTTCAATATAGAGGAGAACTGCAGACACATGTGAGCAGACCTCACCCAATCCAGCCATGCAGTCACAGTGGGCAGCCAAAACCTTCCCTCTCTGCTCAGAAATAACCCATGGAAAGGTGGCTGTCTCCCTTGGTCTCTGTGAGTGCAGTACCTGAGAATAGATGTAATAAATACACATCACTATACAACATCATTCATATTATTATTCAACTAAAACAGGAGGATTGTTTATTTTATTTTTAAGAAGATAATTATGCTGCCTCATTATGTCAGTAAATTGTACATTACTAAATATAATTTAATCATGAAGACAAATTAACTATCATTTCTTTATACTTAAGGAGTCATATATTTTAAATAGTGTTTGCCTCTTTTTAATAGCACTTTGTAGCTGTTTTGTAAAGTGCTATGCAAACATTGATTATTATTATTATTATCATTAACACTCTAGTTATATGCAATAATTCAAACAGCCAGTCAGTCACGTAGTTTGGTAAGGTAAACAATATGTGTTTGGTTTTGTGAGCACTAATAATGTCACTCTGCTGTTATTAGACCTACTGTTTTCTATGATCGTGCAAGATATTCTGTACATACTCTGCCACCTTGTGGTCAGAGGCAGACACTATATAGCTTTGTACAGTGTAGCTTTGGTCACGGTCGATTGTTAGACGGGTCAGTTTCTTCTCCCGCTTTTGTGTTATAATGTAGCCAGCTAGATAAAAATGTTGTGGTCGAAATGTCTATTAATATTAATATTAATAACGTAGATAGCCGGAAAAGACTTCAGTCTTCTTCAGTTGGTAGCAATATTGTAACATTACTAGCTGACAAGGTTCCACAAATTCCAGCAGCCAAAACAGCAGTGGCTTTGTAAACGGTTAACTAATTGCGTTAACAGTTACATTAACTTAAGCTGTGAAATGTAAGTTAGCTAACTGTTAACCCAGTGAACAATAGTCGTCCATGAACGGCTAAATTGTGTTGGAATCGCGTCTTGGACGCCTTTTCAACGACATTTTGCACACTGGGAATTATGTTCGGAACGCTAGTAATTACAAAAAAAATATGTGGTCATTAATATTACCACAATCTTATGAAATGCCAAGAAACAACAACTTACCCTGGCTGAAATCACATGAAGATCGTTGCGAAGGGTGACCGCAGGCTGTCTCACCCAACCAGAAATAAAAAACTTGTACGCTTCAAGGCTCTTGTAAGCCTTAAGGTCCTCCATTGTAAAAGGGCTGGGACTGAAAACTAAATAATTAACGATGTCTGGGTAGGTTATTGGTGGGAAATTATTTATATCGCAGCTCCATTCTGATTTATGTATACTATATGGATCTATTCCAATTGATCTGATCTTGTCTTCATATCTTCTTTTCTCAAGAGTCGATAAGTGGCTAATAGAGGCAGACATTGTTGCCAGTTTGGTTTGCTTAACGTTACATTCAAATAACAGTTGTGTGTTTACAGTGTAACCGGCGTTTGGTCTTCCAGCATGGCGGTTGGCGTAAAAAGTGGGCGTGTCTGGCAAAATTGTGACGTAGGTGACAGGGCACTATTGAGCTTTAAATAATCGATTGAGTTTTCTGCATCGAGCCATAATCTTTCAAGAGAGAATCGCGATGCATCTCAGAATCAATTTTTTCCCCCAACCTGACTAGTCTACTACCACTAGCCAGAATAAGCCGATTTCATAACTCGCTAATGTACATTTGAAATGGACCAAAAAAGATGAAAAAGTAACTTCAGTGATAGTGAACTATATAGCCAGCATAACGTATTAAAAACGTATTACTGGACTATCATATTAGGCCAACAGTAGTGGTGTAACGGACCGTAGTTGATTCGTGATCCGTACAGATCCCCCCCGCCCCATGGTTCGGCACGCATGTGAACCGCGGATTAATTGCAATATTTTTAACCATCATAGTGTGAAATACAGTTTTACTGCCGCTGTTACTTTTTAAGGTAATAATTCCCTTAATCTCGATGCAGAGTTGCAGTGATTTGATTATTTTAAAAAAGCAGTTCACGTGAACGGGGCATATTGAAAAAGCGAAGAAGAAAAAAGAAAAAAAGCGCAGTGACAATCATGGCTAGCGGAGGAGTGGAAGAACTTGAGAGGCCTCCCGCATCATTTAAGTCGTATGTATGGGAGCACAAAACCATTATGGTAGGCATTGTGCCACGAGAAAGCCAGTTACTTGAATCTACATTCAAGCCATATTTTTTGTTCTTGATTCTAGAATCCTGTGTAGATATTGAAATGCGTTCTAAATAAATGTTGCCCCTCTCTAGATGTCCAGTTTCACGATACATGGAGATGTGAGTTATTAGGGCCGTCACTTTTTATAAAAGTCAAGTTCGAATGAGATCAGACAAACCCATAAATAATTTTAATCAATTCGAATGCAACGCACATTGGGCACGAACGCATAGACAGGAGTTGTAGCATTTTTGCGATTTAGAAAGCATCAAATTCTCCGGTGTTCTCTAAACTTGTGCTCTCGACAGCAACACATTCAGCTCATAACGTGAAGTAACGTGCTTTTAACATTAACATTAGCTACTGTAGATAGCTAGCTAGCTAACAAGCCAACTAGCTTACCGAATCTTCAGATGCTTCAGCAAAATTGATGTGCTCTCATGCCAGGCAAGGTCAGCTTTGCAAATGTTCTTCTTCTTCTTATTTATTTTAAGGCAGTCTGAAACCAACTATAGGAGCTTTACCGCCACCTACCGGACTAGAGTATTGACCAGGGACCCAACCTACTCCCAAAACAATCCCTACCAGCTGACTACCCACTTAACCCAAAACCAAACAAAACAAAACATCCTATAAAACAATTAAACCACCCAACTACCACCAAGAATACCAACAAAAGAAAAATAAACTCTTAAAGTAAATTAATAAAGAAATAAACAAACAAAATCCTCTAAACCCTTTTAAACAAACCCGTTTCCCTCAAAAACCTAAATAAGTGCCTATATCCCCCGTCCCCAGATTGTCTATCTAAGAACCCCATCTTGAACACCACCCCACTCTCCCTCATTCGTGCTACCATCCTCCCCATCTCCCTCCTATACTTCCCGCACTCCATCATCACATGCTCCACCGTCTCCTCCTCCTTACAATACCCGCACCGCCCATCTGGATGTTTTTTTATTAACCTTAAAACCCCATTCAAACCCGCATGCCCCACCCGAAACCTTGTTATTATTGTTTCCTCCCTTCTACACCTCCCCCCTTGCCTGATCCTACCCACTTTCTGCTGCACCCTATATAAATGCCTGCCTCTGCCCTCCCGATCCCATCCCTCCTGCCACATCCGTTTCACCCTCTCCTTAATAATTGTATTTGCCTCCGCCCTACCCATCTTCACACCCACCTCAACATTGGCCTTCCCCACCGCCCTCCTAGCCAAGACATCAGCCATCTCATTGCCCTCTACCCCCACGTGCGCCGGTACCCACACAAACCTAATCACCATCCCCATCCTTTGCAACCTAAACAACGCCTGTAACACCTCCCAAATCAGATCCGGCCTACATCTAGAGCTGAAACCCTTCAGACTCTCCAACACAGCACAGGAGTCCGAATACACTACTACCCTATCTGGTCTCACCTCCTCCACCCACTGCAGTGCTAAAACAATTGCCACCATTTTTTCCCCCATATATACCGACAGCTGATCATCCACTCTCCTCCCCACCTCCACTCCAAACTCCGGCACCGCAAAGGCACACCCCACCCTCTCCGTCACCGGATCCTTCGACCCATCAGTATATACATGTAGATGTCCATAAAAACACTTCTTTAGATATTCACTGACCTGTTCCCGACGAGACACCCCCCTCCCTCCGCCCACACCCTTCAACAGCTCCAGATCCACATCCGGCTGCGGCAACAACCACGGCGGCACCGCCGGAAACACCACGTTGATCCATGACCATTAAGTAGACTAACATTAGCTAGCTGACCATAATTGAACGGTTTCACACTGAGCATTCGATTACAGAAGCAATGTATCTTTTCTGGACTAGTGCATAAACTGTTGTTAGCAATGGGTTTCTTGGCATAAATATGAGCCCTATATCTTTTGGTTTTTAAATATGTTTGCCATGGAGTAGGCTATAATAGCTAACCTTGCATTCGTTAATGGAAGGAGGTCAGATTATCGGGGTGATAAATGCATTGTTTCCATGTTTTTACCGACATCAGTGCATTGGAGTTGCACTGGGAACATTTTGGATTTGCTAGCAACATAGCAAAAGCGGATAAGAAGATGCCTACAACAGTGACGTTTTAACTTTTAATTGTATATGTTTAATAATCTGTATTGGAATGTTGGTCGATACAAAAGTATTTCATACTGAAAAACGGGAGGTAGGGGTTGATTTTCCAACATGGAACCAGGGTGAACAGCCTAGCTAAGTGTTACAGACTTCTGGCTAGGCTGGCTAATGTAAATAACCAAACGTAAATAAATGAATGGCCGTATTTCACCCATTTTTCTGGAGACTGAGCTAATGATGGTGGTATTTTCTTAGTATAACTGTTACATTAGTGGCTAATTTGCCAGCGAGTTACATAGCCTCTCTATTCTCTAAGAAACGCTGGAGACCAGCAGTAAAATGCTCAACCCCTTCTGGCCTCCGCTTCTGTAACGTCATTCAGTGGGTGTGGCAACCTGTTGTCTGAACTGTAAGTACCTTGGCCGTTGTCATAAACCATGTACCTGGTACATGCGCACTGTGCGCAGTAGTTTTGGGGCTATATCTCTGCTCTCACTACAGTTAGAAAGTTGGCTGAGAGCTCATTTTAATCAGAAGGAGAGCTACCTTTCTTCAAACCAAACATTTTTGGGTGGAATTACCTTTTAAATACATTTCATATTGATTAATTTGTTTAAGAAGAATAAATTAAATGTTCACTCTTATGAAATACAATTATTGGGATGGCAGGTATGCCATCCGCCAAGTTACGGCTTGGCGGGGCATGCCCCATACAGCACCGAGAGTTTGGCTCTTTTCAGGGTTTTCTACAGAAGTAACCACAATGACCTCAGCCCTTAAAAACATTAACCTCTGTATGTTCTGACCTCAAGTAATCACACAGCATTCAGATACAACTTCACACATCCACACAATAAAGCCCCAAACTTGGGTTATTTTGCGGTTTTCCTCCTTCCTCTTCTGATTCTTCTTCTTCTGATTCTTCTTCTTCTTCCCATTTTTTCTGCCCACGCAGAGACCCTCACTACCTGCCTGCCTCCGTACCCTCAAAGAATAATTCTCCCCATTGGATAACAACATCACATACCTGCTGTCCCAAGTTTATCGCCCAATAAAAACGCTTCAAACAAATGTGGACACATCACAGAATCACAGCTATATGGCTTGGTGATTTCCATGAAGCTACTGTGGCCTACTGGTTGCAGTTGCTGCCTCTCACACACAGGATTGGGGGTTCGAGCCCAGCAGGGCAGAAGTTCATTTTCAACAAAAACAATGTGCAACTGTTAAATACTTTTCATTTATTAGACTGTTATTTTCACACTAACAAACATATGTTTCCAATATAAACAGCGAAATGGTGAAAGTCAGACAACACCACTTCAAGTAACGTTACGCAGTATGGAAACAAATGTTCCATTTGCTGTTCACGTTGACAAATGTCCTATAGCCTATAGCACATGACTGTACTGAGCCTCTTTGGTGTAGAGGTTAGTGTCCAGCCTTACTATGTAAGAGACCTGGGTTTGTTCCCTGCCTGGTACTAAAGTGTAATTTCATTTTGGACTAAAACACTGCACATGTTCTGGTTTTCTAATACAATAATGTTTTTTTATTGCAAAGTCAAAGACATGTTTACAATATTAACTGTTCACTTGTAGCCTGTTACTTAAACAATTCAGTCACTGGACACCACGGCAGTTATGCAATAGCTAACGTTATGGGAACAGGTATCCCATGGCCATTTTTCAAGCAAAGAAAAAAAGTTTTAACGAAGAATATCATCTGGTTAAGATCACGTTGTTGCATTAATGTAAAACAATCTATAAATATCTGTGACAGGCTAAATGTTTTCACAAACGGTCATTACAGAAAAGCCGACATAGTTCGGTAGGCTGTCGCTACCACCACACATACAGTTACAGTAGGCTACTGGGAAAAACATGCATGCGTATAGCGTACGCCTACCTATGTTTTCATTTCTTTATTCGTTTGTGACAAAAAAAAAAGTGCACTTCAACTCTGTCTTACCTTTATGCTTTTCACACATAACATACTGTGACCATAAAATTAACTACTACGAAAATTAAGAATTTATGATAATATAACCTACACCCCTTAACAGGTTCTGGTTTATAGACCATCAATTCAGCAAATACATCTGTTTCATGGTTAGTCACTTTAAAATTTTTTACAATAGCCTCTGAAAATGTCATAGTCTACTTCTGCAGACAATGTCTATTACAAACATTAGGCTATATAATAATAATATAACATAAAACATCATTATTATCTGTGGTAGGCTACCTTCTTTCACAGTAGTAATTGTTTTATTTTCCATGCAAAGATCTCTGGGGAATAGCTTTGCCAGAGAAATTTGAACGTCAGTCAGCTGGTCAGGAAAACGAACCTACTAAAGAGTGTAAAGGAAACTACTACTAAGCGAGTCAAAAATATATAATATTCCATCCATGGTTTAAAGTTCGAATTGAAGAAGACGCTGTATTGAGACATTTGCAACAAAATACATTTATTTAAGAATAGTCACTAGTAGCTATATAATAACCAGCTGAAGCTGAATATACTGGTAAGTACTTGGTTTCTGAAACATATTTATAGAAGAGATTTTGGAGAACAAATTTTAAATGATTATGTATTAATTGATGTATTTATTTATTTGGAGTATTTGGATTTCTATAGAAACCTGTGTGGTCCTACAGAGCCTAGATATTCTTGTGTTCACAAAATTCAGTTTGCAAATAACATAACTATTATTACGTAAAAATGCTATATGTAGGCTATTTTCAAAGTCATCGTATTTCTAATTTTTATCTGCATTTATTTATTCATCCCCCCTTTCTCTATTGTAAATTAGATGCGGCAATTAGGCGGCAGTGTAGTATAATGGTTAAGGAACTGGCCTTGTAACCGAAAGGTTGCAGGTTCGATTCCCAGGTAGGACACTGCTGTTGTACCCTTGAGCAAGGTACTTAACCTGACTTGCTTCAGCATATATCCAGCTGTATAAATGGATAAATGTAAAGAGATGTAATAAGAAGTTGTGTATGTTGCTCTGGATAAGAGCGTCTGCTAAATGCCTGTAATGTAAATTATCTTTCTTGGTGTAAATGTCTGTTTGTGAATTGTAGAAAAATCTGTAGCAGCAGCGAATATTTTTAAATCTGTACATTTTCTAAAGTAAACTTGACAACATAGTATAAACAAATACTTTCTGGAGTGTAATTATTTGTCAACCGTTTAAACTGTTTTTCACATACCTTTTAACATTTGTTCTGATAACCAATTTAAATAGAGGGGGGGGGGGCTGTTTATTTTAAACAACACTGAAATGAAAATATAAAATATTATTTCCTCTTTTTTATCTACTTAGATATTTAGCTATTAAAAATAAACACTGATGAACTCGCTACTTAAGTTTAATCAATAGCATTAAAACAAGGCGAACAAATACAACATTCAGCTTAAAATGTGTCAACTTAAACCTCCATTCACGATAATAGGTGATAGTGATTTTGTTTGACTTTTATATGAATGGTAAACAAACGAATGCACCTAAAGGACACATTTTTTAACAAAAGAACATTTTGAATTAATGCAAGATATGTATGTGTCATAATTTAAAAAATTGGAAGCATTTATGATTGCAAATAGGTTTACACTTTGCTGTTTTTCCACAAACCCGGTTGGTAATATGCTAACGTTAACGGCTAAAAATGTCATCTTAAACTATCATTCTTCAACTTTGTTGTGTTGGTAGGATTTAGTCTAACTAATGTTACATTCTGCCAAAACTATATTCAGTGAAATATCTGGCTATTTTAAAGACGAATTAACGTAACGTCAACATTAATTAATTGTCCGGTACATTGGGGCTTGTAATGTTACCAATTTAATGTTAGCTAGCTAACGTTAGTTGATAGCTCACACGGTGTGGCGCTTGTAGCTTCATTAATGTTACAGATAATATTGTGGACATATCTGAAAGGAGTGACGTTAGTAGCTAAGTTAAGATAAGTTTGTTTTTATCTCGCTAGCAAAGTTAGATAGTCGCTGTATTCTTTATAGCTTTGTCACTCTGTAACGGTAGCTAGCTAAGTTAACATTAGATACAGTTACATTTGAGCTGTTCGGGTCAGAGTTGTGTGGAACTGCTGTGATCACTTACCTGGCAAAATTTTAACCCCTTTGCGAAGACACCTAGTGATAATTCCGCCGGCGGCATTATTTTTCTCAACTGAGACATGCGTTGCTCCTGCAGCCAAACTATTAGTGGAAATAACCATATTGGTAGACGATTTGTGACAACTCTGCTGAATAGAGAGTTTCTAAGTGTCACTATTTTCCTGTAACAAGTCCATTTAACAAGCACCCCCCCACCCAGTCTATACCTAGCCATGCGTGACATAGTG
Organism: Ilyophis sp. 1 JC-2022; assembly: GCA_022702515.1. Taxonomy (NCBI): domain Eukaryota; kingdom Metazoa; phylum Chordata; class Actinopteri; order Anguilliformes; family Synaphobranchidae; genus Ilyophis; species Ilyophis sp. 1 JC-2022. The sequence goes on along the minus strand of CM040403.1, from coordinate 70,550,408 downwards.
GACAATAGCGGCTATGTGTGAGTTCATAAATATATTTATTCATCATATAAAATTTTAATTCCGTCATAGCAACAAGATAAACCCAACAATAGCCTGATCATATGCCAAAAACGCTGTGAAAAGCCCTGTTCACTCAAATGCAAAATAAACGTTAAATTATTGTCTCATTGTACCACGTATTCTACGATGAATATCTGCTACTAAATATTAAATAAATATACAATCCTACCATTGGTTTTACAGATAGAGATGTTCCATTGAAAATTCAGTGGTCATTTATTATCTGCTATAATCCGTTTGAGAAATATAGAACACTTTATACCACACTATCTGAAATATCGACTTGTAATACCCCCCATGCCCTGCAAGCCAGTCTCATTCATTACAGTTCATTCTGGTTCAATTGTTGGCTCTTTTATCCAACAGAGTACATTATAACCTTAGCAGCGGTATATGCAACGTCTTTTTGGGTGCTTTAAAAAATGAATTGCAGGCCAGCGTAATGGCAGTTTTCGTTTTAACGGTCTAGTATTACGCAAGCTCTATATAAAACGCATTAGGGAAGGGAGTATGCCCCTTTCCCGATATGCAAGTATTTTTGCGTCTAAAATGCGGTTGGTCTCGCTGGCTACATATGTAAGTTTGTTTTTCCACTCGAGCAACGTCTTTTCAATATGATTGATAGGCCTATTGTTATTTTCACATTTTGAGTGCATTTCTCATACTGTAGTGCAATCATAAAATTAATATTTAATGTCGGCTACTGATTTTCATTGAAGATAGAACATTTGGCAGCATATTGCAGATGGTGGAATACTATTTGATTTTCATGTTATCGTACATAATATAGGCTATGGCATATATACTTGTCATTTAGGGCATGGCAAATGCTCATTCTAATTTACTGTGGGCTGATATGTGGTAGATTATGAATAGGAACGTTACAATTTTGTTTTTAAAACCTACAGAAAAATGCAATCCCAGGGCAAAAGTATACATACTGTAGAGTACAGGGAAAATGTATGTTTTATTGAGGTACAAGAGTGAATGATTAGGCAACATACACTGCTCAAAGAAATGAAGGGAACACTTAATCAACACAGTATAACACCAAGTCAATTAAACTTCTGGGATATCGATCTGTGCAGTTAGGAAGCGTAAACGATTGTGAATCAATTTCACCTGCTTTGGTACACATGAAAGTGAAAACAGATGGACAGGAGAGGCAACAGCAAGACAACCCCCAAAAAGTAAATGGTTTTGCAGGTGGTGGCCACAGACTATTTCTCTCTCCTTATCCTTCCTGACTGATTTTTCTCTAGTTTTGCATTTTGCTAGTGCCCTTGTCACTACTGGTAGCATGAGGCGGTACCTGCAGCCCATTCAGGTTGCACAGCTAGTCCAGCTCCTCCAGGATGGCACATCCATACGTGCCGTCGCAAGAAGGTTTGCTGTGTCTCCCAGCACAGTCTCAAGAGCGTGGAGGAGATACCGGGACGGGCCATTATACGAGGAGAGCTGGACAGGGCCGTAGAAGGGCAATATCCCAGCGGCAGGACCGGTATCTGCTCGTTTGTGCGAGAAGGAGCAGGAGGAGCACTGCCAGAGCCCTACAAAATGACCTCCAGCGAGCTACTCGTGTGCATTTTTCGGGTGGCATGAGGGCCCGACGTCCTGTAGTGGGACCTGTGCTCACAGCCCAGCACCGTGCAGCTCGATTGGCATTTGCCAGAGAACACCAGAATTGGCAGGTTCGCCATTGGCACCCCGTTCTCTTCACAGTTGAGAGCAGGTTCACACTGAGCACATGTGACAGACGTGAAAGAGACTGGAGATGCCGTGGCGAATGTTATGCTGCCTGCAACATCATCCAGCATGACCGGTTTGGTTTAATTGACTTGGTGTTATACTGTGATGATTAAGTGTTCCCTTAATTTTTTTGAGCAGTGTATTTAGGTGTATGTAACACTGTGATATCAATGTTTTTTTATCTTAAACCATCAGAAGGAGCAAATGTATATGCTTTATAATGAACAAAACAAATGTTATTCATGTTTTGCATAGGGGTTTTGGACCCATAGATATCTACCCCCCTATACTGAGGAAAATATAATATGAAAATTCCCACTTGAAAATGATGCAAAAGTGAGTTTTTTGAGCCAAAACTGTTGATTTGAAGTTAAATATATCACTTTTTTTCCTTTAGAGCAGTGCACAATTTAGCTATTTGGATAGATTCGGAGACACTAATGGACAACAGGGTACACTGCCTATATTTTGCATCATAGAACTTTAGTAGTTCTGCATATCATCCTCAGATTTTGCACACTTGTGGACAAGGAGTTTATGATCCAGGAAATGTATATATATTACAGGTTTCAGTTATGTAGCTCTCAGTATTTTGTTGCAAACTAAAGAAAATTTTCTTTTTGCATTTTTCCAAAGTTTCTTTGCATTTGTGGCACTTTATTTTGACTTAAATTATAAAAATAAACAAATCTAAGTTTGTCTTTTAAATGGTACACCTGTCTTGTTTCATTTAAACCATTTACTTATGCTCACACCTAGAGTTATAAAGCCTTAAACAGACCACCCCCTAAATAAGTGAGAATTTACCAAATTTGCCATCTGCACAAAGGGGTTAAGTAAGAAAAATAAGACAAAATAATGTTTGTGTTGCGGTACCAGAAATTGTGTACCAAAACGAAATGCTAGGATCAGGTGAGAATCGAACCAACAGTCTGCTACATGCTCGAGCAGCACTGTAACCAATAAGCTACAGACACTTTCACAGTTTGTGTAGTTGGTAGACAGCATCCAAAGCATGTAAATGCGACGAGGTAATAGGCAGATTAAAGGCGATTGTCCAATGGGGAGAATTATTCTGGTTTGTATGTCTGTAACGTTAGCTAAATTACATTGGCTTAGTTTACATGAATGTAGGAACTTGTCATTTACAAGGTAATGTTAGCTATGTTATATTGCAGCGTGGGCAACTTAGAATTGCTTACCTGGGTGAATTTCATAATCGGTGACGACAAAGACAATAATAGCATTGTCGTAAAAGTGGATTTGTCCCTCAATATTATCCCCTAAGTGAGCATAGTTCTTTTGAATGATGTTTTTCTTGATACTTCGGACACGAATCGGATTCTCTGGCAGAGCAGCAGTAAGCTACGTAGCCACGACATTTTCCAAGTGGGCAAATGACAGAGCGCTGTGTGGGGTTAAGTGTAAAATTCAGTCTGAGGCGTTTATGGCCACCTTATATTAATGTAGCTATCTGAGTCATGAAACGATATTACGTGGGATTTTTATGTGATATGATCGAGAACGCGTCTCAGAAATGTCTAAAAAAGAGCTTCCTACAAAGATTATTCAGGTGTAAAAGCAATAGTTTTATTTTTTTAAATTAAAACAAGCTAGCTGCTGCACGAAACAAAGATGGCATGTTCTAATAGCCGAAGTAGCATCACATGTACACTTCCTAATAAATCCAAAACCATGACATATTCACATCCTCATGTGGATATAAAAAAGCATTACGTAATGCACATCGTTTATCGTGACTGTGTATCTTGCAGTCTATGTTTCTAAGACTTTGATAACACTTTGTTATTGGGTGATCAGATGTTGTTATCCAATGGGGATAGAATAACTAATTCCCCAGGGAAAATGGGAAGAAACACTGCAAAAATAACCCAAGTTTGGGGCTTTATTGTGTGGATGTGTGAAGTTGTATCTGAATTATGTGCGATTACATGAGGTCAGAATGTGAGGAAGTTAATGTTTTTAAGGGCTGAGAGTCTGTGCTCATTGTAGTAATTTCTGTAGGAAACCCTGAAAAGTGCCAAACTCTCGATGCTGTATAGGTATGGGGCATGCCCCACCAAGCTGTAACTTGGCAGATGGCGTACCTGCCATCCCAATCAGAAAACTTGAGAGATGTAGCTTGGTTGGTATCTGTGAGGAGATTGGCAGTATGAGCAGTAGTGCAATGGAGCTGTTATGTGACGACCAAACAATGCCCAATTCCATACTGTTCTAAAACATATTTTACTTGAATATCCCAGGTCTTTAAACTTTAAAATCTATTGCATATTGAATATTTGAAGGCAAAATGTGTAAAAAAAGAAAAGGAATTGTTATGGTTAATAATACGTATTATGAAATTGTGGAAAACACGGTGCAAATGGACTTTACATCAGACAAATAATAACATAACTAAAAAGTCTTATTCGTCTTTTTTTACGTGTATTGTCTGATTTGTGTTTTGGATTGTACTGCCCTTTTTTACATTAATTAAAAGTGCATGTGATTGGTTGAGTATGAGAACATGTTTGGTCGGGCATAGCAAGAGTTTCCTGACAGAACTTGCTCTGTGCACTTCTCTGCTCATTTCTGGCAACAAACTAACCACAGTTGGCCACATTGCCTGTTAATTGCTGGGCTGCATTCATAGCCTCCTGAAATCACAGGAAAGTGTGTAAGAAAATCAACTATAGATTTAGGTTGTAGACAAGGGATGACATGACAACTACTCACAAAATCACACAAAAGCTCTTTTCCAAAATCGACTTGGTGAATGAGGATGCTATGGCAACCTCTGATTGTCGCCCCTTCCTCCTCTCCACTCCTCCACAGCCCAGTTTCTAAGGAGGACCTTATCTCTGTCCCGGAATTCAGCCCTGTGGATGAGGTCCACCCCATCAGCACAAACAATACCTGCATCATGGATGACCTGCTGGATCTGACAGGTCATGTGGACTTCCCCAAACTCTCTCCTGCCCACACCTTGGGCGACTGCAACAAGAACCTGATCGAGGGCTGCTGCAACCCTGGGGATGCGACTCAGCTTGTCCAAACCCTCAGCCCACCTGTGGACAAGCTCAACATCCAGTAACTAGGTAAGAACACACCTTCTCTCACATGCTCTCACATACACACACACACACACACAGACACATTCAAATTTTAATTGTGTTGTACTTCCACAAATGATATACAGTTCCGGCCACTATTATTGGCACCCCTGGTAAAGATGAGTAAAAAGGGTTATAAAAAATTCACTGAAAAAATGTGAAAAATCCAACCTTTAATTGAAGTAAATTAATTATGAGAAAAAAAATCAAGAAATAATTATTTTTAACAAAACCACATGTGCCACAATTATTGGCACCCCTGCATTTATATATAGAATAAAGTAATAATTTTTTATATTTGGTCGCATATCCTTTGCATGCCATGACTTCGTAATGTCTGTGACCCAACAATATCAAAAGACTCTTGATATCTTATTTTCTGGTACTCTTACAAGCGATACTGTAACATCTCTGCATTTGAATGGATCTCTATGGGAATTGGGGGGTGGGACTAGATTTAGCTGTAAATTATGCTGGAACAGTATGGAATACATGGTTCGTAAAATGGTTAAGTCATCAAGGGTCTGAGGTATCAAACGAGCCTCAAACCTTCACTCTGCTGCCAGATATGAAGTAGGTATGGATGGATCACTTTAAGGGTTGTTTCTCAACAATCAATGCACAATGGTTTGCCCATTAAAACTATGAAAGTGAATGCTTTGCCATTGATGGCGGCAGTGTAGTATAATAGTATGGACTTGTAACCGAAAGGTTGCAGGTTCAATTCCCAGGTAGGACAATGCCATTGTACCCTTGAGCTAGTGATATTTCTGCATGGCAAATAATTCACTTGTAGATGTAGTAGTGTAATAGAAAAACAACAGACCCAACTGTCATGACATGCACGCTGCTTGTTCTGAGTAATTGACTCATTCATTGAAAGGGGTGTGTTCAAAATAGCAGTGTGGAGTTTAATTAGAGAATAAATTAATTCTGTGAAAAAAACAGGTGTCATTAATTGTCCTTTATTAAGGAAGAAGGGAAGAAAATGTTTCACACATTGTTATAAAATATATTTCCTTCTGAATTGCTAAGTAAAATGGGCCGTTCCAAACATTGTTCGGAGGAACAACGTAATTTGATTAAAAAGTTGATTGGAGAGGGGAAAACATATAGAAGTGCAGCAAATTATAGGATGTTCAGCTAAAAAGATCTCAAATGCTTTATCGCAACAAAAACCCGAAACACGCGGAAGAAAATGAGCAACTACTGTTAAAATGGATCGAAGAATAGTCAGAATGGCAAAGATTCAGCCAATCATCACCTCCAGAAAGATCAAAGATGATCTAAAATTACCAGTAAGTGCTGTTACAGTCATAAGCTATCAGCAAGGAGCCCCCGTAATGCACCATTGTTGAAAGAATTGCATGTGCAGAATTGGTTAAAATTTGCCAAGGAACACATCGATTGGCCCAAAGAGAAATGGCGTAACATTCTGTGGACTGATGAGAGTAAAATTGTTCTTTTCGGGTCTAGTGGTCGTCGACAGTACGTCAGACGACCCCAGGTACTGAATTCAAGCCACAGCACACTCTGAAGACAGTGAAGCATGGTGGCGCAAAAATCATGGTATGGGGACACTACGGTGTTGGGCCTATTTATCGTATACCAGGGATCATGGATCAGTTTGAATACATTAAAATACTTGAAGAGATTATGAAATGCCCCTGAAATGGGTTTCAACAAGACAACAACCCCAAACACACGAGTAAGCAAGCAACATCTTGGTTCCAGACAAAAAGGATTGAGGTAATGGAGTGGCCAGCTCAATCCCCCGACCTCAACCCCATTGAAAACTTGTGGGGTGACATTAAAAATGCAGTTTCTGAAGCAAAACCTAAAAATTCACAGGGACTGTGGAATGTAGCTCGTTCATCCTGGGCTGAAATACCCGTTTCTAGGTGCCAGACGTTGGTTCACTCGATGCAACGCAGATGCGTAGCAGTTATCAAAAACAATGGTTATGCAACTAAATATTAGTTCAGTAATTTAAAGTGAAGTTAAATCTTGAAAAATGTCTTCAGTTTTTACAATAAGGGTTTGAGTTTGAAGAGAGAAATGTCGGCACTGCTATTATTTTTAGCTTCCTGTAAAAGAATCACGCAGACTTGATAAAATTTGTTAATTCTTTGTTAATTTGGAATTGAATGTGTAATGTTTCCACTACATTTGAAATATGGAACTAAAAGCTATTAAAAAATATTTGCACTTTATTCACTTTTTTTAACGCACTGCTATTTATTTTAACACCACTGTAAGCACTAGCTCGCTAACTATAATGTTATTGTCCTCGACTTACCGTTCTTTGTGGATCTTCAAATGTCAAATGAAGTTTGAAGTTGTCGCATCCCCGTCTGTTATTTTTGACCTGCACGTTTGGCATATTGCAGTCCGTTTTTTGTTTTGTACGGTGTAGTCTTTATACGCGAACAATATTACCTTTGGTATCATTTCGGCAAGTTCATCTAGCTGTAATCATCTAGCAGTAATCCCACATTCCCGTTTATTTTTCTGAAGGCTGAAAGTGGATCTGGGAAATTTATTCTATAGGGTTGATTCGCTGGAAATTAATAGGTGAGTTGATTCAGGAAATGAACACTTTTTAACAACGTCATTTTTAATCTTTGGTTTCAGGAAGGTATCAGGTCTTTTCAAGTCAAAGGGCTCAAGTTCAAGTGAAGTCACGAGTCATTGGTGTTAAAGTCAAAGTCGAGTTGCAAGTCTTTTTTGATTTTGTCAAGTCAAGTCTAAAGTCATCAAATTCGTGACTCGAGTCTGACTCGAGTCCAAGTCATGTTACTCGAGTTCACACCTCTGTCAGAAAGTTTAATAGCGGTATAAAGTGTTGTATATTTCTCAAACCGATTGTACCAGACAATAAATGACCACTGAATTTTGAAAGGAACATTTCAATGTGTAAAACCAATGGTAGGATTGTATATTTATTTAATATTTACTAGCATATATTGCTAGTACAATACATGGTAGAATAAGACAATACTTTCACGTGTTTATTTTGCATTTGAGTGAGCAGGGCTTTTCACTGCTTTTCTGGCATACGATCAGGCCACTGTTGGGTTTATCTTGTTGCTATGACGGGATTCAAATTTTATATGATGAATAAATATATTTATGAACTCAAACATAGACGTTATTGTCCACTATGTCACGCATGGGTAGGTATAGACTGGGTGGGGGGTTGCTTTTTAAATGGACTTGCTACGGGAAAATAGTGACACTTAAAGTTCCGTATTCAGCAGAAATCGTCACATATCGTCTACCAATAAATTAAAAACACAGAGTTTGTGATTTCCACTAATAGTTTGGCTGCAGGAGCAACGAACATCTCAATTGAGCAAAATGATGGCGCTGGCGGCATGATCACTATGTATCTGCACAAAGGAGTTAATAGTATGACGTTTTCACAATTTCATCTCGAAACAAGCTGGGGGGTGTAGAGTCCTAACGTTGTTAGCGAATTCCGCGTTACAATCTGAGAAAGTTGTCGGTACAAAAACTAACGACATTAGTGTAAAGCTCTATATATGGAATTCGCTAACGACATTAGTGTAAAGCTCTATATATCCGGTTAAATGTGATCATAAATTCCTCTTACCTTCGGGGGTTAACTGGCTTTCTCTCAGCTGCTGTGATGTCCTCAGAATAGACACTTCTTTCAGTGGTGGTCAGCGCTGTCCGAGGTGAGGCAAATGGAGAATAGTGATGGGCAGTACGTGAACGAACGAATCTTTTTGAACAAATCTTTAAAGTGAACTGAGTGTACCGGATCATCACTCTCAATGATTCTTTCATATGCTTGCGTGCGCGTCACCTAACGTTACTGTTACGAACTGTACTGACCACAGACTACCCCTACTACCACAGTTCAGTGAGTCCTACTGAACTGACTAGCCTATATGAACTGCTGACGACCGCACCGCAGTAGCCTACATAATTGTCAACCGAATCAGTTCCTCTCTGCATAGGCTACGGGCTACTCAATAGCCTAATACATTATTTAGCAACAAATGACAGGGGTATTAGTAAAATAATATAGCCCGGTCAACTATTTTTTGGTAGTTTCACATTTAAAAAATATAGCCTGCAATCTTACAAAATGATCGGAACCTGTAGCCTACCTGTAGGTCTACTGGCATCTGACGTCCGCCCAACGTAACGTTACCGAAAGCAAAACGGTTCAAGCATTTCTAATCAAAATCACATAGGCTAATGTAGGCTATATTGTACATGTAGGCCTATTCTGTAACTATCAAACTATGAGTGAATGAAAGTCTGCCCGTTATTAAACCATTTCAAATCTGTAATAATGATATTGATTAAATGAAGCACATTCATGTTTTCTTTTGTATCAAAATAGCACAATAAATGTAGGCTATTTTAAGAAGGCCTAATATGCTATAACCATGTTTTATATAGGCTACACAAATATAACCAATATGTGGCTATATGTTTGTTTCTTCTTTACACTTGAAATTCAGTAAGAAGTTTAGCTAAAGCCCTTTTCTTTATTTGTTGTCAGGTAATTTGAGTCTAGATCACGCACTGCGTGAATGATTGCTATTTTAATCTGAACCGCTATTTTAATCTAGTAGCCTACTGACGAACTGGGTGATTAATAACTATGCTATGCTACATCAGTGCACCTAGCTCAACCCTTTGTATAAGGGCTCCCCCCATAGATGACTGAACATCGACATTCAATTTAGGAGAAAAGAATCATCTGCTTTAAAAAAAAGAGGATAAACTATGGCCCTTGTCACCCTTTTGACAATTTTACCATTTGAAAACGCAATGTTTTACAATAGGTTACTGACCACGAAATGGTCAGAATTTGAGAACACACAAATTGTCATATTTCCGTAGCTTCTAATCCATATTTAAAACGCTCACCTGGAGCGGCCATATAGTAGCCTACTCCATAAAACTATATAACTACAAGGAAAAAATACAAAAAGTTCATACAAGGTTTATAGAAAAAGTTTATATTTTTTACTTGCAGTGCTTTTGACTGGAATAATTTTGCACAATACCTACGAATGATATACTGAACTGCGAGTAGCTATAGTGAACTGATCATGCATGCTGTTGGAATATTCGTGTGCTTGCGCAACTGACCCCAGTGAACGAATCACATAGTCAGTGACTAGAATCTTTGTACTGAACTGAACTGAACGATTCGAATCAGTAAAGTGATTCGTAATTTCCACCACTAATGGAGAATTGGATGTTTTTTACGAGCGCTTTTATCTAGCAATCTAGAAGTTCATTCATGCCCATTAAACCCATGAACCAATCATATTCAACTGTAGCTTATTTTGTGATTGGACGGCAGAGATGTTAAACGTTAAGCCATCTAAACTATTATTTCGAAATTAGAACGCTCCAGCTGGAAGGGGTTAATTATTGCCAATTCAACTGACTATTATAGCGCCAATCTGGTGACCACTTGTGGGGTGATACCTTTCATAAGAATAAGCCAAGCGGTTAAGGCAGAACACAAAAACGTGATAGATGAGTAAAGTTAATGTACCCACGTAGTACCTACATTCAGGGCCGTAGTAAAGGGGTGAATGGTGGTACTGATTATAGGGGCCCACAAGAAATAGGGCCCAGAAAAACCCTAACTTAAACCCTTAACTTTTCTGCATGTGTAGATATAACTAATTGCCATACATCTGGGTTCAAATTAAACCACAAATAATACAATACTGATGAAAGAAGTTTACATTTTCTGAACAATAACCCCCTTCTAAATGGTTTGGTCCATGTTTCGCCGGTGCTTCCTCGCTCTGATATTTGATTAACGTCACTAGGCAAGCAAGTGGTCACGTTATCACACAGAATCGAAAAACGTTACGAGCTGCACACACACACACACACATAGCTGCACCACCATGCCTAACAAACACAAATCCGGGCATCAAAAAAGAGTGGAGAGAGAGGCCAGGAGGAGACGCAGCATAGCAGGAGCCAGGCAAATTATTAATTTCTTTTCAAAGAAAGGTGAGAGTAACTAAGGCGTTAGTTGTCCGAGCCGTTAGCTAGCGAACATTAGCACTAGTGTGTGAGGAACGTCTTAGACGTTAGCTAACGTTACATGTCTTTTTAAAACCGGCTTGTGCTGCTACTCACAGATTCAGCTGCTGCCTCCACTGACCAAGAGCCCAATACCCAGCCAGAAGATGTTTTAGATGGTGAGTGAGTGAGATAGCTAGTCACTGGTTGGCGAATTAAACTTGAACAGTGAACTGTTATCATGAATAGCAAAACGTAGATTTATTTCGAAGTCTTAAAGGGCCAGACCAGTCATGATCCATGTTGCTTTCCAAAAAATAGTCACCCCAAAGCATTCATTTTCATATCTACAGCTATGGGAAGGAGGAATTCATTTTTTTAAGTCATTAAAAATCACAGAAACATTTTCTAGACAAACCAATTTTTTTTGCAAATCTAACGCTGACGTTTTGTTCAGCGTCTTTTTCTGAGCAAAATGTTGGCATTGGTTTGTCTAGAAAATGTTTCTGTGATTTTTAATGATGATTTTAAAGAAAATACGAAATTTCATAAAAATAGAATTCCTCCTTCCCGTAGCTGTAGCTATGAAAATGAATGCTACTATGTGAATTCTGACATATTTGCCCGCAGTGGTTCATTAATGTGCATTATCCCTTTTTAAACAAATACACTTTTAAACGAATGTACTGTTATGAATAGCAAAAATGTATTTCCAAGTCTTAAAACACTGTCCCTACTGTCTACAGAGCCAGGCCCCCACAGCCAGTCAGAACCAAGAGAGGCTACAGAGAGTGAAGGGGAGAGTGAGGCAGATAGTAGCAACAGCCACAGTGGTGAGTGAGTGAGATAGCTGGACACTGGTTGGCGATTTAAACTTTTTAGTGAATAATGTACTGTTATGAAAAAAAATACTGTTATGAATAGCAAAATGTAGATTTATTTCCAAGTCTTAATACATTAGCTGTCCCCTTACTGTCTACAGAGCCAGGCCCCCACAGCCAGTCAGAACCAAGAGAGGCTACAGAGAGTGAAGGGGAGAGTGAGGCAGATAGTAGCACCAGCCACAGTGCTAAAGAGGATCATAGCAGTTCCAGGCAGGAAACTCCTAATGAAAGCCAGAATGAACAGGGAGAATATTTGACGTGACCCAGGATTGTGGCCAGACAAGCTTACAGACCATGATCGTGAAGTAATTGTCAGAAAGCTAGCCACCGCCACTCAGATAGACCTGAGCTTGATAATGCCAAGGGACTCAGAAGGAAAGAAATTCCCAGAATATTTACAGTACACTAAATCAGCAAATGGGCGGGAAAAACAGAAGAGAGATTGGTTAATGTACAGTGAAAGTGCAAAGGCAATGTATTGTGTACCATGTATGTTATTTTCATGTGATGGCCTCAAAAAACCCTCCACCAGTGCTCTCAATACCAAAGAAGGGTACAAAACAGCAAATATCAAATGGCAGAGGATGTACAACAAATTTCCTGAACATGAAGCAGGCAGGCCGCATCAAACCTGCTATATGAAGTGGAAAAATTTGAGGTATTCTTTGATGGAAACAAAAGGGGTAGATTGCCTGCTACAAAAAGAAATCCAGCTTGAAGTTGACAGAAACAAAGCTATTCTTGAGAGGATATTAGATGTCACACTTTTTTTGGCCTCAAGAAATTTACCATTCAGAGGGACCAGTGGTGATCTCGATAATGTACAGAATGGCAACTTCCTTGGCACCATAGAACTTTTAGCTCACTATGATCCTCTGTTGAATGATCATTTACGAAAAGTGAGGGAGAAAAAGCCAGGCACAAGGGTGACCCATTACCTTAGCCCACAAACTCAAAATGAATTCATTGAACTCTGTGGAGATAGAGTTCTGAAAGAAATATTGAAGGAAAGGGACTGTGCAATATATTATTCATTGATATGTGATGCAACTCCTGATATATCCCATAAGGAACAAAATGTAATTTTGTTAAGATATCTTGTTCAGAATGAGAAGTGGGAGGTAACAGAACGTTTCCTTAAGTTTGAAGAATTTAATAGAAAGACTGGCCATGAAATATCAGAGATGATATTGAAGACTTTAGAAGAGCATCACATTGACATTGCAGATTGCAGAGGCCAGGGGTTCGATAATGGTGCAAACATGTCTGGCAAAGTCAAAGGGGTCCAGGCTGAAATAAAGAAAATAAACCCACTAGCTACATTTTCACCCTGTGCCTCACATACTTTGAATCTCGTTGGTGTACAGGCTGCAGAATCATGTCCAGACGTTTCAACATTTTTTGGCTGTTTAAATCGCTTGTACAATATCTTCAGTGTCAGCCCAGAGCGATGGGCCATTCTCAAAGAAAAGACTGGCTGCTCACTCCACCGCATGTCAGATACCCGCTGGAGTGCCCGCATAGCAGCTGTTAAAACTGTGGCAAATCACTTACCATCGGTCATACAGGCTCTGGATAGCATCCTTGCTAGATGCAGCTTAACTAATGAAGCCAGGTCAGAGGCCATGGGTCTGAAGAGTTACTTAACGTCTTTCAAAGCCATCGTTCTTCTCACTGTTTGGAAGAAAATACTGCAATCCATTGAAGAGAGAAACATAATTCTGCAGTCAGAAAAAATTGCGCTCGATGTTGAAGCAGCCAACATAAAGGCATTGAAGGAAGAAATGCAGGTCTTTCGCAACTCGTGGGATAGTCTTCTTGCAGAAGCCTCCCTTATTGCAGAAGCTATGGATGTTCCCCCTGCATTTCCAGTCAGACAAAAGAAGAAGAGAAAACGTTTTTCAGATGAAAGTCAGAGTACAGAAGAGGGCAACCAAGAGGAGACAGATGTGTTTCGAAACAATGTTTTCTATGTGGCATTGGATACCATCATCTCTGCCTTGGATACCCGCTTCAGAGCCATTGCAAGCATTTGTGAAGAGTTTGCTGCAATATTGAAAATCAGGGATTTACAAGAAGGTCAGATTCACTCAGTTTGCCATTCATTAATAACCAAGTTCAAACAAGATCTTACTGCTGGCTTTGAAAATGAAGTGCGACATCTGAAGTCTGTGTATAGTGCTACATTTTCAGACTGCAAATCTCCCCTTGATCTGCTGAATTCCATCTACAAACTGCAGCTTGAGAGCATTTTTGGGGAAGTGTGTATTGCCATTCGCATCTTCTGTACTTTACCTGTCACTGTCGCTGGTGGAGAAAGGGCATTTAGCAAGTTAAAGCTTGTAAAAAATTATCTGAGATCCACAATGAGTCAAGAAAGACTCAACAGCCTTGCCAGACTTTCAATTGAACACCAGCTATGCAGGGAGTTGGACTTCAAAACTATAATAGAGGATTTTGCCAACAAAAAAACAAGGAGGGTGGTTCTCTGATCACAGTGCAGGTCTTGTGTTTTTATTTTTATTTTACAAGAAAGTATTTATTTTTTATTTTACAAGATTTTTTTTTGCAATAATGTATTTCATTAGGTTGTCTTTTATTTGCAAGAAATTAAAGTTAAATTAAGTTAATTGGAAAACCTATCTGTCCTGTTGAAGGTCTAACTGAAATGTTGACAATAAAACAGAAAACTGTGCAGGAGTGTATCATTTTGCATTTGTTAATTGAAAAAGAACATAGAGGAACAGAAAAATAAATACAAAATAAGAAATGATGATACATAATTGGGTAGAGAAAAGTTGGAGTAGGGGCCCACACCAATATTCTTTCAGGGGGCCCGGAAATCCTAGCAACGGCCCTGCCTACATTACAGGACTTTTGTTATTTTAACACGTTTGAAATCTCTGCAAAGTGATTTGTAGTAAATGTGTTTTTATATTTGGATATCTATAGCACCATCACATGGCTCGATTGGGTGAAAATTGTAGCGCTGAAGTCTGGATGTGACTCCAAAAGGCTATAGATACATTTTTATGGAGACAAAAACTTGTTTGTATAATACATCCACAGAGCTTGATGAAAGATGCAGAATAAAAGTATTGCTTTTCCTTAAAAATAAATATAGATTTTGAATTTAATATTACAAAAAGGGTCAACGAGGGTCAACCTTGGTTCGGCATTTAGTCATTGGAAAGAGCTCAAAGAATCACAATGCTTGAGAAGTGACGCGGAGAAGGCCACTTTTCTATTCGACTAGTAAACTAACACGTTAGATAGCAAGCAAACTATCAGATAACGTTAGGTGATCAGATCGACTTCTAGCTGTTTTACAGCTCGGTTTACCAGCGGAAATCTATCAGACTCAGAGGTCTGCTCGTTCAAAAGAGACCTGTCAGCAAATCCAACTGTTAGTACGCTACGCCGGTCCCCCGATACAGTTCTGCAGGCATGAAAATGGCTGGATTGGAACACCTGCAAGACCCATTTGTGCTGGGCGCTAGCTTCACTCCACTCGCAGACCACTGCCAACCAGATGCAATAATCCTAAGGGGCTGGCAAAGTATCGCCTAAGATAGATGCATAGCTCTAATAAAGAAGGTAGGCTATTTGCATATAGCTGGCAAAGATGCATGCAAACTCATCAGCTAATGTTAGCTATATCATAACATCCCAGTCAGTGTCGGCGCTAGAACAAATATTCAAGGGGGGCACGAGGCCTATAGCAGGGGGGCACCAAATTACTGGCAAATGTTGGCACTTCTGATTTTTGTCCACATGAGTAGGCCCTCACTTCATACTGCCACCTCCTGGTGCGTGCGTAGGCTACTAGCTACTCTAAACACCAGCGTAAACTGCGTCTCTTACCAGCCAGAGCGTTCTCATTTGGAAACAATTCTTCCCATGGTTTCCGCCTCAATATCTTATCTTAAATGCCAGATACAAAAGCTAAAAGCACATATGATTGCTTAAGGGGTTACTGCCATTGATATTACTTTTAACGTCATATTCGCCTTCATCCATTTGGCAGAGCAGAGCTAGAGAACACAAAGGGCAATATTTCATGAAGCATTGGATTTACATGCTTCAAATTTAAAACTGGGGCGATATTTTGAGGTAAGAAAAATTAGGCTAAATAACACGTGTTATAGTTATTTATGGAAAAACGGCATGACAGAATAGGCGTCGTTTATGGCTTAGCTTCTAGCCAAATTAGACATTTCTGTGATTTTATCCGCTCCACTCCTGCTCCTCCTCGAACGGGAGATAGTAAGATGGCAAGCGTCTTTCAAGAATCGTTGGAGTAGCCTATTCCTCTAACGTCACCCGCGATTGTGAAATTTATGTGTGCGCAAGCATGTTTTGATATTATGAATTGTCTCACTTTTACTAGGTGATTAACTCAAATAGGCGATGCCACAAAAAAATAAAAAATAGGCTAAATAAAAATGGACATGCGGACATTTTTTAGTCAACGGGCAGCAGAGACAGGTGATAGGGACACATGAGGTCTTTCAGTGGCTACTGGCTAGCCTTCATAACCCATGCTTTATTATCCAAAATGTAGGCTACATTTATGTAGAGACTGGAAATGTTTGTCTTTTGTAATGTATGTAATGAAATGCATACAAAAATACATTTGAAGTGGGATCTATTACCAAGATATGCAGAAATATATAGTGACACATGTGATGCTCATGTCATGCAACTGCTGTACTGGCACCTGTTTTGATCCAATGCAGGCACTGACTAAAACACGGAGACATCACTTAGCCTAGGTGTACCGAAGAAATGCAAGGACACGCACACGTTTTATATTAACCGAAATGTTTTACTCAAAACACGCATAAGGTAGCTAACACACAGCAAATTGACAACACAAATACCCAAATAATCTCTTCGTATTTGCGGACTGGATGTTATATAAAAAGAACAGACCGCTTCATAACAGAACATTAGTTTCTGGTTGTCACGAACATCTATTTCATATAGGTCAATTTACACACTGCACAAGGCAACAATGTTATTTAGGCCTACCCACATAAAACTTGTGTATGCCTAAACATAAAACTTGTGTAGGCAATGTATGCCTAAACCCGAATGCACATCATTATATTAGAACAGCTGTAGTCTGCGACTGGAGGTGCAGAACTTGCGCAGAACAAGGTCCTTCCATTCGTCTCTCAGCTTCCTCGTCAGGTCTCGTTCAAAAGCTAACTGTACGAGCTGAGCCTTGCGAGAGTGCGTCATTTTTCGTCTGTGATCAGTAAAAATGTTTTTAAGAACTGAGAAGGAATTTTCGCACATGGCGGTAGAGGCACCTAATGTCAGTGAAAGTTTAAGGGGCGAGCAAAACACTGGGCATGGCCTGAAGCACTCCATGGTGTTTTGAGAGGAGTGTTGACACTGTGATCTTCTGATCATCTTCTTTCACTCTTGCAACGTACTGCTTTGCCACGATGCACTCTGTCTCCACAATGCTAGTTTTTGTCAGCTCCATGAGAGGTTGCACTGCTTCCACGTTCAAGAAAGTGGAACTCTCTGGGTCAAGAGCGACAAGTGCAGCTGCTAACTTGGAGTTGCGTTCATTGAAGCGCGCTTCTATTTAGCTAAGAACGTGGTCCAACACACTGAAATACAGCCTGCGCAACTCGACATCATCCACTTTGTTGCCCCCAGTCGTTTCCTCTACCACGTACTCAGCCAGCAGCGTATTTGCCTATCGAATACGCTTTGCTGGGACAACCGGCACAGTAGGTGTCAGGGTATCACAGAAAGTGTAGAATTCTTCCTCAGTTCGGAGATTTCTGACGCATTGTGCCGCTGATCTTACAAGCGCCATTCCCGTCGAAAGGTCCGTGTCCTCTGCCTGCAGAATTTTGTTTGCTGGGTTGAGCAACATAAGCACCTACAGGATATAGGGCAATATTTTAGCATTGCAAGGAATTATGACAATTCGCTAAGTTAGGCCTACTTATTCACAAGTATGATCTGCATATTTCTTCCACCACTGATCACACACAGGCGATTGGGCGAAGCTGTCTGTTCAGCACCACTGACAACGCTTCAAACTGCGCGCTGACACATAAACACTTAGGCTACAGGAGAGAAAGGGAGAATTCTACTTAGGGGCCTACCTTGTAAACCAGCTGTGCAATGAACAAGAAGCTTTGGTCTGACACCTCATGCAACAGCCCAGTCGCCTCCATGCGCATCTCTGCTCCGTAGGTCCTTGCTGCGCTGACCTCTTTGAGAACAATTGATATGTCCTGGAAGGAGCAGAGGATTGCGGCGACAGTCGCCAGGTGGCCCGTCCACCTCTGGTCAAGCAAGCGCTTAAATTTTTCACCACTGTAATTTAAGGCAACGGTGGGCTTGCGAAAAAAATTGTAGAGGGCGTTACATATGTTAAAAAAAATTTTATATGTTAATTGATCGCTTGCTCAGAAGACAGCGCGTGAACAACCACTAGGTGCAGCTGGTGGTTTAGGCAGTGCACATATGGTATTTCTCTGCCCTCTCTCTCTTGCATCAGTCGCTGAACTCCTCTGTGCTTGCCTGACATCACTGCGGCTCCATCATAGACCTGACTTAAGATCTTTGATGTGGTTAGTCCTGCATTGGTAAGCTCAGAACAAATTACATTGGTGAGCGTTTGAGCATCACCCGAGTCGCTAGTGGTCATCGCGAGCAGTCGCTCTGTTATTGCCAGCGTGTCTTCGTTGAAGAAGCGAACAATAATAGAGACATTCTCCGTTCCAGTAGGGTCTCTGGTTCCGTCTACTTTAATCGTATACCACGACCCTCTGTTCTCCTTCACAATTGCCTCTGTGACTATGTTGCTCATAACAGCAATGAGCTCATTTTGGATCTCATGACTCGTGTAGGTGGCATTTTTTGGAATTGTTTTGACAATTTCTGCCAGCTGGGGGTCCTTCCTAATATTAAAATCCAGCAAAGACATGAACAGCCCACTTCCCCCATCCTCCATATTATCGAATGCCTCAATTTTACCCCTCAATGGCAACTGATTGGCGACCAGGAACTCCACGACGTCAATGAGAGAGGAAACATAATATCTATTTCTCATTATTTGATTTTTATTTAGCAAAGTGGAAATTTCTTTACCCTTTTCGGACCGGCTGTCTCTTTCTCTCCACATAGTGTAATACGCCAGGTGTTCTTTTGATGTGGCGTGCCTGTGGAAGCCTTTATTGGTTTCCGTGGCATGTTTCCAGTCGCGGAATCCATTTGTGGTGAAGGCTGAGTCGAAACGGCTCCCCTGACCCAGATGAACAGTTCGGCTGCTAAACTTGCGGCAGGGGTAGCAGAAAGCCGCATCCACTTTCACCGAGTACTCCAGCCAGTCCCTCCTCTGGTACCAGGCAGCAAGAAAAGATCTCTTCTTACTCCCAAACAGTCTCATGGGGTAGGTGTGGAGATCAATCTGTTTAGGCCCAGTTTCACACAAATCATCCACAGTGGTGTCACAGCCAGGCTCAATGGCGCAGGATGATGTAGCTGTGACATTAAAAATCCTCGGAGGGCTAGTAACGTTAGTAGTAGCAGGTGAAAGCGACTCCGGCGATTCAAATGGAATGACATTGACATCCTTGTCAACCCTTGGCCGTGAACTTGTCAACCACTTTCTCAAATCCATCGCTGCGAAAAATACCCAGCTAGCTAATTTAAAATAGAGTACACGTAGCCTATATCCTTCTGAAAAACTTTTATTTTTTAAATCTCCCGCCGCTCGACTTGTAGAACATTTCGTCACAGCGTCTATATTTAGCCTGCTAATCATCGCGGAGAAAACAATGCCACGTGATCTCAAGGTGGCGTAGGCTTATTCAAGATAAAGACCATAGTTGTTAAACTGTGGCTTGAAAATGAAAACATGAGATTAAATTAGTAGTTCAAACATTTATTTCCAGGGACAGGGACAGGGACATAGGCTACATTACCAAAAAGAGATAAATCCCCCAGATAAAATTGATAAAATACATTTCCAAAAATAACAACAGATAGGCTAACATTCCATATAGTAGGCCTATGCTAATACTGTATAGGCTACTGTAAATTGACTACATGAATATAGGCTACATATAAACAACCGGACAACCTACAACCGCTAGCTAGGCTTACCTACAGAACAGAATCGCAAAACACTCTCACGTTGGTAAGATCGCTAAAATTAGGCATAACGGTAGGCCTACCTCACGTTAGTTAGCAAGCTAACATTATAAAGCATGAGTATTAATAGGCCTATTAGTTGGATGAGGTACATTTAAATCATAACGTTACAGTTAAGTAAATAAGTTAACGTTAGCTAGCTAACTTAGCCTAAATTAACAGTAAAAATTGTTATGGTGAGCCTTAGCTACGTAGCTATATATTCAGACTTTGCAGTCGTAGACGTTAAGTTACATTGGGCTATTAACGACAACATAAGAATATTTGTTTGCTCTTTATTTTAAATAAGGTTGTTTGCTAGCTAACACATTATCCATTTGAATCACATAAAAACAGAGAGAAATTGCATAAATTAAACCTATACATGTAACCAGCGCTTAATTTGTAAATTATTAGGTAGGCTACCGGAGCTTGCGGGCTCATTCCCAATAGGGCTGTCGCGGTGAAAAAAAAAGTAGCTAACAAAAAAAAAAAAATGTAAAAAAATAAAGAATTAAAAAAAGACTTAATTTTTCCAGATAGTGCTATATAAATCAGCTTTATTGTTAGGCTATTATTATGTATATTCCTGTTTTTACATGACAAAGATGATAGTTTTCAAACTTTGTAATGGCTAAATAGCCTACAATACATCCAAGTTAACCGTGGGAATAAGTGAATAAGTGTCAGGTCCAAATAAACTTTTTAATAAAAATATCTTATTAATTCCACAGAAAAATTATGAATGAAACATCCATGTAAATTAAATTGGGCTTATAATGAAACGAAATACTTTAAAAATCGCAATTTGCTTATCCAAAAATGGAACCTGTGCCATCACAGCAGTTAGGCCTATTGCGCCCGACTCAAGTAAGCGTAATAACAGGTTACATACACTTGTCATTCAATATCTATTATTTTCTCACTGTAGAAAGTAAATACTTTTAACCAGTCATCACACATTTTCCATCAGGCAAAATGGCTAACATAGGCTACGTGTTTGTTAAATGCAGAACGGCGCAAAAGGAATACAATGTAGGCTATGTTACACGCCTTTTCTCCTTTATGAAAAAAATATTAAGCCTAGACCAGATTAGATAAGTTGTCAAACGAAAACAAAGCAAATTGTTTCGGCTAAATCTTTTAAGTACAAATCACAACAGAACACAGTCTTAATGAAGTAAAAAATGATAGGCCGGCTGGCACTCTTTCCCAAAGCATTAATTATTACATGCTATACACCCGCACACTATGCGTATAGAAGACAGACAATTATTAGCTACGCAATCAAATAGTAAATAAGGAAAACCATTAGCCTTACTATTGTGTTATTTTCTCTCCTTAACTGAATTCGATTAGCGAACAGCGACTGATTCAGATTCTAGGCAGCTTTTTTTTTGGCGCTTTTACTGTAGCAGGTATTCGATAGGCCAATGGGCTCGTTGGGCTGACCAATAAGGGACAGGTAGCATTTAAGAGCCACTCTGTTGCCTAATCCACGCTTTTAATTTTGGAAACACAGCTGAGCCGACATTATGGATCCCTGGGCTTGGCCCACCAGAAGCAATTTTCACCTATTTTCTACTTGTCTTGTTTAGCTTAAGTGTCATATATCAAAAAACGATTTTAAAAAAAAAACACCATCCATGTTTTAAAGTTTGAATTGAAGAAGAGGCATTTTCAACAGAATTCATTTGTCAGAATCATCACATATGCGTAGATATAGCCTAGACTGCGTAATACGCATTACATTCGTAGCCTAATGTTTGAAGGCTATAGCCTATACGTATAGGGTAAAAAAAAAATAGGCCTAAAAAAAGGTATGTTATTACAATCACACGTGCGATAGGTGGTCGCTGTGGAAATGTCGACTTCGTTGGACATTGGCGAACTGTAACTGAATGTTTGTTTATACAACTTTTTAATAATATCGGGTAGGCTATTATTGT
Organism: Ilyophis sp. 1 JC-2022; assembly: GCA_022702515.1. Lineage (NCBI taxonomy): Eukaryota > Metazoa > Chordata > Actinopteri > Anguilliformes > Synaphobranchidae > Ilyophis > Ilyophis sp. 1 JC-2022. The sequence goes on along the minus strand of CM040403.1, from coordinate 70,528,448 downwards.
TCCTATATGGGAACATGATTTTTGATGTAGCCTAGAAACGGTGCGTTTTATAAATTGTATTGTCTGTGGCTGTGCCAAGATGAAGGCTACAGAACTTTTGGGGTTCAACCTGTAATTTATCATTTCAGAGAATTATGAATACTGTAATTGGGATGTCGACGACTACAACTAGGGGGCCACCATGGATAAGAGATTCATGGCTTGTCCAAGTAAAATATTTACCCACCTACCTAATATGTAGCTAATTTTACCCCATTAAAAATAAAAACCATAGCTTTTAATTGATTAATTACAGTCCACTGGTTTCATTGCCACGTTAAAAATCTGTTTAAAGATTTGAATGACGAAGCAAAACCGATCAAGCATTAAACTATGATATTCCACAGACTTGCCAATAGCTGTTTCTAGGTAGCCCAGTGGAATTCCTGCTTAGGCAACCCAGCGATCTTGGTCGGAATCCCACATGGGGCAGAACTATTTCACTTTTGGACAGGAACAATCCTACTATTCAACATTGCTCAGAATGTAAGCAGTAACCTTTTAGACATTGTGTCATTGGATGAGCTTTCATGTTTGATTCATCCAGTTCTTCTACTGCTGTAGCTTATAAATTTGGGCTAAACACTGATGCTGTTAGTGTTGCGGTTGACGGACGTCAGCACAATTAGCATAGCCTAGCCGATGTAATGATTACATTTGTTGGTGTTTTTATTTATTTATTGTATTTGTATGTGAGTGACCAGCGTAGGATTGCTAGTGACCAGCCAAGTCAGTTGCAAATCCAGTGGGTTGCTAAGCCCGGCACATGAGTTTACCAGCCTCGGCGAATCAATAGACGGCTTCTTACCAGCACCGGCTTATCAGTCGCTAGATCAGGCGGCTGTGGCTCAGGAGGTAGAGCAGGTCGTCCGCTGATCGCAGGGTTGGCAGTTCGATCCCCGGCTCCTCCTGTCCACATGTCGAAGTGTCCTTGGGCAAGACACTGAACCCCAAATTGCTCCCAATGAGCAGGCTAGCACCTTGCATGGCAGCTGCCACCATTGGTGTGTGAATGTGTGTGTGAATAGGTGAGTGAGAGGCCATTGTAAAGCGCTTTGGATAAAGGCGCTATATAAGTGCAGTCCATTTACCATTTACCATCATTTGCCAGCTCGGAGTAAGATATGTTATGGGGTGCGTCCCAATAGCCTACTCGAAAAATGTCCTCCACTACCACCTCTTCTCTTCCGTGCACTGGAAACCGATCTTTGTGTTTTAATCAGGCTAATGTTGTGGATTACATATGAATGGTTACATATGAATTAATATCTCGACTCAAACCGCAAAGTCAGATACATTGTATACATTACATTACATTACATTATAGACATTTAGCAGACGCTCTTATCCAGAGCGACGTACATAATGCATTTCCGAACTAGGAACAAGTGCGTTAAAACAATCCTAAAAAGATAAATACGTATCTAAGTACTAGGCGCAGTCAGTATGATTGGGGATCTTTTTTATTTTTTTTGGGAGGGGGGGGGGGACTACACAATATTGATATAACAATAGTCACAAGGAGGTAGGGAGGGGTGGAGAGAGGTGCAGCTTGAAGAGGTGAGTCTTCAATATGCGCTTGAAGGCGGTCAGACTTTCTGCTGTTCTGACCTCCACGGGGAGCTCATTCCACCACCGTGGGGCCAGGACAGACAGACGTCGAGACCGGGTGCTTGTATGAAGAGGGTGGGGTACCAGTCGTCCTGAGCAGGCGGCTGATGTTGCACAGGAAATGCCCGGGTTACCACTGAGATGTTCTCGGAGAGGGACAGCCTGTTGTCCATTACAACTCCGAGGTTCCTGGCACAGGGTGTTGGGGTCAGTGGAGTGTCTCCTAGGGAAATAGAGAGACTGAGAGGAGGAGAGGTTAGAGCAGGAATGTAGATGAGCTCAGTCTTGCCTGGATTGAGCTTGAGATAGTGGTTGTCCATCCAGCTCTGGATGTCTCTCAGGCAAGCGGAGATGCGGGCTGACACCTGAGTGTCAGAGGGTGAGAAGGAGAGAAAGAGTTGAGTATCGTCAGCATAGCAGTGAACAGGGCCAAGGGATTTGGTGTAGGTGGAGAAGAGGAGGGGACCAAGGACTGAGCCCTGGGGGACTCCTGTGATAAGGGGACGGGGTGCCGATACTTTGCCAGCCCAGGCAACCTGGGAGGAGCTTTCCGAGAGGTAGGACTTAATCCAGGCCAGGGCCGAGCCGCCGATCCCCGATGCAGACAGGCACGACAGGAGGATGGAGTGATCTACGGTGTCGAAGGCGGCAGAGAGGTCTAGAAGTATTAGCACAGAGGAGAGGGAGGCTGCCCGAGCTGCATGAAGCATCTCGCTGACGGAGAGGGGTGCGGTCTCTGTTGAGTGGCCAGGTTTGAAGCCGGACTGGTGGGGGTCTAGCAGGTTGTACTGTACAGGCAACTATTTGTAGCTATTTGAAATGTTCCAGCAGTTTAGCATTACGTCCGGGTAGGAAACGAGTGGTAGTGGGGAAGTGGAGGAAAGGAGGAGAGGAGGGAAGAATATTGACAGTGTTGGGGAGTAGTGAACTACATGTAATTAAACTAGTAGTTTAACTACATTTTGCAGTAGCTTGCTGGTAGTATTTGCATAGTGATTCAAGTAGTTAAATTACTTTTTTGGCATTTTTTGTGTAGTTAACTACTGAAACTACAACTTACCATTTTTGTCCCTGTGAAAAGCCCAGATGGGATTGTTTTGTTTAGGACAGGTTTAGGTCTCAGGGGTATTCCAGGAAGCTGGATTGTCAGCTCACCTGTGAAAAATATTTGGCTATAGTTTTTAATGTTTTGAATCTGAACTAAACTTGAATATATTAGGTGTCAATTAGTCATAAGTATTGATTATTGCTATTTATTAACAAATGTTCAGAGAAGTTGTTGCATGCTATTTTAGAAGCAAAACTGATTAATCCTGCTTGGTGCAATACCCCCACCTGGACTCTAGTTTCTGGAAGGCAGGTGTCTGACTGATGGACATTGTATACAAAACCAAAGCTGACATTCCTTGCATTTTCCCATGAATAGTGGGGTATTTTATTTTCTTGGTTTATGTATGACCTGTGAACAAGTGGGCACTTTTTGCAATAAACTCAATTGAGTGGCACTTTTTGCTGGCATGTGACTTTTTTTGTATGATATTTTGTTATAATTTCGTATCACATGTACACTGTCAATTTGATCAGTAGTTTGAACTACTTTTTCTAAGTAGCTTCAGTTAACCAAACTAGATTTCACCCTAGGGTAGCTTTGCTGTAGTTCAACTTCTTCCAGTGTGAAGTAATTGGTAGCTTGCAAAGCTATGCTTTCTAAGTAGCTTCCCCCAACACTGAATATTGAGATGCAGCCATGCTCCACCGGCCTCTCAGTTGGGCCTATTCTTATTTTTGGCACTTATCCTGCACCATAAACGTCAAGGTAAAAGGCTAAGCCCCAGTGACTAATAAGAAGGAAGTCTTTCAGTGACATTATCGCTACCCTACGGTCATGGTTGAGTCCGTCCATTGATCGTTGATATTGGAAATGACCCAGGTTTTTACATCCACACCAACAATGCAAAAGAAACGGTAAATCAGAAAATTAGAAAACCGAGTTTGAATTCTCAATTTTCCTATTATTTCAAGAATAAAAAAATGGAAATTTAAATATTTAATCCAATTTTAACTTTTTCAACTTGAGGTATATGCATAATGAAATGAAACTGATAAGCATTACACGGACCGTTATACACAGTTGGCTATGGCTAGTATAGTGGCGTAAAAAAACATGTTTTTTTAAATAGTGGATTTTGGTGACTTCTAAAGAAAGATTATTCTAAAAGTTATCTATCATAGTTGTAACCCAGATAGCAAGGAAACATTGAATCAATGTTGAATTAACATAATATGAAGCATTGATTCAATGTTGATCTCCGATGTTGATTCTGCGTCCAGGTGCTCATCGAGTTTCAATTAATCAATGTATTGAAATAATGTTGAAACAATGTTGATGTTAACAATGGACACCAACGTAACTGACGTTAAATCAATTTATTATCAATGTAATCTATCATAGCTAATGATAATACAATTGTATAACTACATTTTACATTGCTCAAAGTAGTCAAAATCTACAAAAAACTAATCAAAATACTTTTGAGTTAGGCTACTAAAATAGATAACACATTGACATCCATTTAAAAAATGCAAACCTCTTTATTGATTTTAAACCTCTGCTTAATGGACACAAAACATGCAATAGTAGTTATAGTTTCATGCTGAAAAACGAAAGTTGAAGTGTTTTTTTAAAGCTAAACTCTAAAAATAATGTTTGTTTACTGTTCACAATGTGGGTCGCGGTGTGAGCTGCCATGATGATGTGATGTCAAGTTCTTCTTAGTCAGGAGGTCCGGGTTGATTTCCCGATCCTTGATTTCTGACATGGAACTCCTAGTTGAAAGGGCGTTTCCTAGTTTCCCTAGTCGGATATCAGGATTCCTAGTTGGAAATGAATAAACAAATGCAGCATTAGCATCAATCACAAATACGAATCAAAAATAAAGTCTCGTTTTGTTTTCCTACGTCATGCTTGTCGTAGCAACTAGAACCTTGAACTTAACCAATTTAAAGGGTTATGAAACCCTCGGTTACATTCTCTCTCCACACACACCACAAATTAGAAAAATGTAATTAAATGGGCGTGGAAAGCAGCAGCACAGGGGGAGGGGCAAGAGCGAGGAGAGACCTGAAGACACCTGAAGACACGCCCACTAGGGAAAAGTTGGAGAGTGAGTCTGTCAATCAATCACTGACTAATTCTGCGGTATCGGTCAATGGCTCTTTCGAGGTGGAGGACTTCTCCCCTCCGGAATCCTCTGGGCTTTCCACCGACCAGGAGTATGAAGGAGGAAATGGTCCGAAGCCCTATCAGTTTGAGCCGTAGGGAGAAGTTTCTGAGTGGTAGTCTAGCTAATTATCTTTTATCCCAGTTGTGAACTCCTTCTGCTTAAATCAATGTTATGCCCAGTATTGTCAGCACATATTACGTCTAACCTACCTGTACACAAACTACTTAATGAATAAAATAAATAAATGAACAATGAATAACTAAAATACGTAATTAATACCTTAAGTTACTCTGCATCATCACGAAATACGAAGCATCACGTCACACCATCATCTCAAACTAACTTGCTTTTTTCGCCAGCTATAACGTTACATCTAACGTAGCTATGCTACACGAACATGACAATAAAATATGTAAACGAATGCCAAGTGAAACTAAACGGCTGTTAGCAGAAGGCTATAGGCTACGCTACTGGAGACTTCACAATCTGCTCAAATCGATGTTCTGCCCAGTAAGTTAACGTTTGTCAGCTAATATTCAGTCTGACCTAACGCTACCTGCAGACGATACAAACTTGTAGGCTAATGAATGTAAAGTGAAACTGAATGGCTTTTGACTTAAAAAATTTTTTTACCTACGTTATCCTAGCTATATGCTAGCAATGCTTGTTGCACACAAACTTGCCAGTTGTGCTCATCATTGGCGCCAGACCCAAAATGCCCAGTCAGAGTAGCTTACAGCTCACTCCGGATCGCTTGGGAAAGGATGTCACTGTTAACGTTAATCTGCTGATGCTCTTGCACCCAGAGAAAGCACATTTGCAAGTCATTGCTTGTAAATTTAAACTATTGGGATTGAATAAACAAACTTACAATTGTTAATAACTAGCATAATTGGAAAAAAAAGCTAATACATTGAAAGAGACTAATTGTAGGCTACAACGATATTGTTTGTCAAATGGATATAGCCATTGGCCACGCCTTCTCAGGAATGTATTTATATTGGGGGCGGTAACAAAGTGCAAAACTGATTACGTACAAGTGTACCAAAAGTACACTTCAACGTCATTTTCAATGACGTAGCCCATTTTTCATTTTCAACCCCGGAAGGAGAAGAATAGGCGATGTAACGGCTAAAATTAAACATGTTGCCCAAAATTGTATATGCAATGCATACTATTGTTCTCTTCCATCTGAGGCAATGCCTGGATATCAGTTAACATCTCAAAAAATATGTTTTAGTGTTTCCTACCCCTTTAACGCGCCACTGAGACAGGAAAATTACACTAATAAATAGGGCTACGTTTCTCACATTATCTGCGCCTATACAGTGGTGGAGCACATTCCCATACAGATGGTCCTTCAGTTGTTGCACGCGTAATTTGGAGATGGTACCTCCCCTCGCATACACAGTGATGCGATCATTTTGAGAATGCAATATGTACCTCAGAAAAAAAATGACCCGAGACCATTTGCCTACTTTTTAGACAAGAAATATGTATGCAAAATAGTAATAGCCTAAATTGCTTCGGTAAAAGACAACCAATGCACAAATAGATTTAAATGACGTTAGTATTTCTCAGTCATAGCTTACGCGGACGAGGAAAAAAAGCTTTTGAACGCAAGGGAAAAAAGTAGTCAACTATTTTTTAGTTATTTGCCGGAGACATTCAACTGTAATATGAACATATGATAAAACGTGACGCATTGCAAAGGCTACATACAGTGAAATTAAATCGTTTTGAAAAGGGGTTAACGTTAAGCATTTAAGGTTGTGCTTCCTATGCAATAACAAACTAGTCAGGCAGGTTAGTACTTGATTTGAGATGGATGTGGACGTTCTGGACAAAAGCACCATATTTTCCACAAATGCTGCCCATAGCCATAGCTCTCCATTTTTGATAGGAACCACTTTCTGCAAATACATTATGGCGGCCATCTTGGATTTTCAAGTTGGCCGCAATGTAAAAACCTATATCTACCAATATATCATATCAGCTTCTAAGCCACTTAAAATCACAATTTTGGTGTCTAATCATACATTTTCAGGGCCAAGGAATACAACCATAGCGATAAAACAAATTAATAAAACATTGGTGTCAGAGGGTTTTTATGGGCTTAGTGAACACGATAATGGGCTTAGCACTTTCGATAAAATCAAAATTGTCCACTCACTTTTTTCCACTAGCCAAGTTACATATGTTTACTCAGTTTACAGTAGTCTTGTAGCTAAGTTGCGTAAACAACTCGAAAGACACGTGCTCCCCGCCCCTCCCCCACCAGGAAAATTCTGTCAGTGAGTTTGTCTGACACACATGGGGAGGAAATATTCATAGCAATGCTTAGTGGCCTTCACATAGAGGTGGTGATGTGAAAAACATATGATGACTATTTGGAGGGATCCGGATGGACTAATGCGCTGACACAAGCTGGCATTGTCTCATCAGGCACCGATGACTCCTTCTTGAAGGCCTCACATCTCACCCAAACAAGGCACGCACACCAGGTGACTGCTTTGGCTCTGGCAAAGCTCATGGAGCAAAGCTTTCCTACACACTGAAGGAACACAAAGTAATGAAGCCAGGGAGGCATGGAGGCAGAAAATGGTGCATGATAGTCCAATCTCCAAAAAGAAAAAAATTCAGAGCGTGGTTATCACCATGAAGAGGGATTTTTACACAGAAAAGATTCAAGGAGCAGGTTGTGAATCTGGCTCAGGTTATCAATGAGATGGGAAACCCTTTCCTTGATGAGAGTGCTGAATTACTGATCTAGACACACAGAATGTTTTGGATGAATCTGTAGTGCGAACAGTGCAGAGTATAGGAAAGCACCAGTATGACAAATACTGCAAAGAAGTGATTAAATATTGCACATGCTCCATTCATGAGCTGATTAGGAAGCCAAGACAAAAGAGGCGGGAATGATCTCCTGACTCAAGAATGATGTTGCTTTGTTCTCTCACCTGTATATTGTGATGCGGCACATGGTGTGTGACATGAGTACATTCTTCAGCCATGAGAACCATCATTTTTCTCCTTCAATATCTGATGGTGGAAAATTGCGCTTCGGAAAAAGAATCTGATCTGCTGAACATTTTGACCATGGACTCCCACAATATTCCTCCTGTATCCTTTGATGTGAAGTCTCTGAATGGAGCTGCTGTGGTGCACTTTCTCTCCACAACCAACATTGTGACATTTGATCAGTATGCTGATCAGGTCTTTGTTCCACATATCATCAAACAACTGGAAAACTCCCTCTCCTCCCACTCCATCCTTTTACAGAAATACAAGTTGATGCTCAACATTTCAAACTTCTGGAACGCTTCACCATCATCCTGTATGATAAGACCAGTGACCTGGAACATGTGGATGAAGCGAGAAAGGAGCTGTTTTGCCAGAAGGGGAGAAACTACCCCCAACCCAGGATGCACTATTGCAGCATGTAAAGCGAGCTGCATATCAGGCTGGAATATGGTGCACCAGTGAGCAGAGCCAACAACACACACCTACCCCAGAGGGTTGGGGCTGGACTCTTGATGAAGACAACCAGTATTGGGTTCCTGTGTGGAACATATTACCTGTGGCCTCCAAGGCATGCAATGAACAGGTCAGATATAACTGCAAGAGTGAAAGTGGATGTGGCACGAGGTGCTCATGCAGAAAAGCATTTTGGAAATGTACTGAACTTTTTTTATTTTTTTATTTTTTTTACATTTATTTAAAAAATTAATTTCAATTCAATTCATAAGATTACTGTGCCGGTTTAAAATAAGATATAAATTGTTATAAATCATTTCATATCGAAATTAGATCTTTGCTATGCCCTTCTTTCAATCGCAGCCAATAACTAACCGTATGCCTGTCAGTCAAAGCGTTGCGTTGAGCTGCTAACGGCCCGATTATGGAATCAAAATACGGTCAAAAGTATTGTGTTGTGTATTAAGAAGCTGTAGTGGTGTAACGGATCGTAGTTGATCCGTGATCCGTACGGATCGCCCCCCACGGTTCGGCACGCATGTGAACCGCGGATTAATTGCAAAATTTAACCATCATAGTGAATTACAGTTTTACTGCCGCTAGTACTTTTTAAAGTAATAATTCCCTAAATCTCGATGCAGAGTTGCAGTGAAAAGACAGATGCGTGCTGTGTTTTACTCTGAAGCGCATTGGACCTATTGCTAAGCCCCGCCCCTCTTCGCAGGGGGAGACAGTTTGAGAGCCAGCTCACCCACTGTAATGTAATTTTCACGGATTTAACACATTAAATACTCGTTCATTTTTGGAACCAGAGCTACGAAATCTCTTCCAAATCCGTCAACAAGGCCTGCCGTATGCACTGTAAAAATGTGTGCATGACTATTTTAAAAAAAACGGAGTTTTATGATTACAACTTAGCTCTGGTCCATAGCGTTAGAAGGAGCGTCTCCTTAACGCTATGTTACTTTCCAGTCTGTGCTTCGCCTCGTCAAACAATATGTAATGGAGCCCGGGGTATTTAATTTTGTTATTCATATGGATAAGGCAAGGCTAGTGATGTTAACACCACTGTTCTAATTATTAATTATAACGTTATATATATGGCTAACTAGCCTTGTTGGTACAAGCCTGACCGTCTTGATCCAAGGCTATGGCTAATGTTAACCAAGCCAGACTCACCTAAAGTATAATATTAACGTCAACGTTTACACAGGCTATTTTTTCATTCACTACCATGTTTAAAGGAAGAAGGTATCATGCCTCATATTGCACTTTGATTTAACAATTGAGTATTGAATATTTTATATATTTTAAGATTTTACTTAAACATTGGACATCTTGAATGTTGTTTTCATTTAAGACCATGGGCAAAAGTTCCTTGCTTTAAGTGTTTTACAGAATAAATGGAAAGCAAAGATATACTTGTCTCCCTTTTTTTTTTTTGCTGATCCGAAAAATTATCCGATCCGTGACTCAAAACCGTGATACGATCCGAACCGTGAGTTTTGTGATCCGTTGCACCCCTAAGAAGCTGTATGTTAGATTTTTTTATATTTGCCAGTGGAATTTAAAAGTTTTTTTTTAAAGCCATTTCGCAATAGGGGGGCCCCAGCCAGAGGCTACGACTATTTGGGGGTCCTTGGCATGGAAAAGTTTGGGAACCCCTGGCTTAGAAGCTGAGATATTGGTAGATATAGGTTTTTACATTGCGGCCAACTTGAAAATCCAAGATTTTGCGGCCACCATAATGTATTTGCAGGGAGTGATTCCTATCAAAAATGAAAAGCTATGGCTATGGGCAGCATTTGGGGGAAATATGGTGCTTTTGTCCGGAATGTCCACATTAATTTGCTAAGCTGCCTGACTAAACTGAATGTTATGGGAAACAAAAACATCAGAAATATTATATGCTTACACGCTTAACTATAAGGCTGGTTTTTAAATGTTTTTTTTTTTTTGCCTGTGGCTGATTTTTTTTAGGACACCCCTCTGGTAAAAAAAATCCGCCACAGGCAAAAAAAAAAAAAAAAAAACCTTTAAAAAGCAGCCTTATAGCATATAATATTTCTGTTGTTTTTGTTTACCTCCCTGGTAAAAAATAAAATAAATCAGGCGCCTATGCTTGATAGGTTGTTAGGTAACCGTGCGTTCGATAATGTAGGCTACTGTGCACTGCATAATGACATATAAGACATTGCAGTCACCTTCACATACGTTTTAACATTAAATGGCTCAAGCTAGAGTTTGATATTATTTCACAAATCTATTAAATGTTCCAATACTTGTCTATTTAGTGGTCATTACGTTATTACATTATTCATGTTTTTAGCTTACTAACTTTATAGCTCCACTATCAGCAGCAGTAGTTGCACAGACAGCAGCAAGTGTTTTGGTACTCTGACTTGGCTTCCCAATAAAAGTGCGGGAATAACATGCTTGTTATTCTTTTAAAGTTAAATTTATTGTGTCTCTTTTTAGATAGAGCTAAACAGTAGGCCTAGCTATAACAGTAATTTAGCAAACAGCTGACATCTGTTACGGATAGCCAAAGCTAAAGGAGATTAACGTTGCATTGCTAGGCCATTGAAAACAGTTGAAATAGATTTTATTTTATGTCAGTTGGCTACCATTGTGTAACGAGTTTTTTTTCAGTTCATACAAATTTTGGTGTTAATAGCTACCATGTCACGTTGATGTTAACTAGCTTTTTACCTTGGAGCAAACATAATGTTAGATGTGCTTTGTAATCTCCGAGGGGTTCAATTGTGAATGAGGTCACCCACATAGTTTTATCCACAGCCTACACTTTTTTTTGTTCGATTTTAATTTTGGAAATGGGGGGAAAATGACATCCTCCTCCAAACTCTTTGTATCAGGAGTGTCCGTTTTGCAGGTTCTCCAATCTCACCGTTTGACCAGAGATTGTATAATAAATCTCTCTATGGGCTTTGGTTTGACCATGATGACAAGCAAGCCTACAGCTAGGAAAGCTTGACGGAGGTAAACTGCCTAGTAGCGGTTGCTAGGCTATGATTGGACTATTGCCGCTTGGAGGAGGGGTTTAGCTTAGGTAACAGGCTTGATTTTCAATTTCTTTTCTTCACCCGTTACCTGGGATTTTCTCTCTCGTTTGCACTCTTTGATTTAGAGCGTGAGGTTCTTCTGTTATTTATACTCGCTATTTTCGAGTCTCGCCTCCTTTTGAGGTAGAATTCATTTGCCTTGTGCTAGGGAAGTTTGCAAAAGCTATCAGAGGGCATTTATAGGCTTTCGATGGCAGTCAATCCTCTCCCAGTAGCACAAGCACAAACTCCCCCCGTACCAACGCCACATATTAAGGAGCCCAAACTCAAATTAACACCATGTTATGGTGGGGAACCGTGGAAATGCCGTCCATTTTTAACACAGTGTCTTATTGCTTTTCAAGCACAACCCTCCCGCTTTACTACACCAGAATCCCGCGTAGCATTTATTTTGTCCCTCCTGTGTGATCAGGCTCTCGTCTGGGCTGACCCTCTGATTCGGTCCAATGCCCCTGTAATTCATGATTCAATTCTGAAATGCAGCTGGTTTTTGATCACAAGATCTCAGGCGAGGAGGCAGCCAGGAGATTGATCAGCTTGCGCCAGGGTACTGACACTGAAGCGGCTTTCGCTATCACTTTTCTAGCATTAGCTGGGGAGACAGGTTGGCCTGACGGTCCGCTAAAATTTTTATTTTTACAAGCGTTGTCCAACCCCATTAAGAACGCGTTAGCTATGCTCGAGCCACCCGCTACATTCAGTGATCTGATCACCACGGCTATACACCTTGACAACTGGATCAGAGAGCGTGAACGTGAGCTTAGAAATCACTCGGTCCGTTTTAAATCCGCCTTGTCAGTAGGTATTCCAACCAGTCTCTCCACCTATTCTCCTACTGATCAGAACGAGCGGAGGGAGGGACTGTTCGCTTCCTCATTTCGCCTACAGTGATGCAGACAGCAAAAAGAAGAACAAACTATTTTCATATTATTCTGGACTGCAAAGTTTTGCTGTGTTCACATGGATTTTGAACTTAATTTCACCGTTCATCTCAGAACGAAGGGTAATCTCCAAGCAAAATCAACTTTTTTTAACGTTGATGAAGCTGCGACATGGACTTAACAATTTAGACCTCGGTTTCCGGTTTGGAGTGTCCTCTGCATGCGTCTCAAATGTCATTAATGAAAATATATCTGTCCTTGCCAAACGTCTCAGTTTTTTGATCTCCTGGCCATCTGCAGAGGTTTTTCGAAAAAAACATGCCACAGAAGTTCAAGAAGAGGTTTAAAAGATGTGTGGTCATCATTGACTGTACCGAGTTTTTAATTGACCGGCCATTCAATCTCCGGGCTAGGGCCCAGACCTGGTCAAATTACAAACACCACAACACACTCAAGGCTCTAACAGGTATCACACCCTATGGCTCAATATCATTTGTTTCCAAAATGTGGGGAGGAAGGATATCGGACAAAGAGATTACTGCACAGTCTGACTTGTACACTAACATCAATCCCGGTGATCAGGTTATGGCAGACAGGGGTTTTTTGATTGCCGAAGAACTGGCTAGACGTGGTGCGACACTGGTCATGCCTCCGTTTCGCAAGGCGAGAAAGCAGCTACCTGGGCATGACGTTGAGAGGGCCCGCCAGCTCTCAGCGTTGCGTATTCATGTGGAGCGAGCCATTGAACGTATCAAAATCTTTTGTTTCATGTGAATTCTCAAATACACACTGCCTCTCACCCTTGTTCCTCTCTCCAGTGACATTTTGACTGTGTGCTGTGCCTTAAGTAATGTCAGACCTAAACTTATAACATGAAACTGTAAATAAGCTAAAGTGTCACTAGATTACAATCAGAAAAAAAACATAATAGTAACCTATGTCGTTATAATTAAGACTCCACAATTGCTTACAGAGCATCGTTAACAATGACACAAACTTCAGTGACAACAAAGAATACATTTTTTTAGAACATCCAATAAAAAAAATTATTAGGTATTTTGGTACCTATTTGTGCACCATGAAGTGTTGTTGGTCTTTTTTTTTTCCAGTATTACACTATTTACAGTATTTTGTACAGAAGAGAGAGTGCTAGAGGGCCAGTGCCTAATTCACCTGTATGCCAAGCCCTGCATTATCTACATCTGTCACATAGCCACTGCTGTTTCTTTCTCTTGATACCCACACAACTGTAATGGTACAGTTTAACACTGCAGTTCTCATTGGAACAGAGTATGGTCCTTCCAAACTTGGGTCTGCTGCAAGTGCAAATGACCACAGCATCATCTTGGTCATTCAAAGTTGTTTCTATTTTCTTCTTCAGCAGTTCTGGGATGAGATGTGTTTCAACAAATATTTTAGTTTGGTGCAACAAATGGGCAATGCGATCTTCATCTTGTGACACATTCATTATGACAAGGCCAGGCTCTGTCCAAATAACAAAGTTGCACTGTGTACAGTTGGTGACAAGCATTTGTGTTTGCACCTGATTGTAGTACTGGTGTGACTTCTTCAGACCACCATGGGCATCCAAGAAAAACTTGCAGTGCTTCTCCGTGACAGTCACAGGTTGACATCCCATCAGGTGACGCAGCAAGAAATGGGTAAGGCTGGTAGATGACAAGGCCTGTGCGTTTCATAACAAAATTGGTGTGCAATGTTGTCATGTGCCTGTAAAAATCATCCCTTGCAGTGTCTTCATGCTCAGTACCCTATTTTACCGAGGGAATGTGGGAGATGCTCTTAGTGTCATACTGCATGATGGTCCTTACAGCTGAAGCACCATCTGCCTTACAGTTGACTACTTGGTGGATGTTGCTGGCAGTCACTCTTCCTCTCATCTGGGCACTCCAAAGGTGTGATTGGGACTGAGCAACAGTTGCTTTAGACAGATTGTCAATTTGTTGCTTGGTGGGGATGGCGTCATTGACTATATCCTGTGGGTAGCAATTGTCAACATTAATTAGTCTTGCTAGCCTGTATGGGATTTGTGGGTAGTCGACAGCATCCTCTGATTCTGAAGCTGTGTCTGTGTCACTGCTGTCTCTGACTAAAACTGCTGCAGTGGGCAGGATCTCTCTCAGCTCTGCAAAGGCTTGCTGTTGCTCCTGACTGGATAACCCTGGTACTTCTTTTGGTCTCCTTCTTTGTCTGTGGGTCAATGGCTTGCCATGTTTTGGCTGAGACATGTCAAGATTTTCAGCCACATAGCGGTGTTTTGCTTGTCATATTTCTTCCACTGACATTTGATATCAGTACATGACATTTCAGTACTGGCTCCTGTACAGCTTTCAATGGCAAACAGAACAGCAGCAATGTGACTGCAGGCCTCCCCTAAACCTGCTGCACAAGTGCAGTGGGTTGCAACAATACAGCCGTTCTTGTCAACACAAACCCAGGGTTTGTATGGTGTCTCTGATTCGCTGTCCTGGATTCACCATAGCAGCGACAAAAGAAACAGGACTGATTTCTGATACGTCATGCTGTCTGATGTTTTTGACATGACCATTAACATAATAATTGTAAGCATCCAATGACTTATAGGCTTGCAAAGCCTCACCTGTACAGGGGCCTGGAGTGTTAATCAGGTAGTTATAAAGGTCAATATACTGAACAGGGGGCAGTTTCTCAGGATCGGCAGCATACCATCCATCATTCAGATTGTATGGGTCTGGCAATGACAGAATCTGGTCTTCAAACGAGGGCTTTAATTTACTAATATATCTCTTGGAATCATATTTCTCCAACTGAAGAGCATAGGTTGAAAGAGACATATTTCTGGATAGCCTAGTCCTGCCTTTGGGCTCCCTTTCCTCCTAGCAAATTACTTTTCTCTGTCTGCTGTCTTGTTCACTCTGCTCTGCCTCTGTCTGGTCCCTCACTTTCACTGTCAAAAAAAGTGTTTTTTGTTAAATTGGAGACTAACTGGATGGATATGAAACAATCAATATTAAACTGATAAGAACCAATCTTAATGTTATGCTGTATCCAAAGTTTACCTTTCTGCTGCCAACTCCCTGCTTGTGCATTGATCCTCAAAACTGCATCAAAACTGCTCATCTACAATACAATGACAATGTTTTCAATACTGTTGTTTAATTAGTTAAAGTAGCCTAGATGAATAGCTGAAAAGCTACAAACGGTCCATAAAATCGTTCATCATGAAGTTATCAACATGGGAACACCTGTTAAAAACTAGAATAGGATAATCCCAGTGTAGGATCAGTACAAATTAGCGTAATCTATATTACGGGGAGATGGAATATGGGATGATGTAACCAACTTCTTTGGACATTTAAACAGACGGACATTACAGGGATGAACGAACAGGATTGCATATTTGTATTGGTGTATGTATGGTATGTATGTATGGATGTTGCCTGGCTGGTGCAACTGGGTTGTAGCCCACTACGAGTCTGACTGAGGGTGTTTTTTGTTACTGTGCAATCTCTCTCTGATATTTTGATGATGACAGGAAAACAGCGGGAGGTGGGCGTGTGCACGAGTACAGTTTTGACAGGTGCTTGGCACGGTCAATGACAGCTGACACAGAGACGCCCGGATGATCAAACGCGAAGGTGGGGGGATCAGATCACTTACGCAGTGAGGACCAATAAAGGGAGTAAAACAATAAATGCAAAGAAAGAAAAGACAGGAAACTGTTGTATAATAAATCGAACAATCCTATCGCCCTGTCGGGAGGGATCAGGACCATTCAACTACACGTAACTCAAACTTTCTTCCAAATAGACACTACATTCCAGAGTCTGGTATAACGTAATTTATTATAAAAAGATTTGCATGAATATACATACCCAGGCTGATCGGCTAAGCATACATGTTAAAAACACTCTCAATCACACAGTCCAGTCTAAGTCCGTCAATTTCATGCTCACCCACAAGACGTAAAACAGGTCCGTTAATGACAGAAGCAAAACATAACAGCAGCACCATGAAGTTCAGCTGACATCTTATATGTTATTTCGACCCCCCCCCCCTTTTTGGGGGGTTTTCCCATTACCTGGGCGATTCCTTTTTTCCATGGTCTGCAGCGGTCTCTGCCGGTTTTAATTAAGCATTACATATGACCCTTATTTATATGGTAGTTTTGATGAAATGCCATGATTTAATTATATCAGAAACATCCTAGTCACGGTTTGACAATAGTAGTTCAATACATAGTTTTTTATACCAATGTTTGTAAAGATAGAAGATAAATGTTTTCTTTGGATTTAATAAACTATTAGTTCTCAAACTGCACACACACATACATTTCCAAGGCTAGGGTGCTGGACATTCTTCTCGACAATCAGGCCCCAAAGAATGTGTAGGGAGTAATTCATGCTTATCTCTTCAGACGGGCTAGGAACATTTAGTTGCCTGTGTGTGTGTGTGTGTGTATATGTATGTGTGTGTGTGTGTATGTGTGTGTGTGTATGTGAATGGGTCCATTGCCTGCTTTTCGAGATAACTAAAAAAACTCGCCATGGGAAATTAGGGAGTGTTTCTGCTTCTGCTGAGAGCGAGTTTTTCCCTTCAATTTTCCTGCATGTGGGTGTGTGTATATGTCCTTGATTTACAGGTGTCGAAGATGAGATCATACTGTGTGTCTAGCTTGGGACAATTGTTCATTGACCACACTTTGATAAAATAATGAGCTTCTTTTCCGGCGTGAGTGTCTGCCCTTGAATTTGAGGCCTTGAATATGTGCTGTTGTGCACATTTGGGCCGTTTGTGCAATTCGTCCTACCACAGAAAAACATTCATATTAACACTACATTTTCATATAGTTGGTCCTACAGCATAATATTTAATTATATATAAATAATGAATAATCTATATTTTGTGCTAAACAGCCAAACGAAATTCAACCCACTAAAATAGGGCAAACTCAAATAATGAGTAAAACACAAACTAAATCTCCTGAGCTAAATACTGGAGCCAAAACAGGAAACTTAGCAAAACAAAAGAACGCCTTTGGCACAACAGTTCGGGCGGCTGAACAGATGAAAACCAAAATGAAACAAACAAAGAAAAACTGTCTCAGAGAGAACAGCAACGAATAAAATAAATAGCACAGAACGCTAACAGGAGGAATAATACCTATACCTGAAAAGCTCATAGCAAGTCCCTCGTGAACATAAACAGCGTTTAATATCACAAGGTCGCTAGTACCTGGCTATACCTGGCTCAATGCAATGTCGAATGACAAAGAACACCGGGGAAGCGGAAGTGAGGAACTGAAATACCCCGCAGGTAGAAGCACAGGTGAAAACAATAATGAGTGAGGGAAAACAAAACCCCGGAACGGAACGTGGAAAATATCTGATAGATTCTCAATCGGGAAACCAGGACGAGAACCACAACGGAAAATAAACAAAAACCCACGAACCATGACAGACGGAAGTCCTGAGCTATTTATAACCGGCAGGAAACTCAAAACAGGTGTGAGGAATAATAGCCGGGTGAAAACCAAACACCGGAACGGAGGTGGAAAAAATACGAATAACGACTGTAGAAACAACTGAGGTTGCCAATAACCATGACAGTAGAAGGATAAACGTGTGCTGCTGACTGAATATGTTGTAGTTTCTATTGCTTGCTGCTACTCGGCGGCCATGTTGCTGTCCTCTAAACTCGTAGTTTTGACTAATTGAACAAATACATGCTTGTATCTTGTACATTTTGATGTTAGGTAAGCATATACAATGTAATTATATACAATGTGCAAATTCCTCTCCTCTGCTTGACCAATTTTCATTCCAGGCTGAGAGGCTATTATTCCCCCCTTGGATACTTGTCTTTCATTGTGAATGTGTGTTATAATAAATCCCGAACAACAAATAAATGTTTATACATTTCTCAGTGACACAATTATATTCTAGACTATGAGTTAGTTTAGAAGTTATGTTCATGGCCATCTGCTTTGCCTGCTCTTATCAGGTGTAGCCTAATGTTACCATTTAGGCGTTTGCTTTTTCTATGCCATTATTCTTTATTGTTAATGTGCTTTTTATTAATCATGTTCTAAATAAACGACCGGTGAATAGGTAGCACAAGCTTATTAATTTCTCGTCTTGCTTGAAAACTTGTTTGTTCTTAGATTCTACCATTCAGTAAAGCTAAATAATTTAGACCTAAATAAAGTGTATGGTGAGTGATTCCTGTATGTTATTAGGCTTTATGGACTAACTTCAACATAGGGTATGATTCTCACAAATGCCTCAAAAAATCAACATGAAGTCCTGCATATTCAGGGGGGTATTATTAATAAAAAAACTGTTTTAAGTGTGAAGTTTGGCTTGGTCAAAGGCTGCAAAGGACAGGAAATTAAAATTAACACCACCAAGTCAAACTTCAGCTCTCTACACTATCAGGGATTTCCAGTACTCTGTTTTTTTATATCTGACTGCTATACAGTTCTGTTGCTATGCTGCGGTCTACTGTATTTTAAATAACATGTACTCATCACTGGGCAGATTGGTTAAAACCTTCTCTCAAAAAGCCTAATTCATGCTCTTCAAAATAGTAAGTGGCCTACGAGGCTACGACTGCTGCATTAGGCTATAGAGGTCCCACTAGAGTAGACACAGGCTATCGATCTATAATGAACATTTGTACATTAAGGGCAGCACAATAGTATATATACTTCTGTATGTGTTGCTGATTATTTTACACAGAAGACTTTTTTCTATCTATCCAGTATCCACTAGCTACATCGATAAGAATGTATCCCGACTGTGATGTGTAACGTTGTGTCGATTATATTAAGAGAAAGCAACAGAAAAATGGTTACAAACAATACATTTAGCTGTTCAAATTAACAAAAAGTTATTCCGGGGGGGCTAGCCCCCGGACCCCCCTAGACAGTGCAGGGTCCACCCACCACAGTTGAATTGCCCCTCCCCCTGCTTCACACAAACACAATGCGCGAGTGCATCTCTGAGACAGAGGCTGTATCTCCTCACGATTCCGAGGAGATTAGACATGGTTAGTATGTTTGTTAAAGTTAAACCCTCTGGTAGCCTACGCTATAATGGATATATTGCTCAAGCATCAAGCGAGCCAAGCTCTCGACTGTGTTACGATATTAATTTTGCATAAGCTAATGTAACAACTTTGTACAACTTTAGCTAGCAAGCTAGCGGCTATAAACCATTTAAGCTAACCAACTAAGCTAATGTTATATCGCTTGCTAACTTGAGAAGCAAAGCAAAATTAAATATGTACTAGTTTATACAGTAGTAAGACAATACAAACGTTATTCAAGGGAGATCAGCACAATGTAACGCAACCTGTTGTGTTCAGGGCAGGGTTTCCCCATTTCCCTTCAGTGCAGTCTCTCAGTTTTCTCTGGTGTTGCCGCACTCGTTTGGCTTCCATGTCATATAAATTACATAATTTGCCTCGATGTACAGATGTCTAGGCTTTCCGTTTTTGTCTCAATTTGCTAGAAAACTGTGTTTTTTTCTCCCGGGGTAGGATGCCCCCGGACCCCCCTACAGGTGTGGGCTAAGCCTCAAATGTCTTCAGTCCCATAGGCTGTGACTTTGTCTAACAAGTTGTTGACAGAGTGTGGGCCTCTATCTGAAGAGATTATTGATTTTTTGTTTTTTTTGGTATTTCCCACCTGGGAATAATTTCTGTTAGTAGGGCTTTTGCAACTGCGTGTGAGTCTGCTGCTTTTTTTGGAAACACTTCAACCCATTTAAAAAACATAACAATGATTACCAGGCAAAATGCCTTCCCTCTGCATGGTGTTAGGTGTATGTAATCCATCATAAGATGTTCACATGGTTCTGAGGGGGGAGAGTGTGTTGACCGTTGTACGTTGAGACCACGACCGACATTGTTCTGAGCACAAATCAAGCAACGTTTGCAAAAATTGTCAGCAAAAATGGAGAACCACATGTGTCGCATAAGTGGCTGCTACCATCCCTTCTTTTGACACATGGTCTTTACCATGTGTCAATTTAGCATAATATGGAAACAAGTCCTGGGGTAAGCAAAACAGGCCTGTTTTTTGCCATCGTGCTCCTGCATGAACACAGCAGGCATATAACCAGCCTTCTTATCTACTGACAAAGTAAAACATTTATTCATATCAGGCAGCCCAAGCATGGGCGCACTTGCTAGCACACCTTTGAGTTTTCTAAAATCTATGCATGTGCAGTCAGTCCAAGTCACATTGTCTGATGCTGCTAGGGCATGGCCATGGGCCAGGTTCTTCAGAGACTATGTCAGTTCCGCATAATCTGGAATCCACTGCCTGCAGTAGTCGGTCTTGCCCAAAAAAAGGACATTGCTTGTTTCTTAGTCCGTGGTTTTGATAGATCCAGAATCGCTTGGATCTCCCAAAGTTTTACCGTCAGCTGAAATCTCATGACCCAAATACACAACTTTGCTTTGTGCAAGCTGAACCTTATCAGCAGAGACTTTGTGTCCCTGTGAAGCAAAAAATCTGAGCAATAGTAGAGAGTCTGCTTCACATGTGGCCTGATCAGGAGAGCAGACTAAAATGTTGTCTACATACTGCACAAGAGTGCTTCTGTTATTTTGTAATGAGAAACTCTCAGCGCTGCTGAAAATACCACCTGGGGATTCTTCATATCCCTGGGGCATTCGAGACCAAGTGTAGCATTTATTTTGGAATGTAAACGCAAACCAGAACTGAGATTCCTGTTCTACAGGAATGCTAAAAAATGCATTTGCTAGATCGATCACAGAGAAATACTTTGCATTGCCTGGGACTTGAGATAGTGTGGTAGTGCTCTGAATAAAGAGAGAAAAGAAAAGCGCACTTTACTAAATTGTAACTGCTAACAAGTCCTGCGTTGAGAAGCAAAGCAGTCGATAGCAGCACAACTTCCGATACCTTTACCGGCTAGAATGTTACCAGAAAATAACATGGAAGCGGCGAGAAAAGGAGGAAGCGGAGTTTAAATAGTGAGCGGAAATGCAGGACAGGTGAACTCACTAATCACAGAGGCGAAAGCAAAACCCGTAGCGGAACACAGAAAAATCCGATAGATTACAGGTAAAAGAAAAAAGGAATACAAAACGTGGAGATAAGGGAAGGAAGGTGCTGTGATGTTCTGTAATTATGTATGTCTGTTTATATTATTGTTATTACCATCATTGCATTCCCCTCTGTTCGTGGGTTGTCTGAGTCGCATTCGTGTGTTTGTTTACCCTGTCTCGTGTATGCACTGTTTAGGTGACTTCGGGATTTTCCGAGGGTTTCGTGTTATGCTACTTCCTGGTTTCCTTTACGTGTAATTGTATTGATTACTAACTCGCGCTAACAATCACTCGGGTGCTTTATTAGTTAAACGCACTTACTAAACCAATTAACATAAATGTATACTAACAACTAACTGTCTGTCATAGTTAGATACTAACAGATTAACCAGTTTTTCCGCGATCTCTGTAATTCGCGCCAGCTGTTTGTATGTAGACTTCACCTCTCGTGATTACTGAGCACACTCCGCTCCTCTTCGAGCCCGTTGTTTGTTATGCATGTTTCCGAGTCCCTTCCATGTCTTTGTTATGTTTCCGTGATTGTTTCATTGCTACCTCATGTGTTAACCTCACGTAGTTTGTTACCCCTCCCTTTCCTATACGTATATATAGACCCACATATGTGTTTGTTCCTTGTCAGAACGTTGATTCACTTTTCCTGAGCCTGTTATAGTAAAGCCAGAGACTAGCTGATATTCCTGAGACACCCTTTGATTTTGATTCCGATTTAGCCTAGCCCTTATCTGTACTTTAGCCTTTGATTTCCTGGTTTCGACTTTCCTTTGTGTTTAACTACGTTTGATTAGCCTAGCCCTTTTGTACCTTAGCCCTTTGATTTCCGGTTTTGACTTTTTGCTTGTTTTCTGACTTTGATTTTGGATCTCGTTTGGATATTCTTGTTTACCTGGCTTTTGACACTGGACTGGAATAAAACTACGTTTCTGCATTATCCTTGTCTGCATTTGGGTCTCTGAGTCTGGGACATAACAGTACGTTCTGACCAGAGATGGACCCAGCAGACAGCTCCCGGGTGAACTTCGCCCTCGAGCAGCAGGGGACCATGCTTGGTCGCCACCAGACCCAGTTGGATTTGGTTTCGCAGCACCTTCAGAACCTGACCCTCTGCGTGACGGAGCTGACATCATCGCTTCAGGCACTTCCACCTGGCCACGCTCCTCAGCAACCTCCTGCTCCGGTTCCTGCTCCCTCAGCGCCCCCTCCTGTTCCAGTACGGGAGCCTCGTCTACCCCCGCCGGAGAAGTACTCCGGTGAACCTGGCGGTTGTCGTCCCTTCCTTACCCAGTGCCAGCTCATCTTCCAGCTGCAGCCTACTACCTTCCCCACTGAGCTTTCACGGGTAGCTTATATCATCACTCAGCTATCCGGTCGAGCTAAGAAGTGGGGAACGGCGGCCTGGGAGGAGGGGCTTCCATGCATCCAGACCTCCAACATGTTCGCAGACGAGATGAGGAGGGTCTTCGACCGCTCCAAGCATGGGCATGAGGCAGCGAGGGAGATGCTGCGTATGCGCCAGGGGGATCTCTCGGTCTCAGATTTCGCCATCGAGTTCCAGACGTTGGCGACTTCTAGTAGATGGGAGAAGAGGGCGCTGTATGACACCTTCCTCCAGGGACTGGCTGAGCGTGTCAAGGACGAGCTGCTGACTCGTGACCTCCCAGAGAGCCTGGACGATCTCATCGCGCTTGCCATCCGCGTGGACCATCGTCTTCAGGAACGCAGCAAGTTCCGTCAGGCGACTTCCAGTCATGACTCCTCCTGGAGGTTCCACTACAACGCTCCTCCCACCACTATCAAGAAACCGCCTTCCCGAGCACCAGAGACGGAGGCCATGGAGGTGGATCGGACTCGCCTGTCGAGGGAGGAATGGGATCGGAGGATGAAGTCCAGAGCCTGCCTCTACTGTGGTCAACCGGGTCACTTCGTCGCCAAGTGTCCGGTAAAAGGCCAGCACCCATTAGTGACTAGAGGAGCACTAGTGGGTGTTATCCCTATTGAACACTCCTCTAAGAACCGCACCTGCATCCCCGTGACGCTCGAGTGGGCGGATCAGACTAGGAAGACATCTGCCCTTGTTGATTCCGGAGCTGAGGAGAGCTTCTTGGATGCTGGGATGGCGTCCAAATGGGGAGTCCCCATCCTCGTGCTTCCACGCCCACTAGCAGCCAACTCCCTCTGCGGCCAGAAGTTCGCCAGCGTTAACTACATCACCGCCCCACTCAAGCTACTGATCTCTGGCAACCATCGGGAGAAGCTCCAGCTCCACATTATCGATTCTCCTCATTCTCCTATTATCCTTGGACATCCCTGGCTGGTCAAGCACAACCCCACGTTCGAGTGGTCGACGCATGAGATTTTGGGCTGGAGCCCATTCTGTTCGTCTCATTGCCTCCGAGAAGCCCACTCTCCCCTTCCGAGTCCCCTTCCGAGCCCCTCTTCCGAGAAGTGTGATGACCTGTCCAGTATCCCCTCCGAGTACCAGGACCTCAAGGAGGTCTTCAACAAGGCCCGAGCTGTCTCCCTGCCTCCGCACCGGCCCTTCGACTGTGCCATCAACCTACAACCTGGCGCAGTTCCTCCCAGGGGTCGGGTATTCTCTCTTTCCCGACCAGAACATGAGTCCATGGAGAAGTACCTACAAGAGTCCCTGGCAGCGGGCATCATCCGTCCGTCTTCCTCTCCCGCTGGTGCGGGGTTCTTCTTCGTGGGCAAGAAGGATGGATCCTCTTAGGCCCTGCATCGACTACCGTGCCCTCAACAACATCACGATCAAGAACCGCTATCCTCTGCCGCTCATGGCTTCGGCGTTTGAACTCCTCCAGGGGGCATCCATCTTTTCCAAGTTGGATCTTCGTAACGCATACCACCTGGTGCGTATCCGAGAGGGCGATGAATGGAAGACAGCATTCAACACCCCTACTGGCCACTGGGAGTACTTAGTAATGCCCTTTGGCCTAACTAATGCCCCTGCTGTCTTCCAGAAGTTGGTCAATGACGTGCTCGGTGACATGCTCAATCGTTTCGTCTTTGTATATCTGGACGATATACTCATCTTTTCGAAGACCGAGGCCGAGCACGTCACTCACGTCCACCAAGTCCTGAGACGCCTCCTGGAGAATAGACTGTTCGTGAAGGCTGAGAAATGCGAATTCCACTGCACCACCACAACATTCCTAGGGTACATTATCTCTGCCGGGAGTCTGAGTATGGATCCCGAGAAGGTCAAAGCCGTTGTTGAGTGGCCCCATCCAGAGTCCCGGAAGGACCTACAAAGATTCCTAGGATTTGCCAATTTCTATCGGCGCTTCATCCGGAGTTATAGCACCATTGCCGCCCCCCTCACTGCCCTAACTTCCACCAAGACAACATTTTCATGGAACCTTCGAGCCGACAAGGCATTTGATGAGCTGAAGAACCGCTTCACCACGGCACCTATCTTAATCCACCCAGAACCGACAGCCCAGTTTATTGTGGAGGTTGACGCATCCAATATAGGAGCAGGGGCGGTTCTCTCCCAGCGTTCCTCCAAGGACAACAAGGTTCACCCATGTGCCTTTTTGTCACATCGCCTCACACCCACGGAGGCAAACTACGATATCGGCAATCGTGAGCTACTGGCGGTCAAGTTAGCTCTTGAGGAGTGGCGGCATTGGCTGGAGGGAGCACAAGAACCGTTCTTAGTGTGGACGGACCACAAGAACCTAGAGTATCTTCAAACTGCCAAGAGACTTAATTCCCGCCAAGCTCGCTGGGCACTGTTCTTTGCCCGATTTAATTTTATACTCGCCTACCGACCCGGGTCCAAGAACATCAAACCAGACGCTCTGTCCCGTCGATTTATCACTCCAGCCAAGGAGGAGGACCCTGACACCATCCTGCCTACCACTTGCTTCATCAACGCCATCCATCTTGACATTGAAACCACCGTACGCAATGCACTCCACACCGAAGCAGGTCCCAGCAGTTGTCCCGAGAACCGCCTTTACGTACCTGAGTCCGTCCGTTCCGACGTCCTGCACTGGGGTCACTCCTCCAACCTGTCCTGCCACCCCGGGGTCACCAGGACACTCACGTTCATCCAGCGACGGTTCTGGTGGCTCCATATGAAGAAGCAGGTTAAGGACTTTGTCGCTGCCTGCTCAGTCTGTGCCCAGAATAAGGTACCACACTCACACCCTGCAGGATTACTTCAGCCCCTCCCTATTCCTCACCGCCCCTGGTCACATATCGCACTAGATTTCATCACTGGGTTACCCCCTTCTAATAATTACACCACGATCCTCACCACTGTCGATAGATTTTCTAAAGCCGTTCACTTTATTCCCCTCACTAAACTCCCCTCCGCCAAGGAAACGGCATCCATCCTAGTCCAACACATTATTAGATTACACGGCATCCCCACAGATATAGTTTCCGATAGAGGTCCACAGTTCACAGCTAGGTTCTGGAAAGCTTTTTGCACTCTCTTAGGCACCACTGTTAGTCTGTCATCAGGTTTTCACCCCCAGAGTAATGGCCAGACTGAGCGGGCTAATCAGGTTATAGAGACAGTTCTGCGATGCCTGTGTTCGAAAAATCCCACATCGTGGAGTCACCAGTTACCTTGAGCCGAATACGCCATCAATTGCCACACCTCCTCCTCTTCTAAACTGTCCCCTTTTGAGTGCTGTTTAGGCTACCAGCCTCCACTGTTCCCGAGCCAGGAGGAGGAGGTGGGAGTTCCGTCGGCCGAAGCCTTCATCTGGCGCTGCAGTCGCACTTGGAGAACCACCCGCCAGAATCTGCTTCAAGCCAGCGCCAGGATGAAGGTAACGGCCGACCGGCGCCGGTCCAAGGCACCCCAGTATCGGGTGGGGCAACGTGTGTGGCTCACTACTCGGGACATTCCCCTCAAAGTGGACTCTCGCAAGTTGGCTCCTCGATACATAGGACCTTATACCATCATCAAGGTTTTGAGTCCCACAGCCGTGAGACTCAAGCTGCCTTCCACCATGCGTCGGATACATCCGATTTTCCACGTTTCGAGATTGAAACCTGTTGTCACCCACCCCCTTTGTCCCGCCCCTGATGCCCCCCCTCCCCCCCGTCTCATTGATGGAGGCGAGGCTTATACAGTGCGCAAGCTGTTGGACTGCCGTCGTCGGGGTCGTGGCCTCCAGTACTTGGTCGACTGGGAGGGCTACGGCCCAGAGGAAAGAAGTTGGATCCCTACAAGCTTTATTCTTGATAAGACTTTGATAAAGGACTTCCACAAGACTCATCCTGTGCCACCTGTTAAAGCACCAAGAGGTGCTTCTTAGGGGGGGGGGGGGGGGGTACTGTGATGTTCTGTAATTATGTATGTCTGTTTATATTATTGTTATTACCATCATTGCATTCCCCTCTGTTCGTGGGTTGTCTGAGTCGCATTCTTGTGTTTGTTTACCCTGTCTCGTGTATGCACTGTTTAGGTGACTTCGGGATTTTCCGAGGGTTTCGTGTTATGCTACTTCCTGGTTTCCTTTATGTGTAATTGTATTGATTACTAACTCGCGCTAACAATCACTCGGGTGCTTTATTAGTTAAACGCACTTACTAAACCAATTAACATAAATGTATACTAACAACTAACTGTCTGTCATAGTTAGATACTAACAGATTAACCAGTTTTTCCGCGATCTCTGTAATTCGCGCCAGCTGTTTGTATGTAGACTTCACCTCTCGTGATTACTGAGCACACTCCGCTCCTCTTCGAGCCCGTTGTTTGTTATGCATGTTTCCGAGTCCCTTCCATGTCTTTGTTATGTTTCCGTGATTGTTTCATTGCTACCTCATGTGTTAACCTCACGTAGTTTGTTACCCCTCCCTTTCCTATACGTATATATAGACCCACATATGTGTTTGTTCCTTGTCAGAACGTTGATTCACTTTTCCTGAGCCTGTTATAGTAAAGCCAGAGACTAGCTGATATTCCTGAGACACCCTTTGATTTTGATTCCGATTTAGCCTAGCCCTTATGTGTACTTTAGCCTTTGATTTCCTGGTTTCGACTTTCCTTTGTGTTTAACTACGTTTGATTAGCCTAGCCCTTTTGTACCTTAGCCCTTTGATTTCCGGTTTTGACTTTTTGCTTGTTTTCTGACTTTGATTTTGGATCTCGTTTGGATATTCTTGTTTACCTGGCTTTTGACACTGGACTGGAATAAAACTACGTTTCTGCATTATCCTTGTCTGCATTTGGGTCTCTGAGTCTGGGACATAACAGGTGCGATCCATGACGCATATCGGCCATATCCAAGCAGTTGCTAAGGAGGAAAGGTGTTTCTGGATGTGTCCGTGATAGAATGTGGTACAGATGTGAGACAGAGAGAAACATGCTATGTGGGGGTGGTTTTTGCATCTGTATGTCATTTACTATAGTTTAGTTAGTATTAGCACAACTAATATTTTTTATATCACAACCTACAATTTCTTTAGGAATTGTTAATCTAGCAGCTTGGTACAGGGCAGGCTGGATACCCGTATTGACAGACCATCAGTTGTCCATAGCGATCTGGCTCTCCCGGTAGCCTACTTAGCCTACGTTACCTTGCTGAAACAAGAATATTTATTTGGTCTCTTGCCTTCGGTCTTCGCCTTGCAATGAAAGCCGTCCAGGTGGGGTATTAGCGGCAGGCAAAATTCAGGTGTTGGAATCAGAATAAGCTAAATAAGCTAATGCTACAGGTCAACGATTTGTAATGCGCTATATGGGGTTGGCGGCAGGTAGGCTACAATTCAGTAGTTGGAATCAATAAGCTAAAGAAGCCGATGCCCCAGCTCACCGGTTTTAATATAAATGTATTATAAAAATGTATTCTTTTGACGTGAGAAATGTTGCACAAGCACTCATACATTTTTTATATTATGTCAAAAACTTAGCTACAATGCATAAATGTCATAAAAATCAGTTTTCACAATAGGTTAATACTAGCATTGCTAGTCATTTGCCTGATTGCTAACTACCGAGTGAATTTTACGGTTTTAAAATCATAATATGTAATTATTTGAGTCCTACGATATTATAGAAATGTTGTGACTGGTCTCCTAAGTCAGTAACTTTTAAATGTTTGAGAATAGGGTTTAAGAACATTATGAAAACCATGTCTAATTTATGTCACAAGAAAAAAAACGATAGTAATCCAGTAAATGCAGCTATAGTTTCTGACGAGAACATCAACACCATCACAAAGCATCAAATGCTGTCACGTAACGTTATGTTGTCTAAGTTACACAAAACATATTTGTAAGCACTGTTGCAATTTTTGCCTAGGTTTTAGCTAAATGCTCATCTACTAATCACTCCATTCAACATTATTCAACAAATTCAGATTTATGTCTTAATAACATCAGCACAACAAAACATGACAAAGGCATAAGGCTTCTGTGGTTAAGCTACCAGGAAAAACAAACCTTTCACTCTGCATGAAAATGCCAAGCCACATTGCTACAGCAAGTAAACTATCTGCTATACTTGATTGGGTTATAATCTCAAGTTCATGTGAGTCAACTAAGTTAAATTAAGTTATTATTAGCCAAAGTTTAATTAACATTGCCTTATGCTAGCTGCATGCTAGGTTGGCTAGATGAATAGATCGCTGAATTCAGCACACGACATGTGGTTTGGAAACATTGATTTCCAAAATGGTGAGATCTGTAATCGGAATCAGAGTTTGTTGAATAAAGTTGAGAAATCAGTAGATGAGCATTTGGTTAAAACCTAGGCAAAAATTGTGTTAACCCATATTTTTCTACAGTCTATTAATCAAACACAACTACAACTGTGTCCGAATAGTCCAAATCAGCACACTTACCTACTATTTGAGTATGCCAGTTGTGTATACTTTTTAAAAAAGCTGTTAAATTAGGCTAGCCTTACCTACGCAGCCAAATGGAGTGTTCTCAATATCCCCAGATGATATAGCCAAAGAGTGTAAAGGAAATTGAGTAGTCACTTGATCAGATGGTTGATTGTCTGCTTCCCAAACGAAGAGCCAAAGCCTTCATCTGAAGAACTGAGTATTATTACTGCGAGTGTTTCATATTAAACAGGTGAGAAAATCTCACCAATTACCACAGTGGTGCCCCCAGAAATCTTTCATCGGGGTGGCCAGATGGGGCCACTGAAAATCTTGGGGTGGCACACCAAAACAAAAAGCCATAACTGAATTTCAGGAATTCTATTGTAGTATAGCAAAGCAGTTGTTTTTATAGTTGTTGTAGTATATAGACTAGTTGAAAACTATGTCAATATGAGAGTTAAGGAATCGCATACTGATATACTTTGGTTTCTTATTTTACAGTTAATGTTACTAATTATCTGATGTGCACATTTACTGGGAACAAACCTACTCGAGTTTAAAAACACCACAGAGAGGCCTCCACTTCTTTTCAATACAGCTTTATTTGGCTGTTGCTGTCTTTTTGTAAATGAAAATATTATATTATATATGTCCAAAAATGAAAAACAAAACAAAAAAGCATAATCATGGACAACAATATACATTTTATTATAACCTACTCATATCTCTGCTTTATTAGAATACATTCTTCTCAGCCCATTTCGTCCACAGTTATCATAGGCTACGCTATGTGTAGCCTACGGTTTTCCGCATTGTTATGGTTTTGAAAGCTCCGCGCTATGATGGCTATGATGCAACTTTGGCAAAAACTGGTATGCAGTAACAGCATAGTCTTTTTATTTTATTTTTTTTTAAAGAGGGAATTTCCCGATATAATTGCTGACTTGTAGCGAAAGTTCCACCGTGGTGATAGATGTACTTTAACATCTGTCCGAGAATGTAAACAAGTCGTCCATTTTCATGGTAAGAAGAAATTTTATGACAACTTTGCCTCTATTTCGCTAGCTTAGCCTACTTGAACAGTTACAACCTGCCTGAGAAGAGTAGCCTACCCATTGAAAGCTGATAGCTTTTTCTTTGTCTCACCGTTGTTTGGAATCTACACGCATACAACGATGAAAAATTACCGTTCTTTGGATGCCCGCAACTTTTTTGTTAGTGGATGATAATATTTAGCACTTGCAAATATAATACTGTAACGTCATAGCACTCCGATTTATCCACATTCCACTACAAACCATTTGCATATGGTCAAAATGTTTTTGCGTTTCTTACAGCAATATTAGTTAGAACATAAATATAAATATAAATTGACAATTGGATAACTTATTTGACTTAAGCTACCTGTGAAACAATGCCTGCTGCACACATAAGCATGTGGAGTTACAGGGTCCCTTTTCTTCCCGCCGAAGCCTCACGTCTTATTGCTCGGATCCACTTTTCTCATCTTATGGGCTCCGTTTTGCGGTTCGAAATCTTATAAAACCGCAATTCTGGGTTTTTTACCTTGTTTGTAGTGCATCCCATCTAACAACAACTTTTAGGCATTTTTATGCTGTTAACGGATCGAAATGAGGAGGCACCGGCATATCAAGAGTGGGATGTGTTTTCCCCCCGGGATGGGCGGGGCCTATTTGCGCTCTATTTCCTGGCAGCGCACTGTGCAGCAGCAGCGCAGTGACCGACGGTTAAAAGCGGCTGGCTGGCTATGCATTTGTTATTTTCTTTCACGTGCATGAACTATTATGAGAAATATAATAATTGATTTAAATGAATAATACCTAATGTAAAATATCAGATACAAGCATATTGTACATATGCGACTCGCGGGGGGGGCACCAGCGATTTTATCAGGGTGACCGTGGCCTCCTGTATATACTACTAGCTTGAGAATGGTTAAGTTACATGACCTGAATATGCACCGGGTAACGTTAACGTATAACAGCTCGTTTGTTATGAGGAGCTAATGTTAGCTAATGTTTTGTAGCTGTAGCAAGGCTACATTAAAAAACAAAACAGTTTTGCGGATGCCGGACATCGACTGCCGTCGGTCCGCCATCTTTAGGGCTGGCAACAAATGAGTCGCATCTCACCTGAAACCAGCGGTCGTGGGCCAACGTTTCAATAGTTAGAATAACAACCACAATAGCTTAAATCCAGTAACTTTCCTTTTGGAACTATAATGTTTCTAACCAAGACAATATGAGAAATTTAAATCTGTTGAAATATAAGTTCTGAAAAGGATATATGTTTTGTGATTATGATTGAATGTGCCTTGGAAAACTGGGTCATTTGGTTAGTACTAGCTATCTTACATATAGTTAAATTGGGAACATCTACCCCCCCGCCTACACACACACACACTAGTGTAATGTGGAACTTTCAAATTTCTATTTATAGAATATAATAACTTTTATTTTCCTGTTAGGGAACTTCAGCTGCAGCCACCAGCAACAACAAAAAATACATAGACAGTGGAGCAGACCCACAACATGCAAACAAGCATATCAAATAAAAACATTCAATAAAATCATTGCATTAATCAAACTAATTTGTGATGATCTCACTCCCGTCCTGTTGTTAAACGTGTTTTCCATCCGTTTCACCGATTCCCTGTGTGTCGTGCATTCTGCACGCTTCGCTCCGTTAACCACATTCACACGCAGGTGCTAATTGACACCAATTAAAGTGGGTATTTAGTCACCTGGTGTTCTCAGTTCGTTAATGCTCATTGTCTGAAACCTCTGGTCGTGTCTTAATGTCCTAGTGTCAAGTAAAGTTATGGAATCTAAAGTCTGGTTATGTGCGGGCGTTTACTCGCCTTGCTACTTTGTCTAAAGTCGAAGTCCGCTCGTTTCAGGAACAGCACTTCCAGCTGTTCATTGCCTGTCTCAACATGCTAACCTTGTCTGCTTCAATCTGCCTACCTACAGCCATTGCTATCCCTGCCTGTGTCGCAGCTACTGCTGAGGTGCTGTCTACACCAACTACCCTGCTGTCGCTTCTGTGGTCTGCCTGGATTCCGCTCCATTGTTCCGCTACTAGACGGCTAACCCCGTAACCGAACTGTCTGTGTTCTTCCTATGCTTCAGGAGTTTGGTCGAAGCATAATTTATTGGCTGCCTAGCGCTCCCACTCCGTCTGTCTGCCTGTCAAAGTCCAGTTCCGGCTTGGAACCGTTGCTGTCCGAGTCTAAAGTCCAGTTCCGGTTTGGAACCAGTACTACCTGTGTCTAAAGTCCAGTTCCGGTCTGGAACAATAACTACCTGTCTTCTTCCCTACTTCAGGAAGTCTCCCTGGTCAAGCAATAAATATCCGATTATTGAGTTGTGTGCGTTTGAGTCCAGTCCATTTCCGGGGTCGTAACAGAACGAACTGGTCACTATGGACTCAGCCGACTTGAATCAGGTCCATCACGCCCTCGCCTGCTGTCTGCAAGCAACTGGGCCGTCACCTGGATGACGTCCAAGAGACTCTGAAAAATCTCGCGGACCATGTGTGTGTTGCGGTTCCCCGCCACCCATCTGACGTTGTACATACAGCCAGAGCTCCTGTTCACCCCGCATTATCTTCTCCTTCCCTTCCCTGGTGGCCTTTTGAAGATTGCCTGCAGTTGTGGATCAGTCCCGACATCTTAAACTCTGGTGAAGAACGATGGTAAACTTTGTAGCTGCAGATCCAACGGACATTCCCGAGCATATGTTACGAATGCATCTCCATGGAGATGACCACAAACAAAATGATCTCAACTAGACAATTCGTCAATATTATCAAAACGAGCAGCAGGAGTGCCCTTAACAATCTCCAGCCCGCTTCCCCGTCCCACAACAGACACACAGCACATGAACAAAACAAAAGACAAAAGCACGACACAACAAAATACATTGAAATTAACAAAAACGAGAGACAGCTGGACTACATGTTGCCATTACAGCGTCACGTGAAGTCACCATTATATTATATTATATTATAATTATAAATTATATCTAATCCAATCCATTTTGCCCTTCAAACCCTGCACACAATTTATATCATCTAGACTTTTTCCACCAGAGGTGGAGGTAAATGTGTTTCACAGCTCCTCTATTTTCCATTGTAACACCTCACAATTCTAAATTGTTCTCCCTGGTGCAATAGAATGTTGTCGAAGTAACACATTCCACTAATTGACATCACAATGCCTTCCTCAACAATGACCCAACAATACTATCCAAGATGCTTTGACATTACCTTTGTGTGCATTCATCACAATTAATTACTTCTTTGTATCACTTCTAGGTTCTTCAGACTTACCACAAAATAGGCTACATCACCATATTTTAACACTTTCACCTTCACTAGATCCCTT
Source organism: Ilyophis sp. 1 JC-2022 (assembly GCA_022702515.1). NCBI lineage: Eukaryota > Metazoa > Chordata > Actinopteri > Anguilliformes > Synaphobranchidae > Ilyophis > Ilyophis sp. 1 JC-2022. The sequence goes on along the minus strand of CM040403.1, from coordinate 70,494,806 downwards.
TATACTGCATTACCAGTTCATACCATTTCCACCTTTTATTTTCCACCTCACACTATACCATATTACCATCTTTCTATGCCATTTCCAGCTATTGATAACACTGTGAATTAACCACACCTACAATTTCTTTAGGAATTGTTAATCTAGTTCCAATTTACTGTGCACTGATATGTGTTAGATGAATGTAAACATTTTTGAAGTCATTCTGAACAGGAACATTTAAAAAAAATACAAAAACTACAGAAAAAATGTGATCCCACAGCAAATGATTACAAACTGTAGAGTACAGGAAAAAGTGATGTTTTATTGAGGTACAAGAATTAATGATTAGGCTACATATTTAGGTGTGTGTAATTTCATGACATGTATTGGATAGGGTTTTGAACTCATAGATATCTACCCTATACTGAATAAAAAATAGAAATTCCCACTTGAAAATGATACAAAAGTCAGTTTTATGATCCAAAACAGTTGATTTGTAGTTAAATATATAATTATTTTATGAGCATTTATTTAGAGCAGTGAACAATTTAGCCATTTGGGTAGATTTGGAAATACTAATAGACTACAAGGTACACTATATTTTGCACTACTAATACTTCAGTACTGCTTATCATCCTCAGATTTTTCACACTAGTGGACACGGAATTTATGACCCAGGAAATGTATAGATTTACCTGTTTCACATATTTCATTGAAAACTAAAGAAAAACATTTTTCCAAAAAAGAATATTCGTATTGTAAATGGTCCAACTATCTTGTTTCATTTAAGCCATTTGCCAGGTTTCTGTGATGCTCACACCTGGGGAGTGGAAAAATGCCTTCAGAAAGCCACGTAAGCGAGTTTCCATACAGAAATTCAGATGTATAATATAACGTGTGCTGTGAGAATCTGATGGACACCATATGTATGCAATGTTTGGAGTTTGATATGGCGACACCGTGACAGAAAGGCAGAGTGAATTAGCTTAATCGAGGAGAAGAGTTAGTAGTGGAGGAAAGGAGGGTGCATTTTTCAAGTATTGGGATGTACCCCTGGCTTTCATCAGGCTTGAATTAGCTTGATTAACTCTTGAGCTGCAATCTAGCTTTGTGAAACGGAATTTATCCATGCTGTCTAACCTGGTTAATTGAAGCTCACCCCCCAATTCCCTTAGATATCCATTCAAATGCAGAGAACTTATAGTATCGCTTGTAACAGTACCTGGAAATAAGATATCGAGAGTCTTTTGATGTTGATGGGTCACAGACTTCAGGAAGTAACAGCATGCAAAGGATATGTGACCAAATATTAAATATGATATTTTAAAAATATGTTAAAACAAAGGGTATGAATGCTTATGAAAATGAAAGATTTCAGTTTTCGATTTTTAATACATTTGCAAAAATGTCTAAAAACATGTTTTCACTTTGTAGTTATGGATTATTGATTGATGAGAAAAAACTTGAAAGGGTCTAAAAACTTTCCATATGCACTGTAATTCCCCCGAGGCTAACTTGCTGTAAATTAACCGCCAAAATCCACTCAAATAAGGTTTAACAACAGCTTCACAAGTGTCATTGTTGGACACTTGTTCACTTTGTCATTATGGGCTATTTTGTGTAGAATTCTGAGACAAAAAATGAACTCAATCTATTGTAGAATATGTCTGCAATGTAATAAATGTGGAGAAGGTGAAAGGGGTATTCAGACTTTCCGGCTTGACTGTATGTGCCCAGAAATTTAAACATATGGCGGAAATTGAAACATACATAGTCATGTTCGGACTGTGGGGTTTCGTCACTGTAGTTTCAGTTTCAGATCTCTATATTAAAACAGTGGTTTTTAGTGAATTTTTAATTTAAAGAAATTATTTCGCCCTATAGCGGCATCCTGTGGGTTAATCTGACCAAAACGCTGGGGCTGTCCTAAGGATTGGTTTATAAATGGGCTTGCCAAATTTCATCACATTTCATTAAACTGTCTTGGATTTATGAGTTTTTTTAGTAAAATGCCACACCCACATACTAATTTATTGTCTTGCTGCGGGCACATTTTTATGTAGCAGCTTAGTTTATATAAGTATTTTAGATATTCAAGAGTAGATGCTAAATTCCAAATTTCGTGAAAATCAGTCAATGCGTCTCGGAGTTTTAAAACAAATTCAAAATGGTGGAAACCCAGACTTTTTCAGGGTAAGGAACATTTTTTTCTATGAAAGGACAGCAATCTAGCGAAACAAGAATTTTCTTTCTAGGTCAAAGGCTTCAGGAGTTATGGCATGTTAAATCTTGTGATTTCAACCATTTGCTGTAGCGCCACTGTAGGCATACTGATATTTGTTAGAATGTTGTATAGCTACCTGGCACCGATATTAGGACCAATATATAGAATCTTCTGAAATTTTGAATAGTCTTAAAACACTTAAAATGCTACTCCTCCTAGAAGTTGACTAATTTGCACAAAATTTGGTAGGTTGACTCATCTCATATGCCTTCATATGGACATTACGTTTCGAAGGCCTACGTCAAAAAATTGCAGAATGACGATCCAATTAATTGATTTATTCAATTAATTTCTCACATAAATGCTAATAATTCTAAAACAGTTTGGCAAAGTTATGAAACTTGGTGGGATGATTGAGAGTTAGGTCAAGACTCAAAATTATCTCAATTAAGCCACATGGTGGTGCTATAGAGATCCAATTACTGTTCTCTTGCAGAGAGTTCATCCATGCAACAATTACAAAAGCCCTGATTACAAACATAGATATGTGCTTTTTTGGTCAGCTCTGTCTTGAATTGTCCACCATTCTAATACTCATCTATTGATGCAATAAAGTCTCTATGCTTGACAGCTGCTAGCTCCCCGGGAATTGCTGCTCACAGCTATATTTTAAGGTGAAAGGGGAGAAAATAAATTTTTTAAAATTTGAAAACAAAGCCCATCTGATTCCAGGACCCTGTTTTGCTAGGATTCAGTAATACCAGCAGAGCTTAGTGGAAGCATATTTTTGCAAATGTACAGCAGAGAAAAATTGCATTGCCGCTTCACCAAGACACTTATTCAGCTTGCCTTTACCTGACCAAAAATAAACTAGAACACTAATTCAGTTTTTCTGGCTAATGTGTACACTCAGACATATGTGTGCTGTTTCTGTCTATCTCTATCACACTGACTGTGTGACCCTTTCCTCTCTATTCTGCAGTGTGCTGGAGTTGGCCAACAGGAAGATGGTTTCACCAGCATCATCACCTAGAGAAACCCGCTGTTTGGCCCTCTTCCCCAAGCGGCTGTGGGAGAGATCCTTGGTTTGCGCTGCAGGGTGTGGGATGTATTAATGTCATGATCTCCACAATGGCCCTTATTTAAATTAAATGCACTAGAAGTGTTTCCATTACTCCACTGATACTTTTCTCCTGGCTTCGCCTCTGTAATGATCACACCTATTTCCTGGCTCTGTCTCTGTAATGACCACACCTCTTTCCTAGTTCCTATTTAATGCAAATAAATAGGCTATAAATGATGTAAACAAACAAATAAGTAAAAAACACAGCAAACAGAAACACTTCAGATATATCAACAGCAGGCCAAACGAAAGATGAATTATATTAGCAACGTAAGTGTGTTTTAGCCTACTTGTGACCAGCGAACCTCGTCACATTAGGCTACTCACTACTGTTTTTCCTCAGATCGCATTCTTCTCATATTACAGGCTACGTGAGGAACACGAGTTTGTTGATGTTGCTCGGGAGAAGTGAGCTCCGCGTTTTGCTGACAATGAAGCTGGCCTTTCAAAAGATGCGCTGAATGATAGGCGAATTGTTGCTTGCAGAGTTTACATTGAACTTTTGGGGTCATCCTTTAGATGCTCGAAATGCTCACATAGCTACTTTTGATTTTCTCTCAGACATTATATACAACTGATCTATTCCTTAATTAATAGACACCAATTGTTCGTTACAAGGTGCACGTCCGGAATGAATAGTTCCACTCTCGCATTTTTTCACACGGCGACAATTCGTACGGAAGCCCTGAAGCGCAAGGTGAAAAAAAATTTTTTTAAGAGCTAGCGCGTTAATACGAGATAGTAAGTCGTTATTTCGAGATAGTAAGTCGTTAATACGAGTTATTATCTCGTTAATACGAGATAGTAAGTCGTTATTTCGAGATAGTAAGTCGTTAATACGAGTTATTATCTCGTTAATTCGAGATAGTAAGACGTTTATATGAGTTATTACGTCCTTTGTTCGAGATATTATCGCGTTTATACGGCTCGTTTATACGAGTTATTAACGCGTCTGTACGGCACGTTTTTACGAGATATGAACTCTGATTTCAATGTGTATTTTGAGTGCAATTAAAGCTGTTTTTGAGTCCTTACGTGCTTCATTTTGACATGGGGGGACGAGGGGCTGTATATTATTTTCATATTTGTAACACTTAAAATATAGGCTAATGTTACTGAAAACACATGTGTTAACTCTAGCTACATTGTGTATTGAACAAATGATGCATCTATCAGGTTTAGAGATAATTAGCTGCCAATCGATGGTGTTTATTAGGCTGTTTTATTTGAGATTAAATGCATAAACTGATATTTTACAGTGCAATTGTAATAGAAGAGATGTTCTCATTCTCGTCAGGAGAGGGCAGTATGGTCACGCATTGATTCGTTTCTTTCTGGGTGCGGGGATTTTGGAAGACCAAATGTGACACAATAAAATGAATAAATAAGAAATTAAATAGAAATACATATTTCCTAGCCTACAGGAGTTGTCAACATGTAGTAATTGCTTGTTGGCGTACAGTAGGCATGAATTAATAAAAAATTTCAGATAACGAGCCACCGTGGTATAGGGTAAGCGTAATTGACGGGGTAATAATGAACCCAAACCCATATTCCAGGACATCGCATTCTGCAGAAATAGCCCAGCTATTATTACAAAATGAGTATTCCACTTAGATACCTTCACACGTTTAGATACCTTAGCTTTTCTTAACAACTCGTAGCCTACGTATGCAATTTTACGGGGGTTAGCCTAGCTACTCGTAGCAGGGGAAAAATAGCTTCCTCATTCAGGAGATCAGCTTCACCGAGAATGTAGTGAGATTCGCCGTATATAATTAGATGTGCGTATGATATACCCAAGTCATATACATGTAACTATGCACTACGACAGGCCGTAGCCTAGGCTATAGCATAATGCAATAAAAATTAACAATATTGTTAAAGTTTGGAGCCATAACTGCTCACAGTTATCTATCATTATTACCCCGCCAGTTACTACATGTTGACAACTCCTGTAGGCTAGCCTAGTTAAAAGAACATTTTACAAATAGGATAGCTGTTCTGGGGAATTTAGAAATAAGGTAATCTGTGTTATGCAGATATTTATCACGTTTATAACAAGTCAAATTTTACGAAAATTAGTTGAGAGTTCCCTAAGCGAGTTTTATCAGGTGAGCTCTGCATCTGTCAATACACTACCAAATATGCTGATCTTGACAGCATAATATGGCGGATGTGTAAAATAATTAATATATATATTGATTTATTTCATTTCTTATTTATTTATTTTATTGTCTCACATTTTGTCTTCAAAATCCCCGCACCTAGAAAGAAACGAATCAATGATTTGCGTGACCATACTGCCCTCTCCTGACGAGAATGAGAACATCTCTTCTATTACAATTGCACTGTAAAATATCAGTTTATGCATTTAATCTCAAATAAAACAGCCTAATAAACACCATCGATTGGCAGCTAATTATCTCTAAACCTGATAGATGCATCATTTGTTCAATACACAATGTAGCTAGAGTTAACACATGTGTTTTCAGTAACATTAGCCTATATTTTAAGTGTTACAAATATGAAAATAATATACAGCCCCTCGTCCCCCCATGTAAAAATGAAGCACGCAAGGACTCAAAAACAGCTTTAATTGCACTCAAAATACACATTGAAATCAGAGTTCATATCTCGTAAAAACGTGCCGTACAGACGCGTTAATAACTCGTATAAACGAGCCGTATAAACGCGATAATATCTCGAACAAAGGACGTAATAACTCATATAAACGTCTTACTATCTCGAATTAACGAGATAATAACTCGTATTAACGACTTACTATCTCGAAATAACGACTTACTATCTCGTATTAACGAGATAATAACTCGTATTAACGACTTACTATCTCGAAATAACGACTTACTATCTCGTATTAACGAGATAATAACTCGTATTAACGACTTACTATCTCGTATTAACGCGATAGCTCTTAAAAAAAAAATGTTTCACCTTGCGCTTCAGGGCTTCCGTAAATTCGACTAATAAAAATTTTGGTCGACCAAGTTCTTTAGATCAACTAATGGTTTAGTCGACTATTTGGGGGTAGCCCTAATGACCACACCTCTTTCCTGGCTCTGTCTCTATAATGACCACACCTCTTTTCTAGCTCTGCCTCTGCAATGACCACACCTCTTTCCTGGCTCTGTCTCTGTAATGACCACACCTCTTTACTGGCTCTGCCTCTGTAATGACCACATCTCTTTCCTGTCTCCGTCTCTGTAATGACCACACCTTTTTCCTGGCTCTGCTTTTGTAATGACCACACCTCTTTCCTGGCTCTGTAAAGGCCCCACCTCTGTAAAAGCCATGCCTCTCACCTGATCCCAGCTCTATAATAGTCAGACTTTTCTCTTGAGGTCCCATGGCTGCTTTTTGGTCACAATTCTGTGGAATTGCCGCTGTACTTTCATATGAAAGTAGCATTCACAAAATAAAACATGGTGGCTGAACCCCCTTTTGCATCTGCAGTGGAGACAGGTTTTTGTACATGTTCTATGTACATGTTCTAAACGGTGCATTAAAAATTGTATCGGCGTGTTTTTGTGTATGTGTTTGCAGGTATGTTTTGCCAGAGCAATTGTGCCCATAGCTCACAGATGTGCAAGCCAGCGCCAACTAGATAATGTCATGCAAAACAAGAGCTTCAATTTCGTAATTGTATAGTATTATATAGTATTTGCTCTGTCTCTTGGTATATCAGCTTCAAGTGATCATAACTAGTGTTCTGGAAAATCTGTTTGTAAAAGCACCACATTTCACCTGCTACAACAGCAAAGGATCAGTTGATCACTTGATTTTTCTAAGGGTCTAAAAAGACTGGAGTGAGATTCCCTCAGGCCTGGGATTGGCCACAATCTGATGTTATGAAGTGTGGACGATATTGTTTCTTCAAGTTTGCACCATCTCACTTTTGAGCATTTCTACCCACACTGGTTTTAAATCTCTCTGTAAGAGGATACAGTATGTGGGTGTACCTGAGTAAAAGCTGTACCCAGCACACAGCTGTAGCTGTTCTGCAGCCAACTTTCAATATGTAACCACCATAACCACACTTACCTGACAAAAACAGCTTAGCATCTTACCATCGACTTTGAAAATCAGGTTGTTTGTAAGTGTTGGACGTATCTTATTTAAAGTAAAATTCAATTAACTGTTGAAGCCCCAGAATTTGTGATATGGTGAATAGCGCTCCTAAGTGTGTTCTGTCATAATGTGATTCCGTTGTTTGACACTTAGGATTAACCAGAAATAGTGATATACCCGACAGGTGAATGAATGATGATTGATTACCTTGTGAGCATTAGTCCTATCCTGTAGTTCAGTTTGTTACATATTGTCAGAAACTGCATGTGTTAGCACGCACATTTTGTTCTGTCCTTCTGTTTAGTAAGTTTTGTAAAAGATTGAACAAATGGTGGGAAGGGATTGCTTTCAGTGTAAAAGCACCACAAGGGTGCTTCAGAATCACACAAAAATAGTTTCTGCTAAAAGAAAGGGTATCATAGTTTGTCATATGCAATTTCTTAAAAAGGGAGCACATTGCATTTGCATAAGAGTGTGATTGTTGTTGACATGATGCATGGATATTGAGCTTGAGCAGAAAATTAACAATAAAGATTCATCACAGTGTTCGTGATTCTGTGTTTTTCCTGTGCACCAACTGAGGGGGAAGCATCCTGCAATATCCTGTATTGTATTGTACCAGCGTAATTTACAGCTGAATCTAGTCTCACCCCCCAATTCCCATAGAGATCAATTCAAATGCAGATAGGTTATAGTATTGCTTGTAACAGTACCTGAAAATAAGATATCGAGAGTCTTTTGATGTTGATGGATCACAGATTTCAGGAAGTAACAGCATACAAAGAATATGTGACCAAATATAAAATATGATACTTTCAAAATATGTTAAAGCAAAGGGTATGAATACTTATATAAATGAGAGATTTCAGTTTGAGATTTTTAATAAATTTGCAAAAATTTCAAAAAACATGTTTTCACTTTGTAATTATGGGTTATTGATTGATGAGAAAAAACTTGAAAGGGTCTAAAAACTTTCCATATGCACTGTAATTGCCCCCAGGCTAACTTGCTTGTAAATTAACCGCCAAAATCCACTCAAATAAGGTTTAACAACAGCTTCACAAGTGTCATTGTTGGAAACGACAATGCACATATGATTACCGAGTGCACAAGGACAATATTTTGGCTGAAATTACAGTATATGATGTCATTTCAGATTTCAGATGTCAGTGTTTACATTTAAATAAGAACATCCGGTAAGAGAGTCGGTATCATTCCGCTTGAGAACAGTGCCCAGTATCTTGTGATACGGAAGTAGACTGGAAGTTAGTGCGAGTGTTTAGTCTGCCTGTAAACAAAGGAGAAGCAGCTATTGTGTTTTCTTAGCGAAATGTCTGATTATGAAGAAGATGACGGGGTGGAATTTGTAGTTGAACCATACTTCGAGCCGGAATATATTGATTTGGAGTTCGAATTACTGTCCTCATGTGGAGTGATACTAAAAGTTACTGGATAAAAGTTCCTCTTACCGGTCATTCTCATTTTGTTAAACCTGGTGTCTGTTTCGAAGTCATATGAGCACAAGAGCTGAGTCAAACCTAATCATTAGAACATTACCTTCAATCCTTATGAATTATTAGTTATTAGTGCTTTGATGGTAAATTTAAGTAGTAATAATTATAATCCATAATAATCAAATGAGACTGATTTCATTTTAACCTAACCTAAGAATAATAAGGGTAAACCTCATTATACCATAGTTATTGCTTATATTTTTGGCATCCCATGTAAAGGTTTATACTGTATATATGTAGATTCCTTACATTTATTGGCACCCTGTTTGAGGATATTCCCTACATAATTGGTGCCTGGGTGAAGACTGGTAAGACAGACATGTTATTGTCTCCACTGCTACCAAATGTATATGTAAACCATTTTCAGGAGTAATACTCCACATGTAAGAATATAGAGGCACATTCCTTACACTATCAAGGTGTTAATGGTGGCCCGACCGCCTTTATTTCACAGATGTGTAACAACGGATCAATCACGTACATGTGCCCAACACCATCACCTGCTGTACCAACCCCAATCTGTGTGGAGTTTCATTGCATCCTCTTATATTTCTATGAATATAAACCTACATAAAACTTTCACAATTTGCACTGATAGGCACAATGTAGTCTACCCGGGCTTAACAGAACTTCAAAGACTTTGGAGAAACCCTTTGTGGACTTTATCAACTTAATGCTTGCCTGATCACCGAGTCAGAGTTAGCCTGCCACACATTACTTGGACTATAGCATTCAATGAAATAATGGGAAAAGGCTGTCCAGTCAAATGACTGGAACTTTCTTGCAGAGCCTTCTGCTTCCCAGAAATCCCAGGAGTCTACTTAAACCCTGACATCAATCAATCAATCAACCTTTATTTGTATAACTCATTTTGTACAATTTAATGCAATTCTTTGCACTTTACATTATTAAAAGTCAATCAATAATAAATAAAATAAAATAATCAATATACTGTAAGTATAAAAACAATAAAAATAAATAAAAATTATAAAAACAAAATAAATAAATAAGCAAGCAGGCCGAACGGTATCACCCGGTACTCGTAGTGCTCGTGGTGAGTATTGAACGCCGTCTTCCACTCATCGCCCCCGCACATGCGCCCCAGATTGTAAGCATTGTGAAGGTTGAGCTTAGTAAAGACCGACGCTCCCTGCAGGCACTCGAATGCGGAGTTCACGAGTGGAAGCAGGTACCTGTTCGTAACGGTGATGTCATTAAGGCCCGATAATCTATACAGGTTCTTAGCCCCCCATCTTTTTTCTTAAAAAAAAAAAATCCTGCACCAGCCGGTGAGATGGAAGGTCTGATAAAACCGTTAGCCAGGGACAATTTTTTCATAGCTGTGCTCTCCAGAGCCGACCAAGAATAAAGGGATCCCCTGGGATGAACTGTACCCGGGTATAGCTCAATAGCGCAGTCATATGGCCTATGCAGAGGTAACATAGTAGCGCGTTGCTTACTAAAAACCTCAGCCAGGTCCGAACATTCCCCCGGTACATTAGTGGGCAGGCGAAACTCAAGCGCCCTACCGGAGTCTTGGAAGAAACGTCAGATGACATTTCCCACTCTAAATCAGAAACAGGGTTATCCTCCTCCATGGAACCCCCCTCCGCAAAGGGGTCCCATGACAGACTTTCCTATCTACTCCCTGCGAGAGCGGAGGACGTATCCTGGTCAAAGTGAAACTCCGCCTCCTCCATATCACTAACGGAGCTGAGTTCAGAAACTCAGAAGAGGGGTAAATAACATCTTGACAGTGGGATTAGCACTGAGAACCCCACTGGCGAATAGGATCTCTGTCTCTGCCCCAACTAACATGAGGGTCATGTAAAACCAGCCACAAATGTCCCAGAATGAGTGGGTAAGACGAGGAATCAACCAAAAAAAAAGTTATACTCTCCGAGTGACCCTGGAGGAAAGTGCGCATAAGTACGAAACCAGTTATCTCTTTAATGGTCCCGGAAACCCAAAGGGCGACTATCGAGGGCAGTAACTTGCCGGAAACTAGTGAGTCGGTGTGTGGGGATTTTTAATTCTCTAGCCCATTTAGCCTCTATGAAACATTCAACTGCTCCGGAATCAATAAAGGCATCGACGTTGACCGAGCGCCTATTCCAAAGCAGTTGGACAGGTAAAAGGGTCAGAGAAAGAGTACTATTTTGTCTCGCTAGGAACCCCAGTTTCCTTAGTGAGACCCCTCGTTTCCCACCAACTTGGTGGGATCCTTTGTGTGACCCTTGCGCTTACAATAGTGGCACCAGTACTCCCGCGGTTTCTCCCCCCTAAACTTGTGGAGGGATGACCCATCCACCTGCATGGGCTCCTCCTGATCAGCGGAGGAGTAGGTGGAAAAACCGGACGGAGCTCCTACCGACAATGAGGAGGTATGACGAACAGGGCGGTCTCTATGCCCTCCCTCACGCCCACACTCCCTGAGGTTGTCAAGGCGAATTGCCGTGGTGACCAGAGCACTGAACGTAGCTGGAGGCTCGAGCACAGCTAGGGCGGCCTTAATGGGAGTAGACAATGCATTGAGGAATAGAGATTTTAGTGGGCCATCCTGTCTCCCCTGCCAGTGCTCGAAACGTAATGGAAAACGCCGCCACCATGTCGGTGCCCTGGCGAAAACTAGTTAGTTTCATGGCCGCCTCCTCACCGGAGATGTCATGCTCAAAAACCAACTGCCTCTCATCCATTAGTTTAATCAGGACACACATCAGGAGCGTTGGACCAAACTAGAGGGTCCGCCCAGGTGAGGGATAACAGGGATAATATAAAAGCTACCCGGGATTTTTGTGTGGTGAGTCGGGACGGTTGTGCTTGAAAAAATATCAAACACTGTGTAAGAAAGGCCCGACCCTTCCCCGGTTCCCCACTATAATGGGATGGTAATTGGAGCTTGGGCTCCCTAGGGGTGAGTAGCAAGGGACCGGGATTCATGGGTGCTTGTGCAACTGGAGCTGGGTTAACTGCGACTGTTAGAAGACTTTCTGTCAGCTTCTCCATTAGCTGGACCTGCTGTGTCTGGAGACAGGGCTGGACTGGGACAAAAAATCGGCCCTGGCATTTTTGGCCCAGACCAGCCCACCACAATCGGTCAGACACCACCCACCAGTACACCATCCTTGCGGTCCCCTTAAATATGCGTACCTACTGTACTATTCCCCCAAACCACTACAAAGCTGAGTAGTAAGTTCCGTGGACAAGTGTACCAGTGCAGGTGGACCAGTGTACTCATTCGCTCTTGACGGACTCCCTGGTGATCATAGGTGGCCGTGGAATACACAATCTCCATACTCAAGTTGAAGTACAAGTAATTGTCAAAGTAAAAGCTCTGCTAGAAAAGTATAATTTCAAATTATTTAATAAAATTTAAGTATACAAGTATAGTACCAAACAATTTGAACTTACTGTAGGTGGAGAGCTACCCCATAGATAGTAATAACAGTAATCCATACCATTCATCCTAATAGTTACCACCATACCTGGCTGAAAATAAACAAAGGACAACTTTGTTGGCTGTTGTTAGAAATTAACGTTTTTTTTACATAAGCAGGCATACATTTTAGCACAGTGGAGCTACAGGTGATGTAGCCTATGTTATACAGCTTATACAGATACGATATGGACCTAGGTCAGTCACAGCAATGTTGGATTAGCCAACGCGATGCTGACAAAATAACGTTAGCTAGTTAACGTTAAAATAGTCAGCTGAAGTTGCAACTGCATTAGGGAACTATGCTAGCTACAAAAACAATGCCAAATAGCTTATGCTGCACTATTTGACATTGACTGACTGAGTGACCACCAGCAGTAAGTGACGGTCTCACTTTATGATAGCGTTATGATTATGTTATCTTATCATCATCGACGTTAATTTAATTAATCATCGTCATCATGGTATGGCGCACACACACTACCTCCCTGCTCCCTCCCTGCGAGTCCCTGTTAATCATGAAGCTACCATGCTTACCGCTTCAACTACACTCTCCTCCTGCTCCTGCTTCTCGGCTTCCCTGTCACACGACTGCTCCTCTGCCTGGCCAGCCACCTCTCCTTCAAGTTCCACCTGTCGCTGCACAATGTCGGGTACTGTAGATGTTGAAGCTACTGCAGCCCCTGCAGCAAACATGTCTGCTATTTTTGTACATTTGGCGGCATTCACCTCGATTTTTTTTTGTTTTGGCCCGCACTTTTTCCGCACCTTCCTTGCATTTTGTTTATCCATTTTGACGCCCTCATCCATCCACAGATTTTTGGCTCTGACAGGACACAAGAAACAAAGAGGACAGAGGGGGAGGGGTGGGGCCTAGTAAAAGATGCGGTTGGGCCAGCCCAGTGTCAGTATAGAAAATGAACCAACGGGCCGCTGTCCCTGTTTTATGGGCCGATCGTTGGCCAAAATTATTCCGATTTATTATTTTTTATTAAAAATGATTAATGCAATTATATCGGCTCCAAGGTGCGTCGGCACACTGGTATGCCAGATTACCAGTTCAGCGCTGTCTGGAGAGCACAAATGCTCTCATCAGTAATGCTCCCTGTAGCGCCCTGACTGGGGGAGCATCAGGTTTGGAGGACCAGGAGCGACAGCCAAGGAATCTGAAAGAGTACACCGTAGTGATACACCACTAAAGTGGACAGATCCACACAAGAAGAGGGAAATAGACACAAAAAATAAAGATTTCCTTCCAAGACTAGGGTCCTGTAACAGGGCTAACGTTAGCTATCCACAGCCAAAATTAACTGCCGCACGTTTTCTCAACTTCAAAGTTGAGTTCTTGTCGGCTGAAATGTTCAAATTTTTAGGCAGACAATGAAGGCAGCCCATAATGTAACTATTGTTTTTGGTAGTCTGTAAGGAAAACACACCAGAGGTGTTCTGCCTCCTCTGAATCACCCGTCGTTGTTTCAGCCATTGTTGTATGTCGTCCACTCATCCTTCTGTGTGCTGTGACTGGCTACGTTTTGACAGAGTCAAAGCAAAGACCAGTCAGCCTCTTTGGCCAAAAGTCTCTCTGATAGAATTAAACAAACGTGCATTGAATAAAAAATGGGTAAAAATAAAAGTAACGAGCGGAATGTAGTCAAATATAACAGAGTAAAAGTACAATTTTTTCTTCACAAATATACTCAAGTAAAAGTGAAAAGTATGCTGCATTAAAACTACTCTTACAAGTACAATTTATTCAAAAAGTTACTTAAGTAAATGTAACGGAGTAAATATAACGTGTTACTACCCACCTCGGGATGTCTGTCATTGTATGTTGTTACTGTGTGATGTTGTATGTACTGTTGTGTACAGTGCTGTGGAAAGGAATTTCCCCTTAAAGCCAAAAGTCTAATTAATACACTTTAATATAAAATAGAAATGAATTTAAACGATTGTGTGACTGTATTAATGCGTGTTATAGGCAAAAAGAAACGGGAAGTAAAAGATCAAAAAAGGAAAGGGAGAGGCTTCATTTAGGCTTACTTCATTCAAATCCATGAGCTAGAAATGGTTATGATTTTTTTTTTAGGCAAAAAGATTCCTTCAGTTGCTCAAGAAATTATTTTCTCGTAGATCACAAGCAGCATACATTAAGCTCATACTGCCCTAAACTAACAACAAAAATACATATACCTACTTTGCAACGCCACATTAATTCAGTATAACAATATGTTGTATTTATCATTTTTTTGTATTTCCTGAAAAAATTACTTGATAATGTCAACCCTGCTGACACAATGTCAACCCTGTTAACACATTGTCAACCCTGTTATTTATGAAATATTAAATCAAATATAATAGATTTTAACACCTATTAATATAAAACAATATGTTAATGGGAAGATAAAATAGTGGATAAGCATGCACAATAGTATCCCATAACAATACTAATATATTGACAAGCATTTCAAAAGTAGAACAGAGCTAGGAAAAAGTTTATTGTTGTACATAGACGATATATGTAAAACAAACAAGCTATATATTTTTTTTTAAATACAAAATTATTTATTTATCAAATAGGGACTCATTATATACTAGAAAAGGCCATTTTGTATCCCATTAATGCATTAGGCTACTGAGCATTTGTATAGATACACATATGTCCATTTCAATGTGGGAAAGTAAAAAAAAAAAGGGATTCTGGTTATATTCTGGTATAATAGATGGCACCGCATGGTTTTCTGAAATGTTATCATGTCCTTTATTCAATTTAGTGCCAAAATATCAAAAAACGTTTTTTAATTTTTTTTTATTTCAAACTCGAAAATGTCCTCAAATGCTGAGATGACCCTCCTAGCTAGCTAGCGATTCTAAATGGATATATTATTAACCTTATCACAATTCCAAATTGGTTAGCCAGGAGTCTAAACATAGTTAAAACCCTATTAATTAACTAGCAGCATTAATAGAACACTGTAGCATACATGCACCTAGCTATAAAAGATAATTGTCCAGTCAGGTAATTTTTCCCCATACAATAGGTTGCCTAGGACACATCATTATTATAAACATGACACAAATGAATGAATAAACGTTAAATTATTGTCTCATTTACCACGTCATTCTACTATGAATACCTGCTACTAAACATGAAAAAAATACAATCCTACCATTGATTTTACACATGCTCCTTTCAAAATCCAGTGGTCCTTTATTGTCTGGTACAAACCATTTGAGAAATATACACTTTACCGCTATTACACTATCTGAAATGTTGACTCGTAATACTCCCTATACACTGCAAGCCTGTCTCATTCATTATAGTTCATTCTGGTTTAATTGTCAGCTCTTTTATCCAATAAAGTACATTATTACCTTAACAATGATATATGCAATGTCTTATTGGGTGCTTTGAACAATTAATTATAGCCCAGCGTAACGGCAGTTTTCGTTTCTAGTATCACACAAGCTCTACAGAAAACGCATTCCCCGAGGGGAGTTTTCCCTTTCCGATATGTAAGTAGTACTGCTTTTAATATGCGGTTGGTCTCGCTGGCTACATATATACGTTAGTTTTTCTACTCGAGCATTGTCTTGTCCAATATGATTGATAGGCCTATTGTTATTTTCACATTTTGAGTGCATTTCAGATACTGTAGTGCAATCGTTTATTTTATGTTTGATGTAGGCTACTGATTTTCATTGAATTTAGGATATTTGGCAGCATTTTGCAGATGATGGAATGCTATTTTATTTTCATGTTATCATAATATAGGTGTAGGATATCTAATATTTTGATATAAGTAATGTAGCCTGCTCCTCCAACTCCTCTCATGGTTTACCTTGGATGGTGATGCCCGTCAGAAGAGAGGTCCTAACTGCACTTTGCCACTTGTGGATCATCTAGCTGCCTGTCACAGGAGACAGAGAACCAGGGTGCCATAACAAAGATACAGAAGAGTGTCTAATGCAGACATGTCTCCGCACCACACCGGATTGTTGTGCCCCCCCTCCTCTCTCAATCATCACACCCACAAACATCAACGGAACAACATAAGATAATGTCAATTAATAAGAAATCATCTGCCTTTAGATAAACCAATCTTTGTCATAAATGACCACCCCCCCCCCCCCCCCTCTATTTGTATACTATTTGCCTATTTGTATACTAGCTATTTATACTCTTAACAGTACTAATTAATTATCTGATGCGCAATGTTAAAAGCACAGTGAGGCTGGTTATTACATAGATTTTCCGATTTCCAGTGGAAGGTTAGATGTAGGATCAAATTACAATGTCGGATCGCTTGCTTTCATCCTTACAGAGGGGGCTAGTGCAATAAATGTAACAGCCACAGTGTCAATGTATTATCCTATCTCGTGACTGATCGTCATCATTAGTTAAGAAAAAGCGAGAGAAGACGGCTGATCTTGTTTTTAAAAAAAACACCACTTCACCAATCTGGGCTACACATTTTTCGGCTACAAAATCCAATGATAAAGGAGAACTGGCGAATGTCAATGAGGTAACATGCAGTAAATGCATGAAAGTCGTCACAACTAAGGACGGGAAACATTTCCCATAAAACATTTTCGCTAACTACACAGTCATTATGGGTGCATTAGAACATTTTGCCACTGAGAGAGATGGCAATAAATTATTTGTTATATGCAGACATAGCAGCAAACATTGCATCACAACATTGTTTTGTGGACATAGTTCGAAACGTAATAAATTGACGTTCATCATCATCATGTTTGCCATCACATATTTATTTTGAAGCGATCTATGAAGTGTCTAGCTACTACATTATGAGAAAAAAACCTTTGTAAGATGATTGACGGTACGGGATATTGTAGTTGGGACTTCTCACTCTGGGCTAAGGGTGGGCTAGGTCATTACATGGGGTGCTACGGTTAGCAGTGTTTTTTTAACCACGATGGTTTTTTCGTGCGGGGGGTGCTGCATTGGATTTTGCCAGCACTGACACACACAATCTCTACAGTAGGCTACAGACTAGGCACCTCAATAAAACTCCTTTCTGCCCTGCCTCTCTTCACTGCCTGCACAAGTGGCATAGCATCCATACAACAGTCAGAATTGTATAATTCTGTAAATTGAAATGGCATTATAAATGTCATTTGGCTTCATAAATACGAGTGCTTAAAAATATCAGGCTACAAAGAAAATAAGACACACCGGAAGAAGCCTGAGACTGGGCGAAACGTGTGCACACTACAGCTTTGGAGAAAAGCAAGGACTACAGACACTCTTCTAAAGAAACAGAAGAAACTATCCTGCTGAAAAAAACCTCCCTAAAAAGCAAAAAAGGATCCATTTATTACAGAAAACTGCAGTTTTAACTGCAAATTATTTCCTGAGACACCAGCTACAGTACACCGATCAAGTGTACTGCAGACACAGCACTACAGAGACTGTACTATCTTGTAGTGGAAACCTAACGGTGTCAACTAAGCTACAAAGTACCAATCTGGGTAAGTATAGGCTGCACTGGTATGCGTCAACCTTGAGTTGACAAAGCACGCTATCAATCAGCCAAACCGCACACCGCCACTTACATTTTTTATTTTATTTATTTATTTATTTATTTATTTTAAACACACAAAAAAACAACCACACCTAAACACCACCTCAGCTACACCCAGAGCTATGGCAGCCTTTGCGGAGGCTACCAGAATTCTCTTCAGGATCATCCAGACAACACACCACCTGCAGAACACTGCAGTGTCTGGAGGGAGGACTACTCCACCAGCCAGCCTACAAAAGAAGATGCAGGAACTGGCCACCCTGGTGAGACCGGCTTCCCCGACGGACAACACCATGGTGAAGCTGGCGGGGAATGCCCTCAACTGGCTCCACACATGCATGCAGATTCTGGAAGAACACTACCTGGAGAGCCTGGGACACCTCACTAAAAAACTGGAAAACATTCACCTAACAAACTGGCCGGAGGCATTCCAGGTGGCTACCAGGTGGGCTAAAAAGAAGTTTGGCTGCATCCGACCACTCTGGACATTGCATAAAAAACATTCACCCCCATCCTCACTCCCAGGAGCACTACAAACACAGTCTCCACAAGCAACAGATTTTCAGCACTCTGCCTCAGGAAGCACCACACAACCAGGAAAACGGAGAAAGCAGTGACATGACAGGGAGTGGGAGCCGGAACCGGAACCACTGCCGCAGCGACGCCTAAGGACCACACGGAACCGCTACAACTCTGGCTCCACACCTAACCCCCACTCCACCCCTACACGTAACCTGAACCCCACCTCCACCCCTAACCATAACCTACCCAGCCCTACCCCCACACTTACCCCCACCACTAACTCTACATTACATTCATTTAGCAGACGCTTTTATCCAAAGCGACGTACAGTAAGTGCATACAGAAAGGTCATCGAAGTGACTACAGAACAGATAAGAAAGCACATTCTTCCCATACAGTAGCAGCTATCCCTAGTAATGAACACAATGCAGTTCACAGTGAACTGGGTAAATCAGCTCTAATACAATTCTATTCTAAATATTATAAACTTGAATACACAGTTCAACAAGAACACATACCATGAGGTCCTAGATGAGTATTAGTCCAGGTGGAGTGTGAAAAGGTGCGTTTTCAGGCCACGACAGAAAGTAGGCAGGGTTGGCATGGAACGTAGGGGAATGGGAAGTTCGTTCCACCACTGGGGAGCTAGGGTGGAAAAGCTCCGCAGTGGGACGAGCGAGTGCCATTTACAGGGAGAGGGGGAAGTGCAAGTCGCCCTGCAGTAGATGAGCGAAGTGGTCGCGCAGGAACATAGTTCTGGATCAAGTCCTGCAGGTAGAAAGGGCCTGTCCTATTGGCTGCAGTGTAGGCCAGGGTCAGAACTTTGAACCTGATCCTGGCTGCAACTGGCAGCCAGTGGAGTGACCTCAACAGGGGGGTGACGTGAAAATTTCGGGAGGTTGAACACAAGCCGGGCAGCTGCGTTCTGGATGAGTTGAAGAGGCAGGATAGCGCAGGCTGGTAAGCTTGCGAGCAGGGAGTTAAAGTAGTCCAGGCGTGAGGTGACCATGGTCTGGACCAAAAGCTGGGTGGAATAGGTGGTCAGGTACAGTCGAATCCTCCTGATGTTGTACAGGAGGAACCTGCAGGACTGTGCCGTCGCCCTGATATGGTCTTTGAAGTTCAGCTGGTCGTCCAGGACCACCCCCAGGTTCTTTGCAGAGCGGGAGGCAGCCACCATGGTCCCATCAACGGTGATTGAGAGGTCAAGTAGTGGGGAGGTTTTGTATGGCATGAAGAGGAGCTCTGTCTTGTCGAGGTTGAGCTTCAGGTGATGGGTAGTCATCCACTCAGAGATGTCAGCCAGACAAGCAGATATCCTCTCCTTCACCTGTTGGGTAGAGGGAGGGAAAGAGAGGAAGAGTTGAGTATCGTCGGCATAACTATGGTATGAGAAGCCATGTGAATTGATTACTGAACTAAGAAATTTTGTATAAATGGAGAACAGCAGAGGACCCAGTACAGATCCCTGTGGGACTCCTGTAGACAGGGGATGGGGTGCAGAGACAGAACCCTTCCAAGAGACTTGGTATCAGTGAGGTACGATACAAACCAGGAGAGGGCAGTCCCAAAAATGCCCATCTCAGAGAGTGTGGAGATCAGGAGTTTGTGGTTGACCGTGGTTGACAGGTTAAGTAGAATCAGGACAGAGGAGAGGGATTAGGCTCTGGCAGTGGAGAGCGCCTCAGTCACGGTCAGGAGAGCAGTTTCCGTGGAATGTCCGGTTCTGAAGCCGGACTGATGGGGGTCAAGCAGGTTGTTCTGGTGGAGAAAAACAGACAGTTGGTTATGGACAGCTCGTTCCAGAGTTTTGGACAGGAAGCGCAAGAGAGATACAGGACGGTAGTTCCTGACATCAGAGGGGTCCAAGCTAGGTTTTTATAGGAGTGGGGATACACGGGCAGTCTTAAAAACAGCAGGGACATGGCCACAGGTTAGGGAGGTGTTGATAATAGAGGACAGATATGGAACGAGCTCAGCGGATATTGACTGGAGGACTGCTGACGGGATGGGGTCCAGTGGACAGGTGGTTGCGCGACGGTGCGTCACGAGTTGGAGCACATCTGCATCCTCCAGAGTCTTTAAAGGACGACAGCGTGGCGATAGGTTCGGTATGGGGGATGTGAGGTGTCACCTGAGGTGTGAAGGAGTTACGGATCATGGCCACCTTCCCCTCAAAGTGGGTCAGGAAGTCATCTGCAGAGAGGGAGGAGGGTGAAGGGGGTGGAGGGGGGTTAAGCAGAGAGGAGAAGGTGGAAAAGAGTTTCCGTGGATTAGACACACATGCATTAATTTTAGTCTGAAAAAAAAGAAGTCTTAGCCGATGTAGTTGCAGCTGTGAAGGCTGCCAGCAGAGTGTGATAGGAGGCCAGGTCATCTGGGGATCTGGATTTCCTCCACTCTCTCAGCGCCTCGCAGCATGGTTCTGTTGGATCTGAGAGAATCTGTCAGCCACGGGGAAGGCGGTGATGGTCGAGCTGGTTTGGAGGCAAGAGGACAAAGTGAGTTGAGAGACTGAGAGAGGCAGGAGTTAAACAGAGGTGGCAACATCAACATGCATATTAGCAAAGGAAGCAGGAGGAGGAAGTATAGAGAGCGGAAGTAGTGAGAGAGGAGTGCGAGAGGGTGCGGAGATTTCTCCTGAACATAACAGTGGGTGGGTCGTTAGTAGGGTTAGGGAGAGTGGGAGGGAAAGAGAGAATGAAATAAAGAAATGGTCCGATATGTGGAGCGGGGTCACCGTGCGTTACCAGCCTTGTGGGTGGCAGGCGATGGGGATTGAGTGAGAGCGAAGGACTGGAAGAGTGAGGCGACACTGGATAGCTGGGAACTCTCTGGATGGAGGTTGAAGTCTCCCAGTAGGATTACAGGGGTGCCATCCTCAGGGAAGGAGCTCAGGAGAGTGTCCAGGTCATCCAGGAAAGCGCCGAGCGGACCTGGAGGGCGATAGAGAACTACAATGTTAAGTGTAGATGGGTGGGTTACAGTGACTGCATGAAACTCAAAAGAGGAGAAATTCAGGCAGTGTGCAGTGGGAATAGAGAATTTCCAGGATGTGGAAATCAGCAGACCAGTACCCCCGCCTCGGCCAGAGGCCCTGGCGGTGTGGGAGAAGGAATAGCCAGCAGACAGAGCAGCGGGAGTGGCTGTGTTATCTGGAGTGATCCAGGTCCCAGTGAGAGCTAAGAAGTGGAGGGACTTCACCTTGGCGTAGGCAGTGATGAAGTCAGTTTTCTGGACAGCTGAGCGGCAGTTCCATAGTCCACCCACCACTGAGAGTTCCTTATGAAAGGACAGGGGTGGGCAGACCAGGTTAGCCGGGCAGCGCCTGCGATGGTTGGACCCCCAGGCGCGAGGTATATAGCACAGAGGAATGGTAGGGGGTGATAAGGCAAGTTAGGTGGTGAAAAGATAAGAGCAAACAGACAAGTCATACAAATTGGAGACGAGGCTGCCGTACTAACGGCAGCCTCTGCTTTAATTTATGCACTATTTGCTCATTACCGATTGCATTCAGCTGCTTGCAGGGCTAATTCCCTCCGGTGAAGCTAGTTGAGATTAGCAACACAAAAAGGCCGATTGTTGGCTTAATGATAGCTACAAATTAACTTTAAACAAATCGCTAACTACTGCTATTTACCTCAGCTACACAAATAACTACAAAGCGGTTCAATTACCTAATGCACGGCTAAAACCGAATGTTAAGAAGATACTTAACCAGTCCGACGGCAGAAAAAATCAACAAACACTGTCTAGATGCACTCTGTTGAAGGAGTGGCAACACACTATATTTCCCTCCGGTCAAGCTAGTTGAGATTAGCAACACAAAAAGGCCGATTGTTGGCTTAATGATAGCTACAAATCAACTTTAAATCAACTTTAAACAAATCGCTAACTACTGCTATTTACCTCAGCTACACAAATAACTACAAAGCGGTTCAATTACCTAACGCACGGCTAAAAACTCTAACCCCACCCCCACCTCTAACCATAACCTACCCAGACCTACCCCCCCACACTTACCCCCACCACAAACTCTAACCCCACCCCCACCCCTAACCCTAGCCTACCCAGACCTAACCCCCCCACCACTAACTCTAACCCCACCCCTAACCATAACCTACCCAGACCTACCCCCACACTTACCCCCACCACTAACTCTAGCCCCACCGCTAACCCTAACCATAATCTACCCAGATTCACCCCCACCCCCACCGCTAACACCAACCCCAGGCCTGCCCCCACACCCACCCATATTCCTCAGCCCCACACCACAGGGGCCAGAGTGGAAGATGGGACCTTTAACCCCACACAACATCCCAGGTCCACCAGAAAAATCCAGGAATGGGAAATCACAGTCAGAAAACCAAACATCATTTTAGGAGACTCCAATCTCTCCAGGATCCAGTCCTACTCCAGGGGGGATCTTCAGATTGACAGCTACCCTGGAGCAACATTCCAACATGCAGCAGGCCTCCTGGAGAAGACGGTGGTGGATCCCAAGGTACAGAGAGTCATCCTATCCTATCCTTTGGAATCAACAACAAGGACCAGCACCCAAAGAAAACAGCTATCAAGCAATTGCAAAATATGCTGAAGATGACCAAAACCACCTTTCCATCAACAGAGATCTGGATTCCACTCATCAATCACTCTGTGAACCAAGAATACCACCAGAGGTCCAACTTAGAATGCATAAATGAACACAACCACAGGAACATGCCACATGTCCCTAAGCTTCCAGAGGAGGACTTCTGCACAGCACAAGATAACATCCACTGGACAAATACGACAGCAACAAACATACTAAACCACTGGATGCACCATTTAAACTGACAATCCCCACAAGCCCAAGCACAAACAGGGAGGGGAACAAAAATATTATACTATTAAGTAACAACTTTACACCCACAGAAGACCAATTCAATCTGCTAAACAGGGGGCTGTCATTTGTACCCACAGTAAATATCCGCAGAAAACAATAAGAAACCCTCAAAGGAAAAGTCCAGGAGTTCCACAGGAGACTGAAACTGGCAGATTTTTTTGAGGGAGCGGAAACCAGGGAACAGACACCTTTCACACCAAAATCCAACTGGGAACCCAGACTGGAAGAAATCCCAAAAGAGATCGCACAAATTATTAAAGAGGACAACATACTGATTAAGGCACTGAACCCACAAACCCACAAAGACCAAAACAACCTCAGCAGAGGTGAGAGCCAAGCGCTACTACAGCTGGCTAACAACAAACAGATCATTATTAAACCAGCAGATAAGGGAAGTGCCATAGTTATTATGAATAGAACACAATACACACAGGAAGCCTATAGACAACTTCACAACATTTCACATTTCAGAAAATTAAATGGACCCATATACCCAGACACAGCCCAGGAAATACATGCCATCATACAGACACTACTAGAAAACAAATACATCAAGTTTTTACCTGAGGGGAGAGGACAACCCAAGACCAATAATTTTTTACCTCCTCCCTAAAATACACAAGCCACCAGAATCTTGGAGCATACCATATGAGGTCCCGGCAGGGAGGACTATTATTTCAGACTGCAACAGCGAATCCTATAGGATAGCTGAATACTCAGATTTTTTTCTCAATCCACTGTCCACAAAACACAAAAGCTACATCAAAGACACATATGATTTCATAAACAAAATAAAAACCACCAGGATTAACAGCGGTAAAAACATGGATGGAAAAGTACCCGGACAACAATCGACCGGATACGATCCTTCTGCAATTACTGGAGATAAGCCTCACCAAGAATGATTTTGAATTCAATAAAGAATTCTTCTTACAGACCAGTGGCACAGCTATGAGCAAAAAATTTGCACCGGCTTATGCCAACATTTACATGGCACATTGGGAGGAGACAATTTTTGAAAAATGTCCCAAACTCCCCACTAATTATTTTAGGTACTTAGATGACATTTGGGGAACATGGACACATAGCTCAGAAGATTTCAAACACTTCATAGGGATCCTCAACACGCACCACACATCTATCACAATTAAACACACCACACACTATGAACATAGATTTTTTGGACACTACCACATACAAGGGGCCCTCATTTCCCCAAACACACACATTAGACACTGAAGTATTTTTTAAAGACACAGACACACATGCACTCTTACACAAGGACAGTCTCCAAAACATACATTCAAAGGTTCCCAATTACTAAGATTCAACAGAATCTGCACACAAACTACAGACTTTGAGGAGGCAACTAAAACCAAGGGGATATTCCAGATCGTTCCTCAGACAGATTCGGAAAACCTTCTTGGCTACAAAACAACAGGACACTTGAAAAATCATTCCGCTTATCACCACCTACTCGACATTCAGCCAAATAGCTAACAAAAAAATTAAACGGAACCTGGCCAGAATTCTGCAAGGCACAGACCTGCTCCGAGACTACAAAATAATTTTGGCCTACAAAAGAAACAAAAACCTTAAAAATCATCTGGTAAGCAGTAAATTACTGGAAATCAACATTTTACCCACACAAGACCCGATATTTTACAAACAGGCCACTACAGTAAAAAACAACACTACAAACACAACATACCTTATTAAACAAACACTAACAGCGAACACATATAACTGCATATATGTCACTGTGACATAAAATATGTAGGAGAAACAGGAAATACAGATTAGCACCACATATATAACATAAAAAATCATAGAAAAACAGACACACACATAGTGGCTCATTTCCTACACCATGGACTTGAAGCAGTAGAAATATCAGGCTTGAATTCTAACATTAACTGGACATAGAAGGACAGTGGTAGGACAGAAAGACATTGGATTTGAAAACTCAACACCATATTCCCAGGAGGATAAAACAAACGCTGGTAAAAACTTCAACACAAGAGGGACCAAATTCTTCCTACTTAAACGCTGCAGTACACTGAATGGTCAGTGCAAACATTTATTTTCCAAGGAAGTCCTCCACCTCGAAAGAGCCATTGACTGATACCGCAGAATCAGTGATTGATACAGACTCTGTTTCAATCTCCAACTTTTCCATAGTGGGCGTGTCTTCAGGTGGCGATAGGGCTCTCTCCTTGCTCTCGCCCCTTGCCCTCTGCTGCTGCTTTCCACTACCATTTAATTGCATTTTTCAAATTTGTGGTGTGGGCTGAGAGAGAATGTAACCAAGGGTTTCATAACCATTTAACCTTTAACGTACATTTAAAATGTTACAATTCATCTCGTAGCTGAATGGTTCGGTTCAAGTTTTAAAACTCTTTATCTAACGCTAGCTAGGGATTTTCTGAAATGTCTTGCGTTATGGACAAAATGAATGGGAGATTTAGGCCTAACCTTACTTCTGGAATCCAGGCTAAGCAAACGTTCCTTTCCTCTGGACCGTTAGCTGTAACATAACAAATCAAAATCACAAACATTTATGAGCAAATTGAGCAAACCGATCAATTTTCGGACAGTGACATTAACTACCCTAACATAACCAAAAATGTTCGCTATTCTAGCAAGCTTCAATGCTACCTAATGTTAACAACTAGCTAACATTATAGCAGGGCATTAACGTTAGAGTTAAATAGCCAACGTTAATTATTCACAATTGGTACCAGCACATTATCGATAACATGAATGTATAATAGTATAAATAACAATAAAACTATATTTATCAGATTTCATGATAATGTATGTTAAGAAGCACGGTAATGTCAATTTACCAGCAGTCCAGACTGTTGCGGTGCAACTGGCGATCGTTGAAAATTCTAGATTTGAATTTGAGCGCCAAGCTTCTTCTTTGGCTTATAGCAGCTCCAAATGTTAAAGGTGCATACCGCCACATACTGTACGGGGAGTATCCACACCCGTAGCTATAGGCGGGCCTTCGGGGGCCGGGCCCGCCCACGGAAGTGCTAGTGCCCCCCCACTGGAAATTGAGGGGGAAAAAAGAAGAAAAAAAATTATAGTATTTTTCTGTTAAAAAATTTCAAATACTAACTTTTTAAGACATTAAAATAGAGAAAAAAATTGTGTTATTGTTTGAGGGGGTTCCGCCATACTGAAACAGGAAGTTACGCCAATGTAGGCTAGGTTACCGCACCATTTCAGTTGGGAGTCCAGCAGAGCTATATTTCCCAGTAGGATCGCTTTTGATAATTTGCTTAATTACCAATGGACATTCGTAAATGGTTTAAAGTCTCTATCAACTCTAACGAATCAGATTCCGCCTCCAAATCGCACAATGTGACTGCACCCAAGCCCCGTGATGTTGATGGCGGACTCGTGGTCGTCGGAGATAAAGATGGTGCTGAAATGCAGCCTCGCACCAGTAGCAGCGGCCGCGGATCTGAGACTAATCCGACTACTACTGCTGCAACCACAGGAACGGTATTTGGACCACAACTGCATAGAGCAAAACATTTTTTTGGGGTGGGGCAGATCCAAATCCAATGTTTTTTTTTTGATGAAAATGCCCCATTTCCACAAATAGCCTCCAACAAATGTTTTATATTTTTTAACAGTTAAAGACCAAATGACGACATGATATTATAAAGCGTCAGCATCCGCCGTGGTGCTTTTTCAGTTCGAGAGGTGTGGGTTGCTTTGCACTTCTGGTGTTATATTCAATGTGTTGTCTAGTGCTTTGTGCATAACATTACCTCTGTGTAATTGACTGATGTGGTAAATTATGAGGACTGATGTGGTATCTTGCTGTTGATGGTTTAAAGTTATTATTTGCAAGTGCACTGATTGCGCGGTCATGGTGCCAACCTCCCCCGTTTAGTCATGGTATCCCATCTATTAATTTTCTAAAGCTAATTGTTTACAAAACCTTGTAAGTGCACCTGATTGGTTCCAATTGTCTAAACAGTGAACGTCTGTATTGTGAATGCGCCAGTTTTGTTGCCGCTCTCCACGTTATAATCGTAATTTACAGCATTCTAATAATTTTAGGCATAGCCTAATACATCGGGACATATTAAATCTATCTGAGACCAATTTGGTTAGTATGCGACCTCAGTATAGCCTAATTAGTATGCGTCAGTGCTGCA
Organism: Ilyophis sp. 1 JC-2022; assembly: GCA_022702515.1. Classification (NCBI taxonomy): domain Eukaryota; kingdom Metazoa; phylum Chordata; class Actinopteri; order Anguilliformes; family Synaphobranchidae; genus Ilyophis; species Ilyophis sp. 1 JC-2022. The sequence goes on along the minus strand of CM040403.1, from coordinate 70,467,304 downwards.
CGAATACAATAGCACATCGGATTATCAAAAATATTTAATAATAATTGTGCCCCCCCATGCAGTTCATACGCCCCCCTTAAGACCGAGTCCTGGCTACGGGTCTGGGAGTATCATTCCAATAACATTATTGATTTATGGTTAAAATGGCTTTTCAAAGGTTAAAATGCATTTAATCAAGGAGGGAATACATTTCTTAAATGTATTTTGGACCTAGACATGCATCTGACATACATTTTGGCCAATAAAAATAAGTTTCAAATACATTTTTTTTCCGTATGGGATAGTTATACTATAATTATAATATAGCCTACATGTCTACGCAAAAGACGCGTCTACCAGAACATTTCTGGCTATGATCCGTAAGTTCTGTGCGCTGGCTGAAGTGGACCCTTTTCCCTTGAGAAAACGGCAATCGGATTGCGCCATAAACTCTGGAAATCGAGACCAGTTTAAATTGCCTGTAATGTTATGTTTAAAATCAGTCAGCAAAACAAATAAACATTTGATTCTCATTTTTCAATTTCTGTTTTTAAAATGAATATAGAATAATCATTAGTTTCTTGTTTTTTAATTTCTGTTTCTGAAACGAGAAACGATTGGCCAAAAAGTACACGGATCCTGAAGCAACGCGAAGGCTACTGCAATTAGAATTCAGTGCTGCCACTGTGCAGCCACAGGTGGTAATTATGTTGTCATTAATCCACTATAATTATATACGAACGATATTATTGAATAGGCATATCGACGATATGAAAATGGGATATCGTGACAACCCTAATGGGAACAAACAAGCACATTAGCATGTGATAAGCTGCGACCATATGCCAAAGTATCTGTATTTGCAGGTATAGTCTATTGCATAAATATCAGACCGACTGACCTAATTACAGACAGTGTGACTTCTACTAGCTGCTGGTCACAGCTAAAAAGGACTCCAGTAAAAGTAGAAAGTCCCCCATTCAAACACCAGTTGAGTAAAAGTACAAAAGTATCTGATTTAAAATGTAAGTACCAAAAGTAAACATAACCGGTTTAACTATTTACAACCTTAACGTTTGCTCCATCTGTAATGATCGGTGGAAAATAGGGACCCAATAGCAGGCAGGGGTACAACAAACCAAAGTTTAATGTTCAGGCAAAGGTACAAAATCCAAATAGAAGTAAAAAAACAGGCAGAGGTACAAAACAAATCCAGAAAACAGGGTCGCGAGAACACGGACAGAGGTCAAAACCAGGAGATCAATCAGACACGAAAAAATAAACAAAAAAGAACAGACAACAAAAACTAACAAACTCGGAAACCAATAGATACTCGATTGCTCGGAAAAGACAGGCAACAAACAAAACTCTATAAAGATCGCAACGAGGGACTAAGACTACTGGGTTAAATACACAGAGGGAGACAAAAAACAATGGGTGCATTTACATGCACTCAATATTCCGATCATATTCGGAATATGGCTGTTATCGGATTATTCAAATTGTCATGTAAACGCGAATATGAGAAATCCGATAACTACACCTGGATTTCTGCCGTGTTTTTCGTTTTATTGGTTGCATGTAAATGCTTATTCCGATCTCGGTCGTTTTTTAAAATCTGCGCATGTGCGTGTTTGACAGCAACAGCCACTCCGGATATTGTTAGTAACGTAACGCTAACGTCAAAACAGTTGAGAGAGGTCTGAGAGAGATGTCAACCAACCGGAGAAGTCATTTTTGGAGCGAGGAGGAAACCCTCCTAATGTTATCCGAAATAATAAAGAGGAATATACTTCATCTCATAGATGGGAAAAAAGTTAGAAACGCGGAAATAATGAGCACGTTTACATGCACTCAATAATGCTCTTATGGGTTTCGTCGTCATATGGTAAATTAATTCACCGATTCAGAATGGAGAGGCAACTTCAGGATGGCTCGGAGATAATTTATGAAACTTTGTGGTTTGGTACAGAACATAATGAGCTCTGACGAAGTGACAGTGCGTCCAGCTGTACCTCTTCAAATGCGAGTCGCAATAGCGCTGTACAAACTCGGTAGCTGCGGGGAGTACAGGCTGAAAGCGAACTAGTTTGGTGTCCACAAGTCTACGGTCTGAATCGGTGAATTAATTTAGCACCACTCTCTCCCACCAGTCCTTGCTCCTAACGCACATCCAGCACGACCGGGTCCTTAACAGTGCTGGAGGAAGGCCTATTCTGGGTCCAATAATCAGCGCTTGTTGTAACGTTAAAGCTCTTCGTCGTCTTCTGCTCATAACACAGAACGCTTGAAGGACAGTGTTAGTTGCCACCCGCAACCATAACATCTGCCATATGACGACAAAACCCATCAGAGCATTCCTGTCTAACGTTACCATGTTTAATGTTACTTTCTTATACGTTATAGGCTACTGTTCTTTCTTATGTAACTTTCTTATGTAACTATAGTTAATGTGTTTACTAATTTACGGTTACGCATACCAACCCGTGTGCTGTTTCTAGCAACCCAGCAGGAAGTATAATCACGTTACGTAAAAACGTTAAAATATGTAAGTTATAATATATAACGTTAGGCTAATATGTGTTTCTAATTTACGTTTGAGTTGCACATCGCGTTCAGGGAAAGAAATCGGAATATTGACAGAATCATATAAACCTGGATTTTTCCCATTATCGCATTACTTAAGTGCATGTAAACGCATTTATCGTATTATTGCCATGTTTGGATTACTCCCAGTTATCGGAATATTGAGTGCATGTAAACGTGCTCAATGAGAATCAGGTGTGAGGAAACGGGGAGGGGAGATGGCTCACAGGTAAGAACAATGAGGGTAACAAGGACCAATAACAATGGCAGACGTAAAACACGGACTGGATTTTCACATAAACAATGACAACAACAGACCGGAGTTTAACAGGTAACAAGTGCACAGCTCGAAGGGGAGGAACACGTAAGTGGACACGTGCAGAGAATGCGAAATCAGATAGATACAGGGATAGGATAACGAGGGAGAATGACAGCTGCAGGTAGAAACTCAAGATAAATTAGTAATTAGTAATGTTAGTAGAAAATTCTAAATCCCTAATGTTAGTCAGTTTAGTATTATATACACACGTTAGTCATTAGTAGACCCTAATTCTAAGATGTTAGTGATTGTTAGTTAATTAGTATTATTTACAATTAAATAATTTAGTATGAAGGAAGGAATGAGAGGAAATACAGAGAAACCCGAAATCCCCACAGACTCCCGAAAGTTGTGATGAAGACAGGGAGTGACAGAAATACAAAATACAGGACAGTGAAACCACAAATAATCAGAAACAAATAACTGAATGAAAATGAAAATACAAAACAGACTCAGAACATAACACCATCACCCAGTAACATTAGCAGCTAGCTAGCGTATGGAAACGCTTGCTAACACTTAGGGCCAAAACATACCTCTCGCAAATACGCAAATGTGGACGCTTCGAGCTACGCAAACAGTTTTTCTTTTCCAATGACATTTGTGAAAGACAAACCAGAGGAAAACACAGATCAAACAAGAACGTTGTACTGTTGTTGCTCTGGTTTGTCTTTCACAAATGTCATGGCAAAAGTTTGTGTGTTGGACTGCTTGGTGACACTGGACATTTCGGGACAGCGGGGCTATTTGTAATCATGGCTGTATTGCACTTAAATTAACTTAATTCACTTGATTGATGTAATGATTCTGTTGGATGTCTTTGTTTGATATGTTTGTTTGTGTGTTGTGGGTCTGCCCCACTGTCTGTCTTTTTTGTTGTTGCTGGGGCTACAACTGAAGTTCCTTAGTGGGAAAATAAAAGTTATTCTATTCGATTATTTCCTGATGAAAAGATTGTAATTCCCACTTGAAAATGATGCAAAAGTTAGTTTTATGAGCCAAAACAGTTGATTGTAGTTAAATATATCATTATTTTATTTATTTAGAGCAGTGCACACATGGACAATAGGGTACAGTGCCTATATTTTAACGGCACTTGTTAAAGTTATTAACGATTTACTGTTATCAGCCGACCAAAACTCTGTGTCTGTTCTTGTACTTCTTGACCTAAGTGCAGCTTTTGATACAATAGATCATGAGATTCTACTGAACAGGCTCCAGGGCTGTGTTGGACTCAATGGTCAAGCACTTTCATGGTTCAGATCATACTTACACAATAGGAAACAATTTGTTAAATTAAATGATGAAGTATCCAGTTACTCAATAATGAAATGTGGTATTCCACAAGGATCAGTGCTAGGTCCAGTACTCTTTTCGTTATATATGCTACCCCTTGGTGATATTATTCGGGAACATGGGGTAGATTTTCACTGCTACACAGACGATACTCAGATATACATTTCCATGAAACCCGGCGAAGCACTACCACTTACTCGATTAGAGGCTTGCATTACAGATATTAAAGCTTGGATGCTCTCCAATTTCCTGCTCTTAAACTCAGGGAAAACCTAAATGCTGGTTTTAGGTCCTAAAAAACTAAGGGAGAAATTGTGTACATATACTTTAAGTATTGATGGTTGCTTAGTTGTTCCAAATTCAGCTGTGAAAGACCTAGGTGTTACTATAGACCCAGATTTAACCTTTGGCGCGCACATAAAAAACATATCTAGAGTTGCTTTCTTTCAGTTAAGGAACATAGCTAAAATTAGGCATTTCCTATCAGAAGGGGATGCAGAGAAATTGATTCATGCTTTTGTTACGTCTAGGCTAGATTACTGTAATGCTCTGCTATCTGGCTGTCCTAAGCTGTTGCTAAATAATCTCCAGCTTGTGCAGAATGCAGCCGCTCGCATTTTAACGAGAACAAAGAAATATGAGCATATTACCCCAGTACTAGCATCACTTCATTGGCTACCAATTAAGCATAGGATAGACTTTAAGGTCTTGCTTCTGACTTTTAAAGCTTTACATGGACTTGCACCAGTGTATATATGTAATCTGCTTTTACCATATAAACCGAAAAGATCCCTTCGTTCCCAAGACGCAGGCTACTTAGTAGTCCCTAGAATATCTAAAAACTTGATGGGTGGTAGAGCTTTCTCCTACAGAGCACCACTACTGTGGAACACCCTTCCAAAATCTATAAGGGAATCAGACACAGTCTCAATATTTAAGTCTAGATTAAAAACGCACCTTTATGATCAGGCTTATAATGAGTTGTAGTCCGGAGACAGGACCAGAGAAGCCCTTTTGTCATAGAGTAATGCGGAGTGACATCCTTTCCTTACTGTCACCTGTCAACAGCTGTGACCCCATCTTCCTGGGCTGGCTCTTGATAGGTGGGTAGGATTGTTTACTCTCTCATGACTGGATGGGTTCTCAAACCCTGTCTTCATAGCTATGCAGCCATAAGTTACTCCTGGCGGGGGTACTTGTCCAACCCCCCCCCCCCCTAACTGTTCTCTCTCTCTCTCTTCTTCCACATTCCGCCGGCGGGGCTCATGCCCCGCATCTCGAGAGTTGCTGTCCAGCTTCCTGTCCATCGCCGCTTGCCCCTCCCTCCCCACCACCGCTGCCAGCCGATCCTGCCGCCATCGGCACCCGTTTTCCCATCATCATTGCCACCACATCTGGACTGCCATCTAGCTGCTGCAATTTCCACTATCATGGATATTGCCAGTCAGTTTTGACCATGCTGGTCATTAAGATCTAGACCCTGAGCCGACCTGAGGAGAATGGGTTTCCCCCTTGAGTCTGGTTCCTCCCAAGGTTTCTTCCTATTTACACCAGGGAGTTTTTCCTTGCCACTGTTGCCTCTGGCTTGCTCTTGTGGGGGTTTAGGCTGGGTTTTTTCTGTGAAGCGCATTGTGACAACTTGTTGTGAAATACGCTATATAAATAAATATTGATTTGATTTGATTTGATTATTTTGCATCATATATTTTTATTAGTTATCTAACTAACTAATCCTCAGATTCTGCACACTTGTGGACATGCACTTTATGATCCAGGAAATATATAGATTTACTTGTTTCACTTATAGAGCTCAGTATTTAGTTTCTTTTTTTTGTTGTTGCAAGTTTCTTTGCATTTGTGGCACTTTATTTTGACTTAAATTATGAAAATAAACAAATCTAAGTCCGTGTTGTAAATGGTACTTGTCTTGTTTCATTTAAGCCATTTAGTATGGAGGTAGATTTCTATCAAAAATAAACAAGCACAAAAGTTTAATCCACAATTGTATTTACCATCCACACACACATCTCTCTCAATTTGTGTTCGTAGATATAATCCACAATTGTATTTACCATCCACACACACACACACCTCTCAATTTGTGTTTCGTAAAAATAATCCACAAGTATGTGTTTTCCATCCACACACAAACACCTCTCAACTTGTGTTTCGTAAATCATAATTTGGATGAATGCAAAAATTATATTCACAAATGCAAATAACATTTACAGATATGTTTCCAATGTTCACATGTACAAATCAAATGCTTGGCTTGCGAACTGGCGAATCTACATTTGCCGATCGAAGGACACGCTTGATCTGCTTGGATTTACGGACAGAATTTTGAGACAAATATTCCGCTGTTTTTCACCGTGTCGATTCACGCTCGCTTAACTTGCGATTCGTAAACTAAACTTCTTCTTCTTTGGTCCTACATAACACGGCGGTGTGTGTGTCGGCTCATCAGCGCCACTTTTCGAACAAGTGGCCAAAATTGCACATTATCTTTAAGAAGTGGATTCATGGTAAATTTAATTAAAACAACCGAGTTTTGAGTTTATTTAGGCTGTAAAGTTAACCCCACGCTAATCTTGCGATGGCAAGTTTTTTAAACAGTCATTGCACAAAACTATCAGATTGCATGTAGCTAGCTAGCTAGATTACATTACACAGGGGTAGGTCCGTACACAGTAGCTACATAACTCTTTCGCCCCTCATGGAAAAGATTATGTAAAACAAACTGAACCATGTATTGTAGCCAATTAAATCAATTTGACAGCTATTCTCACTGATACCGATGTCTCCTATGAAATCTTTTATTTGTTCAGCTAGCTAGCTAGTAGATAAGACACCTAAATGAAAATGATAATTCAAATTGCATGGAGTGCTCTCCTTATTTTAGCTCATAGTGTTGTACTTCCTAGTTCCTATCAATGTACGGACCTACCCCTGTGTAATGTAATCTAGCTAGCTAGCTACATGCAATCTGATAGGAGTTTTGTGCAATGACTGTTTAAAAAACTTGCCATCACAAGATTAGCGTGGGGTTAACTTTACAACCTAAATAAACTCAAAACTTGGTTGTTTTAATTTAATTTACCATGAATCCACTTCTTAAAGATAATGTGCAATTTTGGCCACTTGTTATAAAAGTGGCGCTGATGAGCCGACACACACACCGCCGTGTTATGTAGCACCAAAGAAGAAGAAGTTTCGTTTACGAATCGCAAGTTAAGCGAGCGTGAATCGACACGGTGAAAAACAGCGGAATATTTGTCTCAAAATTCTGTCCGTAAATCCAAGCAGATCAAGCGTGTCCTTCGATCGGCAAATGTAGATTCGCCAGTTCGCAAGACAAGCTTTCGATTTGTACATGTGAACATTGGAAACATATCTGTAAATGTTATTTGCATTTGTGAATATAATTTTTGCATTCATCCAAATTATGATTTACGAAACACAAGTTGAGAGGTGTTTGTGTGTGGATGGAAAACACAATTGTGGATTATATCTATGAACACAAATTGAGAAATTGAGAGGTGTGTGTGTGTGGATGGTAAATACAATTGTGGATTATATTTTTGTGCTTGTTTATTTTTGATAGAAATCTACCTCCATAATTTAGCAAGTTTATGAAAACCTTAAACAGAGCACCCCCTAAATAGCAAGTCATGCATATCCTTTGCATGCCATGACTTCCTGATGCCTGTGACCCAACAATATCAAAAGACTCTAGATATCTTATTTTCTGGTCCTCTTACAAGCGAAACTATAACGTCTCTGCATTTGAATGGATCTCTATGGGAATTGGGGGGGGACTATATTTAGCTGTAAATTACATTAGAACAGTATGGAACACATGGTTGGCTAAATGGCTCATCAAGGGTCTGACGTATCAAACAAGGCTTAAATGAAATCATCACTCTGCTGGCAGAAATACAGTAGATATGGATAGATAACTTAAGGGTTTCTTCTCCCGACTTATTTTTCCATAGAGTTCAATAGGAAAATTTGTCAGGAGAAACAACCCTTAAAGTGATCCATCCATATCTACTGTTATGGTTCCGGACTCAGAGACCCAAATGCAGACAAGGATATTACAGAAACGTAGTGTGGCAACCGGACTCCAGCTACGCCTCCGCCAGGTGCCACTAGGGGGCAATGAAGCGACAGGAGGGCATTAACGCGCAACAGAGCGGAGGTGAAGAAGCCACAGACGCCACTCCCAGTGAGAGGTTCAGGACCCAGGTCAGCTCCGACTAATAATTCTATTAGGTCGGAACTGAACCAGACCAGCTGGGAGCAATTGCCACACCTGCAGTCAGGCTACTTAAGACAGCCTGACAGGCTCATAGTTACGCGGCCCCGAGCGGCCGGCGTCGAAAGAGAGAGAGGACAGCCACGGTGGGGGGCTGGGGCGGTGTGCGCTGCGGCGACGCCCCTTCGCTGACAGACGAAGACTCTTTCACCGGTCTAGGAAAGACGGAGAAAAAGAATCAGAAACTTACCGAGAAAAGGATAATTAACTGTTGTAAGCCTCTCTGCACTAACCTGTTTCCTCGTTCCCCATAGCACGCCGAAGAGGCTTGGTGGTGACCGAGCCGCGGCTTCCCGGAACCTGTGGAGGAAAAAGGGCGTGAGAGAAAGCGAGACACAGTTAACGGATAGACGGAGCTACAAAGTGAAACCTACCGTGAAAACACGAAGGTGGACGGGATTCACGACTGGTGGAAATCCCAATCACTCCGACACGACGGATTCGGTGACAGCCGGAGAGAAGGAGAGAGAGAACCTGAGGACTGGACGCGGAGAAAAACCCGGATCAGGATCGCTGGAACGCGAACTACCCTCCGGACCCGCTCTAAAAATGTAAAGAAAAATAAAATACTTACCTTGAACTCACCTCTGTCTCCCCGTCTTCCTTCCTCTCCGAGGAAAGTGTGTTAGGGACGCCACAGTAGTTTATTCCAGTCCAGTGTCAGAAGCCAGGTAATCCAGAGATAATAAACGAGATCCAAAATCAAAGTCAGAAAAAGCAAAGGTCAAACCAGAAATCAAAGGGCTAAGGTACAAAAAGGGCTAGGCTAATCAACGTAGATAAATGCAAAAGAAAAGTCGAAACCAGGAAATCAAAAAGGCTAAGGTACAAAAGGGCTAGGCTAATCAACGTAGATAAATGCAAAAGAAAAGTCGAAACCAGGAAATCAAAAGGGCTAAGGTACAGATAAGGGTAAGGCAAACTCGGAGTCAAAAACAAAGGGTGTCTCAAATATCTCAACAAATCTCTGGCTTTACAACAACAGGCTCAGGAAAAGTGATCAACGTTCTGACAAGTAACAAACAGATTTGTGGGTCTATGTTACTCCTCCCTTTCCTACGTGTATATAAACGACGTGAGGTTAACACATTAGGTAAACAATAATTCAATCACGAGACATAACGAAAACATGGAAGGGACTCGGAAACATGCATAGCAAACAACGGGCTCGAAGAGGAGCGGAGTGTGCTCAGTAATCACGAGAGGTGAAGTCTACATACAAACAGCTGGAGCGAATTACAGAGATAGCTCAGAGGTAGTTAGAAATGCGAGCAGTACAAAGAAAGCGGAGAAGCTGGTTAATCGTAAGTATCTAACTAAGACAGACAGTTAGTTGTTAGTATACATCTATGTTAATTTGTTTAGTAAGTGCACGTAACTAATAAAACACCCGAGTGATTGTTAGCGCGAGTTAGTAATCTATACAATTACACCGAAAGGAAATCAGGAAGTAAACAGAAAACTAAACTTCGGAAATACAGCGTTAACCCTCGGAAAATCCTGAAGTCACCCAAACAGTGCATACACGAGACAGGGTAAACAAACACACGAATGCGACTCGGACAACCCACGAACAGAGGGGAATGCAATGATGATAAACAATAATACAAACAGACAGATATACAGAATATAACATCTACTGTGTAGGGACCACAGACTACATTTCCCTTCGTTGCACAGGAAACCCAAAAGACATTTACAACCCAGCTACAGCGTGTCACTTGGAAATACGATACACTAAGGGTCATAAAACTAAAACAGACAAAACTGAAGACATTCCAATCTGTCAGACCCATTTTCCTTCACCCTCTATCATGTAGCAGCAAAACTGCACAAGAGCAGTACTCCATTTTCTCTTCCCCTTTTGATATCTACACAGCTAAAAAGGTGGGCCGCGGAGAGAGACAGCTTACGGCATCTAACCAGAGGACTGAATTAACGCAACTCTGACTGTTCATAATTATTGCCTGGATATTCATGTCAGTCTTACTGTACTGGAGTTGCTACTCAGGCGAGTCAGTGGCTTTGATGATGTCCGGAAAGTTCTGTCCTTCGGCAGAGTCCCTGGGTTTGACTGTTCTGGGTTGCTCTGTTTCCTTGTGGGTCGTTGTTGGAAACTTTTGAAGATTTGCTGTTCTTTTGTCCTTCTTGGCCCAGCCAGAAAGATGGACAGAAGACGAGCAGAGTTCAGAGTATGTGTGTAGCTTGGAATCGAGCTAAAAATGCTAAGAGAAGTGTAAGAAGGAAGACAGAAAGTTGGACATGAAGTTTTATAGAACGGGAACTCAGTCCTGATTGGTAAAATGTTCCCTGAGTTCCACCTAGGATCACATGACTGTCGCATGTTCTTTCTGGAAATTCAGTCCAGGGTCACATGAATGTGAGTGTTGGTTTCAAATGGACATGCACTACATAGCATGTGATGCATATTATTTTCTGTTAAGATATATCTCCCCATTTGGGTGAAACGTGGGCGACTGGCAACCTTGTGACATCATCAAAAGCAAGACCACAGCAGAGTGCGAAGGTGACTGTGGAAGCCAAGGCTGAAAGTGACAGCTGAGGGTCACCGTGGAATCCAAAGCTGAAGGCTGCTACCACTGAGGGCGACGGTGACTGTAAGCCAAAGTTTAAAACGAAGGCTCAAGATGACAGTTTTCAGTTTGGTTTATTTTTTATTCAATAGCCTAATATCAGATAGAAGCAGGCTAGAACACACATTTTAGCCAACATACACTCATGAAATAGGCTACATTTCTGAAAGTAGGCTGCTAGTTAGCTACACCTGAAAATACTCGGACAACTCCACAACAACCCCCCCCCCCCCATACATTTTACGAACATGCAGTAGGCTAATTAAGTCAACATGTTTGAATACATAACACAATTAAATTTGTTATACTACATTAACGTTACCAAATAGGCTGATAATACTATAACTGAGCAAACTATATGGGGGTATTATTGTCTCAAAAATAAATGAATAAATAAATGCAACTGATCCATAAATAAATGCAACTGATCCACATTTATATAAAACAAATTTAGTTTCATTACTTTCTGTAACGGGTTTGGAATTATTAGCATTTTTGTGATAAAATTAATTGGCTCGCCGTACAAAAGTAATGCATGTAAGAAGGCACATGAGATTAGTCCACCTACCTAGTTTCGTGCAAATTGGTCAAACTTTGTAGGAAGAGTAGCATTTTAGGTGTTTTAAGTGTTAAATTCTGCAAATTCATGGAAAATCCAATATGGCGGACTTTATGGGTCCTTGAGGCAAATCTGTTCGGCATGAGCAGAGGGACCTGTACACCAAATTTTGTGACTAGGTCAAACGGGGTGCGCTTTTCAAAACTCACAATTTACGCATGCGCTTTTTCAACAAGGGGGGATCAAGCAGTCAGTCAGTCAGTCAATTACCCACATTCAGTCGTTTAGGCTGCCCTCTCTGCACTCGTGCAAAAAACAGTCATGCAAATATCTCCATATCAAGAAAGATTTGCAGCTTATGAAATGACACAGTTCTTTATTTGAAATTCCAGACACACATTTGATACAAATAAAAAGTTTAATTTCACTTAGTTTGGAGAGTCTGTATTGATTATGATGAAACATGATGTTGTAATTCAATAGATGGAATTATTAATAATGAATCCAAAAGACGTGATACAATACCAGTTTTGCATGACATGAAACTACACAAAACAATCCTGACCAATATAAATATTATGTATGAAAGTTATGAAACGGTTCAAAACATTGGCTGAATCCAAATGTCCGGTCTTCCCCACTTTTGCATACTGGCGGACTTAACAGGTGTGTTCCCGTTAAGTTTGGAGCGGCTAGGGCTGTCTAATTCTACAATTCTTGGTGCTCTTATGCATGCTCTTTCCAAAGCTAGGTCCTCCTACTAAGTTTTTACAATAAATTAAGACTAATTCCCAGTTTCTCTTCAAAACAATTGCTGAACTAATAATAATGCAACAACTAACTCTCAAATTCCAACTTCATGTAGTAGTAATGATTTCTTGATCTTCTTTAGTCATAAAATAATAGATATTTGCTTCTACACTGAGAGCCTGTACTGACAATATCAAGCTGCCTGCTAGATACTGCTAGACATAATAAATTCTTCATTTGTATCTGACCATCTTATTACATGCTTTAATACCCCTTTCACACAGAAAACCCGGAGCTGACAATCCACATTTGCCCATTTACACTACACTATGGTCATGGGTAAGTACCGGGTCCTCGCCATTCACATGAGACCCGGGTCAGCAAGTTAAGCATTGTACTGCTGAACAGGGTTGTCATGTTTCAATGTCATTAACAGCTAACATAGTCAGCTTGCCGTAAGGCAATTTTTTCCTGCGAATATAGCTAGTTTGGGAGCCAGCTGTTTAGTTTGCCATTACGCTGGCTTAACCCAGTATGTTAACTCCTGAATCGATAGCCCAATGGCTTCAAACCTTGCAAATGCTTTTGTGTAAAACAATGGGCCTCATTCATGAAACGTGAGCTGAACAAAATTGCTCGTAAATCGTTTGTATTAGCAATTCTGCCTGTATTTTGGCATTCATCAACGTTTTCCTATCTAAAATTTGTTAGAATGTACAAACTTTACATCTGCTCACGTCCCTCATACATAAATTCAAAATGCCACTAAATGTAGCTTCTGAATATCAATTTGAACATTCATTTGTTATTTTCTATTAAATTCACATGACAAAATGTAGCCTCTGAAATACACAATGCAAACGTAGCTAATAAATTACGATTGTAAAAAGTAAACACATTAGATGATGCCTATTAATCAATTGTAGGCTATGAACTTGTTTAATTAGACTCATAACGTAATGAATGCTCCCAGTGCTATTTTTCTAAATTGGTAAAAATTTAAATGCTAACTTATATGACATTAAATATGCTATTTAAAACACACATTTGACCCATGAACGAAATTTGCTTTAAATTGCCAACAGGTCTGTAGCCAGCGTTGCAATGGCTGACCTTGCACTGTTGGAGGGGTTGGCTGCTTAGGAGAAACGAACGCATCTTTAGGATCGCGCAAAAGCTATTTGTTGGCTGAGAGTGATATATGACTGGTGAGTTGTTTTGGGGTTTTTATTCAATTGATAACCTGCCCAGCAATGTTATTGGTGCCATAACTGTGCTGCACAAACGTAGCGTCAAGGCCACATTAAACATTCTGAGCGGGGAGCACTGAACACTGCATGCATTTGCACATTGTAAAATGTAATTGAATTGTCGATGGCCTATGTGAAGTTAATTAGGGGTACCAGGCCTGAAGGGTCTGGTAACCCTATAGAGTTTGTATTAGGGAGAGGAAATGGTCGGAAAACCAGGTGCGACAGATGGGAATCAATAAGTGACCTAGACGGGACACCAATAGAACGGAGAAGACTCCCTGAGATAAGGAGATAGGGAGAATAGAAAATAAATGCCCCTTACACAGTAAGAAGATGATCTAAACAAAAATAGAGATCCAAAAACAAACAGAAACGACCCGTAACACTGATGGGCAAACTACGCATAAAGCGAGAAAAGAAAACGAAAATACACATGATCAGAGAATGATCAGACACATTCAAGCTAACAGAAAGGCCAAAAAATTTAAATGAATAACAATGGTGAGCAGAGTATTATCACTGTATTATCAGAGTATTATCACTGAATGCATGTGTTGAACCCTGAAAGGGATGGGCTGCAGCAACAGAAGATTAGATAATACTAGGTAGGTATTCCTAATAGAGTAGATACTGAGTGTAAATTGTAAGGAGTATCATTAGATTTCATCATTATTTCACACATGCGATCACCATTACTTCCTAAGTACTTGTGTCCCGAAGTAAAGTCATGGCATGATACTAATTTGTAAATGATTACTTAATGTAGATTGATAGGAGGCAAGCATTTGTTAACCGTGAGTTCATCATTACTTAATTATGAGTTCAATTAATTGTGACCCTTCAAGTAAAGTCACACACGATTCTTCATATAGTAATGATTACCCCATCATCACATCACTATTACTTAATACATAGCTCAATGATTTCTGCACCCTTGAAAACCTAATATTAAAATAAACCAGTCAAAAGTCATCCAAATAGAACATCAATGTTTTATTAATTATACATGTGGAACACAATTTATTAAGACATTCAAAAGGACCTCACTCCCATTTCCTCTCAGTCGCCATATCTGATTTTTATAAATCCCCTTAGCCCTCTCTATATTTTTGTATGTCCCCCACTGTTAGGACCAATAAAGCTCCTCCTGTGGTTCACAATGAAATGTGTGTATCCGGCAGTGGCAACGCCACTGATCACTTATTATTGTGGTCCCCCGACGAACGTGTCTTCTGATGAATGGGAGCAGTCTTCACCAGTCTGAGAACTGGCCATTTCCTCTGATACCTCAAAATCCCAAAAACCCATTTCCGCCTCCTCCATGTCCTGCCATATCTCCCACGACCCTACTGTTATAAGAAGATCATTTACAAATCAAAACTAGAATGGCACTCAGAGAGATAGACACCAAAAGAAAGTGGAAAATACACTGAACTCTATGATATTGAACGGACTTGCTTCTATTGCCGAACCAATATGGCTTCCAGTGCACTGCACCTCTCAATTTCCGCTTTGGCTATAATTTAGAAACCCCTGCCTTTTTCTACCAAAACTAAAGGGTTAACAGTCATATATTAAAACCAGGTATATCCACAATACATATAAGAATAATAATCAATGCGTGATTATACTTGACACGATACAAAGCTAGTTGTTGTTTTACTCATCGGAGATTACTCTAGTTGGTCTTCTTGAACACGTGATGATGACTAGCTGACAGATCAGTATGAAAAGGTTGAACTACATGTTGGTTTATAACGACATCACGTAAAGTAGTTGAATCTAATTCAGTTCAATATTTTTTTTTTGTCCGAGATCACCGAAATAAAGTTAAGGAGTTTTCTTGCACACTGAATATGCGCACAGATAGGAGGCAAAAGATCACATCTATCACCAGAGACTGTTTTAACACACACACACACACACACACACACATATATATTTCTTGTGGCAACTGAAGGATAACTAAGTTAGGCTACTGTACATGCTCCTCGCAAAATCTAATTATTTCAATAAGTCCAGTCCTGAGCTCACATGACAGGGTAACGTTAGATACATACAAATTTTACTCTGAAAAGGACATTTCTAAGGGAATTATACAATTTAACATTTGTCTAACTAGCTACTGTTACAGTTAGCAGCAATATGCAAATCATTGTGTGTTCTAATACTAATGCCACTGAACTAGCCTAAATAAATTGGACATTGGCAAGCCAGCAAGCAAAATTACAAGTGATAGTAGGCCTCATAGCAGCTAGCTTGCTAGCTATTTGTGTCTGAGATTGATTCGCTGCTACGTCAATTTTTTTTCAACATAGCCAACATTGAACGCATTTACAATGACATAAACTACTTACCGGAATTTTTTGTAACATTCATGTAGTTTCAAAGGGTTAAAAGCATTCCATTTTGTCTAGGATCTTCTGCAGCGCATTCACATTTGCTAGCTGGATTCATACCATAGACAGTCTGTAAAAGTAGATCCATACCACAGAGTTCTGTCAAAGATTTTAGATATATGACAAGATACAAAAATGACGCTTTTCCACATTGGATGTTTTGTCCTTACAAGAGGAAGTGATTTGGCATCCGCAGTAGTGTTTTCAGTTAGCTTAGCAACTAAAGTTACATAACGTATGCTTAGAATGACACGCATCTGCCCGGCGCTAGCCGGTTTTAAAGTTGGTTTTCATAACGGGTTGGAAATAGTAGTACTGGGTCCTGAAAACATAGGCATATATAATCTAAAAAGAAAAGGGAAACTTTTCATTTCGTCAGTCTGATAATGACCCGTTTAGCGAACTGTTTTGTAAAAACTCCATTGACTCCCATTCATTCAACGAGCGCCTGTTGTCTGTCTAATAGATTCTATTCGTTTTCATGGAAGTTCGAACTACCGTACATTATGGTTGTGGTCCTTGTATACGGAAAACTAAAGGCGACAAAAGTCACAAACGGGTTATCTGGATTGTAAAAAATAAAAACGTTTTTTAATAATTTCCTTAGCGGGCACCGCGGTGGTACAACGGCAGTTGTACTCCGAGGATCGGGGTTCGCGCCCCGGTCCTGCCAGATCCGAGCGTGGCCGGTGCCCTGTGGAAGCGGCAATTGGCGGCCGCTTCCGGGTGGGGGGAGGGGCTCGGAGAGAATCGCTGCGCACAAAAATGGCCCTGGGCGAGTTGGAATCAAGGTCAGGAGCTCGAGGAGTCGCGCCCTGTAGAGGACGTGGCGCCCTCCTTCCTACTACCGGCTGACAGGGTTGTATAGCGCAGTGATTGTGCCGTGAGAGATCGTCAGGTGTGCCGTGGGAAATTATCCAACTTCACTTAATTAGTAACACTTTTGGTTGGTGGTGTGACTCAGGATTTTTTTAATGTAAAAAATGTGCCTTGGCTCAAAAAAGGTTGAAAAACACTGGTATAGCGGTGGTTCTCAAGCGGTTGCTACATGGGGGGAATTTAATTAGAATAGGGGTTCAATTGGCTACTAAATTGGGAGAAAAAGGGGGAAAAATCTGAAAAAATAAAAAAAATAAAAAAAAATAATAATAATTTCCTTAGCCTCCAATCAGTCGATAAAATACATTTTAAAAAGCATTTATTTTACATTTATCATTTACTTCCTATTTTTATTTTTCAACTCTTCACTTTCCTATTTTTATTTTTGCTATTTTCACGGTCCTAGCATGCGTGTAATTGGAGGCTACATTAATCATTATTGTACCCGTTTCCTAATCAGAGTCATATGTTGAGTGAGTCATATATTGACCAACCAGAGTCTTTTGTTGACTGTAAGATAAGTAAAACATCAATACTATATATTAGTTATTGTGTCAAGTAAAATCACGGATTGATTATTCTGTATTATGGTATAACTCGGTTGAAAATATGACTAAAGCACCATAGTTTTAGAAGAAACATTAGAAGTAGGAGTAGGGTTCAACAGCTTATTAGTCTGAATTATTGCAAATAGACTAATATTGAAAAATTATGACAAATGATTAATTTCCTAAGATAAATTAAATTCAAATAACATAAAATGTGATATTGTAAGCCACACAGATCTTGTCTCTTTATATGCACAAGCAATGGGGGGGGGGTTGTTATAAAAATGGGTGATTTATAAAAATCTGAATCTCTGTTGTTTTAAAAGCGAACAGCTTTGTCAGCACACTGTCAGGAAGAGTTTTGGGGGCCCCAAAATGGATAAATCCACCACTGATGGTGTTACGATCGGTGGAGAATAGGGACCCAATAGCAGGCAGGGGTACAAAAAACCGATGTTTAATGTCAGTACGGTACAAAATCAGGATCCAAAAGAGTAGTGCACAGGCAGGGGTCAAAAACAGAAGGGCTTGGCAGAGGTACAATAACGGCAGGCAGAGAAGGGTAGCGAGAACACAGACCGAGGTCGAAAACACGGAATCCAGACTAGAAAAACAAAACACTGACAATCAAAACAAATAACTAAATAAACTAGAAAACAACAAGAAACAAAACTCAGAAACAAACAGGTCCTAAGACAAACGAACGCAAAACTAAACCAGGGAAAAACAAACGCAAAACACTTACTCGGAAAGGCACTAGGGAACTCGGAAACTGGAAACAGGGAACAGGTAGATAGCAGCGAAGGAAGGTAACAACAAATGACGATCTCGCACAGAGCAACTAGAACACTGGGCTTAAATGTGATGTAGACAGGTGCAAACAATTAGCTCGATTAGAAGTAGGAAATGGAAAACATCTTGACACGTAACAAGGCAATTAGTAAATCGTTAGTAATATCCTATCCTAGCCCTGACGTTAGTAAATTAGTAAAAACGACAAATGACAAGAAACGTAAGGAAACATTAAACAGCTGTGGAAACGTGATGGGAATTAACTTGTTAGTTTGTGTTAGTAATAATTCTATTAAGCCCTAACGTTAGTAGATTAGTTAATCACACCCGTGTTTAGTCAGTTAGTAATATTCACAAGTCCTATATAATCGTTAGTAGTGCCGGGTATTACAAACGAAGCGTACAGGAACGAAAGTAAACTCCGTGAACGGAGGCGAGAGAAAACAGCGCAGAATTGCCAGGCGGCGGAACACATGAAAAAGTGTATGTATAGAACCACAAATCAGAACAATACACAGAAGGGTACGTAACAAAACCCACACGACTAGAACATAACAGATGGTCTGAGAAGCTTTTGTCTACCTAACGGGTTTGCAGCTACTTTGATCACATGTTACTTCATGTATGACTTAACTGTGAGTTAATGTTCATTAATTGATGATAAATTAAGTGTAAAGTAATCACATGAACTAATAATGCCTTGATCATTTATTAATATTGAGCCACACAGAGTTCATGATAGATCATGCATTAAATCATGATGAAATCATGATGAGTCATGCATTAGTTAAGGCATGAGTTGTGTTCCCTTGTTGTAAAGTGTTACCAGCATTTCCCGTGGGACTGTTACGAGAATTATGCCCGGGTTGAATTGGGGTATGCCAGCCAAAGGAATGCGGTAACGTTACCAAGCCCTACTGATATATCTGTCCCTCCAAATGCGGTAAGTTAAATTAAGTGTAGCCTTCGGCGTCTCGTTGGCTTGCTAATGTGATGGTTATCTTGTAGCCTCAAAGATATTTACTTGAGTTGTTTTCGTATCGTTAACCATAGTTAAGTGGCCGGTGATATTTCACTGCCTTTTGCATATACAGGTGCAGCTCAAAAAATTTGAATATTGTGAAAAAGTTCAATATTTTTTGTCACTCATGTCAGAAAGTGAAACTCATATATTATATAGATTGATTACACAGAGTGAAATATTTCAAGCCTTTATTTCTTGTAATTTTGATGATTATGGCTTACAGCTAATGAAAACCCAAATTCAGTGTCTCAGAAAATTAGAATATTACATAAGATCAATAAAAAAGGATATTTTAAACAGAAATGTCAGCCTTCTGAAAAGTATGTTCATTTCTATGCACTCAATACTTGGTTGGGGCTCCTTTTGCATGAATTACTGCATCAATGCGGCGTGGCATGGAGGCGATCAGTCTGTGGCACTGCTGAGGTGTAATGGAAGCCCAGGTTGCTTTGATAGTGGCCTTCAGGTCATCTGCATTGTTGGGTCTGGTGTCTCTCATCTTCCTCTTGACAATACCCTATAGATTCTCTATGGGGTTCAGGTCAGGCGAGTATGCTGGCCAATTAAGCACAGTAATACTATGGTCATTTAACCAGCTTTTGGTACTTTTGGCAGTGTGGGCAGGTGCCAAGTCCTGCTGCAAAATGAAATCAGCATCTCCGTAAAGCTTGTCAGCAGAAGGAAGCATGAAGTGCTCTGAAATTTCCTGGTAGATGGCTGCGTTGACTGTGGACTTCAGAAAACACAGTGGACCAACACCAGCAGATGACATGGCACCCCAAATCATCACTGACTGTGGAAACTTCACACTGGACTTCAAGCAACGTGGATTCTGTGCCTCTCCACTCTTCCTCCTGACTGGGACCTTGATTTCCAAATGAAATGCAAAATTTACTTTCATCTGAAAAGAGGACTTTGGACCACTGAGCAACAGTCCAGTTCTTTTTCTCCTTAGCCCAGGTAAGATGCTTCTGACGTTGTCTCTGGTTCAGGAGTGGCTTGACACGAGGAATGCGACATTTGTAGCCCATGTCCTGGATTCGTCTGTGCGTAGTGGCTCTTGATGCACTGACTCCAGCCTCAGTCCACTCCTTGTGAAGCTCCCCCAAATTCTTGAATGAATTTTGCTTGACAATCCTCTCAAGGCTGCGGTTATCCCTGTTGCTTGTGCACCTTTTCCTACCACACTTTTTCCTTCCACTCAACTTTCTATGAATATGATTGGATACAGCACTATGTGAACAACCAGCTTCTTTCGCAATGACCTTTTGTGGCTTACCCTCCTTGTGGAGGGTGTCAATGACTGTCTTCTGGACATCTGTCAAGTCAGCAGTCTTCCCCATGATTGTGTAGCCTACTGAACCAGACTGAGAGACCATTTAAAGGCTCAGGAAACCTTTGCAGGTGTTTTGATTTAATTAGCTGATTAGAGTGTGACACCATGAGTTTCCAATATTTAACTTTTTCACAATATTCTAATTTTCTGAGACACTTAATTTGGGTTTTCATTAGCTGTAAGCCATAATCATCAAAATTACAAGAAATATAGGCTTGAAATATTTCACTCTATGTGTAATGAATCTATATAATATATGAGTTTCACCTTCTGACATGAGTGACAAAAAACATTGAACTTTTTCATGATATTCGAATTTTTTGAGCTGCACCTGTAAGCTATAACGTTAGGTTTGGTAGCTACTACGTTGTCAATCTTACTGGCCTGGGGTCTGCTTCAGGATTGAAGCAGGAGTTACGGAGTTAAGATTGATGGATAACAGTTAACTGCACTATCTGGAACACCCCATGGCTGGAACATGTATTTACTGAAATAAAAATGGTACAAGGTACAAAGTGATACAAGCCCCATGCTATGATTATGTTAACTTATGTCTTAGTTAAGTTATTTGTATAGCTAGATAGCTTGTATACATGCATTTGTAGATAGCTTGGATAACGTAGGTAAAAAAAATTAAAAAGCCAAAAGCCGTTGAGTTTCACTTGACATTCATTAGCCTATGTGTTGTATTTTTTCATGTTTGTATAGTCTGCAGGTAACGTTAGGTCAGACTGAATATTTGCTGACAAACGTTTACTTACTGGGCAGAACATCGATTTGAGCAGATTGTGAAGTCTCCCGTAGCGTAGCCTATAGCCTTCAGCTAACAGCCGTTTAGTTTCACTTGGCATTCGTTTACATAATTTATTGTCACGTTTGTGTAGCATAGCTACGTTAGATGTAACATTATAGATGACAAAAAAGCGAGTTAGTTTGAGAATGGAGTGATGTTTTGACGTAATGCTTCGTATTTACAGAGTAACTTAAGGTATTAATTACGTATTTTAGTTATTCATTGTTCATTTATTTATTTCATTCATTAAGTAGTTTGTGTATGGGTAGGTTAGACTTAATATGTGCTGACAATACTGGGCATAACATCGATTTAAGCAGAAGGAGATAGTCGAGTTCACAAGTGGGATAAAAGATAATTAGCTAGACTACCACTCAGAAACTTCTCCCTACGGCTCAAACTGATAGGGCTTTGGACCATTTTCTCTTTCATACTCCTTTCTGGTTGGTGGAAAGCCCAGAGGATTCCAGAGGGGAGAAGTCCGCCACTTTGAAAGAGCCATTGACTGATACCGCAGAATTAGTCAGTGATTGATACAGACTCCGTTTCACTCTCCATCTTTTCCCTAGTGGGTGTGTCTTCAGGTGGCGATAGCCTCTCTCCTCGCTCTCACCACTCCCCCTCTGCTGCTGCTTTCCACGCTGTTTCATAACCCTTTAACACAAGGTGCAAGTATATAGAACTGAAAACCCCAACGGGCGAAACGGTAGAAGGAAACAAGAAATCTCCACCCTCAAGCAGAGAGAACTCCGGATAATATTAAATACGTTCCAAGTAATAAATACAAGTAAAGCGAAAACACCAAGTCCTGCGTTGTCCTTACAAATAGTAAGAACAAAGGGGTCGACAGAATTTGTTATGTCCCAGACGCAGAGACCCAATAGCAGACAAGGATTAGGCAAGAACGTGGTTTATTTCGAGTCCGGGGTCAAAAGCCAGGAGATCAGAGTTCAAGACAGTACAAAAACAGAAGGCAAAAGAGTAGTCAGGAATCCAAAAATCGAGGAAAACCGGGGAATTACAGTCAAAGGTACAAAAACGGCGGGCAAAGCCAAAGTAAAAAAACAAGCAAAAAGTCTAAACCAATAAAGCAATAAGGGCAAACAAACAGAATCAAAAGGCTAAGTCGAAGTCGTACGGAAGGGTGTCTCAGGTGTCTCAATAAATCTCTGGTTTAATATATCGCAGGCTCAGGAAATATGATCAATGTTCTGACGGGGAACAAACAGATTTGTGGGTCGAATCTACACATAGGAAAGGGAGGGGTAACAAACGACGTGAGGTTAACACATTAGGTAAACAATAATTCAATCACGAGAACATAACAAAAACATGGAAGGGACCCGGAAACATGCATAGCAAACAACGGGCTCGAAGAGGAGCGGAGTGTGCTCAGTAGGGGTGGGACAATGCACCGATGCATCGCGATGCATCGATCCGAATGTGTAAATACAACTGCATCGATCTGCAAGATTCTAATCGATAAGCATCGATTAATATCGCATTTTAAATGAATGTACACATGTATTCATTTATTCAAAAATTTAAAATATATATTTCTGAGACACGATTACTTTTAAAACTCTTGACCAGCTTCAATCCATGTTTCTGCTCCAACCCCAACGTAAGCGTGAGTTGAAAGTAGCGACAATGAGACGGACAGATCTGAGCGAAATGGCTAGCTGCGTGCTCGCTGAGTGCGACAAAAGACACAGAAACTCAGAATTTGCGATGTTCCGAACAGAAAATCAGTGGTATGGAAGCATTTCGGGTTTAGAAAGAAGGAGGGTGTACTTGACAAAACCGCTGCAATATGCAAGATCTGCCAAGTAGAAATCAGATACACAGGCAACACCACAAACATGATAAACCATTTGAGCCGACGATACACAATTGACGTGAAGGACAGCAAGCGCGTTAGCAAGCTGGTAAGCAAGCTAAACTCGGGAGTCATTGATGAGTTTCCTGGAGAAATGGCCAAACAGTTCTATTTTTTTGTATAATTGTTTTTATTAGTTTTTATACACATACCGTGTCCAGACAGTTAATTGTAAAGTGCTTTCTGATATTTAAATTTAAACCATTTTCTATTCAAAATCAAGTAGACGTTAGAGACAAAAAAACAAAAATAGTAAGACTATTTCCAATGTCTTACGTTCAATTAATTATTACTACGTTAACTGTCCGATTCACAAAATGAATGTCATGGAACCTAGATACACCATACCATGCAGAAAATATTTGAGTGAAAAATGTATACCTGCTCTGTATGAAGAGGTGAAGAAAACTGTTCGACTGTCCTTGCAAAACGCTACGAGAGTAGCTTTAACTACGGATGGATGGGCATCTTGCTCCACCGAAGTTCTAGATCGTACTAAGATTTAGGAAAGTACTATGCATGATACTAACCTATAGGCTATTTCATTTTTCTTGGCCCAGTTTAGTAATTGTTATACATTTTGCCATTTTCATTTTGTAAATAAAGGAAATGTATTAGGGCAGGGGTTTTCAAAGTGGGGGCCGCGGCCCAACGGGGGGCCGCCAGGGGGTGCCAGGGGGGCCAATTGGAAGGGAGAGGAAAATGCAAAAAAAAAAAATCATTCAAATTTTTTTTTTTAATTCATAAGATTACTGTGCCGGTTTAAAATAAGATATAAATTGTTATGAATCCTTTCATATTGAAATTGGGTCTTTGCCATGCCCTTCTTTCAATCGCAGCCAATAACTAACCGTCTGCCTGTCAGTCAAAGCATTACGTTGAGCTGCTAACGGCCCGATTATGGAATCAAAATAAGGTCAAAAGTATTGTGTTGTGTATTAAGAAGCTGTATGTTTGATTTTTTGCCAGTGTAATTTAAAAGTTTATTTTTAAAGCCATTTCGCAATAGGGGGCCCCAGCCAGAGGCTATGGCTATTTGGGGGTCCTTGGCATGTAAAAGTTTGGGAACCCCTGTATTAGGGTACCATGTCTGACACTGTTTGAAAAACAATAACCTAAATAGGGCAACTTTAGAAAATACACTGTTAGTCATGTTTATTGCTGCATTATTTGCTGCAGACAGCTGCAAAATGTATGGTATGCCTTAACAATAAACATAATGCTGTGAACTTGGTGTAAGGTTCTAATTGAATATTTAATTACTGCTGAATGTATCGGTATCAAATCACATTAGCATACCTATTTAAAGTATCTAAATTAATCGAACCGAATCGAATCGAATCGTGGTCAAACGTAAGATATTATGATGCATCGAACCTTTGCCTAAAGAATCGTAATTGAATCGTTATGGGATTGAATCGTCCCACCCCTAGTGCTCAGTAATCAAGAGAGGTGAAGTCTACACAAACAGCTGGAGCGAATTACAGAGATAGCTCAGAAGCAGTTAGAAATGCGAGTAACAGAGAAAGCGGAAAAACTGGTTAACTGTTAGTATCTAACTATAAGACAGTTAGTTGTTAGTATACATTTATGTTAATTGGTTTAGTAAGTGCACTTAACTAATAAAGCACCTGAGTGATTGTTAGCGCGAGTTAGTAATCTATACCATTACACGTAAACGAAACTTCGGAAATACAGCGTTAACCCTCGGAAAATCCCGAAGTCACCCAAACAGTGCATACACGAGACAGGGTAAACAAACACACGAATGCGACTCGGACAACCCACGAACAGAGGGGAATGCAATGATGATAATAACAATAACAATACAAACAGACCGACATACATACATACATATGTACAGAACATAACAGAATTTGCAAAATCCTATACCATACTGGCTTAAGGCCGTGACACACTGGCCGCGATTTACTCGCACGAATAAATCGCACGTTGAAAAATAAAAACAAACTCCTGTATTGTTCATAAAATCTTGCACATCAAACGCGAAATGTCCTTTGCGAAAAAGCGGCATTTAATTTATTCTCAGCAAGTTCGTTTTTTGCGAGTTTTCGTTTGCGAAACTATTTATCTATCCAATAATAACAAGTTTCCATGACTGACGTCACCGCACTGCTACAACTCCAACATCCAATATGGCGGACCAACTGATTTTATATGTGTCACAGTATAGCGTCCTCTTTGATAAGAGACATAATAGTTACAAAGACAACGATTTGAAGGACAATTTGTGGAAAACCATAGCCGAGCAAATAGGCTATGAAGATGGTGGGTTTATAGCTAAATGTTTGCAATACGCACAACTTGCTATCTGATCAGCTCCCATAGGTTATTAGCATTGGCTTAAAAGTCGTCTCCAGCTATTTTAGCCAGCTAACGTTAGCTAACCTTTAGATCTAACGTTAACGTTGATAGCAATTCATGTAAAGAAGATAACAAGCCAGTGGCGATTACACACAAACATAGCTATTTATTGTTTTACTTTAGGCCAGTTCATGTAGGCTACGCTGTCACCGGCTGGGTTGTTTGCCTTGGTGAAAACAAAGGATGAAAGCTAGCGAACACTGTTGTCTGTGTGCGTGGCAAATAAAGTCTATAAAGTTCCACAACAATCTTATTCCGACTCCTGTGTGGATGTCCTGATTACTGATAGCCAAGTTATATAAATAACGAGGAAAACAGACGAGGTCTGCCTGTAGCGATCGTTTTGGAGTATAGACTACGACAAATGTATTTTAAAGATGTTTGCTGAAATGACGTAATGTATTGTTATGTTGTGGTTAACACTTTATATTAGTGGAAGAGATCAAGAGGCAGTGGAACACGTATGTCCGTAAAAGGAGGGAAGAGAAGGAGAGCATGTTGTAGACAAAACAAACTTTACATAAGTAAAAACGGACACATAATAAGCCCGGTTCAATATTTTGCCAATGTAATTTAAGCATGCTCTGTTTTTAACGTTCTGGTAGAGGGAAAAAAAATACACTTTCGTTCCGTGATGGACCGAACGGATAACCATGTCGTCATCGTTTGACGAAGAGTAATCCATTTTTATTCGCACGGATTTTCAAACGCGAAAAAGAACGCAAGTTTTTTTCGCACTTTCGCCTCGCTTATTCGTTACGTCCCCGATGTGTCACGGCCTTTACTTAGTCAAGGCTTAAGGCCGTGACACATCGGGGACGTAACGAATAAGCGAGGCGAAAATGCGAAAAATTCGTTGGCGAATAATTCGCGTAAAAACCTGACACACCTGCAACGATGCGAAAAAACGAAAAGCTCGCGTTCTTTTTCGCGTTTGAAAATCCGTGCGAATAAAAATGGATTACTCTTCGTCAAGCGATGATGACATGGTTATCCGTTCGGTCCATCACGGAACGAAAGTGTTTTTTTTTTCCTCCACTAGAACGTTAAAAACAGAGCATGCTTAAATTACATTGGCAAAATATTGAACCGGGCTTATTATGTGTCCGTTTTTACTTATGTAAAGTTTGTTTTGTCTACAACATGCTCTCCTTCTCTTCCCTCCTTTTACGGACATACGTGTTCCACTGCCTCTTGATCTCTTCCACTAATATAAAGGGTTAACCACAACATAACAATACATTACGTCATTTCAGCAAACATCTTTAAAATAAATTTGTCGTAGTCTATACAGTGTAGCAACTCATGAAGTCTGAAGAGTTCTCTCCAAAACGATCGCTACAGGCAGACCTCGTCTGTTTTCCTCGTTATTTATATAACTTGGCTATCAGTAATCAGGAAATCCACACAGGAGTCGGAATAAGATTTTTGAGGAACTTTCTAGACTTTATTTGCCACGCACACAGACAACAGTGTGACAGCTGTATCACATATAGCGGTTTGCTAGCGTTCATCCTTTGTTTTCACCAAGGCAAACAACCCAGCCGGTGACAGCGTAGCCTACATGAACTCGCCTAAAGTAAAAAAATTTAATAAAAAAAAAAAGCTATGTTTGTGTGTAATCGCCACTGGCTTGTTATCTTCTTTACATGAACTGCTATCAACGTTAACGTTAGATCTAAAGGTTAGCTAACGTTAGCTGGCTAAAATAGCTGGAGACGACTTTTAAGCCAATGCTAATAACCTATGGGAGCTGATCAGATAGCAAGTTGTGCGTATTGCAAACATTTAGCTATAAACCCACCATCTTCATAGCCTATTTGCTCGGCTATGGTTTTCCACAAATTGTCCTTCAAATCGTTGTCTTTGTAACTATTATGTCTCTTATCAAAGAGGACGCTATACTGTGACACATATAAAATCAGTTGGTCCGCCATATTGGATGTTGGAGTTTGTCACTTTGTTGTGGCAGTGCGGTGACGTCAGTCATGGAAACTTGTTATGATTGGATAGATAAATTGTTTCGCAAACGAAAACTCGCAAAAAACGAACTTGCTGCGAATAAATTAAATGGCCCTTTTTCGCAAAGGACATTTCGCGTTTGATGTGCAAGATTTTATGAACAATACAGGAGTTTGTTTTTATTTTTCAACGTGCGATTTATTCGTGCGAGTAAATCGCGGCCAGTGTGTCATGGCCTTTAGACAAATATGGAAAGGCAGTAAGATAAACACGCAGAGGTTAAATAGCCGACGGAAACACTGAACAGGTGCAATCACTGTGCACCGGGAAATAATAGAAACCCGGCACGGAGCAGTGAACACCAGAAAAGAGCGCCCCGCCAGAATAGAGGACAG
Organism: Ilyophis sp. 1 JC-2022; assembly: GCA_022702515.1. NCBI lineage: Eukaryota > Metazoa > Chordata > Actinopteri > Anguilliformes > Synaphobranchidae > Ilyophis > Ilyophis sp. 1 JC-2022. Next base: position 70,439,258 of record CM040403.1, on the reverse strand, counting down.
AAAATAAATAAGCCTGCCAATCCATGACAGTTTGTATGTATTTTTATTATTATTATTATTCTTAGTTTCCTGCCTTTTGCATAACACTTGGTGGCCATCTTACTAATTTGATCGGTCTATGAAATAGTATGTTTGGAGTCTCCCTGTTGATGCTACATACCAAGTTTCATGCTGATTAGTGAGTTTGAAAGTGTAAAATGTTTTCCTGCCATAGACGTCCATTGTATTTGTAACTCAATGTCTATGCAACCAATCTTCACTAAAAGTGGTATACATGCTCTAGAGCAGGGGTGTCCAAACTACGGCCCGCGGGCCAATTGCGGCCCTTGAAGCATTTTAAAGCGGCCCTCGAAACATTTCAGAAGAATTATTAAATCTGGCCCGCTGCTACAAATGAGGGAAAAAATGCTGTTTTTTTTAACACTAGGGGGCAGCATAGTAAAAGCCCAACTCTAAAAACAGATCAGCAGCTTGCGCCCCTCCCCCCCCCCCCCAAACAAAAAATTATCTTATGCATTAGCTAGCCAACGTTCCTGTAGCCTACAAATCGTGTTCTTATCAACATGGCGACTGCAAAGAATCGAAAGGTGGCTAGTGAATGTAGGAAATTCCAGCCAGGATGGCAAAATTAATACTTTTTCAGAGTACAGAGGCAAGTGTGTCTGTTTAATTTGCCAGGAATCAGTAGCGGTGATGAAAATAATTTAACGTTAAGAGACATTATGAAACGAAACATGATGCGTCTTTTAAGGCATATACTGGAGCAGCCAGAGAAGAGAAATCAAAGCAGTTGGCGGAAAGCCTATCATTGCAACAAACCCAGTTTTTTTTTGTGCTAATCAAACGCAGCAGAATGCTACCAGGGCTAGCTACGAGGCGAAGAGACAGAAACTTACAGAATTTGCGATGTTCCGAACAGAAAATCAGTGGTATGGAAGCATTTCGGGTTTAGAAAGAAGGAGGGTGTACTTGACAAAACCGCTGCAATCTGCCAAGCAGAAATCAGATACACAGGCAACACCGCAAACATGATAAACCATTTGAGCCGACGATACACAATTGACGTGAAGGACAGCAAGCGGGTTAGCGAGCTAAACTCGGGAGTCATTGACAGTTTCCTGGAGAAATGGCCAAACAGTTCTATTTTTTTGTATAATTGTTTTTATTAGTTTTTATACACATACCGTGTCCAGACAGTTAATTGTAAAGTGCTTTCTGATATTTAAATTGAAACCATTTTCTATTCAAAATCAAGTAGACGTTAGAGACAAAAAACAAAAATAGTAAGACTATTTCCAATGTCTTACGTTCAATTAATTATTACTACGTTAACTGTCCGATTCACAAAATGAATGTCGTGGAACCTAGATACACCATACCATGCAGAAAATATTTGAGTGAAAAATGTATACCTGCTCTGTATGAAGAGGTGAAGAAAACTGTTCGACTGTCCTTGCAAAACGCTACGAGAGTAGCTTTAACTACGGATGGATGGGCATCTTGCTCCACCGAAGTTCTAGATCGTACTAAGATTTAGGAAAGTACTATGCATGACACTAACCTATAGGCTATTTCATTTTTCTTGGCCCAGTTTAGTCATTGTTATACATTTTGCCATTTTCATTTTGTAAATAAAGGAAATGTATTAGGGTACCATGTCTGACACTGTTTGAAAAACAATAACCTAAATAGGGCAACTTTAGAAAATACACTGTTAGTCATGTTTATTGCTGCATTATTTGCTGCAGACAGCTGCAAAATGTATGGCATGCCTTAACAATAAACATAATGCTGTGAACTTGGTGTAAGGTTCTAATTGAATATTTAATTACTGCTGAATGTATCGGTATCAAATCACATTAGCATACCTATTACTTTTTTTAAAGTATCTAAATTAATCGAATCGAATCGTGGTCATACGTAAGAAATTATGATGCATCGAACCTTTGCCTAAAGAATCGTAATCGAATCGAATCGTTATGGGATTGAATCGTCCCACCCCTAATATATATATATATATATATAATAGCCTGTGGCCCGTGGTAGTCATCATTTTTCTCCATCTGGCCCTCAGTGAAAAAAGTTTGGACACCCCTGCTCTAGAGTAAAGTATTTAACAATGTTTTGAATGTGGAAATTAGAAATTATTTAACATTGTGAGTTATCTGAGTCAACTCTCAAACCTTTGGATGCAATTTATAAATCCACTTTAAGATTTATCACTGGAATTATCGCACTCACCATTACACACTATATGATTGTGTGGGGTTCATTAGCTGCCAGAAGAGACTTTCACTGGTTTTTATTTGTTTATAAAGCTGTCTTGGCTAAACTCCCCACATACCTTACCTAACTACTGTCCAGGTATTCAAATAGTTATGGGATGCGTTCACATAATTTCTAATGTTTTAAGATTCCTCAAATAAATACAGAGTTGGGTAAAACAGCCATTAGCTATGATGTCCCAAAAACATGAGTTAAACTCCAGCATGACCTTGGAATTGAAGAAATATTTCCAATGTCAGTTTTTAAATCTTTGGTGAGGGATTTTAAAATTGATGAATGTACCTGTTTTGACTGAGTTCTTTGTAAATAATCTGTGCTGCTGTATTGTTTGTGTATTTCTATTGTATGTTTTGTAAAAATTGACCTGTATATTGTATTTTCTTTGCTGCTGTAATTGCGGGGCCCTCATGAAAAGGATACCTTGGTCAGGCTCCCTGATTAAATAAATCGTAAGAAAAAAAATCTATTAATTATGGGTGTGGTCTTTAAAATAGTTCTAACTCAAACATAATCAATCCTATCTTCATGATACTTTGTAAACATGCTCTTAAGGACACAAATAAACAATTTCTATATTCATCATTATGTCCTATGCCTGGTACCCCCAAATGTTCCTTGCAACTTTAATTGTACTTTTTGTTTCCTTTATAACAAAAAACGGCTGGAAAATGGTGGTAGTGTAGAAATAAAAAAGTTCAATTTATACACATGTGTCCTCTTTTCTTTCAAGGTGGTGCTGTGGCTAGCACTTTGGCTTCAAAGCAAGGTACAGAGTTTGAATCCTGGCCAAGGGTCTTTCTGTGTGGAGTTTGTATATTCTCCCCATATCCGCGTGGGTTTTCTCCCACAGTCCAAAGACATGCAGGTTAGGCTAATTGAAGACTCTAAATTTTCCATAGGTGTGTGAGTGAATGGTGTGTGATGGATTGGTGACCGGTCCAGGGTGTATTCCTGCCTCTCACCCAGTACATGCTGGGATAGGCTCTAGCCCCACCCACTGGGTTACTGTGCGTACAGAAATTGGCTCCTGTAATGCTGGACAGGTCTGGCGTCTAGCCGCGCTGCAGAAATATGGGGTGTATAATCTTAGTCGTTCTAGTGTTAAACCCAGCAAAGTTGACCAGCTTAGAGGCCTGTCTTAAAGACAAAGGCCTGTATGACCCAAAATATCAAAGGTATGCCAATACAGTGGTGCTCACTCAATAGCAAAATAAACAAGTGTAGTTACTGTGTAATTATACCACATCATTTTACTGTCAATATCTGCTACTAAATATTAAATAAATATAAGATCTGAACAAAAAATGTACAAAAAAGTTACTCACGCATGGCCTACAAAGCACCGTCTGTAAGTCATTAATTAAAACTAGCAAAAACTCGGCCTGCCGTTAAAAGTATTGATATCAAAATTATAAGTTACAACAAACAATAAGTTACAACAGACAATATTGCCAATTGTAGCTCACACTAATTAAACTTGCTCTATTCCAAAGCAATGCTACCCAATCTTCCCTATATTATTGAATGTAACTTGGCCCTGTGTTTTTTCATCTTACCATCTGAAGAGAATGTGGCCACTCAAAGTTTAGATTGCATTAAGGAAGAACACATCATTTCAATCATTGTTTTAATCCAGGGCTACTCAATCCTGTTCCTGTAGATCTACCATCCTGCAGGTTTTCACTCCAACCCTAACAAAGCTCACCTCATTCAACAGCTAGAGATCTCATTGTGCTGCTAATTAGTATAATCAGGCAGGCCAAATTAGGGTTGAAATGAAAACCTACAGGACAGTATATCTCCAGGAGCAGGATTAGGCAGCCCTATGTTTTGTACTGTTCTGTTTAAAGCTTTATAACTCCAGATGTCAACATTACACAAACACCGATAATGGCTTAAATTAAAGAAGACACACCATTTATTATCATGCCTTAAATTAATTTACTTTCATAATTCATATGTAAATTATGGGCAGTGAATACACACCCCCTAGTTTAAAGTGAACCCCTGAGAGTCACATATGTGAATAAGGTAAAACTTAAAATTTTCTGGTTTGCAAACCTGTCTGCATGTGTAAAAAATATTAAATGGATATGTATTACTGCTCAAGTGCCATGAGGCAATTTGAAACGTTGTAACTTGGTGTCAAAAAATCTATCCAAAATTGATAATTGTGCATCACAGTGATTCAGGAGATACTAAATTTTATATATATTTTGCATATATTTGCATCTATACTGAACAAAAATAAACACAACACTTTTATTTTTGCTGCAAGTTTTTATGCGTCGAAATAAGATATCAAAGATTTTGTTTTATATGTGCACAGATTATTTCTCTAAACAAATTAGTTTACATTGCTGTTGGCTACAATTTCTCTGTTGTCAAGATAATGGTAAATGGTAAATGGACTGCACTTATATAGCGCCTTTATCCAAAGCGCTTTACAATGGCCTCTCACTCACCCGTTCACACAGACATTCACACACCAATGGCGGCAGCCACCATGCAAGGCGCTAGCCTGCTCATTGGGAGCAATTTGGGGTTCAGTGTCTTGCCCAAGGACACTTCGACATGTGGTCAGGAGGAGCCGGGGATCGAACCGCCAACCCTACGATCAGCAGACGACCCGCTCTACCTCCTGAGCCACAGCCGCCCATAATCTATCGCCTGCTCAGGTGTGGCATATCAAGATCCTGATTCAAAGCCATGATCACTACACAGGTGTTTCTTATGATGGGGTCAATAAAAGGCTGCCCTAAAATGTTGAGATTTTGTTGTACAACACCATGCCACAGATGCCTCAAATTTTAAAGATTTTGCAATTGGCATGCTGACTGCAGGAATGTTCCGTAGAGCTGTTGCCAGAGTAATGCACGTTAATTTCTCCACCATAAGCCGTCTCCAGCTTCGTTTCAGAGATATTGGAAGTTCATCCAACCGGCCTCACAACCGCAGACCACTGTAATCTCGCCAGCCCAGGACCGCCACATCCGAATTCTTCACCTGCGGGATCATCTGAGATCAGCCACACAGACAGCTGATGAAACAGTTGGTTTACACAACTGAAAAATTTCTGCACAAACTGTCAGAAATCGCCTCAGGGAAGCTCATCTGCGTGCTCGACGTCCTCACCAACGTCTTGATTTGACTGCAGTTCAGCATCACAATCGACGTGAACGGGCCAGAGCTCACCTTCAATGGCCAATGGCATGCTGGAGAACCACTGATGAATCACGGTTTCAACTGTACAGGACAGATGGCAGGCAGCATGTATGGCATTGCGTGGGTGAGCGGTTTGCTGATGTCAACGTTGTGAACAGAGTGGCCCATGGTGGTGGTGGGGTGTTGGTATGGGCAGGCATATCCTACGGGCAGCGAACTCAAGTGCATTTTATCCATGGCAATTTGAATGCACAGAGATACAGTGATGAGATCCTGAGATCCATTGTCGTGCAATTCATCCAACACCATCAGCTCATTTTTCAGCATGACAATGCACAGCCCCATGTCGCAAGGATCTGTACACAATTCCTGGAAGCTGAAAATGTCCCAGTTCTTGAATAGCCTGCATACTCACCAGATATGTCACCCATTAAGCATGTTTGGGATGCTCTGGACAGGCGCATATGACAGCGTGTTCCAGTTCCCACAAATATCCAACAACTTCATACAGCTATTGAAGAGGAGTGGGACAACATTCCACAGGCTACAATCAACAATCTGATCAATTCTTTGCGAAGGAGATGTGTCGCGTTGCATGAGGCAAATGGTGGTCACACAAGATACTGATTGGTATTCTGTTCATTACATGGTGCCTACTTTTTGGGGGGAATCTGTGACCAACAAATGATTATCTGTAGCCCCAATCACATGAAATCAATAGATAACTGCCTAATGAATATTTCAGTTGACTGATTTACGTTTATTACTTTTGAAATCTTTGAAATTGGCGAGTGTTGCATTTATATTTTTGTTCAGTGTATATTATAAAATAATTTCCAAGCATTGCTTTGGAACAGAGCTAGTTTAATTAGTGTGAGCTACGATATTGTTTGTTGTAACTGGCCTAATTTACCGACAGGCCTAGTTTTTGCAAGTTTCAATGAATGACTTACAGACAGTGCTTTGTAGGCTATACCGTGAGTAACTTAACATTTTTGTACCTAAAAAATGATTTTTGTTCAGATATCATTCGTTTTTGCACTGTGTTTGTTATGATCGAGTAGCTAACATGATATATACAGGTGCAGCTCAAAAAATTAGAATATCGTGAAAAAGTTCAATATTTTTTGTCACTCATTTCAGAAAGTGAAACTCATATATTATATAGATTCATTACACATAGCGTGAAATATTTCAAGCCTTTATTTCTTGTAATTTTGATGATTATGGCTTACAGCTAATGAAAACCCAAATTCAGTGTCTCAGAAAATTAGAATATTTAGCTTTAACATATTTTTAAAGTATCATATTTAATATTTGGTCGCATATCCTTTGCATGCTGTTACTTCCTGAAGTCTGTGACCAATCAACATAAAAAGACTCTCGATATCTTATTTTCAGGTGCTGTTGCAAGTGATACTATAACCTCTCTGCATTTGAACTGATCTCTATGAGAATTGGGGGGTAAGACTAGATTCAGCTGTAAATTACGCTGGTACAGTATGGAACACATGACTGGCGAACTGGCTGTACGTCATCAAGGGTCTAAGGTATCAAACAAGCCACAAACCATCACTCTGCGGCCAGATATGGAGTAGATGTGGATGGATCCCTTTAAGGGTTGTTTCTCCTGACTTTTTCCCCCCATAGAGTTCTATAGGAAAATGAGTCAGGAGAAATAACCCTTGCAGTGATCCATCCACATCTACTCCATATCTGGCAACAGAGTGATGGTTTGGGGCTCGTTCGATAGCTCAGACCCTTGATGACTTACAGCCATTTAGCCAGCCATGTGTTCCATACTGTACCAGCGTAATTTACAGCTGAATCTAGTCTCACCCCCAAATTCCCATAGAGATCAGTTCAAATGCAGAGAGGTTATAGTATCGCTTGTAACAGTACCTGAAAATAATATATCGAGAGTCTTTTGATGTTGATTGGTCACAGACTTCAGGAAGTAACAGCATGCAAAGGATATGCGACCAAATATTAAATATGATACTTTAAAAATATGTTAAAGCAAAATATTCTAATTTTCTGAGACACTGAATTTTGGGTTTCATTAGCTGTAAGCCATAATCATCAAAATTACAAGAAATAAAGGCTTGAAATATTTCACTCTCTGTGTAATGAATCTATATAATATATGAGTTTCACTTTCTGAAATGAGTGACAAAAAATATTGAACTTTTTCACGATACTCAAATTTTTTGAGCTGCACCTGTACAGTGCACTCCACTATTATTAGCACCCCTGGTAAAGATGAGAAAAAAGGGTATACAAAATTCACTGTTTGGTGAATTGGCTTAATCTCACACTGAAAAAATTAGAAAAATCTAACCTTTCTCCTGACAAATTTTCCTATTGAACTCTATGGAAAAATAAGTCAGGAGAGGAAACCCTTCAAGTGATCCATCCATATCGACTGCATATCTGGCAGCAGAGTGATGGTTTAAGGCTTGTTTGATACGTCAGACCCTTGATGACTTGGAGCCATTTAACCAACCATGTGTTCCATACTGTAACAGTGTAATTTACAGCTAAATCTAGTCCCACCCCCCAATTACCATAAATATGTTATTGTATCGCTTGTAAGAGTACCAGAAAATAAGAGTATATTGATGTTGTTGGGTCACAGACATCAGGCATGCAAAGGATATGCAACCAAATATTAAAAATTATTACTTTATTCTAAAATAAATATATATATATATACAATTGAATGTTGAATCATTAGAATCGGCCTGCTCAGGATGCTTCTGTAGAGCCGTGTTGTCAGTAAAGCCCTGCTACCGGCGGCTGTGGCTCAGGAGGTAGAGTGGGTTGTCTGCTGATCGCAGGGTTGGCGGTTCGATCCCCAGCTCCTCCTGTCCACATGTCGAAGTGTCCTTGGGCAAGACACTGAACCCCAAATTGCTCCCAATGAGCAGGTTAGCGCCTTGCATGGTGGCTGCCGCCATTGGTGTGTGAATGTGTGTGTGAACGGGTGAGTGAGATGCCATTGTAAAGCGCTTTGGATAAAGGCGCTATATAAGTGCAGTCCATTTATTATTTTACCCTCCCCAATGCAGCAGGTGGCAGTATGCAGCACAGTACAGTAAGTAGCATACTTGTCTTCGTTCAAGTCTGAGAAGTCTCGAGAAGTTAGTTAGAGCAGAGTGCTTGCGACATTGTTGCATTGTGCGAATCGTGAAGTTGTTGACTTTGGCGAAATGTAACAAGATAAACTCTTCAGGGTTAACCAGAAAACAGCTGTAGCTGAATATACTGGTAAGTACTTGGTCTCCTAAACAAACACTGCTCAAAAAAATGAAGGGAACACTTAATCATCACAGTATAACACCAAGTGAATTAAACTTCTGGGATATGGATCTGTCCAGTTAGGAAGCGTAAACAATTGTGAATCAATTTCACCTGCTTTGGTGCAAATGAAAGGAGGACAGGAGAGGCAACAGCAAAACAACCCCCAAAAAGTAAATGGTTTTGCAGGTGGTGGCCACAGACCATTTCTCTCTCCTTATCCTTCCTGACAGATTTTTCTCTAGTTTTGCATTTTGCTAGTGCATTTATAAATATATAAATATATATAAGAGATTTTGGAGAAAAAAACTTCTAAACTGTATATAGTATAGTAAGCAAGGGAAAATGGCGAATGCTTATTTGTAGGCTACAATATTTTAAAAAAATATTGTTTCTATATCTGAACATGATTTTCTTAGCGTGTATAAATGGTGCATTTTATGCATTTTACAGTCTGTGGCTGTGGTGAGACGAGGGTCGTAAGTACTTTGGGCTATTAATAGCACCCTCCTATCTTATCACCCTGCAGTGTAACTGGAGAAGCTTTCGCTAGCGGCTACCCTTTTAAACAATTCTGCATCAAAATTTACGGGGTTTTCTTAAAGTGACGGTCAAGGAAAATTTTTAATATGCTTATAACGTTATTTATGGCTATTAAGGTATTTATTGAGCACCAATAAAGTGCGAGGAATAAATTCCATTGCAATCTCGTTAAATTTCAGTCTATCTATATCTCTTTATTCCTGTATGCTGGAAAAAAGGGTGGAGTTGAAATGGGTCCATGGTGACGTAGACGTGAAACCTCAACCAATACATACTTTGATCTCATTACATAACTCCTACCATAGTTTGAGGCAAATAAAACCATCCTGTCCCACTAAGAAATCCTGTCTGAATTCTGAACCAAACACTTGTTTTGTTTGCCCTTGAGAATAGTTGTCCGCATTTGGATTTGGAATAGTTAGTTAGCTAAAGTGTTTATTTTTTCCCGCTCTCCTTATCCATATACCAATTTTATCCCTCTCCCAATTTTTCACCTTTTTATCCATCCCTCTGTGGTGCTAGCTAGTAATATTAGCTTGCTCCTTGCACAGCTCAGCATGGAATCGAACTAATCACTCGCACGTCGTTTTTACTTGGTGCACTGCTCATTCATAATAATCGAAAATAATATAGTTACGATTTTGCCAAATAAACCATGCCTTGGAAATGGTTTCGTCATATTGTTCAGTGGCTGGTTACAGTAACAAAAATAGACGAAAACCATTATCCACGGAAGTACTTAGTTGCCATGCATGTAATTTTCGTTAGTTCGATTAGCAACCAAAATTAATGAATGGGCCGTTAAAATAAAAATAAAAACATGATTAAACCTACCATTATTGAATTATTTGTGTGGAACATGCATTTGGTGAAACGTCGCCTTGCAAGTTAGCTTGCTTTAAATAGACTAAAGTTAGCGGCTTAGCGTTTAAGTTAACTTAACTTTGATTTTGAGCTTGCGTGTGATATTTATCTCTTGATAGCAGCCGCACTGTATTTTACTTTGAATTGATTGCATTAATTCCTCGCCGGGTTCAAACCACAGAATTGTAAAAGAAAAGTTCTGTGGTTCAAACATGTAGGGCTGGATGACGTCGATGGCACTCGGGTTGAGGGCGTGGATTAAGACCACACCCATACAATCCTGAGTCCTTTCAAGACTGAGTTTATTAGCTGACTTTGAGATGTATATTAATATATCTATTCACATTTTCTTGAAAAGATATTTGGCGGGTATGTAGTGGACACATCCCTCTGTGATAAGTTGTGGTTATAAAATTTTTTTATAATCCCTTGACCATAAAGCTGTAGTTTATCATTTCAGACCAACATGAATACTGTAATTGGGACGGATACGTCTCATCATTAGCGGCAAAGTGGATTGCGTTAAATACATTAGGCTACTTATTTTAACGCGTATTATGCATATACTGTATGTGACTATTCTGAAATAAATGTATTCTGAACGTTTTACTTTCAACCAGGTATTTAACCACCTGATTGTAATCACCTCCTTAATTGAACTAGTTAACCCAATCGTCTTTGCTCTGAGATTGCAGGGCAAGCAGTAAAGTCACCTGGTGAGTAGATCTCCAGAGCTGAGGGTTGTAATGCAAGGATAGTGGTGGGGTTGGGGTGCCGAAAAATCTCCAATGTTTCCAATTAATTACTAAACTGTGGTGTCCCGCCACAGTTTCAGAATGAACCCAAAATATGTTTTTTACTTTCTTAATAATATTAGAAAGAATAAATGAAAGTCGCACACTATATGCACCAATTCCATTCATTAATAGTCAAAGTTTGGCAATAAATGGAATTGGAGCATATACAGTGAGTGTGTGACTATCTTTTTTTCTGTCTGATATTCTACTATATATGGACGATTGCCATGGACTCGCCAAATACTGTTTTTGGTATAGCTACGTTAGTCCACTACAAAGTTACAGATCCTGACACAAAACCCCTCATTCTGTCGTCATTGTAAGACCTGCATGCTTTTGATACTTTCATGGCTGTAAACTTTATTAAATTTGAATGAGACCTCAAAATTCTAAATTTTGACGATGAATTTCCCAAAGACTTAACATGGTGAAACAAAATGCTAACTCATAAATCAGGCACAGGCTCAACGTATGACTCATTCCATCATTCTAAACGAACATGAGAACAATGGGAGACCATTATGTAGGCTACACTAGGCAGCTGTCACCATAAACAGACAGTGGCTGTCACACACTCAGCGTTGCCAGACCTGGGGATTTTACCCTAAATGTAGGGGATTAAAAAAATTCTGAAGGGAAGTTTTAGAGTAAAAATGTATGGGAGTCAAATGGAGGATGTAAATCTCCGCGCAGCTAGACATATGAGGGAATAGCTCGGAGCGAAGGTTTAAGCGTGATGTATTCCGCTTTTGCTGTGGGAAAAGAGAAAAGTTATTAAAGTTCATAAAGAAGTATTATTATTCTTGCAATCAGGTGAGACTGCTCTTTAGATTCACAGGATCAGCTAATAAGTGACTACGCATCAAAGGTAATCGTACCACGTTACCTTCCGCTTTAAGTCTGGTCTATGCTGACCCCAGTTTATCCAAAAGACATCCTGTGTGCATTACATTACCTCATCAGCCACCAGCGCTGATTCTGTACTCGTTTATCTGACTCCATTATAATTTAGAATTTGGTATGTAAAATTTCCACTTGATTTGCTAAAGGACTCCCATACTTTTAAGACGGTTCTCTGAACTGGATTTGCCGGTTCCACCGCGCGTTACATCCGGCCATTATGTACACGACTCACAGCTGGCTAGATATCTGCGGTTATCTCAGAGGTTGCGGAAGAAGCCACTTTGTGAGGTATATCCTATGGTTAAGGGATATTCAGGGACCGACGAAAGGACTATTAGCGACCACCGATCTCAACATGTATAACCGCTAGGCGGAGGTGATCTACTTTAAGACATAGTTCTACGGGTGCAATACTCTGTTATACATTAAGCTTAAATAGTCACCCTCCCTAGACCAGCTGAGGGGGTAACCAAGACTGAGGAAATTAATCAACCCATTACCGGTGAACAGAAATAGTACGTCAATTTCAGAGAAACCACACAAATCAAGTTTCACTAATTTATTACCAGGTAGGTTATTTACTTAAAATAATCAATTCACAGTTTACAGATTAAACAGCCAATATTAAAATATAGTACAGAGAATAAAAAATACTTTGTCATACCTGGCAATCGCTACACACAACAACCTGAGGTGGGATGTGTGGGAAAGTCTGACTACAGCTTCCCCGAGGACTTTGTTTCCTCTGCTTAAATGCCCAAATTCTGTGTTTGATCTTGCTGCAGATGGTCGTAAAACCATAAACTGGCCAGAAATAGATCAATTGCACTTTTAGTCCCCCCTTCTAGGGGGTTTCACAGAATGGTTTCCTGAGAGGAAATTTCACAACTGCAGTTTATTCTTGAGTTATGAATTATACATTTCATCCATGTTGAACATTTAGGACATGTAGACCATTGCACCACTCACAATGATATTAAACATGAGTGGTCTAAGTTTGTGTTGCCATGAGAATCCCATCGCTGCATAGTTTTTCAGATGTGATTAATATTAATGCCACAAAGATCCCAGAATTCCTGTTGAGAATATTACATTACACCCTAGTTGTCCCTGTTAAGTCAGGTATGTTAACTGGATGTATATGCTAATGTAACACTCAAAAACTGAACAATACATGATTATCCCTCTGGAAAAAGAGTGCATAATGTATGTTCCAGTGCCCAGACTAGTTCCAGTGTATACTGTACAATATAGCAAAACTATTAATCACATCTGTATGTTTTTTAGGCTTTTTCTGAGAATAAAAGCAATCTGTACAGTGATGTTGTGTTGTGTGTGAAATATTTTAAGGAAAGGGATGTGGCCTGCCCTGTTAACGTCAGATGGTGGCGCTATGACACTGTCCATATACTTGTTCTTATGACAGTCCAAGCGTTTCTTCCAGAATCATGAGATCCTGGGACATTCTTTGACATCATAAACCTCAGGCCAGATGGTCCCAGTATACTTTCCCGGTATTGAAGTTCTGGTTTATAACGTCCCAGAGTCGTTACAAGCTTCCACCCCACCCCCTCTCAATTCCAGTCAATTCCAGTCTTACAAGGATTTTAAAAGGAGGTATGGGGCCGCTGCGGTAGTACAACGGACTTTCAGTCAGCGCAGTTGTACTCCGAGGATCGGGGTTCGCGCCCCGGACCTGCCATTTTCCGAGCATGGCCGGCGCCCTATGGGAGCAGCAATTGGCGGCTGCTTCCGGGTGGGGGGAGGGCTCGGAAGAGAATCGCTGCGTAAATAAGGCTCCGGGGACCACAGCCAGGAGCTTGGGGAGTCGCGCCCTGTAGAGGACGTGGCGGCCTCTCTCCTACAACCGGCTGACGGGGTCTTATAGCGGCGGTTCTCTAGCGGTTGCTACACGGGGGGAATTGAATTAGAATAGGGGTTAAATTGGCTACTAAATTGGGAAAAAATCTGAAACAAATAAAAAAAAAAAAAAAAAAAAGGAGGTATGGGAGTCAATTGAAGATGGGGGGAGGGGGGTTTCAGAATATTTTTGAGAGGGAATTAAAGGTATACTATATAGTTTCAGAACACCAGATGGCGATATAGAGCACGTAGGAGAAAAAGGCTCCCCGAAAATTGCTTATCACGTGTTCTTCTCAGACACGCACGATGACGCACGAGCATTGTGGTGACGTTTCACACACATTTTCCCTGACAGTGGATTCAATTCAATTTGCTTTATTGACATGACAAGACATTGCATCTGTATTGCCAAAGCATACTGCATTAAAACAGTCAAAGACATACATCTAACACTGAACAATACAAAACAGCAAAGACTAGAAACAAATGAACAGTAACCATACATGACAACAAGAACTTTTTTAATTGAGGGTATCTGATTTATTTTGGGGAAATATTTATTTCTGATTTGATTGTATTTTCCGCATTTTGTGATAAAGTGCAGCTCCGTCTCAACTTTGTTGAGATGGCAATGTTTCTTCTCCCGCAGTCTGTCGATTCTATCATGGCCACTCTAAACTAGCTGTCCTCTTTCCCTGGCCCTGCCTCGCCCACCACTAAAACAACTGCCCCTCACCCTTACTCTGGGGCCGCGACCACTGGATGTTGATGGCTAGAGAATGAACCGAGCAGACTTACAAAATGATGATTTTGAATTATTTTATGAAAATGAACAATAGTCAAATTTAGAGCAATAGCTAAGATTGCTAACTTATATATGCTTTGAGCATGTAACATAGTCTCTATTTACATGATCAAGGTTTGGTCAAACAATATGATAAATAGACTCGTCAACAATAAATAAACATCAGGACAATAGGTAGCCTTAGCTAGGTGTATGGTCGCAATTTTTATCATGATATTGTTACCTCCTCGGCTGAAAACATTGCTAATGTGTAAGGGCCGAAACATACCTCACACAAATACGCGAACACGGACGCTTCGAGCTACGCAAAGTTTTTATTTTGCCATGACATTTGTGAAAGGCAAACCGGAAAAAAGCAGATTGAACAATAAAGTTATTTACTGTTGTTGCTGCTATAGCGTCCCTCTCTGCAACGCTCTGGCTCGTCTTTCACAAATTCATTGCAAAAGAAAAACTGTTTGCATTGCTCGAAGCGTCCACGGTAGCGTATTTGCGTGAGGTATGTTTCAGTCCTAAGCTAAAATAAGAGTTTACCTGGAAGCCTGCCCACATGGCCCCATTCATGACGTTTACACAATTGTAGGTGTCTCTGACTTTAAAAATGGCGGTGGGATGTCAACAGTGTAGCATTCAAAACATCAACAAAAAAACATTTTGTGAACGACTTATGAAGTAGAAAATACATTCAACATGTTTATTAGACCACAAGGACACATACAATGTTTTTTAGGGAGAAAATTTTAATGTAAACAAATTACGAGTTGTTTACAATGAAACTACATAATATACCTTTAATTCAGGCATCTGGCAACACTGAACACACTAGTGTCCAAAGACAATTTTGCAAACAGTCATTTAACGTGTTGGATCCAGTAAAGCAAGAGCGAAGCCACGTAACGTTAGCTAGTCTTTGCTATCTGTGTTAGCTTGATAATTTGAGCTGGGGTGACGAAAGTTAACGTTATCTCTTTTTAGTAGGATCTTTGTGGCTAACTCTCATGTCTAGCGAGCTAAGTTTGATAACTGTCTAATTTGATATGCCTAGCTAACACTAAGAATGAACATTAATAAATTCCAGCAACTAAGTTAGGTAATACCACTGTTTCATTAACTTCTATGAGTAAGTACATAGCTACGTTTCACCGACTTTTCAACACAAAAATATTCGGTGGGTAGCTAAGTTTGCTAGTAAATTAAAGGGTAACAAAGCACGCTGGTTTCGCTACCCCGACCCCTTTGAAATGAGAAAAATTCAGAAATCTGGGCATTTAAGGTAATAATATAGGGCTGTGCTCCAGGCATCAAACACGGCCCAGTGATGTTTTTTACTAGTACTAGCCCAGCTCATTCTACTCTGGACAGTACTCACAGCGGCTGCTCTGTTCCACTCTCTCTTGTTTGGGCTTATAATGATGCGGCCAACAAACAACAAATCACATGCTGTACAGTTACCCATGTGTTACGTCCTTATGCTGACTTGCGAGTGAGGTCCTTTAATTCTTTGTGTGCTAACTCATTTCATTCGACTCACCTGAGTCTCGATTGGCGACTGCAGACACCTGTGCTGGATTTTCCAAGAGCATATATATTGGTGGTGTTCTCTAGCTCGAGGTTGGCTAATTTTCCCTTTGGTATACCTTTGTTGGTTAATTTTCCCTTTGGTATACCTTTGTTGGTTAATTTTCCCTTTGGTATACCTTTGTTTGTGTTACCAGCTTGCTGCCGTGCTGAGGCCCGTTTTAAAGTAGCATTGCAAGTAGTAAGCCATTTGTTTGTTTATAGCTACTTTGCTGTGTTGTAGTCCTTCCCTTGTGAAAGCTACTTCTTGTAGTACTTTTGTTTTTCAAAGTCTTTGTTTTTTTCATGCGCTGTGTGTCTGTAGTGGGACAGGGAAGTGGGCTGGAGATTTTTCAGGGCACTCTTGCTGCTCGTTTTATAATATCGATGAATTGTCTAGTCGATATAATTTTGTTTGTGGTCGTCACCATGAAGATGCATTCGCAACATATGCTAGGGAATGTTCGTTGGATCTGCAGACTGCAGCAACAAAGTTACCATCGCTCTTCACCGGAGTTGAAGACTGATCCGGGAGTGCAGAGAATCTTCAAAAGGCAGCCAGGGAAGGAGAACATAATGCGGGGGAGGAATGAGGAGACGACTGAGAGGATTCACGCAGTTCGGTGCTCCGTTTCTGCGGTGAGCAGAGACCGCGGCGCTGCGTGTATGGAGGAGAGTCGTGGAGGCAGAGTTTGTGTGTTGGACTGCTTGGTGACACTGGACATTTCGGGACAGCGGGACTATTTTTTAATAATGCCCTTTAATTCACTTGATTGATGTAATGATTCTGTTGGATGTCTTTGTTTGATATGTTTGTTTGTGTGTTGTGGGTCTGCCAGTGGGTCTTTTTTTGTTGTTCCTGGGGCTACAACTGAAGTTCCCTTGAGGGAAAATAAAAGTTATTCTATTCTATCTCTCACCTATAGCACTATAGTCTATGGCAATGTACATATGCAGTGCAGTGTCATAGAAAATATAATTTAAACATTTAGTACACTAACATACGACGTAATGCTTGTTTTTGGATGAAGTTTGGAATTTGATATGGTAAAAATGTCCAGTGATGGTTATGCATTATAATACCAAGTATTCATTAAACCTCCCTGTGTAAAAACTAAGGAAATTAATAACCAAAAACTATGTTTTAAAGGTGCAGTAGGCAAGATTTGTTCAATATAATTTTGGCAAAATTGCTAAATTTGCTCATTACATTCCAGCAGCTATCAATAAATCAAGTGTTCTGAGAAAAAAAATCTGGTTTCTGTGAGTGTCCTGGGTTCTGTACTAGGCTGTCAAAAAAGGCCGGTCTTCCAAAAACCAACCAATCAGGGCTAGCTATGTAACTACCAATCAGTTCAACTATCACCAAGCAAAATATCCTCCCCATAGGATAAACCCCTCCCTGTCTGCTTATCTCCGTGCGTGCACTGGAGCATCATTTGGTGGAAGTGGCTTCGAAGAGAGATAGGAGAGAGGAGTGCAAACGGGGAAAGTCATTTTGCCTTGTATATTTTCAAACGTGCCTACTGCAGCTTTAAGTGAAATGTTTGTGTTTGTTAAAAGTCTCAAAAGACAAAATTAAATTGATCAGCCCCAATGCCAACATCAGCCTGCTCTCCATCAAGGTGCATCAGCACAGAGCAAACAACTGCTACAGCCCTGTATATTTCTACTGTACTTCAAACACTCTCCACTGGGCAGATTGCTTAAGATTCAAAGCTTCTATTTTATTCCTGTTAACCGCTACAGACATACATCCACGCAGTGCATGATTTGACAGCTATTGCAAGACATTTCACTGCTAACTGCATGATGATAACGTTGGACCGCGTCCCCCTCCCGACATTGACTATTCGGTTTTATAGCGCTCAGATTGGCTTGCCTACATCGCCGCATTCTTCTCCAATCTTGCCGTCCTGTCTTCTTCACTCATCTGTGACCAACTACATGCAATCAAATGCCTTTTACCGTCCGTGTGACTTCGACTTTAACGAGCCTACGGAACAGACGATAATTCTCGTTTCCGCTTTTGGTATTTAGCTAGGGTATATAGCTAATTGCATTTGTTCTGCAACAACCTTTTTGTGATAAACCCGGGAGATACGTAGGTGGAATAATGAGGAAACTGTTTAGAAGGTTTTTTTTTATTCTCATGAGCCACACATTGCCATGATGTTACTTGTACCAGTGCATACCAAGTTCACCCCCCGTGCTCTATGCATGAAAGGGAATTATATATGAGGGCCTACGGCTCCACATAGTGGACACAAATAGCCTACTCGGTATGCTACACTTTTTAAAACTTGCTTGTTTTAAAATGTAAAATGCTTAAAATCTTAAATAGGCTACTGACGATAATTATAGTCATCATTTCTAATGTGCTGTTGTCATGTTTTGAGATTTTGGTATTTAGCTAATTGCATTTGTTCAGGATAAACTTTTAAAAAAACTTGTCCTTGTTTTAAAATGCTCAATTTCACGTTCCTATATTTAACAATATGCCATGGTGTGCTTGTATTTACGGTTGATATAGCTTAATAAAACATGCACGTTATAAAGACATGTGTCTGTCCCATCTTTTTACTTATTTGTTGCCCTTTTATGATATAAGCTTAAAATTACACTGAGCAATGTGTAGCCTAATGCATGAAGAGAGTACATCCCACTAGTAGTGTCCTATCACCAGCCCACTTCTGACACCGTAGGCTACTATGGGGGGTGATGCCTTTACTAAGATATTAATTTGAAAGGAAGACAACCTGCTTGCGGAATGAGAGTTTTCTAATTTGAGGGAACAAATTAATTATTTTGAGGGAACGATTTGATGAAAACAAGCGAACAAATTAACCCATTTTTTTTTCTTCTGTGCACTTCAGTGTTATGTCCCAGACTCAGAGACCCAAATGCAGACAAGGATAATGCAGAAACGTAGTTTTATTCCAGTCCAGTGTCAAAAGCCAGGTAATCAAGAATATCCAAACGAGATCCAAAATCAAAGTCAGAAAACAAGCAAAAGTCGAAACCAGGAAATCAAAGGCTAAAGTACAGATAAGGGCTAGGCTAACTCGGAATCAAAATCAAAGGGTGTCTCAGGAATATCAGCTAGTCTCTGGCTTTACTATAACAGGCTCAGGAAAAGTGAATCAACGTTCTGACAAGGAACAAACAGATATGTGGGTCTATATATACGTATAGGAAAGGGAGGGGTAACAAACTACGTGAGGTTAACACATGAGGTAGCAATGAAACAATCACGGAAACATAACAAAGACATGGAAGGGACTCGGAAACATGCATAACAAACAACGGGCTCGAAGAGGAGCGGAGTGTGCTCAGTAATCACGAGAGGCGAAGTCTACATACAAACAGCTGGCGCGAATTACAGAGATCGCGGAAAAACTGGTTAATCTGTTAGTATCTAACTATAAGACAGACAGTTAGTTGTTAGTATACATTTATGTTAATTGGTTTAGTAAGTGTGCTTAACTAATAAAGCACCCGAGTGATTGTTAGCGCGAGTTAGTAATCTATACAATTACACGTAAAGGAAACCAGGAAGTAGCATAACACGAAACCCTCGGAAAATCCCGAAGTCACCTAAACAGTGCATACACGAGACAGGGTAAACAAACACACGAATGCGACTCAGACAACCCACGAACAGAGGGGAATGCAATGATGGTAATAATAATACAAACTGACAGATCTACAGAATATAACACTCAGGGGCTCCGTATAATTCCTACTCTTCAGCGTAGTGACTACCATATAAATGTTTGTACTGAGTTAAGAGGGTTGCAGATAACATTCCCAAGATGATCACAATGGCATTTTAAATGGCCTTATACTGTCCAGGGAATCAATAAATGTTAAACGCTAATGTTAATGGTTTATATTTAGTTTGTGCAGAACAAGACTTTACCCACATTTATACACAGTTGGTCGCATGGTATTACGATGGCAGCATATTATTTTGATAAATTCAGCAGATAAACGATAAATTGGACCAGAGAAATATATTGCATATACACATTGCTTTTCAGATGATATGCTTCTTA
This sequence comes from Ilyophis sp. 1 JC-2022, assembly GCA_022702515.1. Classification (NCBI taxonomy): domain Eukaryota; kingdom Metazoa; phylum Chordata; class Actinopteri; order Anguilliformes; family Synaphobranchidae; genus Ilyophis; species Ilyophis sp. 1 JC-2022. The sequence goes on along the minus strand of CM040403.1, from coordinate 70,419,117 downwards.
GCAGATGCTTTTATCCAAAGCAACATACAGTACATGAATACATACGTTTTTTGAGCAGTCACCTGGGATCAAACCCGCAACCTTTGCATTGTTAGTGCAGTGCTCTACTGCCTGCACCATACAACTACTATTCTGATAGCTAAAATGTAATATATGATCTAGAGTTTGAGTTGAACATTAGATCCATATTCTTAAGAGCAATATACATTATACAATCTATGATATCCACATAAATGCAAGATCTATCAATTAATCACACTACTTAAAAAATTGTATGCTATGGTGTATGTACCAGCCTAAAATGAATGCATGTGTGTCTAACCCACTTAAACTCTTTTCCCCCTTCTCTTCCCTGCTTATCCCTCCTCCACTCCCCTCACCCTCACCCCTCTGCAGATGACTTCCTGATCCACTTTGAGGAGAAGGTAGCCATGGTCCAAAACTCCTTCACACATCCAGTGACGCCCCATATCCCACATAATACACCTCAAAAAGTCGTCCTTCAAGAGTCTGGAGGACACAGATGTACTCCAACTTGTGACACACCATCACGCAACCACCTGCTCACTGGACCTCATCCCATCAGCAGTTCTCCAGTCTATATCCGGTGAGGTCCTTCCATATCTATCCTCCATTATCAACACTTCCCTAAGCTGTGGCTATGTTCCTGCTGTTTTTAAGATGGCTTGTGTTACCCCTCTCCTTACGAAACCTAGCTTGGACCCCTCTGATGTCAGAAACTATCGTCCTGTATCTCTCTTGCCCTTCCTGTCCAAAACTCTTGAACAAGCTGTCCTTAACCAACAGTCTGTTTTTCTCCACCAGAACAACCTGCTCGACCCTCATAAGTCCGCTTCAGAACTGGACACTCCACTGAAACTGCACTCCTGGCTGTGATGGAGGCACTCGCCACTGCTAGAGCCTCCTCCCTCTGTTCTGATTCTCCTGTCTGCAGCGTTCGACACGGTCAACCACAAACTCCTGATCTCCACACTGGCTGAGATGGGCATTTCTGCTCTCTTGGTTTGTATTCTATCTGCTTGCCTGGCTGACATCTCTGAGTGGATGGCTAGCCATCACCTGAAGCTCAACCTCGACAAGACTGAGCTGTTCTTCACGCACTTTTTCAGACTCCACCTTGACTAAACTACCTATCTAGGGCCAATTGCATAGTACTTGCTTTCTGTTTTCTATTTAACTTGTTTTCTATTTTTTAAATATTATTTATTTATTTATTTTATAATTCAGAATGTATAGCTGACTGTGTGTACTATTCTATGTTCGTTACTAGGGATAGCTCCTACGTTGCGAGAAAGTTGTGCTTTGTCGGATCTGCTTTGTAGTCACTTCAATGCCCTTCAGTATGCACTTATTGTACGTCACTTTGGATGAAAGCATCTGCCAAATGATTGTAATGTAATGTGGTCCCAAATAGGACACATGAACATGTTGGAAATTAAGCATGTTTTATAAAATGTGTAAATATATTGCCTCCAGCTTTAATACCCAACAATTGCCAATATACTGTATAAAGCACCTACTCTAAGAGTATAAATTAGGCTCTTTGAGAGAAGGTTGAATCTTAAGCAATCTGCCCAGTGGTGAGTGCTTGAAGTACAGTAGACATATACAGGGCTGTAGCAGTTGTCAAATCTCTGTGCTGATGGACCTTGATGGAGAGCAGGCTGATGTTAGCATTGGAGCTGATCAATTTAATTTCCTGTCTTTTAACAAATGCAAACATTTAATTTAAAACATAATACAACAAAATACAAATTTTTGGTGGTAAATTTTTTTTTAATGAACTCATAGATGCTATTGTCCAACGTGTCACACTTGGGTCGGGGGTTGCAGGTGAGACTGAGTGGGGGTTGCTTTTTAAATGGACCACCTACGCGACAATAGTGACATTTAGAAACTGTATTGTGGTAGGGGGGCGTGGTTTTAGGCGAGGCCGGCAAGAGAGTGAACTCAGGTGGTTAATGGAACCGGCACAGCTGTCAGCAATCAGACAATTGGTGATGATTGATTGTGTGATTGTTTGTATCAATTAACCAATTGCCTTGATTGTTCAACAGTGAGCCTGAGAACCTTTAAAAGGAGCCTTCTGGGGGTTTGGGGAGGACTGTGTGTTTTATGTGTTTGTTTGGAACCGAGTGCCAAAAGAAAGGGTAACTAAAATACAAACGCCTGATGTCTTGTCTTTGCACCCGAGCACTACGGCTCACTTCGCCACAGTGGTAGCCAGTACGGGGAGCGAAAAACAAAGGTGAAGAAAAGTGCAAGAAGACAAACAAAAAAAAACAAAAAAAAAGAAGAATCCAGAACAGATGGAGCAGGATATAGCCATGACAGAGCTGGGGAGAGTACTGGAGGGTCTAGCTGCCATGCAGGAGCGACAGTCAGCGGTTCATGCAGAACAGATGCAAGCCCTGCGTGAGCAGTCTAGACTCCAGACTCAGGCATTAATCCAGTTGGCGGCCAGTGGAGAGTCCAGGGGAAGACAGAGCGTCTCGTCCACCACATTGAGACAACCCCGGGGGTGACGGTGCGTTCGCGCCCCTACACACTGCCTGAACATAAAAAGAAATTGGTGCAGGCAGAAATAAAGGCAATGCTGGAATTAGGGGTAATAGAGGAGTCTAACAGTGCGTGGAATAGCCCCATCGTGCTAGTGGGTAAGCCTGATGGATCTATTCGGTTCTGTGTAGACTACCGTAAGGTGAATGGAGTGTCATGGTTCGATGCCTATCCAATGCCTCGGGTCGACGAGCTCTTGGATCGGCTGGGCACAGCTCGATTTTTTTCGACACTGGATTTAACCAAGGGCTACTGGCAGATTCCCTTGTCTCCAGAGTCCAAGGAAAAAACGGCTTTCTCCGCTCCGGACGGGTTGTACCAATTTCGGACACTTACGTTTGGGTTATTCGGAGCCCCTGCCACATTTCAACGTCTCAACGTCTCATGGACAGGGTGCTGCGTCCACATGCGGCTTTCGCTGCAGCCTATCTGGATGACATCATCATTCACAGTAACAGCTGGGCTCAGCATGTGCGGCATGTGGGGGCGGTGCTAGAGTCCCTGAGACAGGCGGGACTCACGGCTAACCCAAAGAAGTGTGCGATTGGCAGAGCGGAGGTACGGTATTTGGGGTACCACTTGGGAAGTGGACAGGTGCGGCCTCTCGTGGACAAAACCGCAGCGATTGCGACCTGTCCACAACCCAAGACAAAAAAAGAGGTGAGGAGGTTTTTGGGACTGGCCGGCTACTACAGAAGGTTTATTCCGGCTTTCTCTGAGCTGACCAGTCCCCTAACCGACTTGACTCGGAAAGGTGCCTCAGATCCGGTCCAGTGGACGGAATTGTGTCGGCAGGCGTTTGAGAGGGTGAAGGAAGCTCTTTGTCGAAAACCGCTTTTGTTCACCCCTAACTTCTCTCTCCCCTTTAATTTGCAGACTGACGCATCAAACAGAAGGCTGGGGGCCGTTTTGACTCAGCAGGTGGAGGGGGTCGACCGACCAGTGCTGTACATTAGCAGGAAATTGTCACAACGTGAAGCTAAGTACAGTACGGTCGAGAAGGAGTGTCTGGCCATTAGATGGGCGGTCGGGTCCCTCCGTTATTATCTACTGGGTCGCCCATTCACCCTCTGCTCGGACCATGCTCCCCTCCAATGGCTTCACCGCATGAAAGATACCAACGCCCGAATCACTCGTTAGTATCTGGCTTTACAGCCTTTTAATTTCAAGGTGGTTCATAGGCCGGGAGCGCAGACGGTGGTGGCTGATTTTCTCTCCCGTCCGGTGGAGGAGGAGGAGGAGGAGGGGGGGGTGAGTTGAGCATTGGCCGGATGGCTTCCCGGCCTAAGTCGGGCGGTGGGGGTATGTGGTAGGGGGGCGTGGTTTTAGGCGAGGCCGGCAAGAGAGAGAGTGAACTCAGGTGGCTAATGGAACCGGCACAGCTGTCAGCAATCAGACAATTGGTGATGATTGATTGTGTGTATCAATTAACCAATTGCCTTGATTGTTCAACAGTGAGCCTGAGAACCTTTAAAAGGAGCCTTCTGGGGGTTTGGGGAGGACTGTGTGTTTTATGTGTTTGTTTGGAACCGAGTGCCAAAAGAAAGGGTAACTAAAATAAAAACCGGTTCTCTTTATACAAACGCCTGATGTCTTGTCTTTGCACCTGAGCACTACGGCTCACTTCGCCACATGTATTTATCATAGTTGTCATGTATTGTGTACTAATAAAGCTATAACACAGAGTTTGTGGTTTCCACTCATAGTTTGGTTGCAGGAGCAATGAATGTCTGAGTTGAGCTTTCTCACGGCACAAGAAGCATGGCCACTAGGGGGTCTGCATGAAGGGGTTAAAAAAGTCTATATTAAAAAAATAAAATAAAACAAAAAGAATTTTATATTTTTAAACATTTTCTCAAATCTACATATAGACATTTCATATCAAGTCTGGCCACAGACCCCCTTCAGTACCTTCAGAGACCGCCAGGGGTCTATTAGATTATAATAAACTAGTTAACTAGTTAATAATGGAGGCCAACAATCTAACTTGAGTCAGGTTTGCTCCTGAGGGGGTGAAAAACCACAAAAAAACTTCCCGCCAGCAAGAAGATCCAAATTAGCTAACCAGCTTAGCTGAGTGCTTTATGGTGGACAAACTGGAACATTCCCTCTCTGTCCCCTAACAGCAACAAAGATTTTCACCTTAGGAGCAAATAAGTCTTACCTTGCTTATAATATGGATTTAAAAAGTTATATCAATCACACAGTTGAAAGCACAACTTTCCAAACTCCGACAAACTCAAGCAAGAGCAGCAGATCCAGCAACAATGTATGTCTGCAATTATCTCAAATAATCATTCATTTACTTACTCAGGAGTTAAAATGTCCACTAATTACATGGCTTTCTTGTTGATTTAAAATGTAAAACTTGTGCTGGTGTTAAAAATAAGGCAAACATTTTTAAAAGAATGCTTAGCTGAACATACATGCTGCATAAAGTATAATATAGTACGATGTAATGCCTCATCAGGGATCCGTACTGATGAAGCACAACTCTAGGAACAGTTGAGCTGTCCTGAATGAGTTTTCCGGTGTTTTGCCAGGTGTGATGAACAAGAGAAACTCTTCCCACATTGGGAGCAGTGGAACGGGCGCTCTCCCGTATGAGTTCGCTGGTGTATTGTCAGGTGTGATGTAGATGCAAAGCTCTTGTCACACTGGGAGCAGTGGTATGGGCGCTCCCCAGTGTGTGTTCGTTGGTGATCGGTCAGATGACATGACTGAATAAAGCTCTTCCCACACTGTAAGCACTGGTATGGGCGTTCTCCGGTGTGAATTAGTTGGTGTCTTTTCAGAGCACTAGATCTAGTAAAGTTTTTCTCACACTGGGAGCAGTGGAATGGGCGTTCTCCTGTATGAGTTCGCTCATGTTTTTTCAGAGTAGTTGATCGACTGAAACTCTTCCCACACTGGGTACACTGGTAGGGGCGCTCACCTGTGTGAGTTCGCATATGACCTCTGAGATTACTTAAATGATTGAAGATCTTCCCACACTGAGAACAGAGATGCTGGCTCCCACCTGTGTGAGTTGGCTCATGAACTGCCAGGAGAAATGCAGATATGAAACTCTTACCACACTGGGAGCAGCTGAAAGGGCGCTCTCCTGTATGATATCGGCGGTGTTGTATTAGAGAACTTAACTGAGTGTAACTTTTGCCACATTGGGAGCAGTGGTATGGGCGTTCCCCTGTATGAGTTCGCTGGTGTACAGCTAAGGTTTTCGGCAATTTAAAACTCTTTCCACACTGGGTGCAATGGTATGGGCGCTCCCCTGTATGGTTACGCTGGTGTCGTGTCAGGTCTGATTGAGATCTGAAGCTCTTCCCACACTCAGAGCAGGGGTATGGGCGTAGCTCTGTATGAGTTTTCTGGTGTGTTCTCAGGTGTGATGAAGATCTGAAACTCTTACCACACTGGGAGCAGTGGTATGGCCGCTCCCCTGTATGAGTTCGTTGATGTATTTTCAGGACTGACAGACTTACATAGCTTTTCCCACATTGGGAGCATGGGTATGGGCGTTCTCCAGTATGAGAACGCTGGTGCAGTATCAGATAACCTGACTGGGAGAAGCTCTTCCCACACTGGGAGCAGTGGTATGGGCGCTCTCCTGTATGAATTCGCATGTGCAGTGCAAGACGTGATGCAAATTTGAAACACCTCCCACACTCAGTACATGCGTGAGCCCCTGAACTGTCTGAGTCTATGATAATCGTGTCATACTCCTCCGAGTGAACCTTCTCAATGTGCTGGTGAAGTTTCTCTTCTTCCATGTGAGCAAAGGGGCACTGGGAGCAGGCAAAGGCTTTAGGTGAAAACTCATCAGCCTGCCCTGAGGAGAGAGAACAAAATAAAGGAACAGGTGTTAACAGGTAGTGATAAACCTGTCACATAGAGAAACTGGAGATGAGTGTTTGGAGACGTCTTGTGTCTAGCCAGTTTCCAGTCCAGTTTTCTTGTGTCTAGCTAGTTTCTTGAGATACTAAACCAGTGAGCTTGTTATGATCAATGAGCCTCATTCACTAACCATTCGACAAACAAATTTGTTCTTTCTTTAAAATGTTTTTATGAACATTCTGGCATTCAACAATGTTTTCAGATTTTATCTTGTGTAGAACCGAAGCTCAGAACGCAAACATCAGTTAATCCCAAGATGTTTGTATAAACTCACATTATGCACGCTTACTTTATATACGTACATTTATGTATGTACCAGGACAAACATGTATGCGTATAGCGTACGCCTACCTATGTTTTCCAGGGCTGTACGTTAACCTTTTTTGCACATAGCACCGGTGCTACAGAGGTTGATAGTTTTGTAGCACAGGCCAAAAATTTGTAGCACGAGTATAAAACGTCTCTTAAAATCTCTAAAAACAACCACAAGTAATGCAGTTCATCAATTAAACAGGTATGTGACTGGCAAAGGACATGAATGTTGCATACAGGGCACACAAAATCCAAACACAAAATTGCAGGGACATAACAAATGTATACAAGACATCAATATGTTACGCTTCAAATTAGCAGTGCAAATCTCAGTTTAAATTAATATACAATATTTTTTATTTAAAATTGAGAAAGTGTGTAAATCACTAATAAGAGATTAAAAACAACCAACTGTGTGTGTGCGTGCGTGCGTACACGCGCACACGTGTCACAGATCTAGCATGTCTGCTGGCCACTTTTTGTCCCCCACCACAACGAAGTAAAATTAATAAATATCGTAAATTAGTTAACAGAGGCTAATCTGTAACGTTAGCTCCATCTATTCTCTCACACACACACGTTAATGTGATGGTTATATAAGACAAAGATTTCCTGGTTTCCCTCGAATTGTCCACCATCAATATGCTAATGAATTAAATGGAGGTGGCCATCAGGAATAACAAACGTTCAAGAGAAATGGTAATGACTAAGTTAGTTGAAAGAAAACGAAAAATACAAACATACTGGTTATGCTAGCCAGCTCGTGTTCCAAAATAAACGTTAAGCTTGTTTGATTGCCGTTATTTGAGTGCCAGCTAGCTAGCTAACGCTACACAGCTACTGGCTGATCAGAGTCAGAGGTTGATACAAACGTCCAAATGTGCCTGTAAATCTTCTTTCTTGTTTCACACTTTTCATTTGGCAGGGATTCCTCACGGGCTCGTTTGGGGGTTTTGTTTTGCACTTCTCCTACTTTAATTTGATTTAATACTTGAAAATACCTCTTCATTTTGTCGCCATCCCGGTGTTAGGACCTCATGGTTTGTGTTCTTGTTGAACTGTGTACTCAATAGTCAAGTTTATAATAGTTAGAATAGAATTGTATTAGAGCTGATTTACCCAGTTCACTGTGAACTGCATTGTGTTCGTTACTAGGGATAGCTGCTACTGTATGGGAAGAATGTGCTTTCTTATCTGTTCTGTAGTTACTTCGATGACCTTTCTGTATGCACTTACTGTATGTCGCTTTGGATAAAAGCGTCTGCTAAATGAATGTAATGTAATGTAATGTGTCCCAGATAGATAGCGAGTTTGACTCAACTCGCTGAGGAAAAGGTGATTGTTCGCTAGGAATTGTGGGATTTGGTGTTGGATGTATGGACTCTACGCAGACGGGGACATGGTTTTTAATCGCACGCTAGACTACCAAACTACCAAAGAGAATATCGAGGCGCATCGATTCACTTCACACAAACCCTCACTTCACACGCAAAATAAAAAATATATAAATTTCTCACACACAGGCTATCGCACGGGTGCTACTGCAGTAAATTAATTTATTGCACAGACCGATTTTTTCGTAGCATGTGCGACATATATGTCGCACTGTACAGCCCTGTTTTCATTTCTTTATTAATTTGTGACAAAATTAAGAATTTACGATAATATAACCAACACGCCTTAACGGGTTCGGGTTTATATAACATAAATTCCGCAATTCATGGTTAGCCACTTTTTTAGCCACAAAAATTACAATAGCCTCCGAACATGTCATAGTCTACTTCTGCAGACAATGTCTATTGCAAACATTAGGCCATATAATAATAATATAACATAAAACATAATTATTATCTATGCTACCTTCTTTGACAGTAGTTCTTATTTTCTCATGCAAAAATCTCTGGGAAATAGCTTTGCCAGAGAAATTTCAACGTCAGTCAGCTGGTCAGGAAAACAAACTTACTAAAGAGTGTAGCCTAAAGAAAACTACTACTACGAAGCGAGTCAAAAATATATAATATTCCATGCACATCCAAGGTTTAGTTCGAATTGAAGAAGAAGCTGTATTCAGAAATTTTCAACAAAATACATTTATTTCAGAATAGTCACTAGTAGCTATATACATAATAACCACAACATAAGTAACCGAATGCATTTACAAAAGTGTGTGTGTTTCTACACAATAACAGCAATGTGTTTTAGCCCTAAGTGCGATAGCTGTGGAAATGTTGACTGTACAGGACTTTGCCGAAATGTAACAAGATAAACTCTTCAGGGTTAATCAGAAAACAGCTGTAACTGAATATACTGGTCAGTACTTGGCTTCCAAAACATATTTATATGAAAAATTTTGGAGAACAAAAATGAGGTGTCTTTTTAACAGAAAGTGTATCAGGTACTATATATAGTAGCTATACAGTCAGCAAGGGAAAACGGCGAATGCTTATTTGTACTACAACGTGCTTTGACGTCACATGGCGCTGTAATGGCGACATGTAGTCCAGCTGTCTCTCATGTTTGTGTTTGTAAATTTGAATGTGTTTTGTTGTGTCTGGCTTTTGTCTTGGTTTTTTTCATGCGCTGTGTGTCTGTAGTGGGACGGGGAAGCGGGCTGGAGATTTTTCAGGGCACTCCTGCTGCTTGTTTTGATAATATTGACGAATTGTCTAGCCGATATAATTTTGTTTGTGGTCGTCACCATGTAGACACATTCACAACATGTGCTCGGGAATGTCCGTTGGATCTGCTGACTGCAGCAACAAAGTTACCATCGCTCTTCACCAGAGTTGAAGATGTCGGGACTGATCTGGGAGTGCAAGCAATCTTCAAAAGGCAACCAGGGAAGGAGAACATAATGAGGGGGAGGAGTGAGGAGACAACTGGAAAGATTGATGCAGTTCGGTGCTCCGTTTCGGCGGTGTACAGAGACCGTGGCACTGCGTGTATGGAGGAGAGTCGTGGAGGCGGAGTTTGTGTATTGGACTCCTTGGTGACACTGGACATCTCGGGACAGCGGGGGCTATTTTTAATCATGGCTGTATTGCACTTTAATTCACTTAATTCTGATTCTGTTTGTTTGTATGTTGTGGGTCTGCCCCACTGTCTATGTTTTTTTTGTTGTTGCGGGAAATAAAAGTTATTCTATTTGCTAATATTATTGTTCCTATACGTGAACATGTTTTTCTTAGCGTGTATAAACGGTGCATTTTACAGTTGGTGGGTGTGGCGAGCGGATCGGTCGTAAGTCAAACTTTACGGGATTTTTTTAAAGCTGAATTTTAGACTAATGAATACTGTAATTGAGACGGATACGTCTCAACCACTAGGGGCAAAGTTTATACAGTTCAAATAGGCTATGTACCGTCATGCAGTTAATTTAGTTGTAGTTCATGGTAGGCTAAAGCACAGAACTCACACCTATGTCTTTCCTTGAGCTACAATGCATGCGTGTGTCTGCATGTATTCTGTATGCATGTCTCTCTTGATGTCATTATCTTCATGCATTATCATCATTAGTTAACTCCCAAACACATTACATTAGTACACAAAAATAAGTGATATCTCACCAAAAAAAAAGCCAAGTTACTCACACATGGCCTACAAAGCACTGTCTGTAAGTCCTTAATTACAACTTGCAAAACCTAGGCCTGCCTTTAAAAGTATTGATATCAAAATGTGGCCAAGTTACAACTAATAATATTGCCTATTGTAGCTCACACTAATTAAACTAGCTCTATTCCAAAGCAATGCTATCCACTTACAACCGGTCTCTCGCCACAACCACAGAAATTCTCCATTTATACATGCTAAGAAAATCATGTTCACGTATATAAACATTATTATTATTTTTTATTTTTTTAAATGTTGTACAAATGAGCATTCGCCATTTTCCCTTGCGTACTGTACTATATACAGTACCTGATGCACTTTCAGTTTAGAAAACACCAAATTTTTTTCTCAAAAATATCTCATATAAATATGTTTAGGAAACCAAGTACTTACCAGTATATTCAGCTACAGCTGTTTTCTGATTAACCCTGAATTATATTTTGCCAAAGTCCCGTACAGTCAACATTTCCACAGCGACCACCTATCGCACTTAGGGCTGAAATACGTCACTGTTGTTGTCTAAAAACACATGCGCTTTTGTAAGTAAAAAACGTATTTAAATACATTAGGCCACTTATGTTGGATGTCGTATGGTTATTATGTATATACTGTATGTGACTATTCTGAAATTAATGTATTCTGTTGCAAATTTCTGAATGATACAGCTTCAACTAAGTGGAAATTGCCTCTGGAGGGCCGAAGTAAATAGAGGTAAATATAGGGATTAGTTAGAGCTCCAGAGCCTGCCACAGATAAGAAATAAATGTTGTGTCCCAAACAAAATGTATTCAAACATGTCCGTCATTGATATGGTTTTAAATATGGAGATCATACTTTATCGGTCTCTGTGATGACAAGTTGCAATATAACATATAACACTGGTGCTCTAGTGTTATAAAGTAATCTTTTTTAATGGCAGAAAAGACCATTCTTCTTCTATGGAGCAGGCGTTGAGGCTCATGGATATTGTAGTATTTGAAATATCAAACTAACAAAAAAAACAAAAACATAATTTCTCCAAAACAAAAGTTGACACATTCGTAACCGATGGTCATAACATCAATCATAACGTTTCACAATCCAGGAAACACCTGGGATTCTCTGTTGCGTAGTATTGTGGTTATTGCTTAGACTAAAATACACGAACGGGAAAATAGATATAAAAACATAGATGCCTCATTCGCCCTGTTCAGATCTATCTTTCTACCGTCTATGGTTCTGCACAGCCTCAGGGCGGTCAAGATCCACGTATAAAAAACGTGTATTGACAGATGCAGAAATCCCCTGATAAAAATACGATAACTCACTTAATTCTTAACTCATTTCATAAAATATGACTTGTTAAATTTCTGTATAGCGTTAACACAGATTATTTGATTTGTCCATTATAAAGGATATATACACATTCATACTCACTGCAAAATAAATTCACATTCATCTTGCACATATGCATAGTACATTTGAATGAGTATTTTCCATACCCTAAGTGACAAGTATAGCCCATGGAGATACTAATACAGCATAGTGTATATTACGAATGATAAGATTACATTAAAATAATATTCCACCATCAGGAAAATGCTGGCAAATGTTCTAGTTTCAGGGAAATCAAGCATAAAACATGACTGTGCCACCTATGTACGCTTACACTACAGTATGTGAAATGCACAGAAAATGCGAAAATCAACATTATCAAACATATGGCACAACATGGCGGAGTGTAAAAATACATAAATATTTGAAATATCATAAGCAGTAATACTTACATATCCAGGCAGAAAATGTCCCTCATGCTTATCCCTCAGGCATATTCTCTGACAGAATCAATGTATGGTATCTTGGTAACTATGGTATCTTCTTCCGACCCATTCCCAAAATCCATGTAAGCAGGCAAGGATTTTCTCTATCTATGCTGACTAGTTAGTAAATTAGTAAAGACTTAATATAAATATAATATAAACTTAATAAATAACAGGAAACAACTATTATACCTCGGTGAGTGAATTTACATTATAAGTTGTTTGCGTAAAACGAAACTAATAAAACTAGAAATGCTGTTACGCCCGGCTGTATTGTTCAAAGCATCCAATAAGACATTGAATGTAACGTTTGTGTTCCCACTCCGTCACACATTTCCCTGTGTTTTCGGTATATTCAGTGTTCTCTGTAATTTCTTGCTATTTCCTTCTTTCAGTACTAATGATTATTAATTTACTAACTTCATAGAATTATGGTTTACTAATCTACTAATGACTAACTTCCTTGTAATGTTTGTAGATACTAATCTACTAACTTCATAGAAATTAGGGCTTCTACTAATCTACTAATTATCTAATGTCATCTTCTCTATTGACGACAGCTGTCTCTCCTTTCCACCTTTGCTATCACGATTCTCTTACCTGATTTCTTTGTTAACTGTTCTACTCGCTACAGCTGATTCTTGTTTCCGCTTTCTGCTCTCTCTAATTTGTTGCACCTGTTTGTGAGTGTATTTAAACCCTGTCTTGGGTTGCGTTCACTGCGAGATTGTTGCCTCAGTTTACTGTTTGCACTTTTGAGCATTTATCCATTGTTTTGATTCCACGTTTTGACCTTGTTCGTTTACAACCACGTCTTTTGCTAGTTCTATTCCTGACCCTGTTTTGTTTTCTTGACTATGAGTTTGCCTAGCATTTATTTGTACCTTTGCCTTCGCGGATTGCCTACCTGTTATGAACTCTGTTCTCCTACTGATTACGAGCCTGCCTGCCTGCCTGCCGTTTTCAGTACCGTGCCTCCGCTGACAGATATTCTGGATCTCGACCCTTGCCTGGACTGTAACCATGAGCCTTGCTTTCTGATTTTTGTACTTTGCATTTACAGATTGCCTACTTTTGTTTTTGACCCTTGCATTGAACCTACAATACAATAGCTTGCCCACCCCTGCACAATGGGATCTTCATGAACAGAATGGAAAATTAGCACCCGCCACCCGCCAAATGCGGGTAGATTTCAGAATTGTCGGATAAATGTGTCAAACCTACCCGCCACAGTGGTGTGTAGCAAAGTGGATACAAGCAGGAATAAAAAAAAACTTCAGGTTTCTTTCTCTGATTGCCTAAACGTGAGACGGAGAAAAAAAAAAGCACTTGTTAGAATATCCTGAGGCAAGCCCGCCTTACGCCGTGTTCACAACTCATCAGTTGTTTTTACGTATGCGCCATAACAGGTCTGACGGAAACAACGAGAAAAAATAGGCTACCATCTGAACTCGCCGAATATGTTAGCTGGGGTTCAACAAAAAATCTATGATATGCTTTTCCCCACATCCCAGCAATGGGTGAACCCAGTATCCTATCTTGCAGTTTCTTCTAGAGCTAACGTTAGTAGCAGAACTTTGTCTTGGCTCTCGATTTAAATGAAATGAATAGCCTAGGTTACTTCCCAAAATAAGTTACGGTATTATGTCATACCCTCAATATAAATATTTTGGACGGAGAATATGTGAATTATTTGGCAAATAAAATTTGTATAATTTTTATAAAACAAACCTTTCAGAATGAAAACGGGTGTCATTTAATATTGTCATAATTTAATTGTTATAATCATAATTTAATAATATTAACAGAATTTTATTAGTTTGCTGGAAAATAAGATTGTTTACAAGTTAGATTGTAATAAAAAAAACAAGCAGTTGAAATTCCGATGGTCCATTTACGCACCTGATATGCGTTTGATTTACCACAAAGCAATTTTAACAAGTGTCGCACATCGTCACACATAAAAACAAAAAACTGACCAATACCTTTGCCAATACGCTCTAAGGTAGTGATATCTCCTGTCATCTGTTCGTTCAGAAAAAACGTATCTACTACTGGATAATAAATTATATCAAATGTAGGCCTATGTAACTAATTAATTTATACACAATGTTTGACCTGTAATAGCCTATATGATAAAATAAATCCTATTTTATTAGAGCTATTAAACATGAGTGCATTCTGAAACGTCATTCTAGCGCAATGTATTAAAAAAAATACATGAAAAAAAAGGTGTCAGGTAAAATCTTGGGGTGGCTGGTCAAATTTGGCATCTACCAGCCACTGTGGCTGGGTAGGTCAGAAAGTAAATTTCCCACCCTGTGCGTGCAGGGGTTAAGAAATCTGCAAGTCTTACTGGCATTTGTTGCCATTTCAATGGTACATTATTAAAAAATACAATATAGAGCATGAATAACAAGGTACTAGTTTGTTCACTTGCAAGATGGCTATCCACATACTAGACTTCTTTGCTCCATTTCGCCCCCAACACCCGAGACTGCCCCCTGACTATGATTGGACAGTTAATTACATTTCATTCAGGCACAGAAATGCCATGTTGTTGCTCCTCATGACATCCCAAGTGGATCTCTTAATTTTTAGATATAGTAGTGTGAGACCTCCAGGGAGAACAATGTCACTCTCTGGGCTAGTACCACTGATACCTTAAAATCGGTGTTGCAGACACAGAAACTCTAGTGGATCTCAGTTTCTCGCAAATACTCACGGACACATGCATGCACACACATGTAAGAAAAAGGAAGTGCGTCTTCGATGTTCGTTGAAAATGACAGAGTTTATTCTTCGTAACAGCAGTTGACAGAGATACAGCAATGCACTCTGGATTCAGCGGAGTCAATCTGAATCCTGTTCTGTGAATTGTATCACTTTAAATACCATTTTTGGGCTTTGTTTTCTACAGGCAGGAAACCGAAATGTATATTCAAAAAATGATGTGATTGATTTAAGGAAGCCACTGTCTGGCTCCCCTAGATCAATCAGTCTGCTCATGAGTAGGGGGGTCTGAAGGTGCAACTTCCCGTGGTCTAACCAGGAACCAGTCTATTGTATTGTTAATCTAACTTCCTTGGTTGGAATAGGCCTTGATCACTCACTCCCAGCTGCTATTCTATAATTGAAAACTATGCCTATCAGTGGCGAAGAGTCACTGCTTACACTTACATTTTAACCTTTCATTGTATTTATGATAAGTTGGTTGATTCGGCTGGCAGCGTAGTTGATTTGTCAGCGTTTGAGTGGGTCACATAGATTTAGAATCTTACAGTCCCCCCTTTGATGCTTATCTGCCAGAAAGCATCACTTCACCCAAGTCTGCCATGCTCTTTCCTGGTGGAACTTTTCATAATTACAATTTTATTGAGAATTTAGACTAGTGATAATAAAAGTCAGCTGCCAGGAGGAGGTAGATCTAAGAACTACTTCATCCAATTTGCCTGTCTGATGATGTCGTTAGAAAACCCAAATTTCTGCCGCTTCAGAAATGAACACATACAATACAATATAAAACTTTGGAACACTATAAGAAGGAGACAGATACACAGTGGATGATATATGCTGACCATGAGATGGAGTATACAGACAAATGCTCTACTCTTGTCTTTCATCAATATGTTTAAACTGACATACATGTCTTGCTTTGATGTGGGAGGAAACCGGAGTGCCCGGAGGAAACCCACGCAGACACGGGGAGGACATGCAAAACTCCACACAGACAAAGTCCTCAGCCAGGATTCGAGATTCGAGCCTGGGACCTTTGCTGTGAGGTGTCAGTGCTATCCACTGCCCCACCGTGCTGCCCAAAATGGAGAAATGGCAGTAAAAACAAATAGAAATAAGGGAATAAACATATACAGAAAATCGAGAAGTAAAAAATATAACAAACAAAAAAGAATCGAAAGGGGGAATCAGTGTAGGTGTATGGATGCGTTTAGTCACAAGCAGTTTTGGGAGGTTATGCATGTGAATCAAACTTAGGGTGTGTAGTGCGTGTCAGTATATGGCTGTGATGGTCTCAGTCTCTAGTCCCATTCACGGCAAGAGTTCGTTGGTGTCCTTGGAAGTTCAAGATTCTCCGGTGGTGAATGTTCCTTCCTCGGAGACCTCATCGTCTTGGCGTAGGGTAGTCGACTGGCATCACAGTGGCGGGTATACCTGGTCTCTCAAATCTGAATCAGACAGAAGGAAAAATGCGGCAGTATCAAGGAAATCTTGACACACCTAATAGGCCATATGGCCTATAACATCAAAATTTTAACTAAACAACAAAGAATGTGCTATGTACAGTAGGTTCCATTTAATTAAACACTTCTAATAGGTTATCACTTTATGTCACGTCAAAAGTAAAAGCTATCCAGTCCTGACATTCTGGGGCTAAAGGAACAATCCAATATGCATTAACCATATCAATCAGTGTACCGATGCAAAACTCAGGTTTCAGTGAATTAAATATCCTAGACGGATCTGCTACCAAAGGTGTCAATTTATCAATTGCTTTATTTGCCCCTCTGGAATCAACAGTCAAACGCCAGCTGCCGTTTGCTTTCTTCACGGGCCACAAACGACTATTTGACCAAAATGTGTCGTTCTTCAAGTTCTTTGATAGGTCTGATACCATCGATTGCCTCCCTGCTAAGGGGGTCCTGTTGCGTGCTAGGGGGAGGTGTCCCGGTAAGTAACACCGGCTCTATATTAAGAAAACCACAGTCGTTTTTACTTTCTGTCCAAATTGGTTGTTTGGCGACATCTGCTCTTTGTAGCCGTCTTAATTTCCACGTATCTTTACCGTCAGACAATTCAAGACTCGAGTTTAACTTTAATAGAACGTCCATGCCCAGTATGGGCTGACACACTTCTCCAACCCATACATTAGCCGTGACCTCCGTATGTCCTACTGAAATGGGCACAGGCTGCGTTTGTCGCAACGTCACAGCCTGTCCCCCTACACCATAGCATTGTTTTACACAGTCTGTTAAAGGCAAGATATTGTCGTTTGCGTATGAAGCAGCTGGGTAGTTATATTGTCTTAAAGCTGGGGGATCGCGCCCTTGTACATTCACTTCCATAATATCAGAATCAACACGCCCACAATCATGTTTACTTTTAGCAAAAGCTCCTCTATTTGCTAACAACTTAGACAATTGGGTATCATCTACCTGTAACAATGTATCCAAATCATAATCCTCCGATTTCTTAATAGCATGTATCGCATGTACATCTGAAATTTCCACACAACCATTATTATTCTCATTACTGTGCCAAATGCAGTTATTTCCATAATCAATTACGTATCCGCGTTTTTTAAAATTATATCTGAACCCAGTATATCACGACCATCACCAGTTGAACTAAGCCATGCTTTATCTTTAAATGTGTCATTGCCAACTTGAAAATTTAATGTGTTTGACTGAGAAGCAAGAGACATTGTGCCATCAAAACCTTCTAAGGTAATAGTGTGTTTACTATTCTTTGGCAATGAATTAGAATGAATAATGGAAAGAGAAGCGCCAGTATCAACTAACCAATCGCGGCATCGGCCCTCAACAGCAACATTAACAATTGGCCTGCCCCACTTATCGCGAGTTATTGGTGCTTCATGAGATACGAGGGCCTGTAATTCCTATGCCGAATTCTTATTGTCATTGACTTTCCTAAGGGTTGCATGTAGGTCATTGTTCTCTGCACTCAGTTTGCTTAAAGCGGCTTCCATATCGCTGATCTGTTTGCTAAGGTTACCATATGGAGATTGTTTATTGTTTTGTGATTTACACTCTCTGGCTATATGACCCTCTTGGTTACAAGAATAACACACTACTTGCCTATTGAAAGGGGGTGGTCTATCCCCATTGTGTTGTTTGATATCGTCTGGAATGTACCCCTCATTTTTCCAAGAGACAGATTTAGAATTATGTGATGATCCCCGTCCAATTGCTGCTATAGGCTGTTTTCTTTTAAGTGTAGAAGTGGAGTTATATAACTGGGTCATCTTTGCCACTATATCTGAATATGGTGTGTTCGAATCTATGTGTAGTGCAAGGGCAGTTTGTGTGTGTGTGTGACTTTGCGAAATTAAAGCGGATTTGAACATGGGATCCTGCTGCGTCAGATTCGCTACACCGCTGTACGAACTGAATGCTTCCCACAATCTTGCGGCATATGCTGCTGGATGTTCCCCTAGTGACATCACTACATCCCTTATCTTGTCCCAATCGACCGAGCGTGTCCCTAGCACCCCCAACAATGCAGTTTTCCTGTCCTCTTTCTTCGCATTCCTGTCGTGAATAATCTGAGGGAGCGCACTAGCTAACGCATGGGGCAAACAAGCAGTCAATATTATGCACGCATCAGCATCTGTCAAACGATGTAGGTCAACCATCCTCTCTAAATTGGCTAAAAACTCCACGGGGTCTCGCCTTGCAGGCTCATACGTACCAATATTTTTAACCAAAGATTCTATTTCACTGGGTGACAATGGTTTTATAGTTGTAATATAGTTGTAGAGTAAAGGGAATTTCACCGTACAGTGAGAACTGTTGTCCCACGCGTTATTTGTGTTACCACTCTCACTGTAATCTGTCCGGTCTACGTGACGCTTCATATATTTATTGAATTTTTCGAATAGATAGTCATATGCGTTTTGTAACTTTTTTACCTCTGTGTGGGTATTATCCAATTCGCGCTGTAACTCTAAATTAAATTGTTTTAATTCGGCAACCTCTTTACACAGATCTAATTGTATCTCTGCATTCAAATTAGCGTGTACGTGATTACTTTTAAGAGCTGCTTGGTTCTCCTCGATCTGTTGTTTAAAACAGCCATTCTCCACTTCAAGAGCCTCTAATCTCCTTTTGCACAATTTATATGAAGCAAGAACACCAGTCATAGCTACCGCAATCTTCCCTTTTTTATTTAATTTGCCAACCTTTGGGTGGCTCTCAAATTGGGACACAGCCCATGTATACGGCTTCTCCTGACTTTCAATGCCTGCTAGAATGTCAGATTTGCCGTGCTTTGCAATGTAACGAACCATAAAGCTCTCCATAGCTACAATCTAGGTTCTAAGTCGACAGACAACCAAATATAATAGTCTAGCCTTGTTACGGTATCCAACCAAACAATCTGCTAAATTATATACGCCAAATTACCCAGTTACTTTAGGATAAGATAAATCACAGTTGCTGTTCCAGTGCTTCGGACACAGCCAACTCAACTATTCCAGTTACTTTAGGAATTATTTTTAGACTAAATGTCCCAGTACTTCGGGCACCATTCATTCTACCGACCAGTTACTTTAGGCCTACAACTAGTGATGGGCAGTTCGGCTTTTTTCTGAGTCGGCTCTATTCGTACCATTCAGTTTGAAGAGTCGGAGTCGGAGTTGCCATTTTGGTACTTCCGGTTAATACAGAAGAGCCGTTTGAGCCGCATCTTTTTCCTTCAGCGGCGCTACTCGCGAGCTGGAATTAGAAGCTGTTTCAGACAGCAGACCCTAGCTGGTAACAAAGTAGACAAAATAAGTTTGTAAACTAGCCTTGATATTTTATTCAGACCCAAATCATCTGAATGATACTCATTGCTAATATTCTCAATTTACAGTAGCCTACTGTCTCAAGCTAGTTTGTAATCGCAGGTTACGTTTATTTACGACTTTCCCATCTCCGTTTTTTCGATCATAGATTGTAACATTAGATCTTACAGGTAATAATAGCCATTGAATGGTTATATTTGTATAGAGCTATTTAATCTATGCTAATATTAATCTTATATTTTTTATCAGATCCCAGAATCCAGTAGTCTAGGTCTACTGAAAATTAGGTGGATGGAAGACTGTATAAGAGAGATAGCCAGCCAAATTGGACAAACAAGCCAGATATTTATTGTGTGTGTCAGTGTGTACATATGATGTACAGGAGCCTGTGTCGTTTATTTATTTGGACACCATAAGGTTATTTAAATGTGTTTATTTTAACTGTACTTTATTTATTATATCATACGCAATTGTAGGCTATTTATTCTGTTCACTGTTGTTGTTAGTCAAGAGTTCTAAAATAAAAATGCCACCACTTTAAATAAGTCTTTTCTGTCATTTTTTTGTTGCCTAATCTAGCTGAACACAATCGCAATATCGCAAATTTGGCCTAATTGTTTCATCGTTGACTGGAATTCGGTTGCAATTCTCGCAAAAAGTTTAATAATTTCGTAATATACAGTCGGCGTCTCGGAATATCATTAGATATAGGCTAACATAATTCCTTTGTCAATAGGGTTTCCGTTTGAATCACGCTGAGTAGTAAACCCGATTAATAGCTTAATGGTGTACTTCATTTTGCCCTTTATAAAAACCACAGAACTCTATAAGAACAGTTATGTGGTTAAAACTCGAAAATGACTTCGGTTTGTGTCACGGCTCTGGTTCCGGCTCTGTCTGGAGCCGTGGAATATTGCTACGGCTCATGGCTCTTAAATTGAGTCGAGTTGATTTCGTGCTGATCAGTTGGGTAGTATAGCTACTGTAGCTACGTATCTTTCTTTCAACCATTAGTAGTCATAATAACTTTGGAATGAGCTGGGGCGATTATTAACTTCACAAAAGTGTGTGCAATATTGTTAGATCAAATTAAAAATATATATATTCTTACGTAGGTTCTAACTTAGCAATCAGAAACTGCGCGCCGCGCATTAACCAGTGCTGAGTGTCTCGGGAGAGTGTCTCCCGGCTGTAGTAGAAAGCAGGCAGAGTCAGAGCCAGAGCCAGAGCCGAGAGCCGAGAGCCGAGAGCCGAGAGCCAGAGCCGAGAGCCGAGAGCCAGAGCCGTGAGCCGAGAGCCAGAGCCGTTTGAGCCGCATCTTTTTCTTTCAGCGGCGCTACTCGCGAGCTGGAATTAGAAGCTGTTTCAGACAGCAGACCCTAGCTGGTAACAAAGTAGACAAAATAAGTTTGTAAACTAGCCTTGATATTTTATTCAGACCCAAATAATCTGAATGATACTCATTGCTAATATTCTCAATTTACAGTAGCCTACTGTCTCAAGCTAGTTTGCAATCGCAGGTTACGTTTATTTACGACTTTCCCATCTCCATTTTTTCGATCAGATTGTAACATTAGATCTTACAGGTAATAATAGACATTGAATGGTTATATTTGTATAGAGCTATTTAATCTATGCTAACCATAGGGTTATTTAAATGTGTTTATTTTAACTGTACTTTATTTATTATATCATACACAATTGTAGGCTATTTATTCTGTTCACTGTTGTTGTTGGTCAATAGTTCTAAAATAAAAATGCCACCACTTTAAATATATTTGCTGTCATTTTTAGTAGCCTAACCTGTCATTTTGAAGTATTTGCTGTCATTTTTAGTAGCCTAACTTAGCTGAACACAATCGCATATTAATTCTGTTTTATAGCCTACTGCAATTTCCTCGCAAACAGCCAAATGTATTAATATAATAATAAACAGTTGGCTATTAAAGTGTCGACGTCTCGGAATATAATTAGATAGCCTATTAGGTACAGAATTCCTTTGCAAATATGGTTTATGGTTGATACACGCTGAGTAGGCTAAACTCGATTATTAATGCTGTCGCCTACAGCATTTCTTTTCCTCTCCGTTAAAACTTGAAAGGGCTCTGAGTCGAGGTGATTTCGTGCTGAACGGAGTTAGGTCCGACTACTAGCCTACTATTGCTACCTATCCTTTAACCGTTAGTAGTAGCCTAGTCAAAATTACTTTGGAATGAGCTGGGGCGATTATCTAATTCACAAAATTGTGTGCAATATTGTTTAGATCAACTTTAAATGTATTCATAAAGCATTATAAAGAAGATATTCGTGTGACCTATTTTGTTGGGCGCATCAATCGCTGCTCGACTTCAACGCCGCGCATTACCGCTGCTGAGTGTCTCGGGGGAGTGTCTCCCGGCTGTAGTAGAAAGCAGGCAGAGTCAGAGCCGGAGCTAAGAGCCGAGAGCCGAGAGCCGTGGGTTAGCACGATTCCCTCGAACTGGCGAGTCGACTCAGACGACTCAGCATAAAGAGTCGACTCATAATACCGATTCGTTCGCGAACTGCACATCACTACCTACAACAACTGTGCCACACTTCGTCGGGCACGATCCAGTTACTTTAGGATCCAACTTAAATTCCAGTGCTTCGGAATTAAAACTACAAACAATTCCAATTACTTTAGAAATCACTTGTAAGCAATCAATGTCCCAGTACTTCGGGCACCATTAATTCTACAGACCAGTTACTTTAGGCCTACCAAAATTAATTCCAGTACTTCGCAATTAAAATTGGGTTACAGCTCCTACTGTCAGTTACCAAATAAACAACGTTTCAACAAAGTTTATCCCGTCTAGGTCGTTTTAACCAGGGGGGATTTTGCTATACCTTAAAACCAGCATAAACACAAGGAACCAAATATCTTACCAAGTTGTTTTAGTGGTCCCAGTTATCTTGAAGAAATCGCCGTCGGTGGGTTTCTTCTGTCGTCTCGTCTCCAAAAGTTCTTCTGGTTTTCTTTAGGATTCTTGAAATCACCTCCTGGCTGGGTGGCTCGCCAATGTAAGAAAAAGGGACTACGTCTCCGATGTTCGTTGAAAATGACAAAGTTTATTCTTCGTAACAGCAGTTGTCAGAGATACAGCAATGCACTCTGGATTCAGCGGAGTCAATCTGAATCCTGTTCTGTGAATTGTATCACTTTAAATACCATTTTCGGGCTTTGTTTTCTACAGGCAGGAAACCGAAATGTATATTCAAAAAATGATGTGATTGATTTAAGGAAGCCACTGTCTGGCTCCCCTAGATCAATCAGTCTGCTCATGAGTAGGGGGGTCTGAAGGTGCAACTTCCCGTGGTCTAACCAGGAACCAGTCTATTGTATTGTTAATCTAACTTCCTTGGTTGGAATAGGCCTTGATCACTCACTCCCAGCTGCTATTCTATAATTGAAAACTATGCCTATCAGTGGCGAAGAGTCACTGCTTACACTTACATTTTAACCTTTCATTGTATTTATGATAAGTTGGTTGATTCGGCTGGCAGCGTAGTTGATTTGTCAGCGTTTGAGTGGGTCACATAGATTTAGAATCTTACACACACAAACATGCGCTCAAACACATACATACACACAATCACACACACACACACACACACACGCACGTGCACACATTTACAGTTCGTCCTTATGGGCAAAATTAATACAACAGGGAACTCCTGAACAATAAGAAATATATTACAGTCATTGCCAGCTAAACATTGTATGCGTGACAATGCCCAGACTTGTACAGACTCAACCTCAATGCTATTGCAGAGCTATTGCAGAGCACTATAATGTTGTCTAATAACGTACTTACAGAGTCATTGTCACAGAGGATCTAATGTGTGTTGTTGGGAGAGTATGAGGCGACTGGCTCAGTGCAGTGATGGGCACTGCAATATGTGCTGTCAAGCTCGTTAGTGGTGTTCTTAGAGGGGGGAGGGGGAGGGAAGAGAGGAGGGAAAGCAGTACCTAGCCAATATGGCTGCTGACATTCAAGAATTTTAGATTGATTCTGTCAATGTGTAAACTTCTAATAAAACACATTATTTTACCTATTGAACAGAATTATTTGCTAATGAGTATAGATGGCACTAGATGGCACTGTAGTGCATGTCCATTGTAAATCAAACCGCATTCATGTGACCCTGGACCGCATGTCCAAAAGACTACATATACCGTCAGGCGACAATCATGTGATCCTGGCCAGGACTTGACCAATCAGGACTGAGTTCCCGGTTCTATAAAACTTAGAGCAAACTTCCTGTTCTTCCAGTTACTTCTTACCACTTCTTAGCTTACGCTCGTACTCGCTCTTACTCACCAAGTTATACACGCACTCCACCTCCGGAGGTGGACGTATAGGCCGAGTGAATCGTTCCGTCTCTCTGGTCATTTCAGTTAGTGTGTCCGAGCAAAGCCGTTACCGTCATGTGACGTAACTTTAAAGCGACAACCAGAGAAGCGTGCGTAGCCTAAGTTACCACGCATCAACGCAAAAAGTTCAAGAAACAACTTGCCGAAGGACAAAAGACCAGCAAATCTTTTTCAAAAGTTTCCAGTAACACTCACCAAAGGAAAAGCAAGCTGCTTGGAAACGGAGAAAAAGAGACAATCCAATCCAGAGACGGTGCCAAAAGACAGAACTTTCTGGACACATCAAAGCCACGGAACCAGCTTTTGTAGCTACTCCAGTACAGTAAGACTGGCACAAACATCCAGGAAATAGTTTAGGAAAACTTTTGTTTAATGATTTTGTCAATGTAATTACATGTTTGATTGTATTCATTGTGTGTATTTAGAGTAACGTTAATTTATAACATAGCAGGTTATCGACAGCCAATTAGCCTCGCATAACCTAAAGTTACAGAGCCTACTCTAACTGACTCTAACACTAATTTTACAATCCCCCTCGCTTTTAAATCGAGATCTGTGCATGCAATCTCCCTTTGTACTAATACCTAATCCATTAGATATAGGATCTCGTGCCTGTAAACGGATAGGGGCCTGGAATTTAGCTAGATGAAGCTAAATTTCTATAGCCTCAATACTAGGGGTGGGACAATTCAATCCCATAACGATTCGATTCGGTTACGATTCTTTAAGCAAAGGTTCAATGCATCATAACATCTTACATTTGACCACGATTCGATTCGATACAATTCGGTTTGATTAATTTTGATACTTTAAAAAAAGTAATAGGTATGCTAATGTAATTTGATACCGATACAGTCAGCAGTAATTAAATATTCAATTAGAACCTTACGCCAAGTTCACAGAATTATGTTTATTGTTAAGGCATGCCATACATTTTGCAGCTGTCTGCAGCAAATAATGCAGCAATAAACATGACTAACAGTGTATTTTCTAAAGTTGCCCTATTGAGGTTATTGTTTTTCAAACAGTGTCAGACATGGTACCCTAATACCTTTCCTTTATTCACTAAAATGTTTTCTGTATGGTGTATCTAGGTTCCACGACATTCATTAAGTGACTAAATCCCTCTTCTTCTACCGCACTGTATGGTCTAAGGTCTTTGCAGATGAACGTGGCTATAGCAGATGTCACCTCTTTTGCCCGTTTAGAACTGTTTTAAAAAAAAAATATTTTAGTTTTTGTCTGTGTGATATGTAGGGGAAGGGGGGGTTTGGAATCGGACAGTTAACGTAGTAATAATTAATTGGAAATAGTCTTACTATTTTTGTTTTTTGTCTACTTGATTTTGAATAGAAAATGGTTTAAATTTAAATATCAGAAAGCACTTTACAATTAACTGTCTGGACACGGTATGTGTATAAAAACTAATAAAAACAAATAAAAGAACTGTTTGGCCATTTCTCCAGGAAAATCTTGACTCCGGAGTTTAGCTTGCTAACCCGCTTGCTGTCCTTCACGTCAATGGTGTGTCGTCGGCTTAAATGGCTTATCATGTTTGTGGTGTTGCCTGTGTATCTGATTTCAACTTGTCATATCTTGCATATTGCAGCGGTTTTGTCAAGTACACCCTCCTTCTTTCTAAACCCGAAATGCTTCCATACCACTGATTTTCTGTTCGGAACATCGCAAATTCTGTCAATTTGTCTCTTGTCGCACTCGAGCAGCTAGCCATTTCGCTCAGATCTGTCCATCTCATTAGCTATGTTTCCATCTAAATGTCATTCGAATTTTAAGCGAACTTTTGGAAAGTTCGCAAAAAGAAAAAAAAAGAAAATGCGAATTAGGTGCGTTTCCACCAACTGAGTTGGAGCGAAGAAGTAGAGGTTGCATATCGTAAACAAAACCAGTTGCCTTGGTAACATACCCACGTGGAGAACATAACGCTTGGCAATAAAATGGAAAGAGGTCTGCAGGAATTAGTTTCAGCTGGGCAAGTTGTAATTGTCCTTTCAATTCAACTAATATTGGCCGTGTTTAATGCTATCCGAAGACGAAGACAGAGAGATGCATTGATTTTGATGGAAACGGCTGATCAGTCACGTGAGTTCAATGTTCGCTACGTCAGAACTTATTCGGCAAATGTGTTTCCATCTACCGTTTTGCGCATTAACTCTTTTTCGCAAAAGACAAAAACCACCTCAAGCGAGCGCATAAACTTTTTTGCGAATTAGAGTAAGTTTTTTCGAATTTTGCCGTTTCCATCAACCTTTTCTGATGCGATACTTGAAAATGCGCATAAAATTAGGTTGATGGAAACATAGCTATTGTCGCTTGATTCCCGCCTGTCGCTGCTTTAAACTCACGCTTACGTGGGGGTTGGAGCAGAAACATGGATTAAAGCTAGTCAAAACAGTTTTAAAAGTAGTCGTGCCTCAGAAATATATTTTTTAAATAATGAAATGAATATTTCTTTTGAATAAATAAGTACATGTGCACATTCATTTACAATGCGATATTAATCGATGCTTATCAATTCTAATCTTACAGATCGATGCAATTGTATTTACACATTCAGATCGATGCACCGCGATGCATCCATCGGTGCATTGTCCCACCCCTACTCAATACCAGTGGCGGCTGGTGGGTTGCAAAACTGAGGAGGCAGGACGAGCTTTAATTAGGGGGGTTGGTGTAATCACTCTAAAATGGTTCTTTTTGGTCATGGCATGACTGTTATTTTAGAAAACTATATTGGGCTAAAGCGCTGCCTCCCCTCACGTGACTTTTCACTATTAAAATGACTACTGAACTTAAAAAAATTAAAAAGACAGGAGCCTCCAGGTCTTTGATACATACGTATAACCAGGCACGTGCAGAGGATGTTAGAGGGGCAGGGGCCCAAATTCATAAAAGGGCACGCCGGCGATTTTTGAAAATAATTAAATAAATATATGCTTGGAATGAAGGGATATTAAAATGTATGTATTCAGGGTTTTTCCTGGCAGAGAATATGGTTTCTGGCAGTACGTAGGCTATGCGAACGCATGCAGCAAATTTCTGTTCCATAAATTTTACCATAAATACAGTTTTTGGAGTATATATGTAGGCTATGGTTGTAAAGTACCAGTAGGGTCGTGTTCAGGAGTTAGGTTTTAGAAATCAAAGGTAATTGAATATTATACCAATTATGATATTTTGATAGCGCACAAATATAAACATAAATAAAGAACACTCAATCACTGACTGGTAAGAAACAGAATTTTGGGTCTTATATACACATAGGAAAGGGAGGGGTAACAAACGACGTGAGGTTAACACATTAGGTAAACAATAATTAAATCACGAGAACATAACGAAAACATGGAAGGGACTCGGAAACATGCATAACAAACAGCTGGAGCGAATTACAGAGGTAGCTCAGGACCAGTTAGAAATGCGAGTAACAAAGATAAAGCGGAGAAGCTGGTTAAATGTTAGTATCTAACTATATGACAGACAGTTAGTTGTTAGTATACATTTATGTTAATTAGTTTTAGTAAAGTGCACGTAACTAATAAAGCACCCGAGTGATTGTTACCGCGAGTTAGTAATATATACAATTATACACGGGAAGGAAATCAGGAAGTAACAGAAAACGAAACTTCGGAAATACAGCGTTAACCCACAAAAACTCCCGAAGTCACCCGAATAGTGCATGCACGAGACTGGGTAAACAAACACACAGATGAGACTCGGACAACCCACGAACAGAGGGGAATGCAATGATGAAATGAAAAATAATAAATCCAGAATAAATATCAAATAATAATACAGACAAAAAATATCAAATAATAATACAAACAGACGTACAGAACATAACAGGTAGCCTAATTCAAAATTGGAGCGTGTTCCATCCAACTCGCAGATGTCTACTGAGTCGCCTCAAAGATTTAGGTTGCACTCTGCCACAGAATAGCTGAGCCTCATTTCTATACAGTCGAGGGTTCTGCTTGTTCTACTCATCTCCTAGTACTGAAATCTTGAAGGCGACTAGTACAGTATACATCGCCATCCGCTAGCCGAAAGACCATATTGCACCCAAAAAATTGTATTCATTTATTTGCCGTTTTCTCAATTATTGTCATTTTGGTGGTCGGTGAAATAATTTATTTAAAACAAGCCCATGACTGAGGTTGGTTCAAACACTGCTACATTTAATTTAATTAATGACAGTTAATTAATGATACATGCAAAGAAATTAAGTGTATTTCAATAAATTATTCTCACGTAACGTATTACATTAGCTAACTAGCTATTGAGACAATAAGACAACATTAAGGTACGTGCCTGGATGGGACCGTTCTTTTAAGTTCAGTGGATGGGACACAAGAACTCAACCATATTCCACTGATTCCCACATTACTAGCAAAAGGTATCAACGCTAACGATAGCTAGTTGGCACATTTTGAGCTGCCAAATAGTGTCAAGCAATTTCTAAAGCGCATTAATATCAATATAAAACAAAAATTAACAGTATATTTATACTTTGTTTGGCTACATACCTGATGTCTGCCTCAAAGTAACTCATCACACTGACTGACTCACGACTGTCGAGTGCCTATGCATGCGTATGCCTTCTTTCACCATAGAAAGGCTCGGTGCCCACACAGTGCTCGCCGCTGTGGCGGAAACCAAGAGGGAGGGTAGAGGTAGAGGGCATCGCCAGGGAGCACCACTCTCCCGACCTGATATTTTGATTCAATCAATATATCTGTCCGGCAGGGCAGGCTGTGCGCAAACAGGAATTTATTTATTTATTTATTTATAAAATATATATATTTTTTATTTTACTGAAAAAGGGCACTTCTCTATAGCAGGCCAAACGGCAGGTGCTCAAGCCCCCTTTGAGGTCTATGTGTGCACGTGCCTGCCCCCCAATATGGTTGCATATTTTTTTGCATGCCATGACTTCCTGATGTCTGTGACCCAACAACATCCAAAGACTCTTGATAACATATTTTCTGGTACTCTTACAAGCGATACTATAATGTCTCTGCATTTGAATGGATCTCTATGGGAATTTGGGGGTGGGACTAGATTTAGCTGTAAATTACACTGGAACAGTATGGAACACATGGTTGGCTAAATGGCTCTAAGTTATCAAGGGTCTGACGTTTCAAACAAGTCTGAAACCATCACCCTGATGCCAGAAATACAGTAGATATGGATGGATAACTTGAAGGGTTTCCTCTCCTGACTTATTTTTCCATAGAGTTCAATAGGACAATTTTTCAGGAGAAACAACCCTTAAAGTGTTCCATCCATACTACTAGAACAAACAAAAATTAACCAGACATTTTTAGGAATTTAGAAATCCCGTCTGGACGAATATTTTCAGTCCCAAAAGAATAACTGTCCAGGAAAAAGAGGACGTCTGGTCAGCCGAGCTAACGTTAACGCCAGCTATATAACGTTAACTTAATGTTACCTCAAGTTGGCTGTTGTTTAGATCACATCAGATATGGTGGTAATGATAGCTGGCTGTACTGGTACCTCCAAGACCGGCATTAACGTTACAGCAGCGCGGTCTCGATAACAGAAGCGCTAATGTTACTTACATAAGTTACGTTAATTTAGCACAAATGCATTTGTCGCTAGTTTTGGGTTTTGGAAAACTTTCTCCTCCCTCCAATCTTTCAGGGTACCCAGCGTAGGTATTACACGTTCCTCAAGCAAATCTTTTCACCATCCTGTCTGACTCAATTTATGTTTTTTTAACGATTTTCAGTCGTTAAAAAAAAAAAGCGACAGGTCAATTGAGTTTTAAATAATCGATTATTGTTTTTCTGCATCGAGCCAAAATCTTTCAAGAGAGAATGTCAGAATCAATTTTTCCTCCCACCCCTAGGTGGGACTAGATTAAGCTGTAAATTACACAAAAATAGTATGGAACCCATAGTCTCACTTGAGGGATTGTTTTCCCCTGACTTATTTTTCCATAGGAAAATGAGTCAGGAGAAACTACCCTTAAAGTGATCCATCCATATCTACTGCATATCTGGCAGCAGAGTGATGGTTTGAGGCTCGTTTCATAAATCAGACCCTTGAAGTGTTATGATTCTGTTTGTTTGTGATTGTGTTGTGTTTATTTTCTGTTACTTTATTATTTTCCTTACATGTGTTTGTTTGTGTTCATAAGTATTACTGGTTACATTCCCATTTGACACTCCACTTTAGTTCCCTTGTCGGTCTACGTTTCCATGTTATCCAAGAATCCACTTTCTGTATTTGTGTTTGCACATTTCGGTACATGCGGGTTTTCCCCTGTATTTCAAGTCTCGTTTTCCTTTCTTCTTAACTAATTATTATTGTACATATACTAATCCAACTCACAATACTAACTGTGTGTTTATATTTATATACTAACGATAACTAATAGATTAATGTGTATATATAACTAACTAATCACATTTACTAACGTAGAAGATTTAGAATTTTGTACTAACGTCACTTAATTACTAATCACTCTCTTGCTCCGCACTGCAGCTGTCATTCTCCCTTAGCTTTTCTATATCTGCTCTATTCGTTGTTATTCCTTAAACTCTCTTCAGCTGTATCCCCTTTCAGAATCCACCCCTCATGCTGTGCACTCATTTACCTGCTAATCCCAGGCCGTGCGTTATCTATGTGTTTGCGTGAATTCCAGTCTGTGTCTTCTGTTCCCCCTCGTTATTGAATTATTGTTTCCTACTTTGTTCACCTGTGTACAGCTCTTTATTCCTCCCACCCACACTTGATTCCTTTTGGTGTCATTACTTCCCTGGTGTATATAGTCTGCCTTCCACTTGTAATCTCTGTCAGAACGTTGATCAATTCGCTGTGCCGATTTTTTGTAAGCCTGTGTTATTTGAGATTCTTGAGACAACCCTTCTGTACGACTTCGAGCCTGCCTTTTCCTTCTGTTTTGTTTGCCGTGTCTTTCTGTTTTTTTGACTCTTTATTTTTACTACTCTTTTGGATTTCGATTTTGTACCGTCTCAACTCTGATTACCCGGCTACTGATCTTGGACTGTGAATAAACTATGTTTTTGCCTGTTACCTGTGGTCTGCGTTTGGGTCCTGCTCAGAACATCACATGATGACTTACTGCCATTTAGCCAACTATGGGTTCCATACTATTCCTGTGTAATTGACAGCTTAATCTAGTCCCACCCCCCAATTCCCATAGAGATCCATTCAAATGCAGAGAGGTTATAGTTTCACTTGTAAGAGTATCTGAAAATAAGATATCAAGAGTCTTTTGATATCCTTTTATACCCAGTCATGATGGCATCACCTGTTTACCTGTGGAATGTTCCAAACGGGTGTTTTTTGAACTTCTCAGTCTTTTTTTTGCCCGTCCCAACTTTTTTCAAACGTGTTGCAGGCATCAAATTTGGAATTTGCGTATATTTACAAAAATCAATAAAGCTGATAAGGTAAAACATTAAACATCTTTTCTTTGTAGTGTTTTCAATTAAATATATGTAAAAGAGAAGTTACAAATCACTGCTTTCTGCTTTTATGTGCATTTTATATACTGTCCCAACATTTTTGGAATTGGGGTTTGTACATTACACCTGCAACACTAATGCAGAAAATATGGACATTATTCTTTACCTGTGTTTTCTACGCTGGGGGGGATGACAGAAGATCCAAGAAAGGGTTCAGCACAGACCCTGTAAAAAACAAATACAAATAACATTTATTTATTTTCAAAGTGACAGCAATGAGAAAAAATACACACATCCCATCACAACATTTACTCTTACTCTTTCTCTGATGAACCTAGCTGCTGTTTCAAAGGGTTCCCCAAATTGGCAATCATCTTTCTCTTCCGAGTCCGTACTTTAGGCTTTTTGCACAGACAGGAAGTAACAGAAGATGACTGGGCCTCCACTTCCTTTTTTAAACAGTCTGATTTCACTTCATGCTTCAGCCCTCTGTCAGTTTGGGGAATTTCATCCATTTCATCTTTCTTGCTCTGTTCACCCCTCTCTCTTTCTTGTTCCCTCCAGAGTCCTTCAACCTCTTCATCTCTCACACCATCCTCCTTCTTAATCTCCTTACTTTGCCTTTCCCCACCCTCCTCCTTGATGTTACACAGTATGTGTTCTTCCTCCTTATTCATCCAGTAGCCAGTCTTCCCCTCTTTCCTCTCCTCAATGTCTTCTCTTCTGTTCTGACTTGATTCCAACTCCACCCCTGTGCAACCTGTGCTGCCCATCATTGATTTTTTGTCTTCACCTGAAGAATCAAGCACAGAATCTGATTCTGATAACAGTTGCTTGTTACAGTCAGACTGCTCAGTGGAATCCACCAATCTCCTAAATGGAGGGCAGAACAGAGGGGAGAAGACACAGTCATCCATGGAGGACGGAGTTGCTGAGAAAGATGGAGAAAGAGAGAATTAATCAATGCCTGTTTATACAACCTATTTATACATATTTATGGTACAAATGTGCAGATAGATCATGATATTATGCAACTTCTTTAAAAGAATTAAACAATACCCCACTTGTTTTCTTTTCTGCCCAACTGAATGTCCAATAAAATTAATAGTTTTAGCAGATGCATTTAGCTAAAAGAACAAAAGCGCATTTCACATGCTAAGCAAACACCACTAGTTCAAGAAATTGCTAGAGATTGGAAAAGTTATGTGTATAGGTGGCACTGTCAATAAAGATTTTCAAGATTTTGAATAACATCCAATGAACCTGCCTTCCTGATTGGGAGAAGTCATTCCACCAGCGGGGGTGGAGGACCGAGAAGAGCTGTGGCCACAAGGAGAGGCTGCTAAAGGATAGGTTGACTTGTTTTAACCCGGACATTATTGAAAGGCTATTTCCTATAATTTATTATTGTGCATAGCACAACCTCATTGAGAGCTTTCTTACCAAGTAATTTACCTTTAAACCACAGCTTCTCAGTGGTTTTAACATGTTCCAATGGGGCAAGTAGTTTTGCCTTCAAAAACTGTGATAAATTTCCTTTTCGAAAACAGGAAATGCACATGATACTCAGACATCTATATATGTTCTACCGAAAAATGGGTCACAAACCATACTTTATATCAGGTTCTATTTAATTAATTCTACACTTATGCAAATCCATTCTCTTGGCTACATCCACACCAGAATAAGAGAGAACCTAGCTGACAACAACGCTGAGTTCATCTTCATCCATGGGGCTACCGGAAATCTAGTGCAGAAGTTTACAAATGGTTGGGATGTACTGTGGAAATCACAAGTACTTCCAAATAAAACGTAATATTACTGTTATTGAATAAATGTTATGAATAAACAAAGACGAAACAAAAATACACAAAGTGACGTGTGAGCATACTGTGTTTCCCGTTTTTAAACTACTTGTCCCATTGCAACGCACTGAGAAGCTGAGGTTAAAAGGCAAATTTCTCAATAATAAAACTATCAGTGAAGTTGTGTTATGCACATTTATAAATGATGGGAAACAACATTTCAGTTGGGCCTGGGTTTAAAAAAGGTGAACCTATCCTTTAACCCCTTTGAACAAATGCCTAGTGACCAGGAGTCCGGTGCCAAGATTTTGCTCAACTGAGACATTCGTTGCTCCTGGTGCCAAACTATGACCAAACTATGTTTTATCTTTATTAGTACACGATTCATGACAACTCTGCCAAATAGTTTCTAAGTGTCATTATTTTCCCATAGTAAGTCCATTTTCCCGTAGTAAGTCAATTTAACAAACAACCCCCCACCCAGTCTATACCTACTCATGTGTGACATAGTGGACAATAGCATATATGTGGGAGTTCATAGTTATATTTATTCATCATATAAAATTTGAATTCCGTCATAGCAACAAGATAAACCCAACAATAGCCTGATCACAAAATAGACATGTGAAATTATTGTCTTATTATACCAAGTCATTCTACTAAGAATATCTGCTACTAAATATGAAATAAATATACAATCCTACCATTGGTTTAGAGAAATATTCACAATATTACACTATCTGAAACATCAACTCATAATACCCCCCATGCCCTGCAAGCCTGTCTTATTCATTACAGTTCACTCTGGTTTAATTGTTGGCTCTTTTATCCAATAGAGTACATTATAACCTTAGCATCAGTATATGCAATGTCTTATTGGGTGCTTTGAACAATTAATTACAGTCCAGCGTAACAGTTTTATCATTTTAATGATCTAGTATTATGCAAGCTCTACAGAAAATGCATTCCCAGACAGGGGTTTTTCCTTCCCGATATGTAAGTAGTACTGCTTTTAATATGCGGTTAGTCTCGCTGGCTACATATGTACATTAGTTTTTCCACTGGAGCACTGTCTTGTCCAATATGATTGAAAGGCCTATCGTTATTTTCGCATTGTGAGTGTATTTCACATACTGTAGTGTAAGCGTTCATTTTATGTTTGATGTAGGCTACCGATTTCCATTGAAGATAGAACATTTGCCAGCATTTTGCAGATGGTGGAATACTATTTTATTTTCATGTTATCATACATAAAATAGGCTGTGGGGTATATACTTGTCACTTAGGGCAAGACAAATGCTCATTCCAATTTACTGTCATTATGAATGGGAACATTATTATAATTTTTTTAAATACTGAAAAATGTCATCCTGGGGCAAAAGTATACATACTGTACAGTGGTAAAGGTTATATTGTATTGAGGTACAAGAGTGAATGATTAGTCTATATGTAGGTGTATGTAACACTGTGATATCAATGTTTTTATTTTAAACCATCAGAAGGTGCAAATGTATGTGCTTTATAATGGACAAAACTAATTTTATTCATTTTATGACATGTATTGGATAGGGTTTTGGGCCCATAGATATCTACCCCCCTGTACCCACTTGAAAATTATGCAAAAGTGAGTTTTATGAGCAAAAACTTGATTTGTAGTTAAATATCATAATTGTTTTTTAGAGCAGTGCACAATTTATTAATTTGGATAGATTTGGAGACACTAATGGACAACAGGGTATTTTTCTTTAGTAGTTCTGCATATCATCCTCAAATGTTGTGGACATTTTGTGGCTTATGATCCAGGAAAGGTACAGATTTACCTGTTTCACTGATGTAGCTCTCAGTATTTTGTTGCAAACTACTGTTAAAAAACGGAGATAAATGTCACGTTAACCGAATTTGAACCTTATTCTTCGTCCTTCATATTTTTTAAATTACAGTGACAAGATTTTCATACTCTCAGCTTATTAAAACCCCCGATTTCACTTGTTATTCCATAACTGAACAAAACAATTTAAAAAATGACTAAGCGTCTAATTAGAAACTAAAACAAATTTGCAGCACGTTACACAATGAATTCACAATGAATTTCAATACCATTCTCTACATGTGCGCTTTAACTTCATGCAGGAGCAGGTCTGTTTCCCCTGCTGTACACTTTTCACGGTCTTCCTTTGAAAGTGGATGGTTTTAAAGCATTCATTTAAGCTACCAGTAAAACAGGTTGGTCACATTTCCATAAGCAGGACATTATAAAACAAGGGAAAATATGCGTGAACCTATGGGTTGCCAACCTGACAGCTTTATTGTATTTAGTATCATCATTAAGGGAAAATAATTATTAATCCATATTAGAATGCAGGTAATGAACTTCAGATGAAGCTTGAACTTCGACAACTCCATGAAAACATCCTCATGGAATTGATGCTTGACAATGCTTCATTGCATAATCAAACAGAATTTGTTAAACAAGCAGGCTAATTTGGTGAGACGGAAGCCTTTGGTATCTTATTCTCAGCTGTTGCAGGTGCTTTTAACAAAATTTAACCGCATATATTTTGTAAAATAACAGCACTGTCGGGAATTACCGGGAACTCATAATGGTTAGACCGAATAATATTGATCATACTATTGATCCATATAGCCTATTCCTTGATTGCACTAAACACGCACAAGCATGTCTGTTTCGCCATCATATAAGCAATCCGCCAAGGTGGAAACGCAGGCTTTTAAAGAGAATGGGATATGACATTTTGATTGGTTTATTGCATGTCACACTCAAGACACACATATTATTAATGAAGAGACTAGGTTCACCCCATTTGCACATTGCGCCGTGCTTAGCGCTCAAAAAACACGCCGTCAAACTAGCAAAAGAGGACTTGGACACCCCCTAAATGCACTTTACACCATGGGTTTAGACAAAGCGCTAAGATCGCCAAGATAGGGCCCCTGGAGTTATAAAGTCTTAAACAGAGCACCCCCTAAACAGGTGAGAATTGACCAGATTTGCCATCTGCGCAAAGGGGTTAAGTGCTGGAAAAGATGGGACAGCCAGATGATGATGTTGAATGGAGAGGTCAGTTTGGAATGTACAGTGTAATCACTGTATG
The DNA here is from genome assembly GCA_022702515.1 of Ilyophis sp. 1 JC-2022. Classification (NCBI taxonomy): domain Eukaryota; kingdom Metazoa; phylum Chordata; class Actinopteri; order Anguilliformes; family Synaphobranchidae; genus Ilyophis; species Ilyophis sp. 1 JC-2022. Next base: position 70,382,594 of record CM040403.1, on the reverse strand, counting down.
GAGACAGGAAGAGTTAGTGCCATTTGTAGCTTGATATCCTAGTGTGAGTGATCTGACTTGACTATGGGAAGCCACTGGAAGCCAGTGAAGGGTATTCAAAAGTGGCGTAGCATGTGTGAATTTAGGCTCATCAGTCAGGCAAAGAACAGCATTCTGGACAAGTTACAGTAGCCTGATGGCACAGGTTGGTAAACTGGTCTGCAAGACATAATAACCCAGAGAAGAAATTATGAGGGCTTAGGTGTGCAGCCTCTTTGATGACTGAAGGGTGATTTCTCTGAATGTTATTAAGGGAGAACCTGCAGGACCAGGTGGTTGCAGTGATGTCCTGAGAAACTCAGCTGGTCATCCAGGGTCACACCAGGGTCTTAGCTGAGTGCTGGAGGGAGAAATTAATTTTAAAAAGAGATAAGAGTCCTCAGCATAGAAATTACATGACATATTATGAGAAAACTAGACTGAGTGATTTTGTATAAAGGGAGGAGATGAGGTTAGCAAAATGAGGCAAACCATTTGAGGGCGGAGCCTGAGATACCCATCCCTGCAAGAGATGAAAGAAGGATCCAAGGTTGGGGTTTTTTTGCGTTCATTTTACCGTAAACCCAGTTTTTAATGTACATTGTTTCTAGCTATATCTAAACATAATTTTCTTGTAAACGGTGCATTTTATGCATTTTACAGTCTGTGGCTGTGGGTCGTAAGCGCTTTGGAGTATTAATAGCACCCTCTTATTTTATATTCCTGCGTGTTTTCTTAAAGCTGTAGCCTAGTTTATAATTTAAGACAAACATGAATACTGTAATTGGGACCGATACGTCTACCACTATAGTATGGGATGCCAACGTGGATCGGGTTAAAGCTTTTACCTTTTCAGAAGTTAGGGCTTCAAAGGTAGCCTAATTCAAAATTGGAGCGTGTTCCATCCAACTTGTTGCACGCTATGTCTGTCTACTGAGTCGCCCCAAAGATTTAGGTTGCACTCTGCCACAGAATTTGCACTCTGCAACACATTTCTATACAGTCTATGGTTCTATGCTTCTTCTACTCGTCTCTTCGTACTGACATCTTGAAGGCGACGAGTACAATATATATTGCCATCCGCTGGCCGAAAAACCATATTGCACCCAAAAAAATAAATGTAATTAAATTAATTAGTATATGATTTTATTTGCCGTTTTCTTAATTATTGTCATTTTGGCGGCCGCCAAAAAATTTAATACGTAGAAAAAACCCTGTTCTCACACTAAGCCCTAAGGTCATCCTGTGCACACATACAATGGGGGAAATAAGTATTGGACACGTCAACAAGTTTATTATCAAACATATTTCCAATGTAGCTATCCACATGAGATTTTGACCAGACATTGGTATTAACTCAATAAAACTACACAGCTAAAAAAATTGTAATGTTCCAATTCTTTAAAAAAGTTATGTGCAATAAAGTGAAATGACACAGGAAAAAAGTATTGAACACGCTAAATTAAATGTGGTAGAAAAGCCATATTTGTTTATATTTGGTTGCATATCATTTGCATGCCATGACTTTATGATGTCTGTGACCCAACAACATCAAAAGGCTCTTGATATCTTATTTTCTGGTACTCTTACAAGCGATACTATAACAGCTCTGCATTTGAATGGATCTCTATGGGAATTGGGGGGTGGGACAAGATTTAGCTGTAAATTACACTGGAACAATATAGAACACAAGGTTGGCTAAGTGGCTCTAAGTCATCAAGGGTCTGATGTATTAAACAAGCCTTTAACCATCACTCTGCTGCCAGAAATACAGTAGATATGGAAGGATCACTTTAAGGGTTGTTTCTCCTGACAGTTTTCCTATTGAACTCTATGGAAAAATAAGTCAGGAGAAGAAACCCTTCAAGTTATCCATCCATATCTACTGTATTTCTGGCAGCAGAGTGATTGAAGCGAGAAATAGGCTCAATCCCGATTCATATTTGATCTAAAACATCTACCTTGACCGTTTAATCTGAGTTTCGCAAGCTGTGCAGGAAGCATTCATTTCAATAGCAGGCTATTTCAACACAAGTAAATGCTACCATTAGTCTGATTTTCTGCAAAGCGCACTCCCTGCTGCTCTGTGCATGCCTGCTGTAGGCGCGCATTTCCTGTTTGGATGTAGAGTTGGTGGAAGAGTTCTCTTCGTTTTGAATGTACGGAGGAGGATCATATTGTGCATCATTGTGTAATCAATATTAGTTTGAGTTTTAAAATCCACATCATAAACCAGTAAGACTGATTCGCTCCTACGGTAAAAATCTTTGTTGCCGCTAGGGGGCAGAGAGGGAATTTTCCACTTCCTCCGTAAAGCACTTGGCAAGCAGCCGGTTAGATAATTTGGCCACCCTCATGCTGATGGGAGTTTTTTTTTTTTTTTTGGTTTTTGGTCCTCTCAGGAGGAGACTGTCATAAGAGTCTGCCTCCATTATTAATTTGTTAACCGTAGCTTATTATAATCTGCTCTCAGCTAAACTTGATTTTGTCCTGAGATATAAATAAAATAACAGTTCTAAAAATAATTTAGAAGTGGGCGGGAACCTGGCTAATTAAATTTTAAGCTCTACATCATATGGGAAATAAAAAACATAAGACAATACTTGATGACTAAGAAATGTGCTCAATTGAAAGACTTGGGAAGACTCTGGGCAGTTGGACTTCTGCCTACGTCTCAGTTTTATTAAAAACAAACCTTTATCATGCTCAAAGGCTCATTAGCTCTCATGCATCGTAAACTACTGCTATTAAGTGCCACCTTACTGCTTCATATTGCATATCTGATAGATTGCTGGAGATTGCATATCGCAAGTTTAATTTCTTATGCCAAAGTTTATTCTGCTTTATAAGTTATGCATATCTGGTGGAATTGTTGGGCTTATTGCTTTAAAATAAAAACGGTAAACCATTTCTTATGGCAAATAATTCTAATGGCTAAGCATTATAATGGTAATCCTTACGGCACAATCGACATTAATAGCTTGCTTCCGATAGTAAGCCATATGGCCGCATTGCGGCCTGGCTTCAAATAGCAAGGTTCACGTGAAAATTTGAATGACTAGGTTGATCCAGGAATGCAATAGTCACATCGGCTCTTGAAGCAAGTGGGGTATCAGCCCAGTGTATAGTGGGTACTCCACTAGTAACATAACATAGCCTGGTCAGACTGTGTCTCCAGCGATTTTGGGGGGGTTTCGCTACCTACATCCAATATATCAGCGTCCCTATTCCTGCAACCCCTCATGAGCCTCTGTTCATGACAGATGCTAGCAACGCCCCTGTCGTATCTGTGCGATTAACATTTGCTACTTGCTTAAACAATATATAATAATAATAATAATAATAATAATAATAAAATAAATACATATTCAGGTGGTTGTTTGGTACTAAAAATTAGTATGTCCTTTTTCGATCCCACTGTCATCAGGTTTCTCGTGCAGTGGTTAATTGGGATATTGATTCAGAACTTCTTGATCTTCAGGAGACAGCAGGTGCTCTGCTGTACACATAGTCTACTGTCACATAATGTTAGTATGGCCAATGTCTGATTCAAGACCACACCCATGCTCTATCTCCGTGCTGGAGGGATATTGATATGGTCTTCCTGATCTTCAGGAGACCGCAGTTGCTCTGCTGTACACATAGCGGGGTTGGGCACTGGATGATCTGCTGTGTTGGGGATTTCTGGTCATCTCCTGTTTAGCGGGGGAGATGCCCCTGCTTACGAGTAATACTAAAGCAGATCCATTCAGCGCCAAACCAAAATAATTATGCAGCACATTAATTTATTAAACATGTTATTTGAATACGTGAGTTGTCCTGACTGAAATTAGCCTATTGTGACTAATATGATATGGAAATACAGTATATGATGCATTTGAACCGATTTAGAACTGTTTATTCAGAACATTTCTTGAGCATTAATTTATAGCAAGTAACAAAGTATCAAAACATTGTTGATTTTTTTCAGTCTAGTCTCTGTGTTGTGGGACTACTTTATTGTTCGCATTAATACAGTGGCCTATAAATGCTACGTTGCCGCTAGAGGGCATTCAGTGTAGTGACAGCCCATCTGATTGTAATGTAACCAGGTACCAGTCGTTCTCTATTAAACCAGTAAACGTATATCTTGCCTCCTCGTGATATCGCAAACTTCTATACATGGTGTCAGAAGTCCACGTACCCACAGCCACAGAAGAAAATCGGGCAGAATGGCGAAATTCTCACCGCCAGAAAACTTTGATTTCACTCACCCAGAACAATGGCCGGAGTGGCGCCAACGCTTCCAACGTTACAGGACTGCAACGGAGCTCCACAAGAAAGACGGAGAAGTACAAGTCAGCACGTTGTTATATTAGTTGGGCAAAGAGGCTGAACAAGTCTACAAGACGTTCACATTCCTAGCGGACGAAAAGGAGGATGATTATGAAACGGTATGACTGAAACTGGAAAATTATTTTGTTCCCAAAGTCAATGTTATCCATGAACGCGCCAAGTTTCACCAGCGAATGCAAAGGCAGGGTGAGTCTGCAGAAGAGTATATTAGGAGTTTGCATGAGCTGGCATCCACATGTTCATTCGCAGCTGTAAAGGAGGAGAATATCCGAGACAGACTGGTAGTAGGGATATTAGACAAAGAGCTGTCAGGAAAATTACAGATGATGCCGGATTTGACTCTAAACAAAGCAGTCGAGCTAGTGAGGCAGTCAGAGCAAGTGAAGAATCATGTTAGCGAGCAAGGAGCTGCAGCTAACTGTAGCACACAGCTAGATGAAGTGGCTAGCAGCAGATACACACCCCGTGGGGGTGAGAGAGGGAGATCAGCAGGCTACGACAGGGCTGGACAAAGAAGAGCAACCACAAATGCACAAGGAACAAGAGGTTACACAAATGGATACAAGTGTAACAGATGTGGCAAACCTCATGGAAAAACAGACTTTTGTCCTGCCAGAAATGTCGAATGTAGAAACTGTAGAAAGATAGGCCATTATGCTGCAGTATGTCTCACCCGTGTGGTCAATGAAGTAACTACACCACAAGAGGAGGTAGAAGTGAGACATTTTTTCGGAGAGGTAAACCAAACAACTGACTCAGACACAGCATGGACTGTGAAGCTGCCAATAAAGGGGACTAATGTAAACTTTAAAATAGACACGGGAGCAGACGCGACGGTCATGTCTGAAAGCACCTTTCTAAGCCTAAAACACAAACCCCAACTGCAGAATGCTACGGCCAACCTAGTGAGCCCAGGAGGCAAACTGATGTGTGTAGGGCAGTTCACAGCCACAACCAGAGTAAAAGGCCGCCAGTTTATGTTTACAGTATATGTGATTAAAGGCTCAAATGTTAACAATCTGCTAGGCAGGAATGTAGCAGTCGCCATGGACTTAGTGAAAAGAGTAGAGGAGCTCAGTAGTGCTTGCCCATCCCAGATAGGACTCTTAAAGATAGAGCCAATCAAGATAAGCCTGAAAGAAGATGCTGTGCCGTACAGTGTCAATACGTCTCGGCGTGTCTCGGTACACTTGCTTCCTAAAGTGAAAAAAGAACTGGACAGGATGGTTAAAAGTGGCGTGGTAGAGGAGATCCAAGAGACAACACCTTGGTGTGCAGCCATGGTCCCTGTCCCAAAGAAGAACGGAGATGTGAGAATCTGTGTTGACCTCAAGCAACTTAACAAGGCGGTCAAAAGAGAGAAGTACGTCCTACCAATAATGGACGACATTCTTCCAGAGCTAGCCAATGCACAGGTGTTCTCACTCTTAGATGCAGCCAGTGGCTTCTGGCAACTGCCACTAGATGAAGAAAGCGCCAAGCTCACTACTTTCATCACACCGTTTGGAAGATACTTTTTCCATCGGGTCCCATTCGGTATTACTAGTGCTCCAGAAATATTCCAACGGGAAATGTCTAAGGTCCTACAGCACCTGGAAGGCGTCGTTGTCTCCATGGATGACATCCTGGTGTATGCAAACACGCCAGAGGAACACGAGCAAAGACTTCAAAACACACTCCAGACGCTCGAAGAGGCAGGATTAATGCTCAACAACGAGAAATGTCTCCTGCGCCAGACACAGCTCCGCTACCTAGGACACATCATTGACAAGGATGGCGTCCGCCCAGACACAGCGAAGGTCGAGGCCATCACACAGCTGGAGCCGCCAAAGAACACGACAGAGCTCAGACGGGTGCTAGGGATGGTCCACTACCTGGGCAGGTACCTTCCCCATCTATCGGAAGTGACAAAACCACTCAACGACCTACTGAGAGGCGACACAGCATGGGTCTGGAGTGCAGTGCAAGACGAGGCCTTCAGAAAGGTGAAGCTGCTCATCTCTGAAGCACCAGTGTTAGCCTTCTATGATACTACTAAGCCCACAATAGTCAGTGCTGATGCTAGTAGCCATGGCATAGGGGGGGTTTTACTGCAGGACCACGATGGACAGTTAAAGCCAGTAGCATATTGCTCACGAACCCTCACGGACACAGAGGTGCGCTATGCACAAATAGAAAAAGAATGTTTGGCATCTGTATGGGCATGTGAAAAGTTCTCTAGGTTCCTCTATGGTTTAGATAGCTTTACTCTTCACACAGACCATAAACCCCTCGTACCACTGTTCAACAACAAGGACCTTGATTCAGTGCCGTTACGCTGTCAGAGGCTACTCATGAGGATGATGCGGTTCAATCCGACGGCAGAGTATGTTCCAGGCAAGCTGCTGGTTGTTGCTGACACTCTCTCCAGACATCCAAGACCGGCAGTCACCCAAGAGATCGCAGAGCTCATCAGCGACATCAGGGCCCTTGAGGAGGCAGTCCACGCTGCATGGCCCATGTCACCCACAAAGCTAGACATACTCAAAGAGCAGACCCTGCATGATGAGGAACTACAGATGGTGAAGCAGTATGTGTGTGCTGGGTGGCCCAGGCACGCAGCAGACATCCACCAGGTAAAGCCATACTACACCGCACAACAACACCTCTCATACTCCCAAGACCTGTTGTTACACGGGGAGAGAATAGTCATACCACGAGATATGCGCAGAGAAATACTGCAGCGCATTCATGATGGCCACCAGGGCATTGTTAAATGCAGGGAGCTTGCCCGACAAGGTGTCTGGTGGCCTGGGATAGGAAAAGACATTGAGACCATAGTCAGTAGTTGCAGACACTGTCAAGAGTCAAGGCCAAGTCAAAGGAGAGAACCTCTCATGACAACTCCATTACCAAACCGTCCCTGGGAGAGGGTAGCTGTGGACATCTGTGAATTAGACAAGAAACATTACTTGGTAGTTGTATATTACTTTTCCAGATATATAAACTCCTCAAAAAAAGTTTGGAAACGTTATTTCGGTCGATTATTCCTCCCCTTTAATAATACCAATTGGTATTGTATTTTATATCGTTGGAAAGCCTGATTAGTCACCTTTACAACGAGGTACGTTTTGAGCTTCAAGTGCTGGCAGGTGTATGCCAGTCACAGGTGTGTGACTGGCACCTGATTGGCACCTAATTGACAGCACTTGTGTGCATGGGTCCTGCAACTTTGTTGAGTTTGTGTGTGCTCCAAGCATAAACATGCCACGTTTGTCCCTTCAGTGGCGATCCCATATCTCCAGAATCTGGGACCTAACTCCATCCTCCAGGATGACAACGCTCGCCCCCACAGAGCCAGGATCATCACAGAGTACCTCCAGAATTTGGGAGTGGAGAGGATGGAATGGCCTGCCGTGAGTCCAGACCTCAACCCAATTGAACACTTGTGGGATCAGCTTGGGCGTGCTGTACGTGCCAGAGTGACCAACGCAACCATGTTGGCTGACTTGCGACAAATCCTGGTTGAGGAATGGGATGCCATCCCACAGCAGTGTGTGACCAGGCTGGTGACCAGCATGAGGAGGAGGTGCCAAGCTGTTGTGGCTGCGTATGGATCTTCCACACGATACTGAGGTCCCTGACAGTGTAAAATGAATAAAGTGTAAAAATGGCCAATATGTGTTGTTTTTTCCTTATTACTGTGGGAGAGTGCAATCATCCAGTCCACCAAGCAACTCAAAACGAGAGTGAATACCAACAGAAGAATATTGCAGGGGATTTTGGCACATTTTTTTGGGCCGCTACCCACACGGTTAGCTGTGTTGCTCATTCCACGAATGCACGATCCTTACAAGTTGTACTTCGTTGTAAAGGTGACTAATCAGGCTTTCCAACGATATAAAATATAATACCAATTGGTATTATTAAAGGGGAGGAATAATCGACCGAAATAACGTTTCCGAACTTTTTTTGAGGAGTTTAGAAATAGCCTACCTACAGAACCTGTCTGGAGAAACTACCAGAGCACGCTTAAAGAACATGTTTGCACGCTGGGGATGCCCTGATGTCCTTGTAACAGATAACGGCCCACAGTTCACTGGACAAGCCTTTGACCAGTTTGCTAATGACTTTGATTTCCAGCACATCACCTCGAGTCCTCACTATGCTCAATCCAATGGAGAAGCAGAAAGGGCGGTGCAGACAGCGAAAAAGATCCTGAGACAGCCTGACCCCTTCACAGCTCTGATGAGCTACAGAGCAACACCACTTCAAGCCACTGGCGTGAGCCCAGCACAACTCATGTTGGGCAGGCAAATCAAGACAACGGTCCCAACACTCAAGTCAAACCTACAGCCGGCATGGCCCGACTTCGAGCAGGTGAGACAAGCCGATGAAAGAGCAAAGCAAAGCTACAGGCGTAACTACAATAGGAGACACAATGTCAGAGACTTACCAATACTCCATCCGGGAGCCAGAGTGTCTGTGAAGCTGGACAATGAGCAGGGATGGGTGAGAGATGCAACAGTCATACGACAATGTGACACACCCAGGTCTTACCTTGTACAGACGGAGAGAGGGGTCCTTCGCCGAAACCGACGTCACCTGAAACCAATCACTAGCACTGCTGTGCCTCCACCCGAAGAAGGACAACCTGACAGCGATGTGCCACACCCGCCTACTGTCAATGACAACGTGCCAGACCTACCTACTTCCCACGAGGATCTACCTGCTGCTGCAGCAGCAGAGGTACCACAAGCCCAAGAGAAGATGACATCTCGGGGCAGAGTTGTTAGACCTCCAGAAAGATATAATGACTTTGTTCCAGAATAGTACACAGTATGCATTGAGTGGCAGAATAATCCACTGCAACTGTGCTGGTGACTGGTAGTCTACCCAGATCATCTTAGAGTAGGACTAATTATTGTTTATTGACTTGTTTGTGTACAGTTCAGAAAATGCAATCGTTTCAAATGTTTCCTAAGTTAACTTTAACTAAAGGTTTCCTTATTATGTTCATATGGAAAGCACTGTCTCAAAGATTCATAGGAAAGGAGATGTGTTGTGGGGCTACTTTATTGTTCGCATTAATACAGTGGCCTATAAATGCTACGTTGCCGCTAGAGGGCATTCAGTGTAGTGACAGCCCATCTGATTGTAATGTAACCAGGTACCAGTCGTTCTCTATTAAACCAGTAAACGTATATCTTGCCTCCTCGTGATATCGCAAACTTCTATACAGTCTCCAGCCCAAGTCTTTTACAGAGGATATTGTGACACAACTAATTATATCACATTATACTGAGTGTGTGTGTGCATGTGGGTGGGTGCATATTACACTGAGCGTGTTACAGTGTATGTTTGCGTTGGTCAGCTCTTCAATGTAAAACACGATTTTTGAACCTCGATATCTTTCAAAACCAAACTCAATGCCATTTCAGAGGTGGGCTACAATCACTATGGGCTTGCTCATAGTTTTTGGTATTGGTACATACATTAGGCCATTGCAGGTACCGCCTAAAAATTTTAAACATACTGACTGGCTATCATGGTACTTAAAAGCTATTCATTCTATCAAGGTTGTTTTAGCCTGTAGGTGGTAACCTTTATCAATAAATGAATCGCTGACCGTGTCTGTCATGGTTTGGCAAGACTTCTCTGTGGATGCTTCCTCTTGGAGCTACGAGAGGGTGCTCTTGCGTTACCTTTCTGCCACCCATGCCGTGTTTTCTCCGCTGCTCGGCACTTATTAGACGCACCTGTTTTAAGTTTCCTGCTGGCTATAAAAGCTCAGTGCTTTCTTCTTTCGGTGCTTTTGTGTTATCGTTCATTCCCACAAAGCTGGGAACAGGTATAAGTACAAGGCGACCACATTAATTTAAAGCTCTGCTATAAAGTAAAGCAGGACTTGCTTTTAGTTACTTAAGTTTCCTTTTTAGGATTTTGTTTTCTCTTTTTACATTACATTACATTATAGACATTTAGCAGACGCTCTTATCCAGAGCGACGTACATAGTGCATTTCCGAACTCGTAACAAGTGCGTTAAAACACAAATCTAAGCACTAGGCGCAGTCAGTATGATTGGGGTTTTTTTTTCCTGCTGTTCTGACCTCCACGGGGAGCTCATTCCACCACCGTGGGTCCAGGACAGACAGACGTCGAGACCGGGTGCTAGTATGAAGAGGGGGGGGGGTACCAGTCGTCCCGAGGAGGCGGAACGCAGAGATCTGGCAGGTGTGTAGGGATGATGAGCTTTTGGAGGTATGGGGGGGGCAGATCCTCGGACTGCCTGGAAGGCGAGCACCAATGTTTTGAATTTGATGCGAGCCATCACCGGTAGCCAGTGGAGGTCGATGAGCAGGGGGGTGACATGGGAGTGTCGGGGGAGGTTGAAGACCAGGCGCGCTGCTGCGTTCTGGATAAGCTGAAGGGGTCTAATGGCCGATGCTGGCAAGCCTCTCTTTTGCACTTTCTGTTCCTCGCCCTGGTTTCCCTTTCTGTTCTCTCTGAAACAGTTTACCTTCATTTCCATTTTCACCATTACCTCTTTATGTAATGCTCTTTTGTTGTATACAAAGCCAGAGGTAATTCCCTTTCTGCCTTTTATTACTGCTTGAGTTTATTCACCCACTTCTGTGGGTCGGTATTCTTTCGCTTCTCTTCCGGTTGCCTCTTTATTTTAGGCTCTGTTGTAATATACAAAGTTAGAGGTGCATTCTTTCCTCCCTTTTTTACTGATCTATCCTGTGAGCCTTTTCGCCCACTTTTCCTGGGTCATTTTTCATTTGGCAGTATTCGCTGAGGTTTGTCTTCCTTTTTTAGTTCACCACACCGTCTATTAGTGGTCTCTCCATTTTCGTGGAGAACTATAGAAATCCCCTGCCGATTGCGTGTGGTCCTTCGCACCCCCGCCCTTACAGGGTCATTAGCTATGGTTACCTACCTGGCACCCATTCACTAGCGCAGATGTTGTAGCTAAGGTTATTGTTCGTTTCGAAGTATAGAGTGTAGGGGTGGGACGATTCAATCCCATAACAATTCGATTCGATTACGATTCTTTAGGCAAAGGTTCGATGCATCATAACATCTTACATTTGACCACGATTCGATTCAATAAGATTCAGTTCGATTAATTTAGATACTTTTAAAAAATGTAATAGGTATGCTAATGAGATTTGATACCGATACATTCAGCAGTAATTAAATATTCAATTAGAACCTTACGCCAAGTTCACAGCATTATGTTTATTGTTAAGTCATGCCATACATTTTGCAGCTGTCTGCAGCAATAAACATGACTAATAGTGTATTTTCTAAAGTTGCCCTATTTAGGTTGTTGTTTTTCAAACAGTGTCAGACATGGTACCCTAATACATTTCCTTTATTTACAAAATGAAAATGGCAAAATGTATAACAATTACTAAACTGGGCCAAGAAAAATTAAATAGCCTATAGGTTAGTGTCATGCATAGTACTTTCCTAAATCTTAGTACGATCTAGACCTTCGGTGGAGCAAGATGCCCATCCATCCATAGTTAAAGCTACTCTCGTAGCGTTTTGCAAGGAGTCGAACAGTTTTCTTCACCTCTTCATACAGAGCAGGTATACATTTTTCACTAAAAAAATGTATCTAGGTTCCACGAACGCGTGACATGTATAAATTATCCACCACTCCACATCTGCCACGTCGTGGGTACACCCCTACTGAAATGCAATACCGTTCCTTTCTGTTTATTATAAAAAGCTTTAATTCATGACACTCATTCTTTATGACTGACAAAAGCCACGTTTTTTCACAAAAAAAAGAGGCTAAAAAGCATTATAGTTAAGCACGTAAGTGTAATATGACGCTGAAGCTGGATTGAGCAAGGACATTTGCCTAATGCATGTTGCCTCGATTCCTCCGTCCTCGTATCTGATCCTTGCATCCTTTCCTCGCATCCTCTGTTGGGCGGAGCTAAGGAGCAAGAAAAAGATGCAAGGAGTGAAAATAAGTGATTGGAATGAACCTTATTACCGCCAGCTTTAAAGTTCACCCATTTTGAATTTTATATTGTTTTACTTGCTCCCGAAATAGTATGTAAGGCTGTAGTGATACTGTTCTGGTCTCAGCGTTGAAGCTAAAATTGGCTGAAACCTGAATTGGAACAATACTAACAATTAGCATCTTGCCATTGGATTTAATTGCCCCCCAGCTAACTTTTGTTTAAATAAAAGAGAGCCGGTAACTTTTAGTATCACCAGCTTTTGGTACTTTTGGCAGTGTGGGCAGGTGCCAAGTCCTGCTGGAAAATGAAATCAGCATCTCCATAAAGCTTGTCTGCCGTTGTACCCTTGAGCAAGGTACTTAACCTGAATTGCTTCAGTATATATCCAGCTGTATGAATGGATAAATGTAATAAGAAGTTGTGTAAGTCGCTCTGGATAAGAGCGTCTGCTAAATGCCTATAATGTTGTCAGCAGAAGGAAGCATGAAGTGCTCTAAAATTTCCAGGTAAATGGCTGCGTTGACTGTGGACTTCAGAAAACACAGTGGACCAACACCAGCAGATGACATGGCACCCCAAATCATCACTGACTGTGGAAACTTCACACTGGACTTCAAGCAACGTGTGCCTCTCCACTCTTCCTCCAGACTCTGGGACCTTGATTTCCAAATGAAATGCAAAATTTACTTTCATCTGAAAAGAGGACTTTGGACCACTGAGCAACAGTCCAGTTCTTTTTCTCCTTAGCCCAGGTAAGACGCTTCTGACATTGTCTCTGGTTCAGGAGTGGCTTGACACTTCCACTCTTTGTGAAGCTCCCCCAAATTCTTGAATGGATTTTGCTTAACAATCTTCTCAAGGCTGCGGTTATCCCTGTTGCTTGTGCATCTTTTCCTACAACACTTTTTCCTTCCACTCAACTTTCTATGAATATGCTTGGATACAGCACTCTGTGAACAACCAGCTTCTTTAGCAATTACCTTTTGTGGCTTACCCTCCTTGTGGAGGGTGTCAATGACTGTCTTCTGGACATCTGTCAAGTCAGCAGTCTTCCCCATGATTGTGTAGCCTACTGAACCAGACTGAGAGACAATTTAAAGGCTCAGGAAACCTTTGCAGGTGTTTTGAGTTAATTAGCTGATTAGAGTGTGACACCATGAGTTTCCAATATTGAACTTTTTCACGATATTCAAATCTTTTGAGCTGCACCTGTATATATAGCTAGCTTACAGTTTAGCTTTTTTGAATATTCTAGTAAGTTATAGTAATCTATTTTTGGTATTTTTTTTATAGCTTGATAGTCCCTTGTTTTTTGATAGCAAATAGCTAGCCAGTTTATATATATATATATATATATATATACTTTATTAAAAATAAATATATTAAGCATAAAGCATAGTTATAAATATATTAAATAAATATAAAGCATAGTTCAGCCAGGAGTTGTATTATATGCATGCTACACATTTACCTTTGCAACGTCCCTACAACAGAAATTCTCTCTTGGAGAGTTCAGTGCAGTGATGCGTGCCGCCGCATACCATTTCAAACATCCTCTCATTCTTCACCATTGCTTCTGCCTCGGCTACTTGGGGCTCGGCAGCAGCTGGAGCCAGCATGTTTGTTTGTGTGTATAAGAGTGAGAGAGGTAGCGAGAGAAAGAGAGAGAGTGGAACAAAGCAGCCGCTGTGAGTGCTGTCCAGAGTAGAAATTAGCTTTTGGCTACTAGTGAAAAGAATTGTTGGGGTGTGGTTTGATACCTGGAGCTCAGCCCCTATTATTATTACCTTATCACGCCCAGATTTTGATTACCTTTGATTTAGCTGTAAATTATGCTGGAACGGTATGGAATACATGGTTGGTAAAATGGCTGTATGTCTGAGGTATCAAACGAGCCTCAAACCATCACTCTGCTGTCAGATATGCAGTAGATATGGATGGATCACTTTAAGGGTTGTTTCTCCTGACAAAATAAGTCAAGAGAAGAAACCCTTCAAGTTATCCATCCATATCTACTGTATTTCTGGCAGCAGAGTGATGGTTTAAGGCTTGTTTGATACGTCAGACCCTTGATGACTTAGAACCATTTAGCCAACCATGTGTTCCATACTGTTCCAGTATAATTTACAGCTAAATCTAGTTCAACCCCCCAATTCCCATAAAAATCCCTTCAAATGCAGAGACATTATAGTATCGCTTGTAAGAGCTTGGGTCACAGATATCAAGAAGTCATGGCATGCAAAGGATATGCGACCCAATATTTAAAATGATTACTTTATTCTATACATTAATGCAGGGGTGCCAATAATTGTGGCACACGTGGTTTTGTTAAAAATAATAATTTCTTGATGAGGGATTTTCTTTTCTCATAATAAATTTACTTCAATTGAAGGTTGGATTTTTCCATTTTTTTTCCAGTGTGAGATTAAGCTAATTCACCAAACGGTTTTTTATAACCCTTTTTACTCATCTTTACCAGGGGTACAGATGGAGAGCACTGTATATACAGTAGCACTTTTCAAGCACAAAGCACAAAGTGCTTTACAAAACAAGAGAGGACAGACAGGCACTCAAGAAGACAGGTAAAAAAAGAATGTGTGTAAAATGACAAAGAATTCAGAAATGTATTAAGAAATTATAATACATAAATAATTAAATAAATACATTAAAAAGGATAAAAAATGCCAAACATTAAAGCATTAGTAAAAAGCAAGTCTATAAAAGTGTATCTTGAGAGTTTTTAAAAGTGCACATTGTCCCAACAGTGCTAATGTTGAGGGAAAGGCTGTTCCAGAATCTAGGGGCTAATATGGAGAAGGCATGATCTCCCTTTGTTTTGAGCCTCGACTCTGGAACAGCCAGCAGGGCCTTATCTGATGACCTCAGATGTCTCAGAGATGTGTAGGGTGTTAAAAGAGTAATGTATTCAGGTGCCAAACCGTGCACTGCTTTGTAGGTGATTTGTAAAATTTTAAAATCAACCCTAAATTTTACAGGTAACCAGGGTAGAGAAGCTAAAACCGGGGTAATGTGCAACCTCAAATTTGTTCTAGTCAACAGCCTTGCTGCAGAGTTTTGGACGATCTGAAGCCGGGCCAGAGATCGGTGACATGGCATTCAAGTACCGTTAGCCAATCAGCTATGAGACTCAACGTTAGCTATTGGTGTTGAATAACAATCACGTCCATGTAGCTTGCTAGCTAGCCCGTTTAGTAAAGGGCTAAAGATAATGTTAGGCAACAAAATTTAATTCACAACGGAGGTGAAAGCAATAGCCCAATTTACCGTCAGCTAACTTAAAAACACCAACTCATAGCTACAGATGAATAGTAGCCTAAATGTTACCATACTACGAAGACAACGTTAGCTATCTAGTTGCATTAGCACGACACAAAAATATCACTGCACAAAACTTTCAAAATAAACTCAATGAACGTTAGCTAACATTAGCCATCTTTTACTGCAACAGTGCCTTAGGCACGGAAGAGATACGTGACTGATTTTAAAGCCTTTTTTTTGCCTCAGTTGAATAAAAACTCTTTTGTTATTGGGTATTGCTATCATAGAAATTGATTCTAATGATTTTGATGTTTATTGCAACTTAGGCATTCTCACCTCATCATCATTCATTGTCACCTCAACCAATAACCTGGTCAGACCTATAAACTCCCCCCATGTGTTTATTATAATCACTAATAACACATTCAACACAAGTTCCCACCCTTGACGGTTAGTAAAGACGCAAATCTCTGCAACTACAGCCTGCGTAAAAAACAATATCAGCTGCACGCAATTAGCACTTTTTGTAAAACACTCGCTACTTGTCCTACAAAATTCAACCAATTTGCACGAAACTTGGTGTGAGCACTCAGGTTACAGGCCTTCCTTAATGCATTACTTATATAAGGCTTACGTCAAGAAATGGCCAAAAATGACGAGCCAATGAATTTTCAGTGGGCATGGCTTATCAGAAAAATGCTAATGATTCCAAAACCATTTGACAGAAAGTTGGTGGGTCTCTTAACAGTAACATCAGGACTTGACCTCTACAGTTTCAATCCAATCGAGCCACGTGGTGGTATAGAGATCCAAATTTAAGAAAATATTTTTTAATTCACTAAAAATAATTGACACGCCCACTGCCGACGCCCCATTTGATCTAGATCTAGTTAATGTTTGGCAAAATTATTGTGAAAATGCTATGCTTTTAATGTTCTTTTCACAGTAACGAACGCCTTTTTATTGAAAAGGTTAAGAAAGATTAACTGTTCACTGATTCACTTGTACTTAAAAGACGTAATACGCAAGCCCTTACAGGATCGGGTTTAGATACCATCAACAATGGCAAAAGCCCTGATTAGAAACAAATATTTGCTGTGTTTGACAAATGCTGCTCATGCCGCAGGGTCCCCGGGAATCGCTGCTTGCAGCTATATTTGTAAATTGTATTTTGTTACATTTTAGTACTTTACTAATGTGTAAATTAATTTGTACTTTTTTACTGCAACTTGTTTTGAAAAATTGCTTATGAAAAAGTTTAACATGTTCTTTTACTGAACATATGGAGCATGTGTATATTTGACAACCCTCCTGTAGTGTTGTGATGTATATTCTTGTTCCAAAAATATTTTTTAGCAATATACACTCAGGTCCAGATTCAGAGTTGAGATAAGCACTTGCAAATGGAACTTACTCCTGAAATTGCTTAAGCTAAGCTATTTATGATTCAGACATTTGACTTATCCGCTGTTTTAAGCATCTCTCCAGTATCATAGCATTACGCGCACAGGGTGGAGATTTGATAAAAATGCGGCGTGTCTGCAAGTTGTGGAAGATGCCGTATTCAGTTCTCACATAATTTTTTCCGGAAAAAAAGCTGGTTTATGTCTAGCGCTGCCCAGATTATTATACAAAATACAGCATCTTTCACATACATGGATATTAGAATCAGTGCATGTTATTTCAACATAATATTGGCCATATTTGACTTGGTCTAGCTAACTTGCAATTATCAAACAGCTGTCATAAAAAGAAAAATATGTAAAAGTAGGCTATGATTGACCATCTGGTATCCTACCAGACCAATATTAGATAGATTAATTAATAGACAGTGTCTGGATCCTATTGGCTTTTACAGAGAGAAGATTTTTGCCAGCAAAAAAAATAAAGATGTAGCATATTGGCTATTGTGTTCAACCACCGTAGGCTACATCAGTGTTTTTCAACCTTTTTGAGCCAAGGCACACTAGTGTGAGCCTGACAATCTCTCACGGCACACTAGTGTGCCGCGGCACAGTGGTTGAAAATTACTGGGCTACATGACCTTATTAGGTAAATTGGTAAAAAAAGATTTGATTTTTAAATCTTTTTTTTTCTCCAGTAAATCCAACGATTTGTTTACTTAATAATATTGCGTGCAACCACTGTCCAGCGTTTTTTTATTTTTTTATTGTGTGATGGGTATATCCAAGTCATCAATAGGAGCTATAATCATTTTATCAATGCGACGGATTAATACGTTCACTGCCTTCCCCATCACGCAAAAGCAACTACAATGCACAATGGTAGGATTTTACAAAGACAAATGCGGTTATTAAAGGCAATGTCAATGGCACGTTTAAATTTATACCCCCACACATTTATTTAGTAGGATTAGGAAGCTGGCAACCAAGGGAGTAGTGCAGGTTAGAATACGGCATATCTAAGTCCGCGTTAAATCCATGCAGGAGAGTCATTTAAGTGCATGACTTAAGTTGGCTATCTCTGAATCTGACCCTCAGTGCTATTGATATTAATCTTTGTTGTTGAATTTGCAATTGCACAATTTAAACAAGCATTAATCTATTTATATGTAATTATAGTCATAAAAATGTGCCTTTAGCCTTTATTCAAATAAAGCATACGTTTTATTGATCACATAAAATTTACATTTCAGTGTATGTGTCTTTAATGTCATAATATAATCAGTCATTTCTAGTAGTTGTTCTTGGGTAGTGAAGAGTGGAGGCAGTGTGAGATGTCATTGATATTAAGATTTTTCCACCCATCACAGAAATGCTTGTAACTTTTGAACTGAAAATTATAAATCTGTTCGGATTCCTGTTCTGTATTCCACGCATGATTTTGAATGTTTCATACACTTGAATTTGAATGTAAAAGTTTGAAGGGGCAGGTTTTTTTTTGTTTGTTTTTTACTTTTTAATTTTCACTGTTGTCTTGGTACCAAGAGTAATAGGTTACAATTTTTTTACTTTTTGAATGTTGAAGAAATAGTTATTGAACAACAGTAATTAGATATGCAGAAAAGCCTCAGACAGCTCTTGCAGTTGGGGACAAACATGCAGGTTAGTTTTCTGTACCACGCATGTGTTCAATCTCTAAGCCAATATAAATCAACAGAGAAAATATGACACAATTGTCAACTTGAAAGTTACACGTTGAAGCTTTAATGGTTATAAAACTGTTTATTATATTTAGCATTTTACATAAGCCAGTTTAAAGTAGTTGCAGTTCAGTTTCCAGTTTTTACTGGGAAAATACAATTGACATCAATCTTTGCCTGGCATCTTGAATTTTATGTGAGATAATGAAAATGGTTCTCTTGTACAATCTGACTAATTTTGCACAAAAAAACTAATAACATTATTTGCAGTCTTAAAAAACGTTTTGTACAAAAAAGTGGGTTGTGCTAAACATAGCTACAAAGGATAGCTATGTTTAGCTTCTTGATGACAGACAATTGAAGCCTGTGTAAATTTGCTAAACTGTTTTACAGTTCCAATAAAAATTGTAATTGGACATGCAAATTATTGCGTGTGCTCTAATTTTGCTCAAGATTTTATTTTAGAATATGTACAGTACCCACGTATGCCTGTAGTGCTGCTGAGAGGGGAATGTCTGGATTTGGTAACATTGCAAAGTCAGCTTCTGTAAGCTGATGAGGTAGTTGTGTCCGAGGTACAATGACATCATAGGTATGGGTTGTGAGGTCCTGTCCAATCAGTACCCTAATCATTGTCCACCTAGATAGATAGATAGACAGATAGACAGACAGATAAACAGACAAATATGAAAAAGTTGAAGGTCACTGATGAATATTACCACTAAAATGGCACAAATAGAGATAAGTGAAATGCTTTGTCCACCCAATTATATTATCAATGCACTATTCTGGACCCTTGACTTGCTTAGAAGAGAAACAGTAATGGGTATGATTTAGCAGGCAAGTTAAATTCGTACAGGATCATTGATGCAAAAGTACTATAAAAAAATAATTGAATAAATTAGGGAAAAGAGCAAAATCGTCATAAATAGTCCCGTCCCGTTCCAGGCCCTCCCGTCCCGTCCCGGTCCCGGCCCTCCCGTCCGTCCCGTCCGTCCCGTCCCGGTCCCGGCCCTCCCGTCCGTCCCGTCCCGGTCCCGGCCCTCCCGTCCGTCCCGTCCCGGTCCCGGCCCTCCCGTCCGTCCCGTCCCGTCCCGGTCCCGGCCCTCCCGTCCCGTCCCGGCCCTCCTGTCCCGTCCGGTCCCGGCCCTCCTGTCTGGTCCCGGCCCTCCTGTCCCGTCCCGTTCCAGGCCTCCCGTTTTGTGCCTCTGTATCTGCGAATTTCTGAGTATCTGTTATTTTTCCTGTTTGTTTTTTCTTTGTTTCCGAGTTTCTGTGTTTGTTTTCCTTGTCCGTTCTTTTTGGTTTATTTTTCTGCTTCCTTGATTTCCCGGTTTTAACTTCTGCCTGTGTTCTCGCGACCCTGAGTCTGGACTTTGTATTTGTACCTCTGCTGTGCCTTCCCGGTTCCGACCTCTGCTTGTTTTTTGACCACTCTTTGTACTCTGTTTTTTGTACCGTTGCAGTCATTAAACTTCGTTTTTTTGTACTCCCTGCCTGCGACTGGGTCCTTTTTCCACCCGCCATTACAGCGACAGCGCTATGCACTGAACCACCGTGCCGCCCCATATTATTATATTAAACCAAGACTAGAGGAAGTAAGAAAGAACAGAGTGGGTTAACATTTTGGAAAAGGCCAATTCCAAGTGATTTGCACTCCAGCACATTGGATTTCAAATGGAACAGTGACTATGAGGTGAAAGTGCAGACTTCCAGGCTTAATTGTGGGTTTTTACATCCGTATCGGGGGAACCGTGTAGCAAGTGTCGGCACACATTTTTACACATAGTCCTCCCCATTTTAGGGGACCAAAAGCAATCGGACAAATTAACATAAACGTAAAGTCATCATATTTAATATTTGGTTGCATATCCTTTGCATGCCATGACTTACAGATTTCTGTGACCCAACAACATCAAAAACTCTTACAAAAACTTTTCAGGTACTCTTACAAGCAATACTTGGGAGCGGGACTAAGTTAAGCTGTGAATTACATGGGAACAGTATGGAACATATGGTTGGCTAAATTGCTGTAAGTCATGAAGGGTCTGAGGTATCAAACGAGCCTCAAATTTTTTGTTATTATAAGTGATACTATAACCTCTCTGAATTTGAATAGATCTCTATGGGACTAGGGGGGTGGGGCCCATTAAGGGTCTGAGGTATCAAACGAGCTTCAAACCTTCACTCTGCTGCCAGATATGCAGTAGATATGGATGGATCACTTTAAGGGTTGTTTCTCCTGACAAATTTTCCTATTGAACTGTAAGTCTGAAAAATAAGTCAGGAGAAGAAACTATTATCCATTCATATCTACTGCATATCTGGCAGCAGAGCGATGGTTTAAGGCTTGTTTGACTTAGAGCCATTTAGCCAACCATGTGTTCCATACTGTTCCACTGTAATTTACAGCTAAATCTAGTCCCACCCCTAATTCCCAAAGAGATCCATTCAAATGCAGAAAGGTTATAGTATCGCTTGTAGGAGTACCAGAAAATAATACATCAAGAGTCTTTTGATATTGTTGGGTCACAGACATCAGAAAGTCATGGTATGCAAAAAAATATGCAACCATATTGGGGGGCAGGCACGTGCACACATAGACCTCAAAGGGGGCTTGAGCACCTGCCGTTTGGCCTGCTAAAAAGTGCCCCTTTTCAGTAAAATAAAAAAAATATATATATTTTTTAAATAAATAAATTCCTGTTTGCGCACAGCCTGCCCTGCCGAACAGATACATTGATTGAATCAAAATATCAGGTCGGGAGAGTGGTGCTCCCCGGCGATGCCCTCTACCTCTACCCTCCCTCTTGGTTTCCGCCGCAGCGGCGAGCACTGTGTGGGCACCGAGCCTTTCTATAGTGAAAGAACGCACGCACGCAAAATTGCACGCATACGCATGCTATAGGCACTCGACAGTCGTGAGTCAGTCAGTGTGATGAATTTATTTGAG
Organism: Ilyophis sp. 1 JC-2022; assembly: GCA_022702515.1. Classification (NCBI taxonomy): domain Eukaryota; kingdom Metazoa; phylum Chordata; class Actinopteri; order Anguilliformes; family Synaphobranchidae; genus Ilyophis; species Ilyophis sp. 1 JC-2022. Next base: position 70,360,938 of record CM040403.1, on the reverse strand, counting down.
GCAGACATCAGGTATGTAGCCAAACAAAGTATAAATATACTGTTACTTTTCGTTTTATATTGATATTAATGCGCTTTAGAAATTGCTTGACACTATTTGGCAGCTCAAAATGTGCCAACTAGCTATCGTTAGCGTTGATACCTTTTGCTAGTAATGTGGGAATCAGTGGAATATGGTTGAGTTCTTGTGTCCCATCTCACCACAGTAGTTTTAATGTTGTCTTATTGTCTCGATAGCTAGTTAGCTAATGTAATACGTTACATGTGAGAATAATTTATTGAAATACACTTAATTTCTTTGCATGTATCATTAATTAACGGCCATGTAGCAGTGTTTGAACCAACCTCAGTCATGGGCTTGTTTTAAATAAATCATTTCACGGACCGCCAAAGGGAAATCGCGACCTGCAAAATGACGATAATTGAGAACGGCAAATAAATTCATAACCAAATGAATTCAATTTTTTGGGTGCAATATGGTCTTTCGGCTAGCGGATGGCGATGTATACTGTACTAGTCGCCTTCAAGATTTCAGTACTAGGAGATGAGTAGAACAAGCAGAACCATAGACTGTATGGAAATGAGGCTCAGCTATTCTGTGGCAGAGTGCAACCTAAATCTTTGAGGCGACTCAGTAGAAAGACATAACGTACGCAGCGAGTTGGATGGAACACGCTACAATTTTGAATTAGGCTACCTGTTATGTTCTGTACATCTGTTTGTATTATTATTTGATATTTATTCTGGATTCATTATTTTTCATTTCATCATTGCATTCCCCTCTGTTCGTGGGTTGTCCGAGTCTCATCTGTGTGTTTGTTTACCCAGTCTCGTGCATGCACTATTCGGGTGACTTCGGGAGTTTTCGTGGGTTAACGCTGATTTCCTTCCCGTGTATAATTGTATATATTACTAACTTGCAGAAACAATCACTCGGGTGCTTTATTAGTTACATGCACTTAACTAAAACCAATTAACATAAATGTGTACTAACAACTAACTGTCTGTCATATAGTTAGATACTAACATTTAACCAGCTTCTCCGCTTTATCTTTGTTACTCGCATTTATAACTGGTCCTGAGATACCTCTGTAATTCGCTCCAGCTGTTTGTACTTAGACTTCACCTCTCTTGATTACTGTGCACACTCAGCTCCTATTCAAGCCCATTGTTTGTTATGCATGTTTCCGAGTCCCTTCCGTGTTTTCGTTATGTTCTCGTGATTTAATTATTGTTTACCGAATGTGTTTACCTCACGTCGTTTGTTACCCCTCCCTTTCCTATGCGTATATAAGACCCACAATTCTGTTTCTTCCCAGTCAGTGATTGAGTGTTCTTTATTTATTTTTATATTTGTGCGCTTCTGCGCTATCAAAATATCATAATTGATATAATATTCAATTACCTTTGATTTCTAAAACCTAACTCCTGAACACAACCCTCCTGGTACTTTACAACCATAGCCTACATATATACTCCAAAAACTGTATTTATGGTAAAATTTATGGAACAGAAATTTGCTGCGTGCGTTCGCATAGCCTACGTACTGCCATAAACAATATTCTCTGCCAGGAAAAACCCTGAATACATACATTTTAATATCCCTTCATTCCAAACATATATTTATTTAATGATTTGCAAAAATCGCCGGCGTGCCCTTTTATGAATTTGGGCCCCTGCCCCTCTAACATCCTCTGCACGTGCCTGTTGGGGGGGGTTATGTATAAAAATAGCAACAACTGCTACACGGTTCAACTAATATGGATGTAAAATCCCTCATATTAAAGCTGAAAGTCTGCATTTTAACCTCATAGTCAGCAAGGTTTTTCCTCCATAGTAAATTATTTGGCGGCCGTCCATAATGATTTCACGGACCGGCAAGAGAAATCGCAACCACCAAAATGAAAATAATTGAAAAAACGGCAAATAAAATCATATCCGAATTACTTTAACTTTTTTGGGTGCAATATGGTCTTTTGGCCAGTGGATGGCGATATATATTGTACTAGTCACGTTCAAGATGTTATTGCTAGAAGATGAGTAGAGGAAGCATAGAACCATAGACAGTATCGAAATGTGGCTCAGCTATTCTGTGGCAGAGTGTGACTCGGTAGAAACTAAGACATAGCGTGCGCAGCGAGTTGGATGGAACACGCTCCAATTTTGAATAAGGCCTTTGAAGCCCTAACTTCTGAAAAGGTAAAAGCTTTTAATCCAATCCACGTTGGCGCTCTATATTATAGTGGTAGATGTATCGGTCTCAATTACAGTTTTCATGTTTGTCTTAAATTATAAACTAGGCTACAGCTTTAAGAAAACCCACAGGATTGATACTGCAGTGCAATAAAATAATAAGAGGGTGCTATTAATAGCCCAAAGCACTTATGACTTGGGGCGGGGGAAAAAATAGATTCTGAGATGCATCGCAATTCTCTCTTGAAAGATTATGGCTTGATGCAGAAAACTCAATAATCGATTATTTAAAACTCAATTGACCTGTCGCTAGGCTCCTTCCCAAACCATAAATTGTCTAATCATACTTTAGCAACCGTTACTATGCGTTCTAACCTCAGTCAAGCGGTTCGGTCAAAAACAGGTGCACTGAAACTAATGGAAAGATTGCAGTAGCTCACTGAAAATCGTTAAAAAAAAAACATAAATGGAGTCAGACACAGACAGGATGGTGAAAAGATTTGCTTGGGGAACCTGTAATACCTACCCTGAAAGGTAAAAACCCAAAACCAGCAACAAATGCATTTGTGCTAACTTAACGTTAGCTAACTTATGTAAATGTCCCAATGCTGCACACAAAGTAACGTTAACGTTTGCGCTTCAGTTATTCAGACCGCACTGCTGTAACGTTAATGCCGGTCTTGGAGCTAGTAAAGCCAGCTATCATTACTAGGGGTCGACCGATATGGTTTTTCGATAACCGATGTTTGGGGCCGATATGAATATGAAAGTGAATGCAGTGAATATGAAAATCTTTGTGTCAAAATTTACAGTAACACAAACTCCAACACAAAACTTCCTTTAAACACACTGTTAGAAATTGCAGTAATTTTACAGTAATATCATACAATAAAGTGCTGTATTTATATTGTATTGTAATTATACTGTGAATTGCAATGCACCATGGGAAAACTTTGGCCCCTGCTGTAAAAAGAGACTTCTTTGCTGTAAATGCCACTGTAAATTCAAATTCTACAACAACTGCACAGGCCAGTAAGAACATCAAAATCGGCGGGAACCGACTATAAGGAACAAGGTATGTAGTTGCTGTTTTTCTTTTATTGTGCACAGATTTTACTTGAACTGTTATGATAAAAAAGGTGACGTTAATTAATTTGAGTTTGCATTTTGTAATTTTCACTGATGCTAATTTTGTAAAAGTAGGTTCTGATTCAGAGCAAGTTAGTTCTAAATCAAATAAATATTTAGCGGATTTCTTTCAGCCCTGTAGTCTCTTGTAATTTGTAGACAGTCCCTTTTGCAACGAGGCGCGATGTTATATCGGAGTTGGACTAAATTAACGGCAGAGATCATTGATGATTAGAGAATGGCTATCATCACAGCTAGTCAAGCTTCATTAACTTAAGGTCGATGGATAATAGCAGGTAGGCTAACACTGAAACAACATTTTAGGTAATTTCTTTATTCTCTATTTGAATCTACAAGTTGTATGCGTTATTTCCGTCACAACCATTGTGGTAAACATCGATTTCTCAGTTGTTGAGAATGTGCTAAATTAGCTAACCTAACGTTAACCTCAATTTTGATTAACTTGAGTGAGTGGCAAGTCAAGTAACGCTACGTTAAATTAGATTTTTTCACGTTAATTAAGACAGATTAATAGCTAGGCCTACTCTTGTATGCGTCAGTGTATTGAAAGCATTTTTATTTAGTTTGAGGTTGTACTGTTGTATTCTGTATTATATTCGGCATCATAAGCGATGTGTAAGCTATATGAATTTAGCTTGCTAGCTAGCTGCCATAGTCGGCAAATACACCGTGCCTCAGATGCACCCTTGCAGGATACCGCTAGCTAAATCGTTCAGACTGTTGAGGTTTCACCAATTAAAGTTAGCTTTAATTTGAGGGTATTTTCATCCATATTGGATGAACCGTTTAGAAATTATAGGAACCCCTTTTTTAGGCATCAAAAAATATTGGACAGTTTCTCATAATTTAGAATAAAGTAATTATTTGTAATATTTGGTCGCATATCTTGTGCATGCCATGACTTCCTGATGTCTGTGACCCAACAACATCAAAATACTCTTGATTTGTTTCTTATTTTCTGGTACTATATACTATAACTCCTCTGCATTTTAATGGATCTCTATGGGAATTGGGGGGTGGGAGTAGATTTAGAGCTAAAACAGTATGGAACACATGGTTGGCAAAATGGCTTTAAGACATCAGGAAGTCATGGCATGCAAAGGATCTGCAACCAAATATAAAAAATGCCCTCAAATTAAAGTTGACAGTCTGCACTTCAACCTCATTGTCATTGTATCCTTTCAAACTCAAAGTGCTAGAGTACAGAACCACAATAACAAAAAATGTTTCACTGTCCAATCAATTATGGTGCTCACGATATGTATAGAGACCACAAAAAGAAGCCATTTAAAAACTATTCATAACAATAGTCTATTTTGGTTTCAGAGGCTTGATGGGCATCAAACCACAGATGGGTACCAAGGTGGCTCTTGGGAAGAGGAAGCAGGAAACAAACGGTGGTGCAGTGGTTAGCACTGTCGCCTCACAGCAAGAAGGTACCGAGTTCGAATCCCGGCCGAGGGCCTTTCTGTGTGGAGTTTGCATGTTCTCTCCGTGTCAGCGTGGGTTTCCTCCGGGTACTCCGGTTTCCTCCCACAGTCCTAAAACATGCAGGTTAGGCTAATTGGAGACTCTAAATTGCCCATAGGGACTACGGATGGAAATTAGCATCCCTGCTATAATCCGGCATGTTTACATACTGTATGTATGTTCATTAATGTGCATTGTCCCTTCCAAATAAATAAATAAATAAATAAATAAATAAATAAACCCTCACGTCTGCACCCTGTTACGCAAGTTAATGGGCTGTGATTTGTTGGGCATGTGAGAAATGTCTCGACTCATTCCATTAATTGGGATGACAGAGATGTCATAACCAAGTTAAGGCTTGGTGAGGCATCCCTCATACATATACAGCATTGAGATTTTGGCACTTTTCAGGGTTTCCTACAGAAATTATCAGACTCAGTCCTTAATGGGGAATACCACCCATTTTCAGCATTAAAATAGTCAAAACTATACCCCCTGTTTGCTTTAAGGTCCATAGAACACGTTCCTAGTCTTCTCTGTGTCTGAGAAAAGGGGCAGGAAAGCTCCTTGAGCAGCTGGGCTGTGACGTACCTGATTGGCATGCTTTACCATGCCCCCTAGAGCGCCTGGTTGAAATGAATGGAGAATCTCAACTTGAGTTGAAGCATCGCAACTTGAAGATGGAATTTACACTTGTTTGAGCTTTTCAGGGCAAATGAGCTATCTAACGCACTCGTCTTTTACAACATAAAATAGTCCTATGCTATCGTAAACCACCTAGATTTACTTTCGTATCGATTTTCTCTCCCCACCTCACTCTTCATCCACCAAAAGTGTGTCACCTTGGCTGTGACGTTTATGCCCATATTTGGAGTTCCACCTTCCCTGGCACTATTCATTGGCCGCTGACTGGTTTACCGGCCAGTGATTAGAGCCAAGGAAGGTGGAACTCCAAATAAGGGCCTAAACGTCACAGCCAAGGTGAAGCTATAGGTGTATTCAAATGATCTCGGAAGTCTGAATATTTCAGATTTACAAGAAGAAAAAAGGATTTTAACGTGACACCCCAGTGATGAGATGGTGACGAATTAGTGAAAACGATCTCGGAAATCCGACATGAGGTCCCCGAGATGACTGAGGTGACGAAAAATGCGTCAAAGGCTCAGTTGTTTACCTTTGACATCTGTAAACATGAGACTGTAAACAACTAGAGACCCGTTGTGTGGTATATGTAGTCTTTCACCTTCTGCGTTTGTTTTAATCTTCAATCGTTTTTGCATACGGCAGATTCTACAGAAAGTGGGCACATAATGTTTTTTTTTTAAATCCTGGCATTTTCTAAAAAAATATTGTTCTGTTTGATAGAAATTATAATAAAGTAACTGCATAAGCAATCACATTGTTGTCAGATTTGTTCTTTTTAAGTTAGAAGGATTTTATTTCAGAAAATACATCGGAAGTGGACAGAAAAATATCCCACACATTCAAAACAATGCTTAATTCCAGTTGCAAACGTTACTGTTCATTCTGTCCATCACAGTAACGTTAGCTATACCCCTCTCTGTACATGATTCGGTGGATTTAGTAACTATTAAAATGCACAGGAAGTAACTCAATTAAACCCTTTGTTGTTATGATCGGGAAGAATTTTGCTAATCTAATTGTATAGGTTTATAGAAACCCGATTGTAAGGCTAACGTTATTTCTGTCCGTGACCAATCAGTAACATTCGCGAGTATTACATTGCGAGATCCACTTTTATTTAACGCGGAAGTGATTCCCATCGTATTTGTGTGCCTGCGCTAAGATCGTAGATTCCCGAATTTTGGAGCGGCGGGTGAGAAAAATTTCATTTTATTTCTCGAAATTAATGAATAAATATTCTGTCCACTAAAGTAACGATAGCGTCATGTAACGCACACCTCATTCAAGAAACGAAATTATGAAAACTACACATTATTTGAGGTGAAATGTGTGTTGAAATGACGAAAAGTTGGGATGCCCGTTGAATGCGTGTGTAAATGCATGTAAACATTGTGTACATTCGGCAAACCCGGAGATTCCCTGTGCTAACGTTAGACACTGTCCATGTAACATTAGCAAAAGCCCGTGTTTTCTGTGAAACCCAATCCATATGTTGATGAAGCACAAAAAAACATATGTTGAAATGGTCATGTAATCATTTGCTGTATGTCTGTACATTCCATTATTTTAACATACAGTCAAGGATTTTTAACTGTTTTGTTAAGTTCAGTAAATTCTGTCCACGTAACATTAGCAACATATCCGAAAATTTAAACCCCTTTATTAATCAAAATATGAGTGGGCCAGGTCTAAAAGTTGGTGGGAATCCTTTTTATAATAAAGCAAGACCAAATAAAACAGAAATGTTAGATTGCCTTGAGATTTTATCAGAAAAATTAATGGGATCAAATATGCCCACTTTCTGTAGAATCTGCCATACGCTATTTTAAACATTTGGAACGGCAAATGCTGATCAGAGGCCAGCCAACCAAGCATCAACTTTCTGCAGGCCATGTTTTTTGCCGATGACCATTTGAACACCTTTACTGTAACTAACGGGACCATTGTCACAGCAAACATCACGCACAATTCTCCCGAGTTGGCCTCTTAAATACATCATAACCCCCTGCACTTTTGGTGGATGAAGAGTGAGGTAGGGAGAGAAAATCTCTACAAAAGTAAATTTCGGTGGTTTACGATAGTATAGGCCTGCCTGCTCTGTCCGAGGAGAGTAGGGATGTGTTCTATGGACCTTAAAACAACCAGGGATATAGTTTTGACCATTTCAATGCTGAAAATGGATGGTATTCCCCTTTAAGAACATACAGTTGGTTGAAAAAGTATTCAGCCCCCTTAGACTTTTTCATATTTTGCTGTTTATGAACATTTGATAAAAATATATTTAATCAGGCTTTTTTGCTGGTTTTCAAAACAAAGAACTCTACGATGTCAATGTGGAAGAAAAAAAACTTGCATTTGTTCCAAATTATTTATAAATATAAAACTGAAAACAATGAATTCCTTAAGTATTCAGCCCCCTTGCTTCATTGTACTTTAACAGCCATACAGGCAAAACTCTGAAGTGAAAACAAGTTTTTAGAAATGTTTGCAAATGTATTAAAAATGGAAAACTTTTAAAAATTGTATTTACATAAGTATTCATACCCTTTGCTTTAACATTTTTTTAAAGGATCATATTTAATATTTGGTCGCATATCCTTTGCATGCTGTTACTTCCTGAAGTCTGTGACCAATCAACATCGAAAGAGTCTCAATATATTATTTCCAGGTACTCTGCATTTGAATTGATCTCTATGGGAATTGGGGGGTGAGACTAGATTCAGCTGTAAATTACACTGGTACAGTATGGAACACATGGCTGGCTAAATGGCTGTAAGTCATCAAGGGTCTGAGCTATCGAACGAGCCCCAAACCATCACTCTGTTGCCAGATATGGAGTAGATGTGGATGGATCACTGCAAGGGTTATTTCTCCTGACTCATTTTCCTATAGAACTCTATGGGGGGAAAAAGTCAGGAGAAACAACCCTTAAAGGGATCCATCCACATCTACTCCATATCTGGCCGCAGAGTGATGGTTTGGGGCTCGTTTGATACCTTAGACCCTTGATGACGTACAGCCATTTCGCCAGTCATGTGTTCCATACTGTACCAGTGTAAATTACTGCTGAATCTAGTCTCACCTCCCAATTCTCATAGAGATCAGTTCAAATGCAGAGAGGTTATAGTATGCGACCAAATATTAAATATGATACTTTAAAAATATGTTAAAGCAAAGGGTATGAATACTTATGTAAATGAGAGATTTCAGTTTTCGATTTTTAATACATTTGCAAAAATTTCTAAAAACATGTTTTCAGTTTGTCATTATGGGCTATTTTGTGTAGAATTTTGAGACAAAAAATGAACTCAATCTATTGTAGAATACAATGGGGGAAATAAGTATTGGACACGTCAACAATTTTATTATCAAACATATTTCCAATGTAGCTATTCACATTAGATTTTGACCAGACATTGGCATTAACTCAATAAAACTACACAGCAAAAGAAATTGTAACGTTCCAATTCTTTAAAAAAGTTATGTGCAATAAAGTGAAATGACACAGGAAAAAAGTATCGAACACGCTAAATTAAATGTATTTAATACTTGGTAGTAGGGATGTTAACAGTTAATCGACTATCGATTAATTGCTAATAAGAATTTAATCGATAAGATTTCAAATGAAACAATTAACTGAATAATCTGCGGTCTTGTTTCAACGGCAGTTTTTGTGTGAAACGTAATCATGGTTTAAGGTCTCCACGCGAGGGCGCCAAATTCAGCCTAGTGTAAGCCGTGAAGTTGAGCCTACACACGAAGTTAATGTAGCCTACCACCTGAAAAGCGAACTTTTCCTATAAACCTCGTATGAACTTTTTGTATTTTTTCCTTGTAGTTATATAGTTTTATGGATTAGGTTTATATGGCCGCTCCAGGTGAGCGTTTTAAATAGTTCTGACCATTTCGTGGTAAGTAACCTATTGTAAAACATTGCGTTTTCAAATGGTAAAGTTGTCAAAAGGGTGACAAGGGCAATACTTTTTTTTAAAGCAGATGATTCTTTTCTCCCAAATTGAATGTCGATGGTCAGTCATCTATGGGGGGAGCCCTTATACAAAGGGTTGAGCTAGGTGCACTGATGTAGCATAGTGCTATTAATCACCCAGTTCGTCAGTAGGCTACTTGATTAAAATAGCGGTTCAGATTAAAATAGCAATCATTCACGCAGTGCGTGATCTAGACTCAAATTACCTGACAACAAATAAAGAAAATGGCTTTAGCTAAACTTCTTACTGAATTTCAAGTGTATAGAAGAAACAAACGTATAGCCACATATTGGTTATATTTGTGTAGCCTATAAAACATGGTTATAGCATATTAGGCCTTCTTAAAATAGCCTACATTTATTGTGCTATTTCGATACAAAATAAAACACGAATGTGCTTCATTTAATCAATATCATTATTACAGATTTGAAATGGTTTAATAACGGGCAGACTTTTATTAACTCTTAGTTTGATAGTTACAGAATAGGCCTACATGGAAAATGTACAATATAGCCTACAGTAGCCTATGCGATTTTGATTAGAAATGCTTGAACCGTTTTGCTTTCGGTAACGTTGGGTGGACGTCAGATGCCAGTAGGTAGGCTACAGGTTCCGATCAAGATTGCAGGCTATATTTTTTAAATGTGAAACTGTACCAAAAAACAGTTGACCGGGCTATATTATTTTACTAATACCCCCGCCATTTGTTGCAAACTAATTTATTAGGCTATTGAGTAGCCCGTAGCCTATGCAGAGAGTAACTGATTCGGTTGACAATTGTGTAGGCTACTGCGGTGCGGTAGTCAGCAGTTCATATAGGCTAGTCAGTTCAGTAGGACTCACTGAGGTTGATGGTTGAAAAGGACATGATGCCAATAAGCAGCATTGACGGTGAGGGATTTCGAGAGCTAATAAACGGGATGCGCACACGACTCACTCCCGACCACGTAGCTTAAATGTTCTTGAATACAAATACGTAGGTCTATCTAGTATGCATATGAGAAGCCTATTCAAAACATAATAGCCTATGATTTAAGTTGACTGTTCTAGGCTAGTTTAACTGTCGCCTTTCCATTTCAAGAGAGATTATGTTAATGCTGCTAGCGGCTAGCGCAGCAACGGTTTCGCTTGCAACTGATGAGACAGAGCGCAATTTATTTTCTGTTGAAGTAGCCTATACACGCCTTCATATTCTATTTTTGTTACGCTGCAATAATGCCTGTTTCTCAAATGTTACAATAAATCTTTGATTGAGGAATATAACATGCATTTTGTATTCTGTATATCATAAGCTATATTTAGTATATTATGTTATCAATTAATCGACTATTGTTTGTTAAGGTTAACAACTATCGATTAAGGAAATTCCTTAAAATTTGCATCCCTACTTGGTAGAAAAGCCATATTTTTTATATCCTTTGCATGCCATGACTTTATGATGTCTGTGACCCAACAACATTAAAAGGCTCTTGATATCTTATTTGCTGGTACTCAGTGGCGGGCCGTGCATTTCACACCTAGGCCTTCAGTGATGTCCTACACAGTCCTACCTGAATTATTCCACCTCTTAATACCATGGCTCTAGAAACTATACATTTAGACAGAAACGCAGTATAACCGGGCGTTGCATCACCTTAACATAGTCAAGTACAACAGAGTTATATTAATATTTCCGAAGCATTTATAATCAATAAATCCGCATTTACAATTAAGAGTGCTAAACTACCAGCTTTAAGATCGCTTGGATACTGTCAAAACTTTTAAATAAAAATCGCTTTTAAGGGATTAGTCTACAAAGTTTTATTAAGTCCACCAAAAGTATGTTAGCTTTAACAAGTTTGTTCGCTAAACAGCGCATTGTCGCACCCAAAGCAGTTTCATTTAAGAAACGTGACGATAAAGACACATAAACTATTCACTGAAAATAAAAGAAAACAAACAAATAATTTGCATTTGTTCAAGAGGATATATTTGCGACAGTGGTGAAAGTGTATTCCTAGCCTTGAATGTCCACTTTGACTCGCTAGCGTCGGCTCGCTAGCGTCGGAGTTGGCCGTTCTCTTCTAACGATGTCTAGCTTTTCTTGAAAGGTTCGTCTTGAAAATGGCGTTGTAATTATATCTGCGACCAAATCGATCGCTTCTCCTCCTTCAGCCATTGTGGGTTGAAAAAAAACAGCTTGTAGAAATCTCGTTCAAGTTCAGTTTGCTATCTCTGCGATAGCTCTGCCTCTCAATAGTGCGTATCCAATCAAAAGACGTGCACGTGCTGACGTTATCGTACGCCTGCTAGCTGGCCCCGGTGTCGCCAATTCGAAATCTGATTGGTTAACACCACAGGGTTGTTTCGGTTCACTTTAAGCTACAGGCGCCCGCACTGTCGATTCTGAAGGCCTAAGGGCAGATTTCTTGGACCCTGGCAACACATTATGGCTGAAATATGATTGGATAAAAGCTCTAACATAAAGGCCAGCCCTCCAAATCTCGATCTGAGGCTGGAAGCAGCGCAACCAAGAGAAAAGCTATGAAATGAAGAGAATAGACTATGGGGAATAATTTAATACATATTTGTGGAAAAAATATATCAAAATTAAATTTATATTCTGATGATGTTTAGGCCAGCAGAGAAGGCCTTGCTGGCCCTGACGGCCCGCCACTGCTGGTACTCTTACAAGCGATACTATAACAGCTCTGCATTTGAATGGATCTCTATGGGAATTGGGGGGTGAGAAAGGTTTAGCTATAAATTACACTGGAACAGTATAGAACACATGGTTGGCTAAGTGGCTCTAAGTCATCAAGGGTCTGATGTATTAAACAAGCCTTTAACCATCACTCTGCTGCCAGAAATACAGTAGATATGGAAGGATCACTTTAAGGGTTGTTTCTCCTGACAGATTTTCCTATTGAACTCTATGGAAAAATAAGTCAGGAGAAGAAACCCTTCAAGTTATCCATCCATATCTACTGTATTTCTGGCAGCAGAGTGATGGTTAAAGGCTTGTTTAATACATCAGACCCTTGATGACTTAGAGCCACTTAGCCAACCATGTGTTCTATACTGTTCCAGTGTAATTTACAGCTAAAGCTTGTCTCACCCCCCAATTCCCATAGAGATCCATTCAAATGCAGAGCTGTTATAGTATCGCTTTTAAGAGTACCAGCAAATAAGATATCAAAAGCCTTTTGATGTTGTTGGGTCACAGACATCATAAAGTCATGGCATGCAAAGGATATGCAACCAAATATAAAAAATATGGCTTTTCTACCACATTTAATTTAGCGTGTTCAATACTTTTTTCCTGTGTCATTTCACTTTATTGCACATAACTTTTTTAAAGAATTGGAACGTTACAATTTCTTTAGCTGTGTAGTTTTATTGAGTTAATACCAATGTCTGGTCAAAATCTCATGTGAATAGCTACATTGGAAATATGTTTGATAATAAAATTGTTGACGTGTCCAATACTTATTTCCCCCATTGTATGTCTGTAATGTAATAAAACGTGGAGAAGGTGAAACGGGTATTCAGACTTTCCGGCTTGACTGTATATGGTTGGTAAAATGACTAAGTCATCAAGGGTCTGAGGTATCAAACGAGCCTCAAACCATCACTCTGCTGCCAGATATGCAGTAGATACGGATGGATCACTTTAAGGGTTGCTTCTCCTGACAGATTTTTCTTATGAACTCTATGGAAAAATTATTCAGGAGAAGAAACCCTTCAAGTTATCCTGTTTACAACATACATTTTAATTATGTATTCTATCATGAGGCAATTTTTGTTTTCTGTTTTGTGGTTTTATTACAGTAACTTGGAATTCTGACATCATTGCTTCAAATTTAAGAATTATCTAGAAAAAATAAATCATTATCTGAAATAATAATAGTCTGTTAATACCAACCATCGTGTCAGCTGACAATGATGGAACCATTTTTATTTTATTTTTTTACCAGTTTTGATAAGATTGGTTTGATTCAGCATTCTAGAATCTACATTGTAACTATCTAGAAGATTCATACTGTTTTCATGCTAGCATTTAGGTTGAAGCATATTTGAAAATCATTTTGTAATGGGGTTGTCTTGTGATGTTCTTCATACGTTTTCTTTGTGACACTAAGATTTGTTAATTATGATATATGTAATTATGTATATACTGTATGATTAGTGATCATACATTATTGTGGTGAGAGAATCTTGTGCTCCAAATAAATGTGTTTTTGAAAATGATTAATGCATTTTTCTTTGTTTGAAACATACAGGTTTTCCTGTTCTTGGTTCCTTTAACTGCATACATCTTACTCTAAAGAGGAAAAAATGTGTTAACTGAGTTTTTGTAAAAATTCAGTTATATGCCTTAATTTATAACAAACAACGGTCTGTATTATTTCATCCTGCAAAATTAGAATTACTTACTGGCAATCGAGTTGCAGTACAAAGATTTTCTGTAACACAATACTGCATTCCACTTGTAAAATTACAATATCATACTGGCTACTGAGTTGCAGTAAAAATACAGTAAGTACCAAAAATTACAAGAGTGCGCTGTAATATAATACAGCATTCCTTTTGTAAAATTACAGTATCTTACTGGCTACTGAGTTGCAGTAAAAATACAGTAAGTACCACAAATTACAAGAGTGCGCTGTAATATATATACAATACTGTATTGTATTACATTTCCAGTACTGTTACTGTATATTTACTAATTGTAATTTTACTGCAACCAGTAGCCAGTAATTTACTGTAAATTCTACAGGAAATTTTTTACAGTGACAGTGGTGCTCAAAAGTCTTCATACCACTTCACTTTTTGTTGTAGATTTAATTTTAAATTGATAAAATTGCCATTTTTGCCCAATCTACACTCAATAACCCATAATGTCAAAATGAAAACATGTTTTTAGAAATTTTTGCAAATGTATTAAAAATCTAAAACTGAAATCTCTCATGTGCATAAGTATTCATACCCTTTGCTTTAATGTATTTTTAAAGTATCATATTTCATATTTGGTCGCATATCCAACTTCCTGAAGTCTGTGACCCATCAACAGCGTCTGTCACCGTTCTGAATAGGAACACATCGTAGATCAAGCTAACTATCATTATTTTATTATAATGTCTGAAAATTACATTGTACATTACACGTTGTTTCCTAAAGATATTTTGGCAAAATAAACCAAACATAGGCTACTCGAGTTATGTGGTTAGTGGACAAATTATAGGCTACAACTCAAGTTTCCTCCGGTATCATTCCCTGACAACCTCTTCTGTCTTATTGAATCCCGCGGTAAGGAACCATGTCAACTACATTATGATCCAGTGGTGTACCGTCGGCTGTAAAATAGGCCTTCTGTAACCTAACCTTTATACGGATATTAATGTAAACCTGCCATGTTTCCCTTTATAGTTCTTAATTATCAAGCAAGCAATTAACTGAATAACAAATATCAATGAATGTTTTTCTGTGCTAGCATTTTTCTTCGTGTCATAAAATGTGTAGCACTGACTTATGTAGGCTATTGATAGCTGGTTCGCTGGAAAAAGCGGGATGGGCTATAGGCTATGCTACAGCATTAGATTTGTTTCCGTTTATTTGGCTTGAGTAGCCTAGCAAATCAAACAATTCGGTGAATAATCAAGACCATATTATGTAGCCTATAATGATTAAGAAATGACAACGACAAAGATAACTAATTTGAGATTGTTTAACAAGAATCAGGCAATAATCTGAATGAGTTAAAAATGTAGCCAAATTAATTTTAAGACGGCACTAAAATTAGTCAAAGTGAGTTAAACATTAGAAAGCATAGGCTATTTAAAAAGGACAGCCTCTTATGTTTCTCAAACTGTTGAGCGCAACACACAATTAAGGCTTGAAAACAAATTTGCAATATTGAATATTTAAACATGGAGTATTTAAAAGTCATAATCTTCACATGATAACATCATCATAAATGTGGATATAGAAAAATGCAACAAGTTTATGATGCACAGAACAATAAATCTCAAAATAAATTGGAAGCCTAATAATTTACTTTGGTTTTGCTTATTAAGCGAATCAATTGTCTTACACTTGTCGCATCTTAACGTAGACAATTCTTAAAAATTAGTGAACTATCCCGTTAATGTCAAGCCCTAATAATTTACCGACACAGAATGTAGCCTATACTTTATCGAGCTTCTAGCTAATGTGCCGGAGTGAAAGCAACGAATTCGCTTGCTTACCATTCATGTAACAAACACAAGGCAGCTTGCTAACTGGGTGGAAATATCCAAATAACGTATCCTAATATTTCCAATATAGGCCAACTACTGATATCATCCATACGTATCGCAAGCTAATCAGCTATGAGACTCAACGTTAGCTATTGGTGTTGAATAACAGTCATGTTCATGTAGCTTGCTAGCTAGTCCATTTAATAAAATAATAGAATATGTTAGGCAACAAACTAACTAAAAAACACCAGCTTATACAGACCAATAATCGGTTAAATAGCCAAACTGTTACCATACTACGAAGACAACGTTGGCTATCTAGTTACATTAACACTAGGCTACACAAAACTTTCAAAAGAAAGTCAATGAATGTTAGCAAACATTAGCTATTATTTACTGCAACAGTGCCTTATGCGGGGACTTGGAAGAGATACGTGACTGATTTTAAAGCCATTTTTCCGCATCAGTTGAATGAAATCCCTTTGCTTATTGGGTATTGTTATCATAGAAATGGATTCTAATTATTTTGAGATGTTTATTGCAATTTCAACATTGGGTGTTGTGACGATTATTGCAACTCCAGCATTCTCACCTCAGCATTCAGCGTCTCTCAGCATCTCTCTCTGCGTTCCTCTCTCCCACCTGTGTTGCCAGATGCCTAAATTTATTTCCCCACCAAAAATTCAGAAAATCCCACATCTTCAATTGAGCTGCATACAATTTTCTCATAATTTCCCCCCATACCTCCTTTTAAAATCTATCATTGACTCCCATACATTTTTTCTTAAAAAATTCCCCAATTCATTTTTTTTAATACCCCATTCTGGCAACCCTGTCTCCCACGTCTCTCTCGCAGATATACAGAGTGGAGTATTGATTGGCTATTTACTCGTGATGCAGGATGAGCCAGCCTAAGTAGTAACCTTCCAGAGACAGGCGACTACCTCAGAGCCAGAGGAGCGCATTTTTTATTTATTTATTTTATCGGCAACTATATCAGAAAAAATGACGATGCCGAAAATTAGACAAATGACTGCTATCGGCCCCGATTATCGGCTGATAATCGGTCGACCCCTAATCATTACCACCATATCTGATGTGATCTGAACAGCAGCCAACTTGAGGTAACATTAAGTTATTTAACGTTATATAGCTGGCGTTAACGTTAGCTCGGCTGACCAGACGTCCTCTTTTTCCTGGACAGTTATTCTTTTGGGACTGAAAATATCCGTCCAGACGGGATTTCTAAATTCATAAACATGTCCGGTTAAGTTTTGCTTGTTCTATAAACCCTATAACAAACAGGTAGCCTTTCTTTTGTTCATAACGCCCGTCTAACGTTACCCCTGCCCCCATTTTTGGTCCAATATGTTCACCCCAGCAACATCGGTAATCAGCTGGTAGACTTTAAGTGACCTCGATTCTAATAACATTTTAATTTTTACACACTTTTACTTCTTGCACATACCGCTCAATTCCATATTTCAAACCTTTCTGTCTGCTTTGAGGAAATCGCTCTCCATCGCGTTTTTCCAAAATTAACGTTAGCCGAGTATCTCGGAAAGAGCCACCATTGCCATTGTTTACACTGTAAAGTTCTGACTTGAAATGAATTGTTTGTCCGAGTTTGGAACATTAACGAAGAAGGGCGGGACTTAAGGTTACGATCACCTGTAACAAATTCCGGGTTGTACGTTCTTTACGGCTGAACCTATTTGTGAATAAGGGCAGCTTTTTATGTTATCAAGTGATTCAGAACATGCTGAAGTCCGTGTTCATTTACTACAAGGATGCTGCTACAGGCACACTTTTGTTTATTTTCTTGTTGGTTCTTTGCATTTGTTACTACTATTTTATTAATAAAAAATAATGGAAGTAAATTAATCTGTTTAATTAAATTATGGATCATTACAAATATGCTATGTTTTAAAAGTAGCAAGTAGTCACACAGTGAGAAAAAATAAATCATGTATAGAAATCAAACATTTTGATGCATGAAGATGCATCGATAATCGTATAATCGCATCGTAGCCCTCTGAATCGGAATCGAATCGAATCGTGAGGTGCCTAGAGACGGTTCGGTCTCTAGAAGACACCTCATTTTTTTTCTCCAAAATCTAGTATAGTTAGCGGTGTCTTTCATTATGGCTGACTGGACCAGTAACGTTAGTATATTGAACATGGCTGGTTGTAGAGAATTGTTATCATTTATTAGCTAACATTATTCATAAATGATAGCTAAGATAACTAGCTAGCTAGCTAAGTTACCAGTTCTCTCTGGACCAAACGGGCCTAACTCACACACAATAGACTGCCTTGCATTACCTAACTTATCGATACATTCCTTCCGAGTTACTGACTAACTCACCATCTTCCAGTCCGTCTCAAGACCCACCTTTTCACCCTGGTCGTATGTTACTTCCAAGTTCCCCATCCCTCGCCTACTCTCCTAGACTGTGCTGCACATGCCCCAATGCTCCCTTAGCCTCTTGCTACTCTCACTCTGTCCATGCCTTTGTCCTTGTCTATATATTTTGTCTCCCTTTGTCTCTCACCTTGTGCTGTAATTGTATCCTAGTTTCTACGTAATAGTGTCTCGGTTTTGCTAGGGCTGCATCAAATGTATTGCTATCGTTTATTAGCTAACGTTACGTATTTATAAATGATAGCTCACACAATAGGTTGCCTTCAACCACACATTAGCTGTTACCCATCTGTCATGTCAACCGTTTGCCAAAGCCTTTTTGTTGTAGCTTGTACAGATAACTTGCATGTAAACATAAAAAAATGTATGTCCCAACAGGTGTGCAGGCCACTACTCTAACCTGTCCCCTCCAGAAAACTTGTGTTGCCATGAGGTTACCGAGGTAACGTTATGTCAGCGTAGTTATAAAGCTATTCTTGATTTGTCTAATACTGCTGTGCTATTGTCGTGCATGCTTAGCCCAACTGTATAATAGTGGCCAATACATGTGCAATTACACAATAATATCACAAGTACAATGTAACTCATGTATACATATATTGTACTAAGCCGTTTTACTTAGCTGATGTAATGATTACAAAATGCACATGTAAATACAGTATACCATCCACAGATTACAATGTAGGTATTATGTAAATACACAGGTATTTATTTATTTAATTGGCAAGTCTGCATGCTCTACACCGATAGCTTGAAGCCACTGGCTACGTAGCGCTGGGTCTCTCGGCATATTATGAAAGCTAACAGAGCCGGTGGCGTTGCACCGAGGAACGATACATCTCTGACTCCTTGGCATAATGCAGGCAAGTTAGCTAAAGATACCAAATAGTAAGACGTTGTAGATGAATAACTCTATGTTGCTCAATATAAGTCGTAATATTAACGTTAGCAGTAATACAAAGCAATTCACATTTGAACTAGCTAGTTAGCAGTACAAGGGTCTCAGTCTCAAAGATGAAAGAAAAAACGTTGGTCTCTGCTTTTATACCACGTGCCCAGCCGAGACCACCCCTTGGACCACCTCAACACCACCCATTTTTATGTTAAGGATCTTGTGATGTCACAAATCCCCGGAAACCAGCCTACACAAAAACTCAGAAAAAAACATTTTGACTAAACATGCGATCGTTGTGTATGATCATAATCTAACCCAAAACATCGGTTTTCAATGGAAAAAGTCAGTTTTTGACTGCAGTATCACTTTAAACCTTGTTTCAGTATCGATATCGCAATGCGCACATGAGCAATATTGACATTGTGAAGGACGCAATGTTTTCTTTTTGCGTCAATCACATCATGCTAAAACTTTCTTCTGCTTGTTAAGGCAAATAAAATCAATCACGTCATGCTAAAACGTTTGCATTTTCCATGACTAATCTAGAACAAAGTCCATCTGATATAACATAAATTTGTCTGATTTAAGGTTTCTTGGATACACAGGCGCTTATGCTACGGTCATGCACGCACAGTGCGCACAGTGAACCAATCGTTCTTGATCAGTTTATCGAATAACGAAAGTTAAGTGTCGGCACAGTCGTCTGTGAAATTTTGTAGCCTAGTACAACCTGAAAATGAGTGAGTAACAGGACACAAGCACCGAAAAAGGAAGATTTCATTTGTAGAATGTATACTTGTTCTTTGTAACTTTATTGAGAAGACACAATTTTAAACGTGATTGTTTAAATGATCTTTTAAACGACTGAATAGTTTCATTTCATCTTTATTTGTTTAGCCAGGATTGCCAGCACTCAGTGTAACTTTGCCACTGTTGCTTGGAAAACGTGATTTTTAAAAAATGTAAAGTAGATTGTGAAAGAAAATGGTTCTGTTGTTATTTGTTATTTAAGTTCTATTTATTTTAAGTTTTATTCATTTGTAAACTACACAGTGGACTGGTGTATAGTTGCTCTTTTATTATTTTTTTCTAATATTGGTTATTTAAAAGAGGTTTGTAATTGTGGAATAAAATGTTAACTTACCTATTTTGTCACTTATGTTAATTCCCTAATGTGATACTGCAGCTTTAATGTTACAATTTAAAACTGGAGAAGCGATATAGGCTACAGCCTCCTGTAATCTCCTGGATCCCTTTTAGACATCACCTTTCTTCCACCCATTCACAGATGATCCCCCTTGTTTTAGGGTAAGCAACATGCCTACTCTGTAAATTTTGACATGGGATTGTTTAAAAGGGTAGCAACTGCAGGGCAATAAAATAAGAAAATTATGTTCAGATATATAAACAATATTTTTTTAAAACATTGTACAAATTAGCATTCAGCATTTTCCCTTGCTTACTGTACTATAGGCCTATACAGCACCTGATGCACTTTCGACATAGAAGACACATCATCTTTTTCTCCAAAATCTCTTGTATAAATATGTTTATAAAACTTTTTTGCCAAAGTCCCGTACAGTCAAGATTTCCACGGCGACCACCTATCGCACTTAGGGCAGAAATACATTGCTATGAACAGCTTTGGGCTGGGAGCGGCCGTAGTGCCGTTGCTCACTAGCACCACTGAGGTTGGCTCCAGTATAGGTCTTTCACCATGTAAGTCAATGGCAGCAATGTGGTCAAAATACTCAGTCAATACATTTTTTCCACAAGAAAATGTAGTCGCAATAGGTGCTTTTCCTTCGTCTAATGCCTCTCCATGTACCAATTTTTTTAATTATTGTGTCGTTTGTACAGGGTATTAACATTTGTTCAGGACCAATCAGAGGGACAGGTTGAGTCATGGGGTCACTGCCAAAGATCTATAGATTCTATAGGGTTCTCACTGCCCTCACTCAGAGGGGCAGGACCAGAAGGGAGAGACAACAATCATTGGTCTAAAACGCGCCCTGGCATCTTGGGACCTTTATACATTCTATGCCTGGGACAGGGAGACACGCTGTATTTTTGAGTAGAAGTCGATGAAGAACATCCCTTAGTAGCCTACCATGAGCAGGTGCTGTTTTGTGGACGCAGTTCGTAACATAATAAATTGACTGCCTTGTCGCTCATCTTCAATATGTTTGTCATCACATATTCATTTTGGAGCAAGCTATGATGTGTCTACTACAAAAAAAATACTGTTTTGTGAGAGGGACAGCAGGGGAAGTTGCAGCTACACTACAGGCCCAGCGTCTCAGAGCAAGCAGCCAAACAAACTGGGTTAAGTCTGAAATCAATTGCTCCATACCTGTATAACCTTATCAATTTAGATATTAATTTAGTGATTCCACCTGCAACCGTACACAATCGCCATGCTCCCCCTGCCATGACCGTTACCATTGATTAGCAATGCTGGGTTAGCTAGCTAGCAAGCTAACGATAGCTCACGATAAGTCGTTTTAACATTTAGCTAACAAGCTAACAATAGCTACCGTGATTGCCTAGCTAACGTTACTAGCCAGCTTCTCCAACTAGCTAGGTCCTAAAAGCAGCTAATGTTAGTTTAACTAGAACAGACGGCAGACTGTAACTGGTGGGTAGGCTATTCAAATTTTTTAATAAGAGGACAGGTTCAGGTGGGTATTATGAACAATAGCCTAACGTTATTAGGCCAAGTTATTTGGTTGTTTAGGCCTATATACGGCCTATGGAATGAGCAAAACCTAACCAAACCTAGGCTACGCCTGGATACATTTTTTTCTGTCCCAGAAATTAAGAAAATGTCTGGAGAATACAGGGATGTTTAAAATAAAACCAATAATTTATCGGAAAAGAATACAGTCTGCATTTGTAGGCTAAATGTTTGCAATGTTTGTGATTAGGTTATAGGATGCAGATGAAGGTTAATGCCAGCTACGATGTAGCCTAATGCAGGCTACAATGCCAACTTTATCTGGAACAGTTTTCAGAATGGGTTTCATGCTGCAGAAAACCGTGACAGACTGCTCTGTCACAGCCGAGTTAATTAGCGGTTAGCCAAAAAGACGGTGGTGGTTTGCTCATTTAAGACTATGGGGACAGCTTGCTACCTTTCTAGCGGCGCTAATTAGGGACATTTATAATGACTGTCAATATAGTTCATGGCAATAGCGTTACCCTATGTTCGTCTGTGTGTGGTGATGCAGTGAGTCAAGTTTGGCTACCGAGCTCAGCTGGTATGCTATCTCGCTAATCAAATTAGCTGATATTCGCTGAATATAAATTGAAAATAACTGAATGAACGTTAATTATTGCCTCTGGAGGGCCAAAGGAATAGGATAAACAAGTTCATGCAATGTTTCAACAGAAAGTAGTATTGATAATAGATTGTTGTTTCACCATCTTTACTGAAGGGATAAGCTGTCTCATTTTACATCAGTGCCATTCAACACTACTTTACCTCAGTGACATTTCATGACACCATTTTTACCTCAGTGACATTATTTGGAACACTTACCTTCTACACATATTTTTTTTTAATGTTTTAGAGTGTTGTTTATTTATTTGTGTGCTATTCAAATAGCCTAAATGGTGTAATATAAAAATATTCAAAAAGCTTCAAGGACCTCTGATTTCTAAACCCTAACTCCTAAACACACCCCTACTGGTACTTTACAACCAAAGGCTACATGGGCTCTTTGTACTCCAAAAACTGTATTTACGGTAAAATGAATGCAAAAAATTGTGCTGCTCGCGCACATAAATAGTACCACCAAAGCCCAATTCACAGCCAGGAAAAACCCTGCAAAGGGTCAAATATTTAGGCGACGATCGTGTTGGGCCGTATTGAATTTTTCTTCACATTAACAGACACGTGCATGCGTTTATAGCCAACTGCTTACTGAACGTGTCTCTATTCATTTCAATCAGATAACCTGTATAAATTTGCTAAAGGACAAATAAAATAAAAATAGAAGCAGTTCTCTGAATATTGAATAAACGCCATAACCTCAACTCTGTTGTAACGTAATCCAACGTAGGCTACATACCGAGTTCCTAGGTCCAGGGTTGACACACACTGCAAAGACTCGTTTGTATCTTAATGAATATTGTCATTTTATGGGGCAGATTGGTAACGTTACGTACCGTTGTTTGTCCCCAAAATACTCCGTGTTTCCATCGTTGTGGTGTAAAGTTAGCCTAATCTTCGATCTGTAAGATACGTGAAAATGAAGCCCGTGTCTTATTTGAAATAAAATGCGAACAAACAAGTTATTATCCAACTGTGAAGGCTAATGGTGCCCGTATTAACCAAAAGTAATGTGCAGAGTTCCCTCAAGGTTTTCTCAAAAAAAGATAACGAGTTTAACATGAGGTCACACCCATATAGCACATCAGGCTGTGCGACTTGCAACAAAGATAATGTAAAATGTCTCTGCTGGCAAGTTATCGTAACATGAGAAAACATGTACATCCTGTGTCTTCAAGGAGCACTGGTGTCAAAATAAAGGACCCACCTTTAACAACCGTAGACGAGGTATGACATAGGCCGTGTTATTGGATTATAACCTCGTAAGATCTAATTAATATGCGTTCGTCTGTGCTATGATTGGTCGAGTGTGACTACTATCGTCATACACAAGAGACGTGTGCTCTTATAGTCAGTTTTGCCGGGGCGGAAAATTAAATTGCTCAGCAACATGGGCAATTTAAATCAGTCATAGTATGACAAACGATCATTTTTCATAATTGATAATACATTATTGAAAAATATTTTGTGTGATAATGACCTTATTAGAGAGTCTACGTGCAGTTGATAACTATATTTTGTCTTTAAGTAACATTGGATGACGGATTTGTGGCAGCCTACATGTTAGCTAACGTATAGCCTACGGTAGCTAAATTAAACGACCTTTAATGGTAGCTTAACGTACGTTATTTTAAATAGCTAACATTAGCTAACCATAACCAGTTAATTTTGGCTAACATATCTTGTTGATATATGCATATCTGAAGTCACATCGTGTAAATGCATATGTATAGTAGGCTATGGATACCATATATTGATGAAGCATATAAAGTTTTGAGCAGACTTCACAAACCCCCTTGAGAGATTGTGTCTAAACAAATTACAAAATTAGTTCAATCAGTATTTTCAGCATTTTATTTACATTTAGTTTATTTGCTGTACTTTCTGTTCGCATGTCATCTTCTGTAATACCCCGAAGGCCCTTTCTGTAACCCCTTAATTCTACACAAAATAGCCCATAATGACAAAGTGAAAACAGGTTTAGACATTTGTGCTAATTTATTAAAAATCTAAATGTTAAATATCATATGTACACAAGTGTGCACACCCTTTGATATGACACCCAAAAGTGAGCTGAGGTGCATTTTGTTTCCACTGATACTGCTTGAGATGTTTCTACAACTTAATTGGAGTCCACCTGTGATGAATTCAATTGATTGGACATGATTGGGGATTGCCAACACCTGCCTATATAAGGTCCCACAGTTGACAGTGCATGTCAGAGCAAACTCTAAGCCATGGGGTCAAAGGAATTATCTGCAGACCTCAGAAACAGGATTGTGTCAAGGCATAGATCTGGAGAAGGGTACGGAAAAATCCTTTACAGGTCCCAAAGAGCACAGTGGCCACCATCATTCGTAAATGGAAGAAGTTTGGAACCACCAAGAATCTTCCTAGACCTGGCCGCCCGCCAAACCGATCAATTGGGGAAGATGGGCCTTAGCCAGGGAGGTGAGCAGGAACCCGAGGGTCACTCTGACAGAGCTCCAGCGTATCCTTATGGAGATGGGAGAACCTTTCAGAAGATAAACCATCCAGGCAGCACTCCACTAATCAGGCCTTTATGGTAGAGTGGCCAGACGGAAGCCCCTCCTTAGTAAAAGGCACATCACAGCCCTCTTGGAGTTTGCTAAAAGGCACCTAGAGGACTCTCAAACAATGAGAATCAAGATTCTCTGATCTGATGAAACCAAAATTGAACTTTTTGGCCTGAATATCAAGCGTCACGTCTGGAGGAAACCAGGCACCGCTCATCATCTGGCTAATACCATCCCTACAGTGAATCATGGCGGTGGCAGCATCATGATGTGGGGATGTTTTTCAGCAGCGGGAACGGGGTGACTAGTCCTGAGGGAAAGATGAATGCAGCTAAGTACACCGAGATCCTTGAAGAAAACCTGCTCCAGAGCGCTCTGGACCTCAGACTGGGGCGATGACAACGACCCGAAGCATTACAGCCAAGAGAACAAAGGAGTGGCATGTACTTGAGTGGCCCAGCCAGAGCCCAGACCTGAATCCAATTGAACATCTGTGGAAAGAGCTGAAAATGGCTGTGTACCGACGCTCCCCATCCAACCTGACAGAGCTTGCAAGGATATGCCAAGAGGAATGGGAAAAAATGTCCAGAAACAAGTGTGTCAAGCTCGTAGCTTCTTTCCCAAGACGCCTTGAAGCTGTAATCGCTGCCAAAGGTGCAGCAATCAAGTATTAGGCTAAGGGTGTGTACAGATATGTAACCCCTAAATAACCTATTTTTTGTCATATTTTCTAAAAACCTGTTTTCACTTTGTTATTATTGGCTATTGTGTATAGATGTTTGAGGCAAAAAATTTACTCAATCCATTGTAGTAGAAGTCTGTAACGTAATACAACGTGGAGAAGGTGAAAGGGGTGTGCAGACTTTCCAGCTTGACTGTAAATGCTGAAAAAATATTAATAAATAATAATTAATAAAGCAAAAATTAATAAATAAAATAAATATATATTTTTAGTGGTTAACCAGTCCCTCAGGTTACAGGGGAGCTGTATGTAAAGATGTCAACAGTGTTATGTGTTTCATGTGGATACTGTTCATTGTATGATGGGTACCACCACGGAAAACGTAAAGATGGCAAAATAAGCTACTATTTCATATCATTGATTTATGAGTTTTTATGGGTCCGGCTACTGCAGGAGAAACATTGGACGTTCACTCTCAGTGTGTTCAGTAAGCTTTAACCTATATGAACCAGATTATTATAAATGCACATATGCCTATATCATTTCTCATTTTCTTTTTCATCAGATTACGCCAAACTGTTTATCTACTATGTCACGTTTTCGGTCAAGAATGTTTGCCAAATTCAATAAACTTGTGATCTGCATTAGGTTACCTGATCCTGAGGTAAAAGGTAGCCAGCGAAGCAAACGTTACTTTACACAAGGTTTACTAATTATATCAAACGTAAGTACATTTTACATGAACTTAATCGTTATATTACTATATTATGACTTGCTATACCATTAACCTAATCGATATTCAAAGATAACGTTTAACTGGCCGCATTTTTTTTTTTACTTAAACGTTAAGTGTGAATGTTACAGATTGAAATTGCTTTGAAATGCAGCATAGGCTGAAGTTTCATTAAATTGAGAGTAATTCATTTTTCATTCTCATCACTGGTTATCATTGGTTATCATGTTGACTTTTGTAGGAAATCCATTATGTTTCATTTTGGTTGTCTTTTAAAAAAATGTAATCGGTACAGCAGGGCGGCAAGTGTAGTATGGTTAAGGAACTGGACTTGTAACCGAAAGGTTGCAGGTTCGATTCCCAGGTAGGACACTGCCGTTGTACCCTTGAGCAAGGTACTTAACCTGCATTGCTTCAGTAGTATATATCCAGCTTTATGGATAAGATGTAATAAGAAGTATGTAAGTCGCTCTGGATAACAGCGTCTGCTAAATGCCTGTCACGTAATGATGTAATGTAATGGTACTCATACTGTCAATGTTATGATCAATAAAATCTGACTTCAACTCAGTAACTTCACTATTTTTAAACAGGATGTGTACATCACCATCGGAAAATGGGCTAAATTCATAGTTTTACACAATCCATAAAGACTATTTTGTCATACTTGAATGAGCTAGTACAGAGTATTTTCTGTTATTGTTTCATAGGGACTGCCACGGTCATATCTGTGCAAGTAGTTATGTAATTGAAATGGTAAACAAACAGGCACTCTAAGGATTCCAACCTGCATTTGTATATAGAAAACCCAACACAAATTATTGATCCTCGGTAAAAGCGCAATGCCTACTAGCTAAGAAACCCACCTCCTATAACTAGACTGCATTGACTGCTCTATTAAATGACTGCAACTGAAGTTTGACAATTATTTGAGAGCCGTAGGGAGATTGTGGAGGGGGTTCTGCAATATACATATTTTATTTAATGTGATTGCTATATGATCAGTCTGTCTCCCCCTTTGTATGTATCCCTCCCCCTCTCACCCTGTATCTATTTCTCCCTTTATCTCCTTCAATATTTCTCCATCCCTCTATTTCTCCCACTATCCCCTCTCTCTATTTGTCCTCCCTCTATTTCCCCCTCCATCTCCCATATCTATTTGTCCCTCCCTCTCCCTCTTTCTCCCTCGCTCTCCCTGTATTTGTCCCTTCCTCTCCCTGTATTTCTCTCTCTCTCCCTCTATTTGTCTCTGCTTCTTTTCCCCTCTGAATCCTATATTTTGTATCTCTCCTGTATTTCCTCGATCAATCCCCTCTAGGCTATTTACCCTCTGTCTAACTTCTGTTTATCCTGACCTCTATCTTCTCTCTAACCTCTGTCCTCTATATACTATCTCCTCTTTCTCTCTATCACTCTGTATTTAGTGTCTCTCTATCTTCTATCCATCTCTCAGGGTGTGATATTCATATTTAAATTGGTTTTATTAGTAGTCTGCAATGTAATTTTAACAGTCAAGAGATTGTCATAAGATAATTTAACAAAATGCACATTTGACATTATTGGAAAGAAATTACATTTATTGTGATAGCCACGCAAAAGTAAAATTTGGTCATTCATAGAAGTCCCCCGCTGTGTAATTCTGTGCCAAGCTTGGGCACCCCTTTTAAAATTGGTCTGGACACTCCACTGGCAGGTGTGTGTTGGGGGGTTATTTTATTTGTTTGTCTTTGGTGCACATTTGCTTGCGAGTTGTTTAGGTGATATGTCTATTAAAGGTCTTTAGATGAGTCAGATGGGGATATGAATTCATAATACTATGAAGTAACTAATAGTTAAGCTTTAAAACATGTACTATCTCTTGATGCTGTATTCTAGAGTGGCCATTTGCAACTTTGATGCACTGTGGGTTTAAAAACCTATAATAATTTGTAAAATTATAATTATTATTGTTAAAGGTGTCCAACATTGTCCAAGAAACAGCAAGAGAAAGAGGAGAAGGCGTATGCTGGCTAAGTGGAGAATAGTCAGTCAACAGGTAGCTATCAATAGAGCAAGCTAATTAAGTGTTCTGCTCACTAATTTGCAAGTTGTATTTAAAAGTGCAGATATAAAGCCTCCAAGATGAGTTTGTGAAAAAAAAAATTTGGTTTCCTTTGGTTTATGCAGAAATTCCTCTTATTTTATCTTGTTGGATAGATGCTTTTTTTCAAAAGTGAACCTTGAATGAAATGTCTATATGGTAAATACAATAAATGTCTATATGGTAAATAAATAATAATAATTATTATTATTATTATCTCTATATGGTAAATAAATGTATTATTATTATTATGTCTATATGGTAAAAAAAATAAAATAATTCATTATAATGTCTATATGGTAAAGAAAGTATTATTATTATTATTGTTATTATTATTATAATGTCTATATGGTAAATAAATAATAATAATAATAATTATAATGTCTATATGATAAATAAATGAAATGTCTATATGGTAAATAAATGATTATTATTATTATAATGTCTATATGGTAAATAAATTATTATAACATCTATATGGTAAATAAATTATTATTGTTATTATTATTATTATGTCTTTATAGTAAATAAATGAAATGTCTATGGTAAATAAATTATTATTATTATTATTATTATTATGTCAATATGTTAAATAAATTATTATTATTATGTCTATATGGTAAATAAATAATAATAATTATTATGTCTATATGGTAAATGAAAAAAATATTATAATGTCTATATGGTAAATAAATGATTATTATTATAAATATAATGTCTATATGTCTATTATTATTATAATTTCTATGGTAAATAATAATAATAATAAGAATTATTATTATTATAATGTCTATATGGTAAATTCATTATTATTATTATTATGTCTATATGGTAAATAAACTATTATTATTATTATTATTATGTCTATATGGTAAATAAATAATAATTATTATTATTATTATGTCTATATAGTAAATACATTATTATTATAATGTCTATATGGTAAATACATTATTATGATAATGTCTATATTGTAAATACATAATAATAATTATTATTATAATGTATATGGTAAATAAATAATAATAATAATAATAAATATTATTATTATGTCTATATGGTAAATACATAATCATAATTATTACTATTATAATGTCTGTATGGTAAATAAATAATTATTATTATTATTACTATGTCTATATGGTAAATAAATAATAATTATTATTATAATGTCGATATGGTAAATAAATAAAAATTATTATTATTATAATGTCTATATGGTAAATTTATTATTATTATTATAATGTCTATGGTCATTTTATTATTATTATTATTATTATTATTATGTCAACTAGCTTCACCTGAGTGAATATATAGTGTGTTTGCCAGTCCTACAACAGAGTGCATCTAGACAGCGTTTGTTGATTTTCTGCCGTCGGATCGGTTAAGTATCTTTTTTACATTTGGTTTTAGCTGTGCATTAGGTAATTGAACCGCGTTGTAATCATTGTGAAGCCAACAACCGGCCTTTTGTGTTGCTAATCTCAACTAGCTTCACCGGAGTGAATTATCCCTGCAAGCAGCTGAATGCAATCGGTAAATTAGCAAATAGTGCATAAATTAAAGCAGATTTGTATGACTTGTCTGTCTGTTACCTTTTCACCACCTAACTTGGCTTATCACCCCCTACCATGTGTATAATCCCCATTCCTCTGTGCTATATTCCTCGTGCCAGGAGGCCCTACCATCGCAGGCGCTGCCCGGCTAACCTGGTCTGCCCACCCCTGTCCTTTCATAAGGAACTCTCAGTGGTGGGTGGACTATGGAACTGCCGCTCAGCTATCCAGAAAACTGACTTCATCACTGCCTATGCCAAGGTAAAGTCCCTCCACTTCCTAGCTCTCACTGAGACCTGGATCACTCCAGATAACACAGCCACTCCCGCTGCTCTGTCTGCTGGCTAGTCCTTCTCCCACACCCCCGGGCCTCTGGCCAAGGCGGGGGTACTGATTTGCTGATTTCCACACCCTGGAAATTGTCTATTCCTACTGCACACTGCCTGAAATTCTCCTCTTGAGTTTCATGCAGTCACTGTAACCCACCCATCTACACTTAACATTGTAGTTCTCTATCGCCCTCCAGGTCCGCTCGGCACCTTCCTAGATGAACTGGACACTCTCCTGAGCTCCTTCCCTGAGGATGGCACCCCTGTAATCCTGCTGGGAGACTTCAACCTCCATCCAGAGAGTTCCCAGCTATCCAGTGTCGCCTCACTCTTCCAGTCCTTCGCTCTCTCACTCAATCCCCATCGTCTGCCACCCACAAGACTGGTCACCAAATAGACCTTGTACTCACCAGGAGCTGCGCCACGTCTGAACTCACGGTGACCCCGCTGCATGTATCGGACCATTTCTTTATTTCATTCTCTCTTTCCTGCCCACTCTCCCTCAACCCCACTAATGACCCACCCACTGTTATGTTCAGGAGAAATCTCCGCACCCTCTCTCACTACTTCCGCTCTCTCTTTACTTCCTCCTCCTGCTTCCTTTGCTAATATGCATGTTGATGTTGCCACCTCTATGCTTAACTCCTGCCTCTCAGTCTCTCAACTCACTTTGTCCTCTTGTCTCCAAACCAGCTCGACCATCACCCCCCTCCCCGTCGCTGACAGATTCTCTCAGATCCAGCAGAACCATGCTGCGTGCCACTGAGAGAAAGTGGAGGAAATCCAGATCCCCAGATGACCTGGTCTCCTATCACACTGCTGGCAGCCTTCACAGCTGCAACTACATCGGCTAAGACTTAATTTTTTCAGTCTAAAATTAATGCATGTGTGTCTAATCCATGGAAACTCTTTTCCACCTTCTCCTCCCTGCTTATCCCCCCTCCACCCACTTCACCCTCTTCCCTCTGCAGATGACTTCCTGACCCACTTTGAGGGGAACGTGGCCACGATCTGGAACTCCTTCACGCATCCGGTGACACCCCACATCCCCCATAACAAACCCACCGCTACACTGTCGTCCTTCAAGACTCTAGAGGACACAGATGTGCTCCAACTCGTGACGCACCATCGCACAACCACCTGTCCACTGGACCCCATCCCGTCAGCAGTCCTCCAGTCAATATCCGCTGAGCTCGTTCCATATCTGTCCTCTATTATCAACACCTCCCTAACCTGTGGCCATGTTCCTGCTGTTTTTAAGACTGCCCGTGTAACCCCACTCCTAAAAAAACCTAGCTTGGACCCCTCTGATGTCAGGAACTACCGTCCTGTGTCTCTTGCCCTTCCTGTCCAAAACACTTGAACGAGCTCTCCATAACTAACTGTCTGTTTTTCTCAACCAGAACAACCTGCTTGAGCCCCATCTGCTTGAGCCCCACAGAAACTGCTCTCCTGGCCGTGACTGAGGCACTCTCCACTGCTCGAGCCTCATCCATCTCCTCTGTCCTGAATCTACTTGACCTGCCTGCTGTGTTCGACACAGTCAACGACAAACTCTTGATCTCCACACTCTCTGAGATGGGCATTTCTGTGACTGCCCTCTCCTGGTTTGTATCGTACCTCACTGATAGATCCTACCAAGTCTCTTGGAAAGGTTCTGTCTCTGCATCCCATCCCCTGTCTACAGGAGTCCCGCAGGGATCTGTACTGGGTCCTCTGCTGTTCTCCATTTATACAAAGTCTCTTGGTTCAGTAATCAATTCACATGGCTTCTCATACCATAGTTATGCTGACGATACTCAACGCTTCCTCTTTCCCTCCCTCTACCCATCAGGTGAAGGAGAGGATATCTGCTTGTCTGGCCGACATCTCTGAGTGGATGACTACCTATCACCTGAAGCTCAACCTCGAAAAGACAGAGCTCCTCTTCATGCCATACAAGACCTTCCTACTTCTTGACCTCTCCATCACCGTTGACGGGACCATGGTGGCTGCCTCCCGCTCTGCAAAGAACCTGGGGGTGGTCCTAGACGACCAGCTGGACTTCACATCAGGGCGACGCCACGGTCCTGCAGGTTCCTCCTGTACAACATCAGGAGGATTCGACCATACCTGACCACCTACTCCACCCCGTGGGGCGGCTGTGGCTCAGGAGGTAGAGCGGGTCGTCCGCTGATCGCAGGGTTGGCAGTTCGATCCCCGGCTCCTCCTGTCCACATGTCGAAGTGTCCTTGGGCAAGACACTGAACCCCAAATTGCTCCCAATGAGCAGGCTAGTGCCTTGCATGGTGGCTGCCGCCATTGGTGTGTGAATGTGTGTGGGAACGGGTGAGTGAGAGGCCATTGTAAAGCGCTTTGGATAAAGGCGCTATATAAGTGCAGTCCTTTTACCATTTACCAGTTTCTGGTCCAGACTATGGTCACATCACGCCTGGACTACTGTAACTCCCTGCTCGCAAGCTTACCAGCCTGCGCCATCCTACCTCTTCAACTCATCAAGAACACAGCTGCCTGGCTTGTGTTCAACCTCCCGAAATTTTCACATGTCACCCCCCTGTTGAGGTCACTCCACTGGCTGCCAGTTGCAGCCAGGATCAGGTTCAAAGTTCTGACCCTGGCCTACACTGCAGCCAATAAGACAGGCCCCATCTACCTGCAGGACTTGATCCAGAACAATGTTTTTGCTCGACCACTTTGCTCATCTACAGCAGGGCGACTCGCACTTCCCCCCCCTCCATGTCAATGGCTCTCGCTCGTCCCGACTGTGGAGCTTTTCCACCCTAGCTCCCCAGTGGTGGAACAAACTTCCCATTCCCCTACGTTCTATGCC
Source organism: Ilyophis sp. 1 JC-2022 (assembly GCA_022702515.1). Classification (NCBI taxonomy): domain Eukaryota; kingdom Metazoa; phylum Chordata; class Actinopteri; order Anguilliformes; family Synaphobranchidae; genus Ilyophis; species Ilyophis sp. 1 JC-2022. The sequence goes on along the minus strand of CM040403.1, from coordinate 70,327,874 downwards.
AACCCTGCCTGCTTTCCGTCATGGCCTGAAAACACACCTTTTCAGACTCCACCTGGACTGATACTTATCTCGGACCTCATGGTATTTGTTCTTGTTGAACTGTGTATTGAAGTTTATAATATATAGAATTGTTGTAGAGCTGTTTACTGTGTTTACTATTTACCCAGTTTACTGTGAACTGCATTCAACGTTCATGACTAGGGATAGCTGTTACTTTATGGGAAGAATATGCTTTCTTATCTGTTCTGTAGTTACTTCGATGACGTTTCTGTATGCACTTACTGTATGGGGCGGCTGTGGCTCAGGAGGTAGAGCGGGTTGTCCGCTGATTGCAAGGTTGGCGGTTCGATCCATGGCTCCTCCTGTCCACATGTCGAAGTGTCCTTGAGCAAGACACTGAACCCCAAAATTGCTCCCAATGAGCAGGCTAGCACCTTGCATGGCGGCTGCCGCCATTGGTGTGTGAATGTGTGTGTGAACGGGTGAGTGAGAGGCCATTGTAAAGCGCTTTGGATAAAGGCGCTATATAAGTGCAGTCCATGTATGTCGCTTGGGATAAAAGCGTCTGCTAAATGACTGAAATGTATATGGTAAATAAATTATTATTTTTATGTCTATATGGTAAATAAATAATAATAATTATTATTATAATGTCTATTTGGTAAATAAATTATTATTATAATTATGTCTATATGGTAAATATATTATTATTATACTGTCTATATGATAAATAAATAATAATAATAATTATTATTATTATAATGTCTATGGTAAATAAATTATAATCATTATTATTATGTCTATATGGTAAATAAATTATTATTATAATAATTATATGGTAAATGAATTATAATTTTTATTATTATGTCTATATAATGAATAAATTATTATTATTATTATAATGTCTATGGTAAATATTATTATTATTATGAATGTATTTACCATAGACATTATAATAATTATTATTTATTTACCATATAGACATAATGATAATCATCATTTATTTACCATATATACATTATAATAATAACAATTATTATTATGTATTTACCATATACACAAAATAATAATTTTATATATCCATTTTTAAATTATTATTATTATTATTATTATGATTATGTCTATATATGTCTATATGTTATAATTATTATAATGTCTGTATGGTAAATGCATAATAATTATTATTATAATGTCTGTATGGTAAATACATTATTATTCTGCCTATATATTGTAAATAAATAATAATTATTATAATGTCTAAATGATAAATTAATTAATATTATTATTATTATAATGTCTATATGGTAAATTAATTATTATTATTATGTCTATGGTAAATACATTATTATTATTATAATGTCTATATGGTAAATACATAATTATTATTATTATAATGTCGATATGGTAAATACATAAAAATAATTATTATTATGTCTATATGATGAATTTATAAAATTATTATTATTATAATGTCTGTATGGTAAATAAATTATTATTATTATGTCTATATGGTAAATAAACTAATAATAAGTATTAGGTCTATATGGTAAATAAATAATATTATTATTATAATGTCTATTTGGTAAATAAATTATTAATATTATTATAATGTTTATATGGTAAATAAATTATTATTATTATAATGTCTACATGGTAAATCACTTATTATTATTATTATTATAATGTCTATATGGTAAATAAATTATTATTATTATTATGTCTATATGGTAAATAAATAATAATTATTATTATTATAATGTCGATATGGTAAATACATAATAATAATTGTTATTATAATGTCTATATGGTAAATAAATTATTATTATTATTATAATGTCTATATGGTAAATAATAATAATAATTATGTCAATGATTATTATTATAATAATGTCAATATGGTAAATAAATTATTATAATTATTATGATTATGTCTATGGTAAATATTATTAATTTATTTACCATATAATTATATAATTTATTTACCATAATAATTATTATTTATCATATAGACATAATCATGATAATAATTTATTTACCATATAGACATAATGATAATAAACATTTATTTACAATATAGACATAATAATAATAATTATTATTATAATTTATGTACCATATAAACATAATAATAATAATATTTATTTACCATATGGACATTATAATAATAATTTAACATAGACATTATAATAATAACAATTATTATTATGTATTTACCATATAGACATTATAATAATAATCATTTATTTACCATATAGACATAATAATAATAATAAGTCTATATGGAAAATAATTTAATATATATATATTATGATTATTATTATTATATCTATATGGTAAATAAATAAAAAATATTATTATAATGTCTATTTGGTAAATACATTATTAATATTATAATGTCTATATGGTAAATAAATAATAACAATTATTATGTCTATATGGTTAATAAATAATAATAATTATTAGTATGTCTATGGTAAATAAATTATTATTATAATAACTATATGGTAAATAAATAATAATAATAATAATTATGTCTATATGGTAAATAAATTATTATTATTATTATGTCTATATGGTAAATAAATAATAATTATTATTATTATTATAATGTCGATATGGTAAATACATAATAATAATTGTTATTATAATGTCTATATGGTAAATAATAATAATAATTATGTCAATGATTATTATTATTATAATGTCAATATGGTAAATAAATTATTATAATTATTATGATTATGTCTATGGTAAATATTATGAATTTATTTACCATATAATTATATAATTTATTTACCATAATAATTATTATTTATCATATAGACATAATCATGATAATAATTTATTTACCATATAGACATAATGATAATAATCATTTATTTACAATATAGACATAATAATTATTATTATTATTATAATTTATGTACCATATAACCATAATAATAATAATATTTATTTACCATATAGACATTATAATAATAATTTAACAGACATTATAATAATAACAATTATTATTATGTATTTACCATATAGACATTATAATAATAATCATTTATTTACCATATAGACATAATAAAAATAATAAGTCTATATGGTAAATAATTTAATAAATATATATTATGATTATTATTATTATATCTATATGGTAAATAAATACAAAAAAAATTATTATAATGTCTATTTGGTAAATACATTATTAATATTATAATGTCTATATGGTAAATAAATAATAACAATTATTATGTCTATATGGTTAATAAATAATTATTATTATTAGTATGTCTATGGTAAATAAATTATTATTATAATAACTATATGGTAAATAAATAATAATAATAATTATTATGTCTATATGGTAAATAAATAATAATTATTATTATTATAATGTCGATATGGTAAATACATAATAATAATTGTTATTATAATGTCTATATGGTAAATAAATTATTATTATTATTATAATGTCTATATGGTAAATAATAATAATAATTATGTCAATGATTATTATTATTATAATGTCAATATGGTAAATAAATTATTATAATTATTATGATTATGTCTATGGTAAATATTATTAATTTATTTACCATATAATTATATAATTTATTTACCATAATAATTATTATTTATCATATAGACATAATCATGATAATAATTTATTTACCATATAGACATAATGATAATAATCATTTATTTACAATATAGACATTATTATTATTATTATTATAGTTTATGTACCATATAAACATAATAATAATAATAAGTCTATATGGTAAATAATTTAATATATATATTATGATTATTATTATTATTATATCTATATGGTAAATAAATAAAAAATATTATTATAATGTCTATTTGGTAAATACATTATTAATATTATAATGTCTATATGGTTAATAAATAATAACAATTATTATGTCTATATGGTAAATAATAATAATAATTATTATGTCTATATGGTAAATACATTCATATTACAATTATTATTATAATGTCTATATGGTAAATAAATTATTATCATAATTATAATGTCTATTTGGTAAATACATAATTGTTATTATTATAATGTCTATGTTAAATTATTATAATTTCAATATGGTAAATTACATATTTATAATTATTATGATTTTGTTATGGTAAATATTTTTAATTTATTTACCCAATTTAATTATATAATTCTATTTACCATAATAATTATTATTTATCATATAGAACTAATATGATAATAATTTATTTACCATATAGAATAATAATAAATAATCAGTTATTTACAAATATTGACATCATAAATAATTATTATTATAAATTGTTGAACCATATAAAATATAATTAATTAATAATATTTATTTTAACCATATAGACATTAAAAATATTAATTTTAACATAGGGAATTAATAATAATATACAATTGATTATTATGTATTTACCAGATAGACATTATAATAATAATCATTTATTTACCATATAGACATATTAATAATATAATAAGTTATATGGTAAATAATTTAAAATATATACTATTATGATTATTATTATTATTTTATATGGTAAATAAAAAAAATATATTTTTATATGGCATAATTTTTGGTTAAATGACATTATTAATATTATACTGTCGTTTGGTAAATAAATAATACAATTATTGTCTATTATGGTTAATAAATAATAATAATTATTAGTATGTCTATATGGTAAATACATTATTATTATAATAACTATATGGTAAATAAATTATTATTATTATTATAATGTCTATATGGTAAATACATTCTTATTACTATTATTATTATAATGTCTATATGGTAAATGAATTGTTATTATTATTATTATTATTATGTCTATATGATAAATAAATAATAATAATTATTATTATAATGTCTCTATGGTAAATACATAATAATAATTGTTATTATTATAATGTCTATATATGTTAAATTATTATTATTATGTCTATATGGTAAATAAATTATTATTATTATTATGTCTATATAGTAAATAAATTATTATTATTATGTCTATATGGTAAATAAATAATAGTAATAATAATTATTATTATTATTTTTATTATTATAATGTCTATTTGGTAAATAAACTATTAATATTATAATGTCTATATGGTAAATAAATAATAATAATTATTATTATAATGTCTATATGGTTAATAAATAATAAAAAATATTATGTCTATATGGTAAATAAATTTATTATTATTATAATTATATGGTAAATAAATTATTATTATTATTATAATGTCTATATGGTAAATAAATTGTTATTATTATTATTATGTCTAAATGATAAATACAGAATTATTATTATTATTATTTTGTCTATATGGTAAATAAAATAATAGTAATATTCATAATTTTTATTATTATTTTAATGTCTATTTGGTAAATAAATAATAATAATAATTATTATTATAATGTCTATATGATAAATTATTATTATTATGTCTATATGGCAAATAAATAATCATTATTATTATTATTATGTCTATATGGTAAATAAATTATTATTATTATTAATGTCTATATGGTAAATACATAATTATTATTTTTATTATTATAATGTCTATATAATAAATAAATAATTATTATTATAATGTCTATATGGTAAATAAATAATAATTATTAATAATTAATAATATATGTCTTGCTTGTCCAGCTGTCTCTCGTGTTCGTGTTTGTTAATTTGAATGTGTTTTGTTGTGTCAGGCTTTTGTCTTAAATTTTTTCAGGTGCTGTGTGTCTATAATGGGTCGGGGAAGCCGGCTGGAAATTTTTCAGGACACTCCTGCTGCTCGTTTTTGATGATATTGACGAATAGAGGGATGATTTTGTTTGTGGTTGTCACCATGGAGACGCATTCGCATTATGCTCGGATCTGCAGCCGCAGAGTTTACCATCGCTCTTCACCGGAGTTGAAGATATTGGGACTTATCCGGGACTGCAGGCAATCTTGAGCATATAATGTGGGGAGGAGGGAACGACGATGAAGCTGGGGGATTCCATTTCGACAGTGGACAGAGACCGCAACACTGCATGTAGCATATGGAGGAAAGTCGTGGAGGCAGAGTTTGTTGGACTCGTTGACATCTCGGGAGAGCAGGGGCTATTTTAATCACGTTTGGCTGTATTATTGTATATGTTTGTGTGTTTTGTGGTTATGGGCCTATATCGGAAAATAAATAAAAAATTCTATTTAATTCTATCCTCCCCGCCAAGGCCTCTCTGACCTTTAGGTCAAACTGCCACACCTAGTTAATGTGGTATGACATATAGACACTTGAAAACATTTGATTGCAATGTAAATACACAGGTACATTTAAAAAGATGAAGTTAAAAAAAAACTGGGTATCTGATGAATATTATTACTTTTACTCCCAAAATTGTTGCCAGAATGGAACTCAAGGCAGAGCATGTCCCAGGCTTGGTGGCCAGATGGCACTCCCTTCACTTCCATTAATAATGGTAAGTTAATTGCACTGATAAGGACTAGGGCCACCCTTCGCCTTCAGAACTGAAATCCTTCTTGGCATACTGTAATAAATTCTGAACTGAGTGTGGTGCACAATAGACACTTGCAGTTTTTGTGACTAATGCACTTTTGGGCACAGACTATTTGGCCTCTTTGGTTGCCTCTTTAGTTGCCTCATGTTGTGGAAACTCACATATGAAAGTGCCGAATGTCAGACCTCTTTTGTAACTGACACATACTACTAATTGGCATTCAACTTCATATGACTCACCTGTGTAGCTGTCTTTGTAATTGTAATTGTAATTCAAATTTAAATTCCTTTTTAATGTGGCGTTCATGGTACTTTATTATCTATATACAGTATGTATATATATATATATATATATATATATGTACTGTATATAGATAAATAAATACATGCATACAGTATATATGCATGTATATATGTATATCTATAGTCATGTTGGTAAATGGTAAATGGACTGCACTTATATAGCGCCTTTTTCCAAAGCGCTTTACAATGGCCTCTCACTCACCTGTTCACACACACATTCACACACCAATGGCGGCAGCTGCCATGCAAGGCGCTAGCCTGCTCATTGGGAGCAATTTGGGGTTCAGTGTCTTGCCCAAGGACACTTCGACACGTGGACAGGAGGAGCCGGGGATCGAACCGCCAACCCGGCGATGAGCGGACGACTCGCTCTACCTCACAGCCGCCCCAGGTAACCTGTTAAAAGGTAAGTTGTCATAGGTTGTCTCTTTTTAGACATATTTGGACACATGGATATTTGATACTTATTCCAATGCTTTTTACTGTTAAAAAACACAAAGAAATGCTTTTAAATTATTTATTTATCAGAAATCAACAGACGTAAATTATCCTGTGAGGGAAAATTAAGTACACCCCTGGCTTCAATAAATGGTGTTGCCCATTTGACCGCAATAGGAGTTTCTTGTAATTTACGATACGTTTCTTACATCCAATGGGAGTAATTTTCAGCCATTCTTCTTTGCAGTACTGCTTTAATTGTGTGATGTTCGAGGCTTCCTTGAATGCATAGCCAACTTCAAGTCCCCCCAAAGCATTTTGATAGGATTGAGGCAGTGTTGCATCTTCGCCAAACATGACGTTTTGCATTGCGCCTAAACAAATCCAATTTTGACTCATCAGTCCAGAGGTACATTTTCCCAGTAGTTTTGAACTTTATCCAGATGTTAAGTTCAGTCATGCTTTTATATTCATTTTGGAGAGTAGGGGCTTCTTATCCTCCCATGTAGGCCAAGTTTGTGCAATCTATTTCTGATTGTTAACTCTTCATTTTCACGTTAACTGTGTCACGTTAAGTCTGTAGGTCCTTAGATGTTACCCTTGGGCGTAGGCAGAGGGTGAACCAACTGCAGGGTAAGGCAAGGTTAGGGCAGGGGAGGTATCCACCTTCGTGCGAGCTTTAATTTGTTTTGCCTTAATTTCACGTAAATACAGTTTTATGAGTACAAGAGCTCAAGTTTGGTTTTAAAGTAGTCAGGCTTTGGTTGTAAAGTAGTCGTGTATTGGGAGACATAAAACCATCCACTAAAATGACGAGCAACAAGTCTGTAACGTAATTTTGATTTTCTAAAACAAGTTTTTTTTGTGTGTGTGTGTTTTTTTTTTTACCATGATACATTGATAAAAGATGGTATCAATGATAAAATATGGTCAGTAAAAAAAAAATTCTAATAAGTTCACTAAAATAAGAAAATAACTATTCTAATTGTCTGTATCTCTTAGCCTTGGAACTGTAGGCTACACTTAACTGTGAATAGCAGTACCTAGTCGTAAAAGTTGGTACCTAGGAATTTTAGGTTCTATTTACTTTGTAAACAAGTCGTCCATTTTTCACTGTAAGAAAAAACTTTATGACAACGTCACCTCTATTTCGCTAGCTTAGCCTACAGTTACAACCTGCATGAGAAGAGTAGCCTACCCATTGAAAGCTGATTGCTTTTTCTTTGTCTCACCGTTTGTTTGGAATCTACAGGCATACAACGATGAAAAATCTTCGTTCTTTGTATGCCCACAACTTTTTTGTTCGTGGATGATAATATTTTGCACTTGCAAATATACTGTAACGTTATAGCACTCCGATTTATCCACATTCCACTACAAACTATTTGCATATGGTCAAAATGTTTTAGCGTTTCTTACAGCAATATTAGTTAGCCATACATTGACATATGAATAACTTATTTGACTTATATAGGTGGATCCATTAAAAACAATGCATAACAAGTAGGAGATTCACTCCCTTTCCCTCTCACACACACACAGTTGGAAGGCAACCTTGCTAGCTACTACGTTAACTTTTCTAACGTGCTGCTAGCAGTCTCTATGTTTCCCTTTTCCACTGGTTGAATGGAAATAGGTTTGAAAAACCCAGTTAGCTTGGGGTTTTAAAAAAAATGTTTTAGCAACTCCCGTTCACGAATGTCTTTTTTTCCTTTCTCTTTTCGTTTTTTGTGATCCTGACGAAAATGAACTATAGTAAAACTATAGTATGCCGACAGCATATACTATACAAATACTATATTACTGTAGTTTTTTCATACACACTATAGTCATACTATTGTCCTATAGGGATAAATAATAAATAATTATTATAGGGGGTGAAAATACTATAGTGATACTATTGTGCTAAAGTGACAAATATTATAGCATTATTATAGTGGGCGAAAAAACTATAATATACTTAGTTTTCTAGAAGACGACAATAGCAATAGTTCATTTTTGTTAGCTAGGAATATCGTGCTTTCGTAACTCTGACATTTTAGCTTCTGACAATAAGAAATTGAAAAAGAGAGTGGCAGTGGTAAGTCTTGTGTGAAATTGTAAATTGGTTGCTGTCATGTCTGTTTGTCATGGAAAATATTGGGTTTGTCACGGCAAAGTCACGGAGCAGTCATGGCAAAGTTGTTGAAAATCAAAACGTTTTTTTAAAAACTTTAATTTATTAGTAGTGCATGGGAAATGATAGAAATAACATGCGGAAATGTAGTAACAGTAACAAGTGAATGAATTTTTAAAAGTTAACAAGTTCCCGGCCAGTATGTTGCCTACAAATAATCAAAATGCATTACTGGCTGGTGCATTTAATGACTTAATTCGGTCAATAAAAGAATTAATGCTTTTTTGCCTTCAAAATTTGCGGAATCCTGGCACCTGCGACGTCCCTAACAAGCACCTAGCCTTAGTTCATTGATTTGGATTGAAGGAAAGTAGCCTATTTAGTGATGCATGAATGCGTATAGCCTACTAACTGTTTGTGGTTTGAGAAAACACAATATTCTGTGTAGATGAGCTGGTATTTTACTTGAAAATAATGATCAATATGTACCCGCCCTAAAATATTTGAGGCCTGTCTTTCTCAATAATTCTGCCGCCGGGTCTGCAACTACAGCTCTTCAGTCTTCTCATTTAAAATGAAAAGCACCCCGACCAAAATTGCTGCGGCAACTAGCGGCTCCACAGTTAATTAAACAGAAATTTCTCAAGGGAAACGGGACTGTTAATCGAAGGTCAGCTTGTGACAGTTACTGGCAGCACGAAATGCTAAATTTGGCTAAACAATATGTATTTATTCATTGTCAATGTGATGCACTGTACCATAACATTTGTAGTTAATTTCAAATACTTAATGATGCTTGTAGAACCTGATAATGTAATAAATTCCCGATAATGTAATAACCCCGATAATGTAATAAAAATCTGCACTTGAGTCCATTGAAAATGTAATAAAACCTGATAATGTAATAACTTCCCGATAATGTAATAAAGTGCATTTCCCAATAATGTAATACACTTTTTACCAATAATGTAATAAAGTATTACATTAATGGGAGGTTATTACATTATCAGGTTAGCCTTCATTTCGCAAGTCCTGATAATGTAATAATTCCCCAATATTGTAATAATTTAACAGCAGACCACCCATTACTTGGGTTCAAGTGGTGATACTGTGTAGGCAACTCTAGCTCAAGAGCTCTAGCGCCACCAACAGGTCAAAGTTGAATGTTTATTAACTTTTGACCCGTTCATCCGTTTTTCACAAACGATGCATCACTGGAACCCTTGGGCCAATCCGAGCTCAATGCATCCTTAATGAGTTTTTTCGGCCATATTGGATTTTCCGCCATCTTTGATTTGATCAAAAACCTTTAAAAGGCCTCTCTTATCACAAATTTTGTCTAATCTTCTCGAAACTTGGCCCATATGATCTTCAGACCATAACACACGAATGCATTCAACATCTTCTTGAAATTCAAAGGCGCTTGGCTGTGACAAAGGTCGCCAAACAGGAAGTAAGCCCATTTCTCAGCAACCCTTTAACATATCTTAACCAAACTTGGTACATAGACTCATGACATCATCCTGGGGACACCCAAAACATCTGGTGACCTTTGACCTCTTGAGGGGCCACATATTCTGTCCAATCTTCATGAAACTTGGCATATGATCTTCAGACCAAGCTGAACAAATGTGTCAAACAGCTTTTTCAAATTCAAAACCATTTGGCTCTCTGACAGCCATGATGATCTTGAGTGCAGTATCTCTAGAATGCATTGGCGCAAGTGCTTCAAATTTGGTATGAGTGTTTGTAGGGACTTAAAGATGAATTGATTTGATGATGAAGGTCAAAGGTCTCTCCTTATATGTCCTTGATGCACGTGTTTCAAATTAAGCAGCTAGCTCAGTGAGCTCAGCAACATTCTAGCCAGCATATTGCATCCACTCTAGTTGTTTCTAGTTGTTATTATTATTACTACTATTATTGTCTTTAATCATCTCCAGTAATATATTATTACTAATACGAATAATCAAAAATATAGTATTAGATTACAAGTATTGCATTACCTACAGTACATAGCTTTTCTAACTACATAGCGCCATGCTGGTACCAAAGGCTCATCGATAGCTGTCCAGTGTGTAAAGTCCCTTGTTTTATTATACATTTATTTTATATTCTATATTTACTTCAATTAGTCTATCTACTAAAACATGGAGGGCAAATGAGGCTTTGGTTAGTGAAGTTATTTCATATAATATTCATATTCAATAATGATAATACATTGTCTATTTGCTATTGGTTTATGGATTATACACCAGTTCAGTATATCTCCACTAGATGGAGCTCAATGAAATCTACTGCTCTATTCTACCTCAAAGCTACCTCCAAGCTACTTCTACACATACAGTTTTTCTCACTTGGATCATGATCATCATTTCAAAAGGTATTGTATTACATCATCTCAAATTTTAAACTCAACAATTATTAGGTCATTAATAGGTTTTAAACTCAACAATTATTAGGTCATTAATAGGTTATATAGTTGTGATGTTGTAGGATTTGAAAAGAACATAATATCAACCCAACATACTTTTAGGATTGGCATTAATGCTAATAACAGGACAGAAGTAATCATGCTAGCCATGCTTGTTCATTTAAACTGTCTTTCCTTAATTTTTACTATAATAATCAAGCATATAATGAAATCACACATCCATAAGCAAATGAGGAAGATATTAGCATTCTTATTTTAATGATAATTGATATAATCTTTTAACAGAATGAAACTTGGAATTATTTTGCTCCTGGCTCTTGTAGCCATGTGCTGTGGTTATGGTCACCAGCCAATGGACGATGAAACATATGAAACCATCTCCCAGTTACTGCAAGGAAAGTTTGAAACCCCTGTTAAAATGCGAACAAAAGTGCAACGCAATGCTGTTATAAGATTCTGGAGGAACAGGAACAGCTTCTCTCTAGGCGATGATGGCAAGACTGTCCTATGTGATGGAAAGATAGTGGCAAAAAGAGGCTCAATTCCCGACTTGGTGGAGAATGGCATAACAAAAACGAAAGGCTCAGGGGCAAGAAAACTAATGATACGCTTTAGGGAGAAATATAAAGGAATCAGTGAGGCAAGGATCCAATCACAACTCAACCAATCCAGGAATTATCATCATTTACAGGCTCGATTTACCAATAAACCCATCCCCAAATCAATAACAGCGAAGGAAGTTCAAACAAGACATCAGATTGACTTAATGGATATGAATAAATGGCGAGTAACATGTGGTAAATCAGTGTACAGATACATCCTGACAGTGCAAGATGTGTTTAGCAGATATGTTTGGCTGAAGCCGCTGAAAAAGAAGGCCAGCAGTGAAATTGCTGAGCACTTGCACAATATCTACAATGAACACGGAACTCCAAAAATAGTACAACACGATCAAGGAAGGGAGTTTCGAGGGGCAGTGGAACAATTAATGCATGCCCTGAAAGTAAAGATCATTCGAAGTGCCCCTTACCATCCGCAAAGTCAAGGAAAGGTAGAGCGAATGCATAGAACATTGAGGAAAAAGATGTTGCATGACCTGCTGAGTTTGCGTGGTGTTAACTGGGTGGACCATTTGCAAGATTATGCCAGAATACTGAACAATGATCCAAAGAAGACCCTTGGCTGGGTCTCACCTTTTGAGGTGTATTATGGCAGAAAGTCTAACATTGTCCTGCAGTCAAACAATGATACAGAGAATAGAGAGGGCCATGATGATATCCGATGCACTGTCCCGACAAGGAGAGAAAGACAATCGTTTAACAGGAAAAGATCAATGATTCGACAAAATGCAAAACATGCAAATGAGGAATATGTGAGGAAAGTTATCCTACAAGCCACTAAATCCACAACTGTGTCTGTCTACAATGTGAATGAAGAGGTTTTGGTGAAGATCAAGCACATTAACAACCGTGTCACCAAAAAGCATTCAGTTGTCCAAGGGATTATCATTAAGATAATTCTGAAACACTCCAAATACAAGGTCCAGTATCAAATGTGTGAATCCGCTGTCCCTGAGCAGAAATGGTTTTCAGTAGCTAATATAACTAGTGTCACCCGTAGTAAAGAAAAAAATCGAAAAACTCTTAATCAGTCAGCTAATGCGAAAAGAAAGCTTTTTCTCATAGCTAAAAGTCACTCAGATCAGCTTCACTCATTTATTTCTTCTGGAATGACAGTAGCTTTTGATCCTCTCCCAGATGGCAATTGTCAGTTTTCAGCTATGGCTGACCAGTTAGCAAGCTTGGGAATCTTTCGCTCATCCACCACTCTTAGACAGGAAATTGTATCTGATTTGGTGGCAAATCCTTTTGGTCTTGATGGCACACCTTTGTTAAATTTTGTTACTGATCAAAACTGGGATGACTACATTAATAGCATGGGTGAGTTGGGAACTTATGGAGATCACATCACTCTCCAGCGAGCTGCTCAAATTTTCCAAGTTCAGTTTTTGGTTGTTTCTACTCTTGGTGTGGATGCTTCCTCAGTTGTCTCACCATCTGGAGAATATTGTGAGGACTTGCCCACTTTAGTAGTTGGTCATATAGCCGAGGGTCATGGAGATCATTATGTCAGCTTAGATGGCCCAATTAGTCAATACATTAACGGCATTCAGGAGGAGGAGTCTCACAGGATCACATCTAGAAGACGCATTGAATCAAGTCCAACACATGAATTTGAAGTGAACTCTGGATCTGACCATCTCATGTCATCTACTGATATTCTTGAATATCAAGAGAATAGTAACAATCTTTCCGACCCTGTTACTCCATCACCTCCTGCCACTCCATCACCTCCTGTTACTCCATCACCTCCTGTAACTCCATCACCTCCTGTAACTCCATCACCTCCTGTAACTCCATCACCTCCTGTTACTCCATCACCTGCTGTTACTCCATCACTTCCTGTAACACTTCCTGATGAAATGTGGCGACTAATTATCAAGCACACCCTTGAAATGGATATGAGCATGTTGGGAACAATTAACAGGGTCTCTCATCTCTTCAAGTACCTAGCCAGCTCTTTCTTACCATTGATTTATATAAGAGATTCATTGTCTATCAGTCTGGGATTGAATTCAGCAGAAGAATGCACAATAAGTATGATGAAGTTATACAAAGTATCTGGTCGCAACAGTGGTCTGGCTCTAAACCTGAAGGGACTCTTTGCCAAGCATTGTCATTGGATGAGAGCATGGCTTGTGCTCAAGCATCTGAGTTATGGGAGATACCAAGTCCGAGATATATACTGGAAGTAGACGAGGCAAGTGAGTTCATACCTATGCTATATACAGAATTTTGTATATGTTTTGATATCTCAAACTTTTTCAGAACATTCATATCATATTACTTCTTTTCAAGGAGACCACAAGGAGTGGTGGAGGCCTGGATGCCGAAAGAAAGTTCAAATCCATGTTCAAAATAGTCATGATGAAGACATCAACCATAAAGAAGTTCTAAAATGGTGGCTCTAAAATGAGGTTGCTTTTCTGGATAGGTTGCTTTTGTTGTGTGTTGAAATTAACTAAACAAATACAAAATTGTTGCATTTGGAGTCCACTGCCATTTGCCAGTGATATTTTAAAAGTTCAGAGCACTGTTGGTAACACTTTATTTTACTGGCTTTTCTGGATATAGGTTACTTTTGTTGTGTGTTGAAATTAAATAAACAAATACAAAATTGTTGCATTTGGAGTCCACTGCCATTTGCCAGTGATATTTAAAAAGTTCAGAGCACTGTTGGTAACACTTTATTTTACTGGCTTTTCTGGATATAGGTTACTTTTGTTGTGTGTTGAAATTAAATAAACAAATACAAAATTGTTGCATTTGGAGTCCACTGCCATTTGCCAGTGATATTTAAAAAGTTCAGAGCACTGTTGGTAACACTTTATTTTACAGGGTCCCTAATACAATGTATCCAACCTATGTACTTAGTAAAAAGTAAAGTGTTACTGCACTGTTTGAGCAGTGCTATGTAGCCTAATATTGCTGTTGATTATGTGAAAATGTTCTGAAAGCACTAGGCACAAGTGTATAGTTACATATAGTTTGAAATACAAAATAATCCATTCCAAAAACGTATAATAGCTGCAAGCAATGATGAAGGGGCATGTATAGTGGATGGCACCAAGGCTGGTTGAGACCAGGTTTTTTTCCTAGGTTCTAAGCAGGTTTAATGTCAATAAGAGTTTAAGTTTAACACCAGGATGCTCAAAGATCAGACATGAATCTTAGTGAAAAGAATAATCATACTTTCATCAGGTAAATGTGTCTACTTTCTTACCCTTGTACAATTTGGGTCTAAAAGATGCCATAGAATATAATGGCAGAAGAAATTGAGATGATTAAAGACAATAATAGTAATATAGCTGCAAGCAGCAATAGGCCAGAGTAGCCACGGCAACAAGATAGAACTACGTCAGACACATGGTCGTCAGCACTTTCAACAAGTTTCACATAAAAAAATATTGGATAGAATTTGTGGCCTGTGAAAATGTACAATGTGATTTTGACAACTTTCAAAATGGCGGCCAAATTCTGATGTTTTCGTGAGTTATCGTTTAGAAGCTGTATGGGGATGTATAACCAGACACTGAAAATAAGTTCGAAATCCACACATAGAGAGAAAGCAGTTAAAACACAGCGCCCCCAGAGGTCAAAGGTCACCATTTTTTTGGTATCCCCAGGATGATGTCATGAATCTATGAACCATGTCTGGTTATGATATGTTAAAGGGTAGCTGAGAAATGGGCTTACTTCCTGTTTTGCGGCCATGCCGTCGTATTTGGATGGCTGTCACAGCCAAGCATTTTTGAATTTGAAAAAGCTGTTTGGACAGAATATGTGGCCTGTGAAAATGTACTATTGATTTTGACATCTTTCAAAATGGCAGCCAAATTCTGATGTGAAAAACAGTTTTAGAGCTATTTGGAGAGGTCTGGCAATATCACCAGACATTGAAAAATAAGTTTGCAATCCACTTATGTGAAGATATAGGAGTTAAAACACATTTTCGATATTGCACCGCCCCCTAGATGTCAAAGGTCACCAAATGTTTTGGGTGTTCCCAGGATGATGCCATGACTCTATATACCAAGTTTGGTTAAGATATGTTAAAGGGTTGCTGAGAAATGGGCTAACTTCCTGTTTGGCGACCATTCATTCAGTCACTCACTCACACACCGATGGCGGAGGCTGCCATGCAAGGTGCCAACCTGCACATCGGGAGCAGTTTGGGGTTCAGTGTGTTGCTCAAGGACACCTCGGTGGGGTCAGAGAGAGCGGGGCTCGAACCAGCAACCCTCTGGTTACTAGACGACTCCTCAACCACCTGCGCAACCACCGCCCCGTTTTTGATCAAATCCAACATGGCGGAAAATCCAATATGGCGGAAAATTACGTCATAGGATGTGTTGAACTCGGCTTGGCCCAAGGGTTCCAACGATACCTAGTTTGTGAAAAACAGATGAACGGGTCAAAAGTTAATAAACATTCAGCTTTGACCTGTTGGTGGCGCTAGAGCTCTTGAGCTAGTGTTGCCTACACAGTATCACCACTTGAACCCAAGTAATGGGTGGTCTGCTGTTAAATTATTACAATATTGGGGAATTATTACATTATCAGGACTTGCGAAATGAAGGCTAACCTGATAATGTAATAACCTCCCATTAATGTAATACTTTATTACATTATTGGTAAAAAGTGTATTACATTATTGGGAAATGCACTTTATTACATTATCGGGAAGTTATTACATTATCGGGAAGTTATTACATTATCGGGGTTATTACATTATCGGGAATTTATTACATTATCAGGTTCTACAATGCTAAAGAAGGTTACGACTGTAACCACGGTTTTATGAGTTCCGGATGACCATTAGGGTTGTCAACTTACGAATATACCTTCTTGTTGCCGGATGCATCGAGACTCTTTACCAAGCGTTTGTCATGACCATGACCTCCGCGTGATGACGCAACTTCCTCTATAAATAGAGACACGGCAATTCTGAAATCCTCAAAACCTTTCTAGCCCTGAAAGGGTCCCGAGTGACCCCTAATATTAATTCGGAACTCATAAAACTGCGTCTACAGTCGTAACCATCGTTTTATTTAATTCCTCTGACTATTAGCGTTGTCAACAACCATTAAGTGCATGCCAAGGCCGCTGGCAGGATAGCCGAGCAGACCATTGACACAGGCGCCATGTTGACATGATAAAATCTTGAAAATGTGCAGGGGGACACCGAAGACACCAACACACCATTGCTAGTAGAAATGCCATTATAAAATAAAGCCGATTAAGGCTGGTCATATCGAGAGGCTCATAGGGCTGACCCGTATGCACTCGCAAAACTAAAGGGGGATTCCAGGAAGGAGGCACCATTGACCTCGCAGGTCTCCGCCGATAGGCACCCCTCAGGGACTGGCTGACAAAGTGATGCATACTGGATATGGCAGCAGCCTAAACCTTTAGAGTACTGGCTGCCCTGACTCGTTGCCATGGGTGGATTGCTGGCAAAACCAATGCTTCACTCTGATTCGAGCGTGACTGTCCCACTTGGGGTCCAGTGCAATGGCGTTCAACCACATTTGAAGCAGCCTGGCTGCAAGTAGTCCAGGAGGCACAACCGCTGAGGCAGCCACAATCAGATCCAGAAGCCTCTGAAAAACCCTAATTTCGAGGACCGCATTTATCTGGAACCGACGCACAACGTTGAGCACACTGCCTATGCAGTGGGGCGTCAAAGATGCCCTTCATGCTCTTTGAATCGAGCAACAGTCCTTGCTCGGCACTCGCTGGCTCTTGTTATAATTAACATGCCCAGGCTGGAGATATGTGCTAATGTCTGGGCAGTGTGTGAGAGCGCCATACTGTACAACTCGGAACATATCAGCTAATTGTCCAGGTACGGCAGAATGGGAGGACATTGAATTGGTATGCCTGACCTCGGAACGCAAAGTGAAGGAAACGACGATATTCCACACAGATAGGGATGTGGAAGTACATGTCTTTTAAGTCCAGAGCCGTGAACCAAGCTGCCATTTTCACGGTGTGTAGGACTTCTGATATCAAGAGCATTCGGAAAGCGTATCACCTTAGATACAAATTCAGGCCCCTCAGGTCCCGGACTGGTCGGAGGAGACTATATTTTTTTGGTATCAGAAAATAGATTGAATAAAAGCCACTGAGCCGTTCGGAGGGAGGCACCACTGACACGGCACCCTTCTCCAGGAGGCCTGTCATTTTCAGACCGGATGGGGTCCAAGACGCGTGTATACCTGACCCCGGCTGACGGTTGAACTAGAGGCGGTAACTCATCTGCTGTCGTCTAGCTGGACAGCCAGGTGGACCCATGGGGTTGTGTCATGAATCGGATGCCGCTACACAGTAGGGGTGTGCAGCGATGCCACAATCTGTTCGACCATCAACATTATCTGTATCTGTATTTGTATTAAAAGCCGGAAGCGGGCGGGGCTTACACGGTGTTACATATCGAAAATGTCATATTTTCTAGTGTAGAACTAATTGTTATTGCAATTTATGAGTATTCCCCCCCTCCCTGTCTTTTTTTCTTTCAAAACTTTTTATAAAACCTATATTCTGGAATTTATACTAATTTATCTATTGTTTTGTTTACGGTTGTTTTTGTTAACCTATTTGAACCCCCTACCCCCTAACTGGGGGACACTGAACAATGATTTTGGATAAGAACTGGAAAAAATCTGAGGTACAATATACAAAATAACAAAAAATGTGTCACTGTCCAATGAATTATGGTGCTTTCTGTAGGCTACAGCAGCCCACTGGCATTAGCCTTCGCGCGGTGTTGAGCATTGAGATTGCCGTTTTACAGCAGAGGAAGTTACAATCAGAGTAGCTAGCCAGCCACTCGCTTTCCCCCTCCATACAAGAAAATTAATGACAGACTGCCTGGTGGAGTCGAGACCGAGCTACATATGGATAGGCTCGCGAGCTAATTTCTTGATTCTTCTTCCGTCTCCTTTCTACTGTTAGTGTGGATATAGCAGCGAGTAGGCTGCAGCTGCTTAGGTTTGGGTTGGAGATCAACTCGACTATAATAAGTTTGTAGGCACTGGAAGTCTTCACCACAAATCTAAGCAGCTCTTTCTAGGTACAGTAGGGAGGAGACGGGAGACGGCAAATGATGACAGGGGGCGAGATGCATTCATATTTGTGACCAAAAAAAAAAGAAAAAGAGTAGGCCTACATGCCAGGCTTGTGTGTGCTCCACTATTTGCCACTCTGCTCCCGCATCAAAAAGCATCTAGGCACTGAATCGAAGATTTCTCTGCTGCAATTAAATTATTTCTTGAATATGAACTGGCAACTTCAGACAGGAAAATCAGTTAGTGTGTCTACGTCAACAACAGCTGGTGTACCAACACAGTGACCGTAGACAGACACTGCTCGCCAGATTTGGAATATCTGACTGTTAAATGCAGGCCCGTTTATCTCCCTAGAGAGTTTACTGTTGTCATGATAACAGCTGTTTACATACCACCGGACGCAAATGCTAGCTCAGCTATCGGACTTTTATACACTAGCATTACCAATAAGCAGAGCATGTATCCTGATGCAGTGCATATCATAGCGGGGGATTTTAATCATGTGGATTTAAAGGCAGCACTCCCTAAATTCCACCAGCACGTTAAGTGTGCTACAAGGGGAGATAACACCCTGGACAAGGTGTACACTAACATCAAGCTGGGCTACAGGGCCAGACCACTACCTCACCTGGGTCAGTCCGACCACTTGTCCTTGCTTTTAATCCCGCATATGCCCCCCTCAGGACAACTGCTCCCGTCATCACTAGGACTGTTGCTACATGGCCAGAGGGGGCCTCCGAGCAGCTGCAGGACTGCTTTGAAAGGACTGACTGGGGGGTCTTTGAACATCAGGACCTGGAGGTGTTCATAGACACTGTCACTGTGGACAAACGCATCCGGGTCTACCCCAACCAGAAGCCCTGGATGACACGCGGGGTCCAGCAGCTGCTGAAAGACAGGAACATCGCCTGGAGGTCCGGCAACAAAGACCTCTATAGCACAGCCCGAGCTGACCTGAGGAGGGGCATCAGAGCGGCCAGGGCAGACTACAGGAGGAGGATAGAGGACCACCTGAGCAGCAATAACAGCAGGCAGGTGTGGCAGGGAGTTCGGCACCTGACTAATTACAAGTCCAACCTCGGAGCTGCTGAAGGTGGCCGCGCGCTGGCAGAGGAGCTGAACATCTATTTTGCCCGCTTCGAGGTCACAGCAGCAGAGACAGCACCACCACTCCACACGGCCCACGGCAGCGTAAACCTCACAGTGGAGGAGCATGAGGTGAGGCGCACGCTGCGGGCCGTCAACCTGAGGAAGGCAGCTGGTCCCGATGGCGTCCCGGGGCGCGTGCTGAAGGACTGTGCAGATCAGCTGGCTGGAATCTTCACCAAGATCTTCAACCAGTCCCTGGCTCAGTCCACCGTCCCACCCTGCCTGAAATCCTCAACTATAGTCCCCCTGCCCAAGAAAGCCCACATCTCTGGCCTCAACGACTACAGACCAGTGGCACTCACTCCAGTGGTGATGAAGTGCTTTGAGAAGCTGGTCCGTAGTCACATCACAGCAGCCCTGCCCCCCAGCCTTGACCCCTACCAGTTTGCCTACAGAGCCAACCGATCCACAGAGGACGCCATAGCCATAGCACTCCATACTGCACTATCACACCTGGAGCAGCAGGGGAGCTATGTGCGGATGCTCTTCGTGGATTATAGCTCTGCTTTCAACACCATCCTCCCTCACAAGCTGGTGGTCAAACTGGGGGATCTGGGGCTTCCACACACCACCTGCATGTGGATTAACAGCTTTCTGTCTGATCGCAGGCAGAGGGTCAGAGTGGGCCACCACACATCCACGGCCCTAAGCCTCAGTACCGGCTCTCCTCAGGGCTGTGTGCTGAGTCCCTTGCTCTACTCCCTCTACACGCATGACTGCTCCCCTGTCCACCACAGCAACACCATTGTGAAGTTTGCGGACGACACCACAGTGGTGGGGCTCATCTCCAGGGGAGAGGACGAGTCTGCCTACAGAGATGAGGTGGAGAGGCTGTCCACATGGTGCAGGGCCAACAACCTGCTCCTCAACACATCCAAAACTAAAGAACTCATCATAGACTACAGGAGGAAGAAAATAGAGATCCCGCCACTAATCCTCAGTGGGGACTGTGTGGAGAGGGTGGCAGACATCCGCTTCCTGGGAGTCTACATCGAGGAGAGCCTATCCTGGAGTGTGAACACCTCTGAGCTGCTGAAAAAGGCCCAGCAAAGACTGTACTTCCTGAGAATTCTCAGGAAGAATAACATCTCACAGAGACTACTGGTGTCCTTTTTCCGTGCCTCCATAGAGAGCATACTAACGTATTGCATGTGCGTATGGTACACCAGCTGCACAGCGGCTCAGAGGAAAGCGCTCCAGAGGGTCATCATCACCGCCCAGAAGATCATCGGCTGCCCCCTCCCCACACTGGAAGAACTACACCATTCCCGCTGTCTCAAAAAAGCCAATAACATCATAAAGGACACCCACCATCCCGCTCACTCTCTGTTCCAACTGTTGCCCTCAGGCAGGCGGTACAGAGCATTAAATGCAAGGACAAACAGACTCAAACACAGCTTTTATCCAACTGCAATAACCACCCTCAATGCTCAAAAGAGATAATGAATCTGACAGAAAAGTATGCATGTGGTGTGTATGACTGTGTTTTATGTCTGCTATTTATTCTTTTATATTTTTATTTATTTATTTATTTATTTTTCTTTAAATGAATGTTGCACTGACAAGAAGCACTTTTAAATTTCGTTGTACTTGTGACAATGACAATAAAGAACTATCTATCTATCTATCTATCTATCTATCTATATAGCAAAAAAAATGGCAAAAGCTAACGTTACAAAACGTGAGTTAGTTTAGGCTAACGTTGGGCAACGTTAAATCACTAACATTAGCAATTAGCTAGCCATTAACACTACAACACGATAAAAATCACCACTGACAACGCCACAACCATACAAATGTAATAAATTTCTCTCTCTCTCTAATACAGTAACACAGTAATGCTCTACTCGAAATTGGCAGTGAAGATGATTATATTGCTGGACAGCTGAACTCGTGTTTTGAACGGTTAGACATTATGTCAATCATCAGGACAAGAACGCGCACAAGAACACGCATGATTGGAACTCTATTGAATACTTTAGTGAGGCAGTGCTTCACGGGTGGGCTCAAAAACACATCATAATCCACAATTATCCAATCATGTCTTATAAAGTCCCCCATTGATTTCCAATGGTCAAGTGAAGCAGTCAGACACTGGGCCTCGCTGAAGTTATTTAAAAGTCAAAGGGTGGCGCTGTTTTCACGATACAAGTAATGTCACGTGGCGCTGTAATGGTGACATCTCTCGTGTTCGTGTTTGTTCATTTGAATGTGTTTTGTTGTCTGGCTTATGTCTTTGTTTTTTTCATGCGCTGCATGTCTGTAGTGGGACGGAGAAGCAGGCTGGAGATTTTTCAGGGCACTCTTGCTGCTTGTTTTATAATATCGACGAATTGTCTAGTCGATATAATTGTTTGTGGTCACCATAGAGACGCATTCGCAACATATGCTCGGGACTGTCCGTTGGATCTGCAGACTGCAGCAACAAAGTTTACCATCGCTCTTCACCGGAGTTGAGGATTTCGGGACAGATCCGGGAATGCAGGCAATCTTCAAAAGGCAGCCAGGGAAAGAGAACATAATGCGGGGGAGGAATGAGGAGACGACTGGGAGGATTAACGCTGGTCCGTTTCGGCGGTGGGCAGAGACCGCGGTGCTGCATGTATGGAGGAGAGTCGTGGAGGCGGAGTTTGTGTGTTGGACTGCTTGGTGACACTGGACATCTCGGGACAGCGGGACTATTTTTTAAATCATGTGTATTGCCCTTTAATTCACTTTATTGATATAATGATTCTGTTGGATGTCTTTGTTTGATATGTTTGTTTGTGTGTTGTAGGTCTGCCCCACTGTCTGTCTTTTTTTTGTTGTGTCCGGGGCTACAACTGAAGTTCCCTTGTGGGAAAATTAAAGTTACTCTATTCTATACAAGCACAGAACTATTTAAGAAGATACAAGGCATATTTTTGAATCTAAGCACTTTTTTTTTGCTTCACAAGGGAAAGTCGAAAGTCGGTGATGATTCAATATTACAGAAAGCCTATGTTGTGTGTGTGATTGTGTGATATGCATGTTCTTTTTCACCTTTTTTTGGTGAAGCACTGCTTCACTTGTCCTCTGGTACAAACCAGAAATGCAGTGACCAAATTCCTATACCGTTTACCGACTTCTACCGATTCTAATTTTCTGAGACACTGAATTTTGGGTTTCATTAGCTGTAAGCCATAATCATCAAAATTACAAGAAATAAAGGCTTGAAATTTTTCACTCTATGTGTAATGAATCTATATAATATATGAGTTTCACTTTCTGAAATGAGTGACAAAAAATATTGAACTTTTTCATGATATTCTAATTTTTTGAGCTGCACCTGTATATGAACGCGGCAGCACAGTGTGGCCAACCGCACTATATGCTATACGAAAACAATTGACCGTTAGCAAAATATCGACAAGTCCCACCCACCTTAGCGACTGTTGCCATGTACGACAAAAGGAGATGGATATGTTACAAGAATTTTGTCCCGAATACTGGTGAAAATAAATGCTTCTTTAAAAACATGGCACAGTCATGAGAAGTTTGAGCTGAAGCCCAATAATTTTTATTTAAGTCATGTAAATGGCCAAACAACCATGACAAGCTGGTTTAGAGTAAATTAAATTAATTCCAGGGAGAATCCAAAACGGATCCAGCTCTGGAAGCATCACAGTCATCTTGTACAATACAAGCCACACTGGCTGAAGTCATAGCTGCCACAGATGATCAAGTTTATTTGCTCCAGCTATTTAAAGTATTTTGAAACACAGTATTTTTTCAGCAGTGATAATAGAGCTATTTTTTCTAATATTGTATTACCTACAAGATGACTGTGATGTGAGTCATAGTTCAGGACAAATATGAATGGAACCTCTTTGATCTCTTGAGTTCTCAACAGTCACAATCCCATCCTTGTTAGATCTAACGCTGCCATCTGGTGGATACCCTGTGAAGGGAAGTGGGAATCTTTCGTATCCCGATTAAATTTCTGAATCTCGATTGAGGCTAGAGAATTACAGAATAACCCAGGGTGTTTACACTGGCTTTTTCACATGATACATGTATCGTCTCCCAAAAGAGTAAAGCAACAAGCTTAACTGTTTTAACTATTCTTCTCTCTATGGAGCACTGTTCATCAGGAGAGGATTGTTTTCATCACAACTGTGTGACTTGTGTTGTCAGGTGTGTATTGATATGAATTCCTCTTCTTATATAAACTATTCTGAAGAGGAATTCATATCAATAGACAAATACCCGCCTGAACTGTGGATGTAAATGGACATAACATAAGCTAATTGAATAAGAATTGACTTCTCACTCATTTATCCTCTCTGGATTCTGGAAATTATATATGGATGCTTTTGGGCCCTGAGGACTGCAGATGTTGGACCTGCATGTTCTGAACAGGAGACACTTTGGGAGGACTCCAATATTACTCTCAATATACAGAAGCATATTAGCCTGAAATTAATTAATAATGTGTGTAAATGTGTGTGCACGGGGCCTGTGTTTGTGTGATGGCGGTACCTGTGCCATGTTTGTCATAAGCACCAATGGAACTCTTGCGAAAGAAAAGTGCCTTTGCATTAACTAGGTTAGAGCTTAGCTGCACTGTTGCTTCTCTCCAATGGTCAGTTTCCTGCACAGCCTCCCTGGCTTGGTGGGACTGCAAAGGCAAAAATATCTTTGCTGATAACATAACTATTATTATGTTAACAAATAGTAGTAGTACAATAGTACAAATAGTACTATTACTTATTTGGCATCATCTGACCCACAAACATACAGGAGGCTACATTGACGATGTCTGGAAGGCTAAAGCACGCCTATGTCTAGGTTTGTAAAAATGCGATATGTATGCAATAAAAATGCTATGTACTTTTCAACATCATCATATTTCAAATTTTTATCTGCATTTATTTATTCATCCCCCCTTTCTCTATTGTAAATGATCTTTCTTGGTGTAAATGTCTGTTTGTGAATTGTAGAGAAATCTGTAGCAGCAGCGAACATTTTAAAACATGTACATTTTCTAAAGTAAACTTGACAACAAAGTATAAACATATACTTTCTGGAGAGTAATTATTTGTCAACTGTTTAAACCATTAATTGAAATGACATGTTGTTCCATATGGCCATTTTTGTTATTTGACATTTAAAGTTTGAATGACCACAAGGGCCAAGTTGCATTAAATAATTTAGGAAAGTTTGGATAGCATTGCATTGGAATAGAGCTAGTTTAATTAGTGTGAGCTACAATAGGCAATATTGTTAGTTGTAACTTGGCCACATTTTGATATCAATACTTTTAAAGGCAGGCCTAGTTTTTGCAAGTTGTAATTAAGGTGCTTTGTCTGCAATGTGCTTTGTAGGCAATGCATGAGTAACTTGACATTTTTTTACGTTGAAAACATATTTTTTGGTGAAAAAACCTAGTTTTATTTAATTCCTTTGACCATTAGGGTCATCAACATTACGAATATACTTTCTTGGTCGGAGCCATGGTTTCCCGTCGTCCGAAGGCTGTGATACCACTCGCATGTGGTAATCCGCTGGTAGCATTATTGCTAAAAGACTATAGATATTGTGTATCACTGTATTTGTTATTGCTAACGTTAGCTTTTCTATTGTTTTCGTGTAGCAAATAGTGTGGTTCAGCACTCGGTGCTGCCGTGTTTATATTCTTCCTTGGGAGTGTTTTGCATTCCTTTTTGGCTCATATTGCAGTTGCTAATTATTGTTTAAAAAAGAGAGCTTGCTAAATCCTTAGCAAGCTGTCCTGGTGAAAATTTTCCCAATTGGTGAGTGTGTGCACTCTGTTGATTGGTTAAAAGTGCTGCGAGAGCTTTTGCTGATTCTGTCTCTGAAACCTTAGGTGTGGTTCCTTCCCCAGTGAGACTTTTCCCCCAATTTGTGAGTGTGCACGCTCCATTGATTTGTAGAAGTGCTGCGAGAGCGTTTCCTGATTCTGTCTCTGAAACCTTAGGCGTGGTTCCTTCCCGAGTGAGACTTTTTCCCGAATTTGTGAGTGTGTACGCTCCATTGATTTGTGGAAGTGCTGCGAGAGCGTTTCCTGATTTTGTCTCTAAACCCTGGGCGTGGTTCTTCCCCCAGTGAGACTTTTCCAGAATCTGTGAGTGTGTGCGCTCCATTGATTGGTTTGTGTGGCAGATTGTGAGCATGTGCACCTTGTGCAATGAATGTGGGGGAGCCATGGACTTGTCTGATGCTCACACCAGGTGCTGCTTGTGCCTTGGTCTAGGGCACCTGCAGGAGGCATTCTCCGATCCCTGCCCATGTATCATGGGCATGTTTTAGGAAACCCAACAGGCCAGGTTGAATGCATTTATGTGCCATATGCCCCCCCTCTGGTAAGGTGCCACCCCGAGTAGGGCTTGCCCTTAAACGCAGGGGTGTCACCGCCACTGATGGCCCACCATGTAAAAAGGGGAAGTCTGGCAGGGACACTCGCCTCTCCGCGGAAGTCACGCAGCTTCGCTCCGCAGTTCAACAGTGACGGCTATGCTGGAAACCCGCACTGAAACTGAACCGGCTCCCCAGCATGGTCTTCCTGATGGGCTTACAGTGGAGGATCCGAGCACGGGTCCGGACTTTGAGGTGGTTGACGCACTCTCCGCATCGGCTTCCAACACTATGTTTTATCAGAATCGGGCCTACGTGGTTGACTAATCTGAGAGGTGGTCGGTGGAAGGTTCGGGTTCCACTGAGGGGTGAGCGGACTACTCTGCCTCTCTGAAAACGGTTTTACGTTCAGTCAGCATGGGATTGACAGTATGCCCTCTGTTGAGCCCGCCATCGCGGCACTTGTGGTATCTCCAGAGGAGGTAGTTCGGGTGGATGCCCTAAGCCACAGTGCAGAGAGAATGTTGATCTGCTCTGTAGGTCATATAATGCTGCGGCCAGAATGGCGCATATTGGGAACTCAATTTCCTGGCTGATGCTTTCACAGTCACAAAT
The DNA here is from genome assembly GCA_022702515.1 of Ilyophis sp. 1 JC-2022. NCBI lineage: Eukaryota > Metazoa > Chordata > Actinopteri > Anguilliformes > Synaphobranchidae > Ilyophis > Ilyophis sp. 1 JC-2022. The sequence goes on along the minus strand of CM040403.1, from coordinate 70,300,279 downwards.
GCTGCTTGATTCGGGGGTGGATGTCTCGATCAGTGACGCATCTCTTCAGGTTTTCACGTTCATGTCACGTAGCTTGGCCGTATGATGTCTCTTCTCACGGTGGCCCGGCATCAGGTGTGGTTAGCTCAGTCCCCTCTCCCTGATGCTACAAAGAAAACCATTCGGGACCTGCTGGTTATCCCTGGCCAGATCTTCACGGAGGCAGCCAAGCAGGCTCTTGAGCGTTCTGTCGAGGTGTCAAAGTGTCAAAGTACAGGGAGCAGCAGATACACCCTCTTCGCCACCCTGCTGCTCATTGGCCCCAGCCTGTGGCTCATAGCCGCAAGCAGCCCTTGTATGGGAACCCAGGGAGCTCCTCACCGTCCTGCCACCCGTGCAACCTCATGACTTCGTGGGTCCACCTTCCCTCCAGCTAGGTGGCAGCAGTCCAACCGCCGCCCCCCCCCAGACCCCCCATAACATACCGCCAAATGGGAATGATGTGGGTGCCAGTTTCACCAAGACAAACTGGCGAATTAGGCAGCATTTAAAAATGACCCGTGGATTTTTTTCCACAATTTCAAAGAGTTACAGCCTTCAGTTCAACCCGCGGCCCCTAACATTCTCCGGGTTCAGGTATACATGCGTCCTGGACCCCACTCAGTCTGGGATACTGAGTCAAGAAATTACAGGCCTCCTGGAGAAGGCCGCCGTGTCAGTGGTGTCTCCCTTCGAACAGCTTAGTGGCTTTTACTCCATGTATTTTCTGGTACCAAAAAAGTATAGTCTCCTCACATCTAAAGCAGTACACGTTCTGGATGCTCCGGGTACCGGAAGCCTTACACACCATGAAACCGGGGGATTAGTTTATGGCTGTAAACTTCAAAAATGTGTACTTCCATGTCTCTGTCTGTGTTGTTTGTACTATAAACTTGTTTGTACTATAAACTGTTTATGGCTGTAAACTTCAAAAATGTGTACTTCCATGTCTCTGTCACCGTTGTTTTTTTCGCTTTGCGTTCCGAGGTCGGGCATACCAATTCAATGTCCTCCCATTCAGTCTTTCCCTCGCCCCGTGTTTTCACCTGCTGTATGAGCGCTGTTCTATCGTCGCTCCGGTTGTGGGGTTAAGGATTCTGCCTTACCTGAATGACTGGCTGATATGTGCCGAGTCGCACAGCATGGCGCTCTCCCACTCTGGCCAGACATTAGCCTATATCTCCAGTCTGGACATCAATGTCAATTATGGTAAGAGCCAGCTAGTTCCCAGTCAGTCCATCACTTATATCGGACTGTTGCTCGATTTGCGGAGCATGATAGAATCTTTGCCACCCCACTGCATAGCTAGTATACTTCATGTAGTGCATCGGTCCTGGGGATCACAGTCCTCGAGATGAGGGTTTTTTCAGAGGCTTCTGGGCCTGATTGTAGCTGCTTCAGTCGTCATGCTTCTTGGACTCCTTGCAGCCAGGATGGGTGTTATACCATAGCGGTGTGTGGTGGTGATGATGGACGCTTCACTCACCAGTTGGGGAGCTTTTTGTCATCACCTACCAGCTCAGAGATTGTGGTCGCGGGTGTATCAGTTTGACCACATCAATGGTGATGGTGAGGTCGGACAACACCTCAACAGTCTATCACATAAACCACCAGGGCGGAGTAAGGTCCCGCCGGTCTGTCTTTGAGGGTGACCCAGCATCTCTTGATCTAGCCTCTTCACAGGTTAACCTCTCTTCATGCCGTTCATCTCCTGAGTGTCCCAAACAAGGCAGCAGACTTTTTTATCTCACCAGGTGATTAGTCTGTCAACGGTTTGGTCATGCTCAGACAGACCTATTTGCCTCTCAGGAGTCCATTCACTGCCCCCAGTGAATCTCGATGCAGAGGACTCGAGCCCCCTGGGGGTAGACACATTAGCGCACAAATGGCTGGCGAGCCTACTGTACACTTTTCCGCCAGTTTCTTTAGTCAAGGTGACCTTGCACAGGGTCAGCGTGGACCACTCCAAGCTTCTTCTGGTGGCCCCCAGGTGGCCGATGGGACCTTGGGTCACGACGCTCCTCTGCTTATTTTGCGGATCGCCCTGGGGACTCCCGGGCAAGGCGTGTTGGTGAGCTCTGTGCTCTCTGCATCAGAGTGTGTGAGGTGGCGGCCGCATGACTCTGGCGTCACTTTGCGGCCCAACCCATCTTTTCTACCCAAAATTGTTTTGCCGTTTTATATTAACCAGCCTTGCTGCTCTTCGCTCCCTATCAGGCAGGGACCTCGGGGATGCACATTTGGTATGCCCAGTGCGTGAGCTGTGCCGCTATGTTGAGGCTACCGCTTCCATCAGGTGCACAGGGCAGCTCTTTGTCCGCTACAGAAAATCCAAAAGAAAAGCGCTCTTGGCTCAGAGCCTTTGTGAAGGTGATAGCTGTGGCCTATGAGGCTAGTGCTAGGCCCTTACCTATGTGTGTCCAGTGTAAGTCAACCAGGAGTATGGGCAGCACTGAGGGGTGTCCCTCTTCCGGATATCTGTGTGGCGGCGACTAGGGCGTCCCCCTACTTGTTTTTAAGGTTTTTTCACATCAGTGTGGCGCCTGTATCAACGGTAGGCTCTGTCATTCTGCCGGCGGCCTTGGCTTCCACTTAATGGTATGTCAGCCCCTCGTGACTTAGTGGATATTAATCATCCGTAACGTTGATGACCCTAATGGTTGAAAGAACAAAATAAAATGAAGGTTACGACTGTAACCATGGTTTTATGAGTTCCGGATGATCATTAGGGGTCATAGTCACTCAGGATCCTTTTGGGGCGAGAAGGGTTTGTGAGAACTTCCGCCTTGACGTGTTTCTATTTATAGAGGAAGTTACATCATAATGTGGTCATGGCCATGACAAATTGTTGGTATAACATTCCCGATGCATCCGGCAACAAGAAAGTATATTCGTAACGTTGACGACTCTAATGGTCATCCGGAACTCATAAAACCGTGGTTACAGTCGTAACCTTAATTAGCAAACATAGTTTACTGCATAGCTAGAGGTAACGTAGCCTACTTACACATCCAACAGAAAAAACAAACTCTGTGTCACTTTTCATTCCCTTGCTAAACTCGCCATTGAGGAAAAGAAAATTCTTGGTTGTCTCTGCTTCTTGAACATGCTTGTTGCTTCGCTGTACCTCCTCTTCTTCACCTCTGCCATTGCAGAAGCTAGTTGGCAATGGAAACAAAGGCCTGATCCCACACCACTGGTTCTGTAGCCACACTCACCCCTCCCTACACAAAAAAGAGTGCCACGCCTAGAAACGTCCTGAACACATTTTCGAATAATAAACACAGGCAGCGGAGAAAGGTCAGCTATTTATTTTGCTAGTGCATCATACATATGACTGAGCATGGTTTTAAAAAATATATATTTTATAGTTAATTTAGGAAAGTTTGGAATATACATTAAAAGTATTGATATCAACTGAGGCCAAGATAAAACAAACAATATTGCCTATTGTAGCTCACAGTAATTAAACTATTCATTCTTTATTCTTTATTCATTCTTTATTCATTCTTTATTCACATTCACATTCACGTTTGTACAATGTAAGCTACATTACATGCTTGCTTATATCCAATGTGGGAATGTGAACTGGTCTCCCTGGGAAGCTATGAAAAGCTTATTGTAGGGAGCCATGGGACATTCAACATAACATTTCATATGGTAAAAATACAGATACATACATATACAAACAGTAAATACAGACACATTCATATACATACAATAGCAATACAGACACCTACATATAGACAACAATAAAATCCCCGAATTAGCATATATGTATAATTATAATTATTGATATGAGCTACATAGTTTTTCTTTTAAATGATGTTTGAAAATAGAGATGGACCGTGATATTTTAAGACTAGTGTTTAGCTCATTCCAGATCCGCGGTCCTTGATACACCACACTCATTCTAGTGCAAACCAGTTTCCGTTTTTTACCAGAAATAAGATGTTTGTTTCTGGTGTCGTGGGTGTAGAGGGGACTGAAGACCGGGATGAGCTCACAGAGTTTATTATTTAAACCTGAGACCACCTGATACATCGTGCAGGCATTGTGGAAGTAGTTGAGTTCTTTAAGCCGCAGAATGCCATATAGGGCGAACAAATGACGGGTAGGTGAATTAGCTCGTGACCATGAGATGGCACGAATAATTTTTTTTTGGAGAATTTCGAGTTTTGTAAGGTGGCTTGGGTAGGTGTTGCTCCAGATAATGTTACAATAGTTGAGGTGTGGTTCAAATAGAGTTTTGTAAATGGTGAGGAGGGCAGAACGTGGTAGCAGGTGTCTCAGTTTAAAAAATAGACCGACATATTTAGATAGTTTATGTAGCAGGTGATCTATATGACATTTGAAATTTAAACTGTCATCTATGAGGACCCCAAGGAACTTGGTGGAATTTACTCTCTTTATTTCCTCCTCATTTATTTTAATCTGTAGGGTCATGGTCTCCATGTTTTTTAGTTTTCTATTTGAGCAAAATATAACATAATTAGTTTTACTGATGTTAAGGGAGAGTTTATTGACTTTAAACCATGAGTCCACGTTCAGTAGTTCCTTATTTAAAAGGGATTGAAGTTCGTGGATATTGTTATGTGATAGGAATAAATTAGTATCATCAGCAAAGATGACTTTATGGAGGACCTTTGAGGAGTTAACCAGATCATTTATGTAAATGATAAAGAGAAGAGGCCCCAGAATGGAACCTTGGGGAACCCCATAATTGATGTATTTACATTGTGAATTTGATGCATAAATATTTACATATTGTTGTCTCTGGTACAGGTAGCTAGTGAACCAGTTCAGAGCTACTCCTCTGATTCCATAATGGTTTAATTTTTCCAGTAGTATCTTTGTATCAATGGTATCAAAGGCCTTAGACAGGTCTAGAAATATACCAATGCCATAATCACCCTTGTCTATTGCGTCGTTTATTTTTTCAAGGAGATCGAGGATTGCGATACAGGTGGAACTTTTCTTCCTGAAGCCGTACTGAGATGGTGTTAGTATATTATATTTGGTAATATAATTACTGAGTCTACTATACACTACTCTCTCCAGTATTTTGGAGAGTGTAGGTAAGATAGATATGGGACGATAGTTGGCCCTTTCATTTTTATCACCAGATTTGTATATGGGTATAATTTTTGCTATTTTTGTTTTTTGAGGGACAATCCCTGTAAGAAGAGAAAGATTAATGCAGTGGGCAAGTGGCTCCACAATTTCATTTGCAATGGTTTTTAGAATTTTGCTATTTATTTCGTCCTCGCCAGCTGAATTAGAGCTTTTTATAGCCATTATGATATTATATATTTCATCTCTGTCTGTAGGCTTAAAGAAGAAAGACTTCAAGTAATTACCTGTCAGATATTGCTTAAAGGAAACTCCCTGCGGTTGACTGATCTTCTCCGAGAGGTTTTCCCCAATAGACACAAAGTAGTCATTGAAATCATTTGCAAGGTCAGTGTTATTTGCATTGCCAGGGTCAGGATACACAGTATGTTTATGGCCCCTGTTCAGGACATTGTTTATCACTTGCCAGGACTTCTTTGAATCACCCATGGATGCTTTAATGAGGTCAGAATAATGATTAGTTTTACTCTTTCTTATTATATGTGTAAGTTTGTTCCTATAAGTAGTGTATTTATTTTTATTATCTATATTTGGCTTTTTTATATATCTTTGGTATAATTTGTTTTTATGTTCTACGGATAGACTCTGTTATTTCATTTGTAAGTCTATCATACGCAGTGTCCGGATCGCTACAGTGATAAACAATGTCCCACTCTTTAGCCTGCATGCATACAGTTAATTGATGCAGTGTTCGCTTATTGAGTACTCTAGTTTTTACTGGTTGATGTGACTGTAGGCTCTTGTAGGCAAGATTAAAGAACAAAACAATTGGAAAGTGGTCAGTAATATCAGAGTAAAGTACTCCTGATTCAAACTTTGAGTTACAAATGTTTGTGATGATGTTGTCGATGACAGTCCTGGTGAAGTCAGTTACTCTTGTGGGAATATTAATGGTGGGGTAGAAGGAAGAAGAATGTAAGGTATTAATGAAATCATTTTTGATAGGATGATCCTTGGAGATGTCAATATTGAAATCCCCAAGGAGAATGCTATCTTTATTGGTTTTGTTTATAAGCAATAAAAGTTCATCCAATTTAGTAATAAAAGTAGTTGGTTCTGAGTTAGGGGGGCGATAGATCACACCTACTATAAGATTTTTACCTGTTTTATTGTTTATCTCAATAAAAAGGGAGTCAGTGAGATTGTCATCGATTATAAGATCATCACGTACATTTGCATACATACTGGAATGGACATAGAAACATACACCACCTCCTGTTCTGTCTAGTCTGTTCTTATGGTATAGCGTATAGCCGTCAAGGTTTAGGATATCGACATATGATTTATCATTGAGCCAGGTCTCACTACAGCCAATTATGTTAAAGCTACAACCTGTGTTAGAAAGCAACATAACTAATTCATCATGGTGTTTTTTCAAGCTTCTTATATTTAGGTGCAATAGTGAGAAGTTGTTATTATTATTTAAACATTTCAGTTGTTCAGGAGCATAATTATTACAAGTCACATTGCTACTAATGTCAATATAATGATACACGTCATCTCCTTCAGAGTTTAAGTCATCAAAGCCCATATAAAATTGGAGGAGACTTGCAGTTACTGGGATCACACATAGACACCGACAGATAAACACACAACCACACACACACAGACAAAGCCAAACTTATTTAGAACATATAGGCCACTCCCTAGCCAATTTGTTCAATTAAGCTTATCCAAACGGTATGTGCAAGATAAAGAATGCAACGGGAGAAGAAAAGAAAAGAAGGAAAAGAAAAGAGTAGGCTGTCGATGGAGCAGCAGACCAGAGTTCAGTTCTTAGACGTTACCATAGTGATGAGCGCATCGGTGATGTCATCAGAGCGCGTCAATGTTTATACCGGCAAGAGAAGTCATGCTACTGGGAGCTAGCTAGTGCTAGCACCACCAATTTTAATTGAGCCAGTCTGTTATCTCTGGATTTCTGTACAGATTGCCATCAATGAAAAGTTTATCAATGGACAGACGAACTTTTTTCTTACTTTTCCTCGCCTCCGTCATGATAGGATAGAGCAGCCTGCGTCTCCGAAGGATTTCAGGTGGAAACTGGTCGGTGATGGAGTACTTGGATCCTTTTAGTTCTCTACCCTTGGCCATAATAGAGAACTTCATCTTTAAGTCGACGGTTTTGGCAACAATCAGACGAGGATTTTGCTGCCCAGCCTTGGCCCTCCCGATGCGGTGGACTATCGAGAAGCGAATGGCTTCAGCCTCATTCGACCTCATTTTCAGTTCATCTTTGAGAAAAGATTTGGCAAGCTCTTCACTCTGCTGGTAGGTCTCATACTCTTGTTCAGGTACTCCATGAATTATTATATTATTTCTCATGCTCCTACATTGGAGGTCCAGAATAACATTTGCCGTTCTAGCTTTCTCATCATGGAATTCAGTTGACTTGCGTTTCAATTCATTCACCTCCACTCGGAGAGACGCATTGTCGGCCTTAAGCGTCTCAATTAGGGCGTTGTTAAATTCTACTGAGTGCTTTAGTTCTTCCACCTCATATGTCAATTTCTCCAATAGATCCAACTTTAGTAGTTGTTGTTTCATCGAAGATAATGATTCCTGAATGTCCCGGAGTGGTGTTGTTAAATCATCCGTCTCAGTGGAGCTTAGCTGCTCCCTAGAGCGTTTGTTTTCCGGTGCCTTAGTTGACATATTGTAGAATCTGGCGTCTATATAGGCTTCCAATTCTTCAATAGTTGCGTCGGCAGATGGTTCAGATGGTTCCAGTTTGGATAGCGTTAGAAAAGTCACTGATTATAACAAATATTATGGCATTGTTAGGAGAGTGGCACGGCGTGCAATTCACAGCTTCATCTTACCTCGTTCACTGTGTATTCTTATCTGAACACCTCATTCTTATCTGAACACCTCAGATGTTCCAAAGCAATGCTACCCAATCTTTTCTAAATAATATCATGTAACTTGGCCCTGTGATCTTACCATCTGAAGACCATGTGGTCATTGATATTTGATTTGCCATTAAGGAAATAATATGCAATTCAGATGTGTTACATTGAATGAACATTGAATGCAGTTCACAGTAAACTGGGTAAATCGGCTCTACTACAATTCTATTCTAAATATTATAAACTTGAATACACAGTTCAACAAGAACGAGTACCATGAGGTCCTAGATAAGTATCAGTCCAGGTGGAGTCTGAAAAGGTGTGTTTTCAGGCCACGACGGAAAGCAGGCAGGGTTGGCATAGAACTTAGGGGAATGGGAAGTTCGTTCCACCACTGGGGAGCTAGGGTGGAAAAGCTCCTGTGACCTCAACAGGGGGGTGACGTGAGATGACATGAATAAAATGCATGATTATTTTTATAGTTATTATTATATTATTATTTATTTATGTATTTATTTGGAATATGTGTATTGGTTCTACAGAGCCTAGACTTTAAATTTTTTTAAAATTGTGTTTAGAAATAACATTTGTTATTATTTGACATATAATAATTACTACTATTTTACTTATTTGCCTTCATCTGGGGCAAACATATAATGTGGATAGGTTTGAGAAATTGGTGATGTGCAGAGGGCCCAAGGTTGAGCGGACTGAGAGGAATGCGTGGCCCACTGGAGGACCTGCGACTGTACAGAAGAGGGGACTGTTACATCCTAAAATACACCTCTGTTATAACAACCGGAAGTATGGTAATGGCTGTAACACATCAACACTAACCACAACCTCAAAGAAAACCCAGTTAAGCAAAAAGCGATATCAAAAAAAGACAAAGGGGCATTTATTATGACAGGCAAAAGGGAGTTTTCTATCCTAAAAATGTGAAACATGCTAGCATTATAGCAGTGCAGGTTGCAGAGTCTCACTGGGCAGCTAGAACCCACGCCGAAGTGGAAATGGTCTTCTCTTTGAATGTCCTGCCATCAATCCCTCACAGATGTTTCAAAGTAGGAATTGGGGAGAATCACTGACTGTCTTGCAACCGGCGCTCTGTTTCCAAAACAATGTTCTATAAATAAGCAGAAGTAGGCCCAAAACTCCACAGCAGGTGTTTTAACAAGCTTGTTGTAGACATAAGCACAGAGTTATCAATAACGTCTCCAATAACAGGTCACTTGAAGAGGGTTGCGAGACAACAGCGCGCATCTCTCCAGCACCTCCTGATCAGGATTTTCACATCAAATTCGGCCAGATTGGACCGCCCGTTCCGGAGCTGGAGCTCAAAAAGCATTTTTTTTCAGAATTTCTTCAGAGTCCCGTTATTTTTCTAAGTGCTCACTTTTTTCCAAGTGCCCACATCGGGAAGTGAGCACTTAGAAAAATAACGGGACTCTGAAGAAATTCTGAAAAAAACTGCTTTTTGAGCTCCAGCTCCGGAATGCACAGTCCAATCTGGCCGAATTTGACACCGACGCGTTCAGAGGAGTCTCCCGGTTCGAACGAGCCTATTTACTCGGCTGTGCGACGCTCGGGGGTCCGGCTATAAGCGAAAACGTCTGCGGGTGACCAGTTCTCCCCAATTCCTACTTTTCAGCGTCTCTTTCCTCCCCACTCGGGGACACACTGCTCTGTTGTGCACCTCGGCTCAGGAGCTCCAGGACAACTGGTCACCCGCAGACGTTTTCGCTTATAGCCGGACCCCCGAGCGTCGCACAGCCGAGTAAATAGGCTCGTTCGAACCGGGAGACTCCTCTGAACGCGTCGGTGTCAAATTCGGCCAGATTGGACTGTGCATTCCGGAGCTGGAGCTCAAAAAGCAGTTTTTTTCAGAATTTCTTCAGAGTCCCGTTATTTTTCTAAGTGCTCACTTTTTTCCAAGTGCCCACATCGGGAAGTGAGCACTTAGAAAAATAACGGGACTCTGAAGAAATTCTGAAAAAAACTGCTTTTTGAGCTCCAGCTCCGGAATGCACAGTCCAATCTGGCCGAATTTGACACCGACGCGTTCAGAGGAGTCTCCCGGTTCGAACGAGCCTATTTACTCGGCTGTGCGATGCTCGGGGGTCCGGCTATAAGCGAAAACGTCTGCGGGTGACCAGTTCTCCCCAATTCCTACTTTTCAGCGTCTCTTTCCTCCCCACTCGGGGACACACTGCTCTGTTGTGCACCTCGGCTCAGGAGCTCCAGGACAACTGGTCACCCGCAGACGTTTTCGCTTATAGCCGGACCGCCGAGCGTTGCACAGCCGAGTAAATAGGCTCGTTCGAACCGGGAGACTCCCCTGAACGTGTCGGTATTAAATTCGGCCAGATTGGACCGCGCGTTCCGGAGCTGGAGCTCAAAAAGCAGTTTTTTTCAGAATTTCTTCAGAGTCCCGTTATTTTTCAAAGTGCTCACTTTTTTCCAAGTGCCCACATCGGGACAACTGGTCACCCGCAGACGTTTTTGCTTATAGCCGGACCCCCGAACGCGTCAGTATTAAATTCGGACAAACGTGCTGAGAAGAAAGGTTATTCAAAAACCTCTCACGTGTTAATGACTTCTGCGCATGGGCAACACAACAGCGGTGACGTCACAGCCCTCGAAATTTCTGAAGGCAGATCTTGTTGTGTTGCCCATGCGCAGAAGTCATTAACACGTGAGAGGTTTTTGAATAACCTTTCTTCTCAGCACGTTTGTGCGGCCATGTAATTTAACGGATAGAGAGCCTGCCTGGTAATTGATGGGTTTCTGGTTCGAATCCAAGGTGTACTTGTTGCTGAAAACACTACCGGGGACATTCTCAAAGGTTTGCAATTGCCGTGTTTTAAAAATTATTTTTCACCAGTCGATGGCGCTCTCGCTCTGAATATATCGCTCCCCACCAGTTCAGAGACTTTAAGTTCTGTACTCGTACTTTTTGAGCTCCAGCTCCGGAACGCACGGTCCAATCTGGCCGAATTTAATACTGACGCGAGAGAGAAATTTGATTCGGTATCTGTCAAAATTTGATTGATGGGGTCAAAGGTCAATTTATGAATATTAATGAGTTTATGAAAAATTATGATTATGCATAAATTATTTTTTTTTAATGATTTTTTTATTTTTAATGATTATGATGATGCATCATCATTCGGGGCGGGGGTTTGTGGGTTTTTCGTTCCAAGGGTTTGTCGATGTCATTTTATTGGTAATTGTTGTAAGCGTTGTGGTTTTGTGACGAATTGTTTTTATGGACGGGGCATGGTGCTTAGGGAGACATATTGGCAATGTAATGTGTTGTACATTGTTTTATTTATTTGAAAAACATTGTGAAAAAGTAACGGTGTATAAATGTATAGGTTATTAGTTGTAGCAGTAGTAGTAGCAGCGGTAATTAAGTTTTATTTTTAAAAAGCAGTTTGTGTTAGCGGCAACAGTCGCTTGTTAAAAAGAATAGAATAATCCAAGCAGGCTGTTAAAACGTGAAAAACACTTGCGCTGAAAGGCGACCTCGATACATAGTCCGCGAACATAGGGACAGTAGACAAAAAAACTGTAATGTGTTGTACATTGTTTTATTTATTTGAAAAACATCGTGAAAAAGTAATGGTGTATAAATGTATATGTTGTTAGTTGTAGCAATAGTAGCAGCGGCAATTAAATTTTATTTTTAAAAAAGCAGTTTGTGTTAACGGCAACAGCCGCGTGTTAAAAAGAATAGAATAATTCAAGCAGTTTTGTTAAAACGTGAAAAATCGCCGTGGACTATAATGAAAAAACATTATACAGAATCATTGTAAAGACTTGCTAGATGCCAAGAAGGAAGAAAACATAAACTCCGGGGTGAAAGGCGTTCGCAATACACCGTCCGTGAACATTAAAAAACTTAGAAGAAATCCAGGGTTCCGCGAATTCACAATATTGTACAAAAATAGACAAAAGATAGGTCCAAAAGGCGAGATAGCGCGCTTAAAAGCCTAGAATGGTTCGCACGAAAGACTATGAAGAAAATAATTTAAATAAAAGAATATGTTACGTTTTAAAGAATTAAAACGAAAAACGAAAGTCGTAGCGGAGCATATACAACCAGCTTGTTGACAGCTCGCGGCCGGCGGGCATGACTAAAATTGTCCAGACATGTTTCAAACAAGAATACGCACCCCAAACGTCTTGTCACGTGGAGTTTGACGTCCGTTTACGTAGACCAACGTCGGAGGGCTGGTCCAAAGAGGTTTTGGCGCGAAAACGGTAAATGTCAAAATGGCTGATTGATGGGTTTCTGTGGGGTGGGGGTGTCCACCATGTGGTGCCGGCGACAAGGAGTCCAGGGGGTTTCTAATGAACCTACTAAGAAGCTTGTCTACAGCGGTCTACCAACACGCAACTCTCCAGAAGTTATGGCGAAGAAACCTTTTTTAATTTTTTACACAGGCCTAGACGGTAATACCCCTTGAACGTAGTGTAGTTTGGGAAGAAGAAGTATGTCTAGTTTTTGGGGTAAATAATTGGAGACTACGCGTAAAGTACGGTTAGCTAGCTGACTGTTTGTACAACTTTCTTCAAATAGCCTACTCAAATTTAATGTCGGCATTCTAAAACTTGTTAGTTGTTGTAACTTCTCCGATTTTTTATTTTAACGTTTTTTTAAAAAAAGAAGAAAAAAAGTAAATTAGACGCAGCACTGTGTAGGCTATTCAAATCACAAGGATATAATCTACGGGTTGGTCATGGAGAGGTTTGTGTAAAATTTTTAGATTTTATTTGTTCTAAAACTTTAATTTGGAAAACCGTTTGCTACCTTGGTAGGCTATTAAGTAGTCCACGCAGAAAATGGCCTATTGCATAAAGTTATGTATGCTAATGTATGGCTATGGACGTTTTCAGTATTCCAGGGTCCTGTATAATGATGCGGTCTAAACGGGTTAGTTGGATAAATGTGTGCCGAAATTTATTATAACACATTGGTAATACATTACGGGGGCATAAAGTGTGCGACTTTCTTTGTTTATTTATGTGTCTTAACCAGTTTGTATGCAACACGTGCTTTACATGGTGTAACAAGATACGACTTTCCACTGTTTAGTTTTTTTTTAATCTGTTTATTTATTTTGTCCTTACAAGCAAAAATGTTAGATTTAAGACGCGATAATCAACTGACGCCTTTCCACGTTGGATTTTTTCAGTATACAAAGGGGGGAAATTATCAGGCATGCGAACGCAGTAGTGTTTTCATGGCGGATTTCGTTGCATAGTCAAAAACATAATGGTTTTTAAGCAGTAGTACGGGGGTGCTGACAACCTAGGCAAACAAAAGCTAATAAAGAAAAGTGAAACCTGAGTTAATTGGTCTGGTAATGAAATGTTAATGAATTGTTTTGTGATAAATCCATATCCAGTCATTCAGCGAGAGCCGATGGTCTGTTGAAGTTACAGCCTCGAAGTTACAACGCTCACGCGGTCTATACCTCTCTGTTAAAACCCCAGAAGGTTCGTTTTTGCGTCATGCTTTTATCACTGTAGCCTAGATTATTCTCAAGACGTTATTTTATATTTTGGTGGGGTTTTGTGGTATTTATTCAGCTAATTTTCAAATGTTATATTGAAGCATTGTGTATTGTAGGTTATAGTAAATAAAATTATATCAAAGTTCAAATGAAAAAAGATTAGTAAATAAAATTATATCAAAGTTCAAATGAAAAAAGATGTGCACTGTGTTTTAGTTGTTTTTTCTTTCAAGTTGACATATTAGTGGATACCATCAATGTGCAGACCATTAAACAAAAAGTTTACAATATTTGAAAAAGTGATTCAAGCCACTTATTATAAACTAATTCAGGCACTGTTGTAATTGTGTGTGTGTGTGTGCGTGTGCGTGTGCGCGAGCGCACTATGGTTTTTAAATAATAAAGTTTGTTTATTTGAACATTTTTTATTTTTAATGATTATGATGATGCATCATCATTCGGGGCGGGGGTTTGTGGGTTTTTCGTTCCAAGGGTTTGTCGATGTCATTTTATTGGTAATTGTTGTAAGCGTTGTGGTTTTGTGACGAATTGTTTTTATGGACGGGGCATGGTGCTTAGGGAGACATATTGGCAATGTAATGTGTTGTACATTGTTTTATTTATTTGAAAAACATTGTGAAAAAGTAACGGTGTATAAATGTATAGGTTATTAGTTGTAGCAGTAGTAGTAGCAGCGGTAATTAAGTTTTATTTTTAAAAAGCAGTTTGTGTTAGCGGCAACAGTCGCTTGTTAAAAAGAATAGAATAATCCAAGCAGGCTGTTAAAACGTGAAAAACACTTGCGCTGAAAGGCGACCTCGATACATAGTCCGCGAACATAGGGACAGTAGACAAAAAAACTGTAATGTGTTGTACATTGTTTTATTTATTTGAAAAACATCGTGAAAAAGTAATGGTGTATAAATGTATATGTTGTTAGTTGTAGCAATAGTAGCAGCGGCAATTAAATTTTATTTTTAAAAAAGCAGTTTGTGTTAACGGCAACAGCCGCGTGTTAAAAAGAATAGAATAATTCAAGCAGTTTTGTTAAAACGTGAAAAATCGCCGTGGACTATAATGAAAAAACATTATACAGAATCATTGTAAAGACTTGCTAGATGCCAAGAAGGAAGAAAACATAAACTCCGGGGTGAAAGGCGTTCGCAATACACCGTCCGTGAACATTAAAAAACTTAGAAGAAATCCAGGGTTCCGCGAATTCACAATATTGTACAAAAATAGACAAAAGATAGGTCCAAAAGGCGAGATAGCGCGCTTAAAAGCCTAGAATGGTTCGCACGAAAGACTATGAAGAAAATAATTTAAATAAAAGAATATGTTACGTTTTAAAGAATTAAAACGAAAAACGAAAGTCGTAGCGGAGCATATACAACCAGCTTGTTGACAGCTCGCGGCCGGCGGGCATGACTAAAATTGTCCAGACATGTTTCAAACAAGAATACGCACCCCAAACGTCTTGTCACGTGGAGTTTGACGTCCGTTTACGTAGACCAACGTCGGAGGGCTGGTCCAAAGAGGTTTTGGCGCGAAAACGGTAAATGTCAAAATGGCTGATTGATGGGTTTCTGTGGGGTGGGGGTGTCCACCATGTGGTGCCGGCGACAAGGAGTCCAGGGGGTTTCTAATGAACCTACTAAGAAGCTTGTCTACAGCGGTCTACCAACACGCAACTCTCCAGAAGTTATGGCGAAGAAACCTTTTTTAATTTTTTACACAGGCCTAGACGGTAATACCCCTTGAACGTAGTGTAGTTTGGGAAGAAGAAGTATGTCTAGTTTTTGGGGTAAATAATTGGAGACTACGCGTAAAGTACGGTTAGCTAGCTGACTGTTTGTACAACTTTCTTCAAATAGCCTACTCAAATTTAATGTCGGCATTCTAAAACTTGTTAGTTGTTGTAACTTCTCCGATTTTTTATTTTAACGTTTTTTTTAAAAAAGAAGAAAAAAAGTAAATTAGACGCAGCACTGTGTAGGCTATTCAAATCACAAGGATAGAATCTACGGGTTGGTCATGGAGAGGTTTGTGTAAAATTTTTAGATTTTATTTGTTCTAAAACTTTAATTTGGAAAACCGTTTGCTACCTTGGTAGGCTATTAAGTAGTCCACGCAGAAAATGGCCTATTGCATAAAGTTATGTATGCTAATGTATGGCTATGGACGTTTTCAGTATTCCAGGGTCCTGTATAATGATGCGGTCTAAACGGGTTAGTTGGATAAATGTGTGCCGAAATTTATTATAACACATTGGTAATACATTACGGGGGCATAAAGTGTGCGACTTTCTTTGTTTATTTATGTGTCTTAACCAGTTTGTATGCAACACGTGCTTTACATGGTGTAACAAGATACGACTTTCCACTGTTTAGTTTTTTTTTAATCTGTTTATTTATTTTGTCCTTACAAGCAAAAATGTTAGATTTAAGACGCGATAATCAACTGACGCCTTTCCACGTTGGATTTTTTCAGTATACAAAGGGGGGAAATTATCAGGCATGCGAACGCAGTAGTGTTTTCATGGCGGATTTCGTTGCATAGTCAAAAACATAATGGTTTTTAAGCAGTAGTACGGGGGTGCTGACAACCTAGGCAAACAAAAGCTAATAAAGAAAAGTGAAACCTGAGTTAATTGGTCTGGTAATGAAATGTTAATGAATTGTTTTGTGATAAATCCATATCCAGTCATTCAGCGAGAGCCGATGGTCTGTTGAAGTTACAGCCTCGAAGTTACAACGCTCACGCGGTCTATACCTCTCTGTTAAAACCCCAGAAGGTTCGTTTTTGCGTCATGCTTTTATCACTGTAGCCTAGATTATTCTCAAGACGTTATTTTATATTTTGGTGGGGTTTTGTGGTATTTATTCAGCTAATTTTCAAATGTTATATTGAAGCATTGTGTATTGTAGGTTATAGTAAATAAAATTATATCAAAGTTCAAATGAAAAAAGATTAGTAAATAAAATTATATCAAAGTTCAAATGAAAAAAGATGTGCACTGTGTTTTAGTTGTTTTTTCTTTCAAGTTGACATATTAGTGGATACCATCAATGTGCAGACCATTAAACAAAAAGTTTACAATATTTGAAAAAGTGATTCAAGCCACTTATTATAAACTAATTCAGGCACTGTTGTAATTGTGTGTGTGTGTGTGCGTGTGCGTGTGCGCGAGCGCACTATGGTTTTTAAATAATAAAGTTTGTTTATTTGAACATTGTTGCGACAAGATTGTAAAAGTGTAATGTTTTCAAAAGTATACCAACAGTGTATTCCTAATAATAGAGGACCCCCCACAACACACATAATTGAATAGGTCTTTGAATGTCACTCTACCCTTCAGATTAAGAGGCAGTAAACAGCAGACAGTAGATTTTGGTGGGTTTTGTGGTATTTATTCTGCTAATTATCAAATGTTATATTGAAGCATTGTGTATTGTAGGTTATAGTAAATACAATTATATCAAAGTTCAAATGAAAAAAAGATGTGCACGGTGTTTTAGTTGTTTTTTTTTAATTTTTTTTTTTTATTTCAAGTTTAAAATATTTGAAAAAGTGGTTCAATACACTTACTATAAACGAATTCAGGCACTGGGGGGTAATTGTGTGTGTGTGTGTGTGTGTGTGTGTGTGTGCGCACGCAGGTGCTATGGTTTTTAAATAATAAAGTTTGTTTGTTGTGACAGGGTTGCAAAAGTGTAATGTTTTAAAAACTAGGGCTATACCAACAGTGTATTACTAATAATAGAGGACCCCACAACACACCTAATTAAATAGGTCTTTCTGCCCCTTCAAAAGTAACTTTTAATTTAGTGTGCATTTTAAATTCAAATTTAAGAGGCAGAAGTCAAACGTACCATAATGAAAGGTGCTACAGCACTTTTGAAATAAAATGATTCAGTTCAACAGTTTTGTTAAATGACTGTGTAATTTTATTCTTATACATATCAAATTTTATTTCAGCTTTGCTCATCTTAATGCGCGGAACATACCCAACACATGTTTAAGGCCACAGCTTCGGTATCACCAGGAGGGGGTTCACCAGGAAGTTATTTATTTTTTCAGGAATGTGTGTGTGTGTGTGTGTTTGTGTGTGTGTGCTTGATACAATTTTATTTTTAAATGGGTTGTTTTGTTTGTAACTATGTAGATTTTAACAAAATAACAGGACGAACATGGACAACGTGACCTATCGTTTAGGTAATAGGACTTATGCGCACAAACATAAACAGCTAACCATCTAAAGACCGATCTAACCATGTGTATTTTGAGGGGTTTTTCTCTGTTATGGGAAAAGAGGTCGCTAGCTACAGATAGTGTGGTATAAAAATATGTGAAAGTTAAGGTCTTAAACTGAAAAGGTCAAACCATTAAAGCCGGTGATATGTTGCGTTAGAATGTTCGATGTAACAGAATTAAAGTAGGCTATTCATTACTCACTTTACTTACATGTAAATAACGGAACTTTTAAACAGACATCAACAGAATGACAAGGAGTTGTTTAAACTTATTAAGTTGTATTTTATTTCCACAAGAGTTATTGTTGAATGACGACTACCTGCAAAGAAAAGACATGTTGCATTTTCACACGCGCCGTGAAAGCTATGTTTCATGTAAATGTCAGATGACTATTGAAAAATATATTTTGGCACATAATTACCAACTACGCAATCCAAGAACAACCACCCCACCATCAGCCAGAGTTTTACCAACATAGGATTCAGTATAGGGACAATATCGTACAGCTTGTTCATATTAGATTCCCATACCAGGAGTCCAACCCAGTATGTTTGGGTGAGTATCAGGAATCTTTACTCGTCGACCACATGAGAAGTTTGAGATAACAATAAAAATCAGAAATCATTCCCGATAAATATGAAACCAATTCAAAGACAGAAATCTTTTTCAGGCAGGAAATGCTGAGCCCTACAAGCCGTATGGCGTCCTTTCTTTGGATGAACTGTACATATTCCAGGTATGCTTTTGCCAAGAATATACCACTTCAACCAGACCATTTTTAGAACAACAATTAAATGATCTTGGAGTTTTGGATTTTCCAGATGAACAAGTTGCTTCGCCATTTGTATGGCCAGAAACAAAATATTCAGTAGATAGTTTAGTGGGAGTTCAACTTCAATAAAAAATGTGGCTAATGGACATGTAGACTGATTGTTGGAAAGTATTCTTTCATTGTCACAAATACTTAAAGAACCCAATCAGACCCATTCCTTTGGGCAAAGACAACAGATAATTATTTTCATTGTTTTGATTTAAAAGTAACCATTCCCATACCGGGAGTCTAACCCGGGCCGTCTGGGTGAAAACCAGGAATCCTAACCGCTAGACCATATGGGAAAGACTTCCAGAAGACGTCTTGGATAACAAACAGAGGAATATAACACTCTTATAATCATTTATAAAATGTTTTTATCAATATGACAGAAAAATCAAAGAACTCTACATCTTCCAGGACAAATATACAAATGAACCACGATTACCACAGACCGTCTGCCGTGACCCGGATGGCTTGATCTTTTCTGTTTAAGACTTACTCTTTCGCATAATTATGTCACCAACACAAACGTGCCACATTATTTGGACATCTGTGGTCGTAGGCTAACAGCTAATAGATCTCTAAATACACTCGAAAAGAGGGCTGATTTCATCATCTAAGCGTACAGGCAGCTTCAAACTGTTGTTACACATGCGCAAATGTTTGTAAGCAACATATAATAAGCTATACGCAACAATAGTATACTAGTTTCTTCAACACCAATATTTTAGTTGCAGGCATTACTCAGATTACGTTTACTTACCTAAATTGTATCTTAAACCAATTATTTTGTTGTTTAAAAACAGAGCGAACATATCTTGTTGTTGCTGAATTAAAGTACACATTACACACAAACCATGCAAATAATGGAACTTTTGTACAGTATTTTCTTCAGACTGCCAACCATTGAAAGACATAAGGGTACAAAAATCAACTGAACAATAGTTTTGAAACACTTTAAAGTTTGTTTCAAGATCAGATCAATTGAAAAGCACTTTGTTGCAAACCTGTTTGGGGTTTTTCAAGACTAACCGTGTATAATTGCTAGGCAGCCACAATGGCCTGTTTAGATGTTTACACAAATTACAATATTTTAGTAAATGTGTTCAAACGCACCACAGAGTTGATTAATATTGTAATTTTTCAACATTGGCCATTCTAAATCAACATGTTACATGCCTTGAATGGCTTGATCTTTTCTGTTTAAGACTTACTCTTTCGCATAATTATGTCACCAACACAAACGTGCCACATTATTTGGACATCTGTGGTCGTAGGCTAACAGCTAATAGATCTCTAAATACACTCGAAAAGAGGGCTGATTTTATCATCTAAGCGTACAGGCAGCTTCAAAATGTTGTTACACATGCGCAAATGTTTGTACGCAACACATAATAAGCTATACACAACAATAGTATACTAGTTTCTTCAACACCAATATTTTAGTTGTAAGCATTATTCAGATTACGTTTACTTAACTAAATTGTATCTTAAACCATCTTTTTAAGAGCACTCTACCGTGTATGTGGGGAAAAGCAGTGTACAGTCATGTTAAAAAGTAAGTACCCCCTTCAAGTGATCCATACATATTTACTGCATATCGGGCTGCAGAGAGATGGTTTGAGGCACATTTGATACCTCAGGCCCTTGATGACTTGCGCGACCATTTTACCAACCATGTATTACATACTGTCCCAGCATAGTTTACTGCTAAATCTAGGCCAACGTGATACGTTCAAATGCCGAGACGTTATAGTATCGCTTGTAAGAGCACCAGAAAATCTTTTGAAACTAAGCTAATTCACCAAACGTTGAATTTTTTATGGTCGCGCAAGTCATCAAGGGCCTGAGGTATCAAATGTGCCTCAAACCATCTCTCTGCAGCCCGATATGCAGTAAATATGTATGGATCACTTGAAGGGGGTACTTACTTTTTAACATGACTGTACACTGCTTTTCCCCACATACACGGTAGAGTGCTCTTAAAAAGATGGTTTAAGATACAATTTAGTTAAGTAAACGTAATCTGAATAATGCTTACAACTAAAATATTGGTGTTGAAGAAACTAGTATACTATTGTTGTGTATAGCTTATTATGTGTTGCGTACAAACATTTGCGCATGTGTAACAACATTTTGAAGCTGCCTGTACGCTTAGATGATAAAATCAGCCCTCTTTTCGAGTGTATTTAGAGATCTATTAGCTGTTAGCCTACGACCACAGATGTCCAAATAATGTGGCACGTTTGTGTTGGTGACATAATTATGCGAAAGAGTAAGTCTTAAACAGAAAAGATCAAGCCATTCAAGGCATGTAACATGTTGATTTAGAATGGCCAATGTTGAAAAATTACAATATTAATCAACTCTGTGGTGCGTTTGAACACATTTACTAAAATATTGTAATTTGTGTAAACATCTAAACAGGCCATTGTGGCTGCCTAGCAATTATACACGGTTAGTCTTGAAAAACCCCAAACAGGTTTGCAACAAAGTGCTTTTCAATTGATCTGATCTTGAAACAAACTTTAAAGTGTTTCAAAACTATTGTTCAGTTGATTTTTGTACCCTTATGTCTTTCAATGGTTGGCAGTCTGAAGAAAATACTGTACAAAAGTTCCATTATTTGCATGGTTTGTGTGTAATGTGTACTTTAATTCAGCAACAACAAGATATGTTCGCTCTGTTTTTAAACAACAAAATAATTGGTTTAAGATACAATTTAGGTAAGTAAACGTAATCTGAGTAATGCCTGCAACTAAAATATTGGTGTTGAAGAAACTAGTATACTATTGTTGCGTATAGCTTATTATATGTTGCTTACAAACATTTGCGCATGTGTAACAACAGTTTGAAGCTGCCTGTACGCTTAGATGATGAAATCAGCCCTCTTTTCGAGTGTATTTAGAGATCTATTAGCTGTTAGCCTACGACCACAGATGTCCAAATAATGTGGCACGTTTGTGTTGGTGACATAATTATGCGAAAGAGTAAGTCTTAAACAGAAAAGATCAAGCCATCCGGGTCACGGCAGACGGTCTGTGGTAATCGTGGTTCATTTGTATATTTGTCCTGGAAGATGTAGAGTTCTTTGATTTTTCTGTCATATTGATAAAAACATTTTATAAATGATTATAAGAGTGTTATATTCCTCTGTTTGTTATCCAAGACGTCTTCTGGAAGTCTTTCCCATATGGTCTAGCGGTTAGGATTCCTGGTTTTCACCCAGACGGCCCGGGTTAGACTCCCGGTATGGGAATGGTTACTTTTAAATCAAAACAATGAAAATAATTATCTGTTGTCTTTGCCCAAAGGAATGGGTCTGATTGGGTTCTTTAAGTATTTGTGACAATGAAAGAATACTTTCCAACAATCAGTCTACATGTCCATTAGCCACATTTTTTATTGAAGTTGAACTCCCACTAAACTATCTACTGAATATTTTGTTTCTGGCCATACAAATGGCGAAGCAACTTGTTCATCTGGAAAATCCAAAACTCCAAGATCATTTAATTGTTGTTCTAAAAATGGTCTGGTTGAAGTGGTATATTCTTGGCAAAAGCATACCTGGAATATGTACAGTTCATCCAAAGAAAGGACGCCATACGGCTTGTAGGGCTCAGCATTTCCTGCCTGAAAAAGATTTCTGTCTTTGAATTGGTTTCATATTTATCGGGAATGATTTCTGATTTTTATTGTTATCTCAAACTTCTCATGTGGTCGACGAGTAAAGATTCCTGATACTCACCCAAACATACTGGGTTGGACTCCTGGTATGGGAATCTAATATGAACAAGCTGTACGATATTGTCCCTATACTGAATCCTATGTTGGTAAAACTCTGGCTGATGGTGGGGTGGTTGTTCTTGGATTGCGTAGTTGGTAATTATGTGCCAAAATATATTTTTCAATAGTCATCTGACATTTACATGAAACATAGCTTTCACGGCGCGTGTGAAAATGCAACATGTCTTTTCTTTGCAGGTAGTCGTCATTCAACAATAACTCTTGTGGAAA